>OY747717.1:32093333-32827500 GCA_963556495.2 Valencia hispanica | reverse complement strand
TTAAAAGTCAGACAAAGTGATTTCCTGAATTTAAAAAAATTGATGTCTCTCACAGTGGAAATGCACCCACAATGTGAATATCAGACCCCTCCATCATTTCTAAGTGGGAGAACTTGCAAAATCACAAGGTGTTGAAAATGTAGATACACTGATATATCGTAATATTTTATGTCACGATTTTGTATCGATATTCAAAATCCATGTATTTTTCTTTGTCTTATATTTTTTTGAATTTGAATGGAACCATTAATGATGACAGTAACGTTTGTAGTAAAATGAAAAGTTTGACTGGTAGTTCGTGGCCTTTCTCCCCCTTCTTCATTCCAGTGGATCAACTAAATCTAGTAATAAAACTGGATGTGTTAAGTATGAAACAGCTTGGAGTGTTTAGAATGCTGTAAGGTTTTCTACAGTTAAATTAAGTTTTAAAATTCCCAAAATATAGTCTTACTCATAGTATTGCAATATATCACATCATCCCCCCTGAATGGTGATACATATCGTATCACCAGATTCTTGCCAATACACATCCCTGATTACATATATATTCAGGTGGGTAGTAACTAGTTACTGTTGCATGTACTTGAGTGCTTTTTTGGAAAAAAATATTACCTTTAGGAGTAGCTTTACTGCACCATACTTCTTACTTTTACTTATTATGAAATATTGCTACTCTTACTTGAGTACAATGTTTAGATACTCTTCTCACCTCTGTATATATTCCTTTAATCACTGAAACATTGATAGCCATAATCCGAGCTGTACAGCTATCTTGGCATTGCTGTGCCAAGCTGTGAGACAACACAACAAGTAGACAACTCTACTTTTTACTTTGCTATTCATTTTTAAGTTGCAAACTTCCCCCTACAATGCAAAGCATGATGGATTGCATAAATGACAAATAAAGCATGCATCAGACACCGGTACCCTCTGGGAGCCTTTATGAGATTCACACTGTTCTAAAACCAATATAAAAGGTATGTAATTATGTTATCCCGCAAATGTATGTGCAGTCACTGCATTTCAGCTCAGCGTGAGCATCATATCCAAGTTGTTCTGTTATTTACAGTAGGATTATTTCCTCTCCCACACTTCCTCTCACTGTGTCTGGGTATCTGATAGTGCTGAGCGGAGCAGCAGGGGAAGACAGGTTAGGCGACGACAACAACAACAACAACAACAACACATATAGGCTGAGAAAAATGTGTTTGCTGAATGAAAGTGCAATGAAAGGCTCCCGACAAGTGCTAATCCTCCTAGCACCCAAAACAGATCTGAGAAGGTCTGAAAGCCTGCCAAAGTGTCTCCATGTGGCCACAGCGGTGGAGACGCTGAAACGGCTGCTTCCAGTGTCAGAAGAACGTGTCTTTGCCAGATCACCAGTGGCTCACACCCTTAAACTGTTAACGCTCCAGTTCCAACACAAAAGGAACAAGCTGTCAAACTTAGGGGAAACGCCGAGTTACATTTCGTCACAAACACTTTATGAGCATCAGACTGAAAAGCCAGCGCTAAACTATCTTCGTTCAGCGTATGTTTGCAAGTACGACAAATATATAATTGAAGTTAACTCAATGTTTTCTAATAAGCATTTTTTGTGATGACTGACGCAATCTGCTGGGATTCCTTAAATAGGAAACTTTTTAACTGATTGGAATGTTTGTATAAATGTATTGAAATGACTTCTTGTTAAGGGCCTTGAGATGACATCTGTTGTAAAATTGGCTCTATATAAATAAACTGAATTGAATTGAAAAAGAAGCAAACATTAACTGCAATGTGTTGCATAATGTTAAATAGATAGTATGTCACAGTCGTTTTTAATATTAAACAAGGCTTATATGAATAAGTAACAAAAACAGACCCTAAAATAAAAAGTAAAATCAATAATCATTGGAGGATCATCATACTTTCAGGAATTAGCAGTCTACTCTAAAGATCCTAAATGGATTACCTAACATGAAAACCTTCCTATAACTGTAGACACTCAATATATAGGTGTAGGCAAACATTTGATTTTTTTTATTTTAACCATAACTCATAGCTGCTTTGAAATTCTAATTTCTTTGTCCTTATAGTGCGTTTTCCTTTGTGCATCCTTTCATGTTTGCATAATGTATTTGACTGCTGACATCTATATTATTGAAAAAAAAAACAACACATAAATATTTATTACAAAAAGCCTGAGTAAGAGCCTTCGCCAGCCAGCAAAAAGCACCTATGCAGCTTATATAAACTGCCTCCTCAAACACAGGAGCGCATTTTACTTTCAATGCAGTTGCAGCATTGTTTTCCTGCCAGGCGCTGGTCTCCCTTTCTCAGCATCACAGCAACATTTCACTCGTGCAACATAGCCACGGTGAAGATGATGAAAAATCCAATTCCAAGCCTGTTTTTTTTTTTCTTAACAGTTATCTTCAGCAACCTTTCATATCTACACCAAAAGCCCTCCTGATCCTTGCACAAAAAGTTGTCCTTAAGATACTTATGCTTCATCTAATATGCATGCTATGCAAATTTCCAAGTCGACTCTCGTTTCCAAAGATGGGCTGCGAAGAGATGAAAACCTTCGGGGCTACTTAACTAATTGACTTGCAAATGCCTCTTTGTTACACTGGCATACAAGTTAAATGGAAGTCAATAGGTCAGCATGGATTCAACTGGAAGCAAGAGACTTTATCATCAGCTACTCTGTGACCACGATTTGTCAACTGTACATAGCATCTAATTATCGTGTTTTCATTGTTTTTTGACAATTTTGCCACCAAGCAAATATCTTCCTGTATCGGCAAGCTTACAGGAGAACAATGTATCATGTGTGAAAGAACTACCCACGCTTTTGGATATATGAATAAAACACTATATTTCCTCATTAAACTCTCCCAATGAGGGATCTGTGTGAAAAAAGGATGCAAGAAAAAAAACAACTCAAGCGCAAGAGTGGCTTATTCTTAATGCAATAATATTCCAGACCAGTTTGAAGGTAACGTAGCAGGAAATTATTTTTATTTCATCTCTATACACTCTACACAACCCCCCGCCCCCCCCTCACACCCCTTTACATAAATTACATGTAGGCTAATTAATAGCTCTAAGCAGTCGCCAACGTCACTGTTAAGCACCATTAATAATAATACATTTTTTTTAAAACTTGCCGTCATTAAAATACAGTCCGTGAACACGTCTTACTTCTTATGGAGTGCAGGCACGTGAGAAATATGAAAATTACTTCTTGTTCCTTTTCTTTTTTTTCCATTTTACCTTCCAACCCCCCCTCCAAAAAAAAAGAAAAAAAAGAAGCACTATTTCCATTTACACCAGCTTTGAGTTTGTTTTCGGAGACTTGGAGCTCATTAAAGTGTCGCGGCTTACCTCGAGCTAACGTGGCCGGGGCTCGCAAACCAAGGAGCACGAGGATGAAAAAACTCCAACAGCGTCCTCCGGAAAACTGTCCCATCACTGCTCCGCTCGTCTCCCTCCCCGTCGGGTCTGGGGCCACCTGCCGCGGGTCTCGAACATTTGCCGTCTCCCCCACACCCCTCTTTTTTTTTTTTATAAACCCGTTTTTCTCCCCCCTCCCCCCCCCCAGTGTCCCGGCGGGTTGCTTTGCTGGTGCCGAGCTACGAACCTCGCCTCGCGGAATCGCAGTGCGGTGACTGGGGGAGAAAGAGATGGGAAAGAAAAGTGATGCTGAGCTTTGAAGCTGCCAACACTCGGCTGCGCGAGAGTGTGCAATAATCACTGAGCGCGCTGCAGCCAGCAGCAGCAGCAAGTCAGCCAGCAGTGGCTTTTTCTGGTTTTCGGGAGGAAGATGAGGAGGAGAGAGAGAGAGGATGAGTGGAGGAGGAGAGTGAGGGTTGGACCTGTTGGTTGAGAAACAACAAAATGTGTGGATAAGCGCACGTGCTGTTGTCGTTTGGTCGTCACGAGCAGATACAACCAAATCAGATTGTTTTAATTATTTCTTACTACATCCAACCTTGGTTTTTAAGACAGCTGGGTGGTGGAGCGAATATCGGAGCGGGTGTCTTGGGAGGTGGTGGTGGGGTCTCTTGCAAATGGCTTTTGAAATTGCGTTTTTACTAATTAATGACTATCTGCAGCCTTTGAGCATATGGCTTCTGATTGGTGTCCTTTTGCCAATTAAGCGTGCATTATCGCAGCTAAACGAGGCTATGGAGCAAGATAATATAATTCATCTTGCGCCGTAGTGATTAAAGCTACTATTTCTCTTTTATATTAGAAATGATTGAATATTCTCTTCTTGAGCAGAACATTAAAGCCAGCAACAGCCCGAGGTTGTATGAGGCCCTAAGCAGAGTTTTAACAAGTCCATGACAAATATTGGGGACTTCTGACAGGTGGAGATCAGGGGCAAAGTTTAAGGTTTTGGTTACAAGAAATCTAAGAAAAAAAATATAAACTATTACAACGTAATAATGGATGCAAATCTAACATCAGACCAGGCAACAAATTATTAACTAGCAGAGGTGGGACAAAGTCATTGTTTTGCAAGTCACAAGTAAGTCTCAAATCTCTGTCCTCGAGTCCCGAGTCAAGTTGGGTCAAAGACGAGGCAAGTCCAGAGTTGAGTCAAAAGTCAAAGCCAACAAGTCTCAAGTCGAGTCAAAAGTCCTACCATTTTAGTTTCGAGTCATTTCAAGTCCTCTTACCACAGAAATAAATTTATACAAATCATGTATGTCTGTAAGATTTATATTTATTTAAACCTTTATTTATACAATAACATTAATCAAATACAGTAAAAAAACTGAAAATGTAATTTTTGCAAAAAATGCTTGTATTTCATGAGCATATTGCACTAGAACAATGCACAGAGCTTCAGTCCTGTATTGTATTGACTTCATATTGCAAAACAGTTTAACTTTCAAATAGACATGGGTCCTTTTAACCTAAACCTTTTTAAACATGTCATCAATAAAATCCTCACCCCTCAAACTGATCACTTCTGAAAAACTGGACCAACCTGATAGAATAATTGGAATGCCTCCATACAATGTTCCTTCTAGTTTTTCAAGTGTCTGAGCAAACACACAAACGCCCTGAGCTGTCTCTTTGACCACTGTGACCAACGTCAGATGTGTGCACTGTGGTCATGCCAGCATTGCATCCATCCAGTTTACATAGTTTATTAAAGTAATCAAATTTACAGCATTTAAATTTCTGTGAGAATACTTTATAATTAAGTACATCATCCCACTTACAATGAAAATGACAAAGATCTTATGCATGACCTGTGTAGTGTGTTAACACTATTGTAAGTATAAATATTTATTTGTAACTGTGGAGAAACATGAACTGCCAAGTAAGCCAAACTAACTATGAACTAAAATTCTGAAAACATACTTAACATTTTTATTATAAAGGTCTGACTTGTATTATAAGCATGAGCCACAGTGAGAAGCTCTTGCTGAGCACTGGGTAAAAGTAACTCTTTGTCTGCAAAATACAGTATATAATCGCATGATTATTCTCTATTTCTGCTACTCAAACTGGTATTTAATGATACATTTTCATAAATGAACATTTTAAATGCATGACACTAGATAAACACAAATCTGATTAAGGACTTAAATTTAACTTTATTTTTGTCGTCTGTCCTTCTCACATATCCAGTGGTTGTACACGTTGTCCAGGTTGATGGCCTCATCTGCTTGCAGCTTTGACTTTATGCGCATCAGCTGATCCAAATGGTCCACTTCAAGACAATTTCTCGATGCTGTTTTGATACGATTCATTAAACTAAAGCCTCTTTCACAGTCTGCGCTGGATGCTTGAAATGTAGCACAAATATCTATTGATTAGCTGCGTAAATACGTATGTGAATCGCATCATTGGCTGGAGTAGCCAGCCACTGGTCACTCAGTGACATAAACGTTATTGTCTTGAAGTGAAATCTTTTAACCCAAATGCAGAATCAAACGGCGAGATCAAACACGTTTCTGAGTGGAATAAAACGAAAACTTCAGACGTTTTCAGAACATTCCATAATCCCCCTTTTCGTTAAAGAAAATTCCACCAAAACACTACAGACTTTCTAAACATCCGGCGTCTCGGGGGGGGGGAGCAGTCTGCCACCAACACTGTTTACAGTGGGGATGGTGTGCTGCTGACCTCGACATGGGACGTTTTGGGTCGGTGGATGGAATACTTCGAAGATCTCCTCAATCCCACCGGCACGCCTTCCGATCTGGAAGCAGGGTTTGGGGACTTTGGGTCGGGCTCTCCAATCTCTGGTGCTGAAGTCACCGAGGTCGTTAAAAAGCCCCTCGGTGGCAGGGCTCCGGGGGTGGATGAGATTTGACCAGTGTTCCTCAGGGCCCTGAATGTTTTGGGGCTGTGTTGGTTAACGCGGCTCTGGAATATCGCATGGACATCGGGGGCAGTTCCCTTGGATTGGCAGACCAGGGTGGCGGTCCCCCTGTTTAAAAAGGGGGACCACAGAGTGTGTTCCAACTACAGGGGAATCACACTTCTGAGCCTCCCTGGTAAGGTCTATTCAGGGGTTCTGGGGAGGAGGGTCCGACGGATAGTCGAACCTCGGGTCCAGGAGGAACAATGCGGTTTTCGTCCTGGCCGTGGAACACTGGACCAGCTGTACACCCTCAGCAGGGTCCTGGAGGGTGCGTGGGAGTTTGCCCAACTGGTCTACATGTGTTTTGTGGACTTGGAGAAGGCGTTCGACCGTGTCCCTCGGGGGGCCCTTTGGGGGGTACTCCGGGAGTATGGGGTACCGGGCCCCTTGATACGGGCTGTTAGGTCCCTGTACGACCGGTGCCAGAGTTTGGTTCGCATTGGTGGCAGTAAGTTGGGCTTGTTTCCGGTGAGAGTTGGACTCCGCCAAGGTTGCCCTTTGTCACCGATCCTGTTCATAACTTTTATGGACGGGATTTCTAGGTGCAGCCAAGGTGTTGAGGGGATCCGTTTTGGTGGCCTCAGGATCGGGTCTTTGATTTTTGCAGATGACGTGGTCCTGTTGGCTTCATCGGAACGTGATCTACAGCTTTCGCTGGGGCGGTTTGTAGCCGAGTGTGAAGCGGCTGGGATGAGAATCAGCACCTCCAAATCTGAGGCCATGGTCTTGAGCCGGGAAAAGGTGGGGTGCCTTCTCTGGTTTGGGGATGAGGTCCTTCCCCAAGTGGAGGAGTTTAAGTATCTGGGGGTCTTGTTCACAAATCAGGGAAAAATGGGGCGGGAGATCGATAGACAGATTGGTAGGGCATCTGCAGTTATACGGGCGCTGTACCGGTCTGTCGTGGTGAAGAGAGAGCTGAGCCAAAAGGCTCTCGATTTACCGGTCGATCTACGTTCCTACCCTCATCTATAGTCACGAACTCTGGGTGGTGACCGAAAGAACGAGATCACGGATACAAGCAGCTTAAATGAGTTTCCTTCATAGAATGTCTGGGCTCTCCATTAGAGATAGGGTGAGAAGCTCAGTCATCCGGAGGGGGCTCAGAGTAGAGCCGCTGCTCCTCCACATCGAGAGGAGTCATTTGAGGTGGCATTGATATGGCAATAACCATGGATAACGGGTTCTGGCGAGTGTGTGTTTTTCTAATTGGACCGGTGCAGGGCCACCGCTGGAACTGTAAATCGGTGCATATGCTCATTGAATAATCTGTAAAATAGCACATATTTAATTATTTGTTTGTTGTTTTTTCCAATTCCGGTTAGATTTTTTTTTTTTTGTGCGCAGAGCAGATTTTCTGTGCGCGAAGACTGTGTCAGCAGTTAGAGGGAACAGTGAGCCTCCATGGTGTGTAAAAAAAAATTCTCCCAGTTTTCATGGGAAGTAGCAAGTCTTCTCCAGTCAAAAGGCGCAAGTCCAAGTAAAGTCACGAGTCATTGATGTTAAAGTCCAAGTCGAGCTGCAAGTCTTTGTACATTTTTTCAAGTCGAGTCTGAAGTCATCAAATTCATGACTCGAGTCCAAGTCACATGACTCGAGTCCACACCTCTGTTAACTAGTATTGAAATATGACTCTTTTAAACTAGGAATTTTATCCTCAGTATATTAATGCATTTGTAAACCAGCCAGCAGTCTTAAGCAGTGACAACATTTACCAAAGCAGCTCAGTTTACGTCTCAGGTTGTTGTTTTTTCTGATCACTGGGAACTCTTTTGTGAATGGCTCCTTGGACGAGCCCCTTTTTTCACCAAACCATTTACTTTTTGGCAAATAAAAAAACCAAAAACAAATAAACTATGCTTTTTTTTCTCATCATGAAACTTATCAAAAAGCATTAGAAACAAAAACTCACCAATCCATTTACTTGACTGAATCTGACTTCTAATTTTATTTTTTGAGGACCACAGCATATTAAGCAGAACAATGTGCTGCAGGTTCTTTGATAGAGGTAGGTTTACTAGTTTCTGACCCAAAAAAAAGGAAGAACTTGCAAGATTTTCCCAATAATTGTATCAAGCGTTACTGTATGTGCTTAAGCTTTGTCTGATTTTTTTTCTTCTGCTAAACAACAACAAAAGGGCATTAGAGTGCATGCTGTTGATTGATATGTTTATATACCAAAGTTCTGATACAGCTAATGCATATGAAAGAAAAAGCCAAAAACAGTTTTTTTGGCATCTGTCCAGCCGGTTTCACTGATCAGAGACAATCAAGGAAAAATTGTCTGAGTCTGATACAGCGTAACATTATTATTATTATATCGCTATTATTAGATATGAATTAGATTTCAACACTATTTTTGATAAAACTAAAAAGCTTCAACCATATCAACCCACCACAACGGTCACAACACAAAGGCACTCCTACTCCCTTTTGACTCGTCGTGTAAATAAGCAGTGTAAAATTCATTGATGGTTTCCACCGGACCATGCCGTCCAGATCAGAAAGCCATATTAACAATTCAGCAACTGCCATTTTCTCTGATCATAGAATTTTTTGCTGAAATATAATTTGTATACTGTAACCACACCGATTACGTTTGCCGTCTATTTGTATCTACATTTGATATGTTTTACAGTTTTATATTTGGAGAGGCATTAGCATTTAAATGGCATCTTAATGCTAGTTAGCAGAAGCGAAGCTCATTCTTGCCATTGGGTGGGTTTGCTTATTATAGGGGTTTTAAATGTGGATTTAAAAAGTAATTACAGCAGTCCGATTGTTGTGGGGCACAAATTAACTATTCTTAATTGAAATAGTGGAGAAAAACACTGGAGGGAAATTAAGATACTTCAGTCAAGCACCTCAAGCACTGCACACACAGTCAAGTAGTTTTATTGACATCGCTGCAATTTTATTGTGGTATGACAAAAAAGTTATTCGAAACTGTTTCTTAGATGGTGTATTTAATCCAAAATCAAATGTGCTTCTTGATTGCCAACGGTAAAAAGCTCAAGATGAGCTGTAAGCTGTCATGTGAAAGGTGATGATTCTTGTAAGGAGTTGTGCTTCTCAACACGACCTCTCTGTTGTTTATATAAAAAGATTGTATTAATTTATGTTCCTGAGATGAATGCATGTCTGTTTTTTATGCTAATTGTTCCAGCTTAACGCTGCTCATTATAGTATTGATGGAAAACTCATTTGTTCATTTCCCCCTCTTGGAGCTTGGGGTTCCCCTGTCAGGCAAGGTTAACTAGATAATAGCCCAAAGAGACCCATAGATCGTGCATTAAGTATTTCTCATGGCCTGAAGGCTGTTGTACTAACTGTCGGACTATGAACAAAAGTAAGACATTGAAAATGCTTTGCTAAATACCGTAAGTTGTCATATATTTGACTTACAGCTTGTGTTGCAACATGACAAATGTAATTGTTGCTCTAGGTGCCAGAGTTTTTGGTAACAGTTGTAAATGAGCGGTACATATGACAGGACATATTAGATATTGACAGTAAAATAATAATCGCAATGTCTCCTGGCATCTCTTCTGGACTTCACATTGTCCCATATTTGTTTTCAAGACTGAAAATTAACAAGCACTTAAGTGTTTAACTGTGGAAAATAATGATATGGATGTTGCTAAGCAATAACAAATGTAACTTTTTTTATTGTAGCGAACCAATTGACAGATCCAAGGACCTGGCGATGGAAGAGGAAAGTTATTGTACTTGTGCAGATAATTCAAAAATACTTTATTTAGAGAAAGAGAGATGTTGGCATCAGGGATATGAGCCTTGCCCATTACAATCGACGGAAGAGAGGGTTTGAACTTCCTCCACTTCACCTCAGCTCTTTGGACCTGCACTGCATCCATGAGGCTTCCTTTTCAACTCCTGAGATTTGCAGTCGTAGTTGAGGTATTATTTGAGCCTTCAGCTGCTTCCAGTTGTAAAAACAATACCTTGTTGCTACAGTTACACTTCATAACTGACCGAAAGTAACAAAAGAGCAAAAAAAAAAAATTACAATCAAATAAAAATCCTTCTAGCTGCACAGCATCAAAGACCAGTTGCAACAACTGTCCAAAACATGAAATAAGCCATAACAACATATAGCTAAATAATAAACAGTAAAAATTACTCTAAATATGTTCTTCCACAAACACGTACTCAAAGTGTGTTTTAACCATGTTGATATGTTTTTACTAGATAAAGACAACAAAAAGCATGTCCAAAACAACTGAAGGTCTGATTTCAGAGTTAATTTTTCAAAATCACCGTTATCAGCTTGTTTTGCTTCACGTTATCTGTACGACTTTGTTCTTTTTTTTTTTGCGGAATCAGTGTTTACGGTCTCTTTTTAAATCCATCGGTATTCATGTCACTTTGTTTCCATTGTCCAGAGCCAAATCGTTTCCCCTACCTCCTCTGATATTAGCTCGTTTTGCCAAGCCTATGTTTATCTTGTCTCTGGCTCTAGTTTGTGATCACATTTCTTTTGTTCTGCATCATGTCCTGCCTCCAGTGTTTTGGTACTCCATCTATATCTTTAATTGTGACATACTTGCAAGTAGAAAAAAAACAAAAAAAACATTTGTGCTTTATTAGATAGAAGTCTAATATGCAACTTCTGTTTACAAGAAGATGTACATGGCTGCTCTAGTAAATAAATGACAATTATAGTGAAATGCATGTCATTACATAGGAACAGAAATAAGTAGAACAATCTCCTTTTGGGAGGTGTTATTTCAAGGAGTTGTAATTCTTTATAAAAGTTATTTATTAGAATATTTGTTGTGTTGAAAACATATTGTTATTACTATAAGATTCTTCAATAAACTCCCTGCTTGCATCCTCACCGCATTCTGCCGAGCAGGCCTTGCCAGTGGATTTCTTGTGCTTAATTTCTTCCTGATACTGAAACCTGAATATGGCAGACAAAGAGGCCTAGCAAAGGATAGTGAGGGGATTCATTTCAGAGTGATTGCAGGAACAGACTCCAAAGATTGTTAGAGACTCGTTCCACACTCTCCATGATGAACTGCTTGCAAACCGCACGACCTCATAAATATAAAAGTACCACACTATTGCATGTCTCTCTGCCTCAAGCTGAATTTTTGCCATCCATTTTTTTTAATACATAATCATTTTCAGACTTATTTGTTGTATGGTGTTAGATACACTGAAATGACAGTACATTCATTTAAATTAAATTTAAATGTTAGGGCTCAATCTTTAAGTAGATTGATGAAAGGTTGTTAGCAGTTAATATCTTATTTGTAGTACATAACTCACATGGCATCTTCTTGTGTAAAAGTCTAGATAAGTTGGTCCTAAAGTTCAAAAGGGGCCAAGATCAAAACAAACTTGTACAATCATGAAATGACTCCAATCTCAAAAACATGAACGAGTACATGAAGGTACACTTCTATTTTATATTTTTATTGAAATATTCAATTCAATTCAAATTCAAAATTACTTTATTAATCCCAAAGGGAAATTAAATGTTGTTGTAACTCATTATGCAAGTTCCTTCAAAGATTTGTTGTAGATGCTGATGGCTGTGGGTAGGGATGATCTCTTGTAGCAGTCTGCAGATCTGAAGAAGCCTCTGACTGAAGACGCTCTGTAGTTGTATGACAGTCTGATGTAGAGGATGCTCTGGATCTATGACGTCTTCTTTTCAACTCATCAGGGTTTTGTGGCTGTAGTTGAGGTATTATTTGAGCTTTTGTGATGTTAATCAGCTGCTGCCAGTTGTAAACCACCTTGTTGCCATGGTTATGCATAATAACAAATGTCCAAAAATAAAAAGTATCAGCAAAAATCCTTCCAGCTGCACAGCATTCACAACCAGAGAGAACAGTTGTCCACAAAAACAATGTTTCTACCAAAAATGGAAGAATTAAAGTTTAAAAAAAGAAAAAAATATGAACCAAAGTAACTATGGACCCGTCTTCCAGTTAAGTTGATGATAATGAGGGCTCAAACAGCTGCAATCCTTTTTTTTTTTAAATCACCTGCAACAATTAAGAAACTGTAGCTAGAGGATGAATGAGGTGATGATTTCCTCTTGGTAATGTTTGGAATTTTTGCCAAACAGTTCCGTCTTTGTTTATCCAAAGTTAAAGATTTGCCTTTTCAAAAGAAAAAAAGTGACATATTTCCATCGGGCAACCATGTGTCTGAGTGAAGACTGACTTCTGTTCAATTTGCTAAAAATGTATATGTTGACATTCTGCACAGATGGTTCTTCTTCTGTAAGGTTCTCCCAGCTCCATAAAGGGCCTCAGCAACAAGTCATCATTGAGACCACTAGTCACTCTGCTTGGCTGGGCAGGCAAAGGCAGGCCGCTTGTTCAAGTTGTCTTTTGTTCACCGTTTTGGCCACAGTTATCAATCTTTTCCTTTAATTTTATGTAGCACAGTTCTGTCTTTAAAAACCGCAGGCAATCTTTCAAATCAAGACCTACCATTAACTCTGAGCCTATATATAGAGGGTTTTTACTTTATTAATTATGTTGATTAATTGTCTTAGCTGCTGAAGTCTTTCAAGGACCACGTACATAAGATGAAAGCACTGGAGCAGATTTGAGCTGCCCCAATTTAAATAATGAATGATGAAAGTTCAGCCAACTCTTCAAACCTAAGCTTCGTTTGAGTCTATAACTAAGCAACATTAAAATGTCTAAGAAAAAAGGTTCTCAAACTGTGGTATTGACAAGACCTTTAATAGGCCACAACCAACAAAAAAAGCCATAAAGATTAGCTTTACAGCAAAAAAAAGAAAAAAGAAATTATATTTGCCTTCAATAACAACCACTTTAGTATTCTGAGAAATTTAGATAGTGGCTAATTATTTACTTTTGAAGTTATAACATGGATCTGGGAATTACATGATTAACCCCACTCAGCCATGCTGCAGGATTAGGTCAAAACGGGGACAAGTTAACCTAGAAGAAAACAAGTAGCAACACCAAACTAACAATCCATTTCTTTGTATATTCACGAATGTTCATGTGCTGTGTCATACTATCTGGACAGTTTACATTTTAATAAATCTTATACACAAAGTGCAATTACATAGCTACTTCTACTTTTTAAACTCAAGGCAGCCACATTGGATTTTAGGGTTGCGCCTAGTGAGAAATGTCTGACTTTCCCTACCAGGAATTCTGGCATAATGGGAGCTTCTGGTTTATTCTCCCACCCTCGCTCAAGAAAATTTCACCATTCAAAAAAAATAAATAAAAAAAATGAAGTAGAATGCACCACAACCTTCAAATATATTTGCAGATATAACTGTTTTAAATCCAAGTTCTGTTGTATTGCTGTTTTAGAATGTATGTCATTTGGTTCTTGGAAACTTCAGTGTTTAATGAAGTTTTACAAGTACTATAAATGCATGCATGTCTGCATGATATACAAATAGGGTTTAGTCAGTGAGGGGAGGCAGGTGAAACAAGTAAAATACTAACAATGATAAGACAAAATTTGGCCACTTGACTGTTCTATTAATTGGTTTTCTCTATGATTTCAACATCTTTATGGTCAAAATCGCAGAATTTGCATGATCTTTTTAATGCATTGAAAAGCCTGAAAAACATGCAGTCTGAATAGGACCGACCCAAATCTCCTTTGCGTCGATCGTCTTCGACGAAGCAGTGAGATTATTTATGGAATTGATTAAAGCTTAAAAGTTTTGAAAATAAGTGTTTCAATATGGAATTATAAGCTTCTATTTTAAGTTCATATATCTGAACGTCCAAATCCAGAGGAGTCAGTGCCTCTTCAGTCATCGACCTCACCGCACGTCACTGCTTTTAGGATCATACCCACAGTGTGATATGCTTTATGCAAATGACTGAATAATATGTAAAAAAAAAAAAAAATAAATTCTTCCAAAGCAATATGTAATAGTATAAAGAGCTACTGTCATTCTGTGGTATCAGTGACTCAGTAGAGATTTAAGTGACAGGCCCACAAAGTCCACATTTGTCTTCTATGTATTGAATTTAATTTGCATATGGGAATGCAATTTTTTTCCCCTCAGGATATATGCTGATCAGCACATCTAGAGCCCTTTCTCAAACACTGGGTCTTTACTGAGCTAGCAGAATATATATATATTTTTTACTCAGGTCCTGTGTGTTGAAATGATTTTTGTTTTGATCCACAGGGCATTTTGCTGAGCTTGCAGACCTTCCACAGCATCAGGCTCATTCTTCACATACTGCACATATTGTTATACAAATGCCAGTCTAGGTGAGGACAGTCTCCCTAACATGCATAGAAAAAGCACTGTGGCATTGAACACTGTTGTGTGTTCAAGACAAAATTATAAAATTTTACATTTGTTTCCCAGGGTTTTCAGATAAAACGTGATGGCAGTTTTTATAAAGAAAGAAAGAAGGATTTCAATGTTAACATTTTTTGTGGACATTCTCCAGATTTCCTCAGGCTCCTGGCTTTACTAGCTGCTTTATGTGTTAGCCAATTCTGAAATGATGACTTTCAGTTTTCAACTCCACATTTTTTACTTGTTTTGTTTAGGGGGTATGGGGAGGTAAGGAACCAAAAAGATTCAATTATGTTACAAAAGAGATGAAAGAAAATCAATGTCTTCGGGGTGCGTTTGTCGACAACTCACTTTTCATTTATCAGTCATTGGAATCAATAATGGAGGAGGAAAGACTAAAAGAACCACACTGTTTACTGAACAACCTGAAACTACAACAGGACGGCAGTCAAATTCCCAGAAATCATAAAACGAATGACTTAAATGATGAGAAACGGGAAAACCAGAAAACAAGCAATGGCACAGGAAAGACAACGATATGACAAAAGGGCAGCTAAGAAGCCGGAGTAAAATATTCAGCTTTAACTAAATACCTCTCCAGCATTGTGTTTCAACAAATTTAGTACACAATTTGATCAAACAGCTAAGTCAAGCTGCCACACCGTTTTTTTGACATAGTTAATACTGTATTTAATGACAGTATTAGCATGACAACTGTGAGATAGAATATATGGAGCACTGTGACACAGAGAATTTCTAAAAGTAGCATACTGGAATGCTGCAGCAATTACCCAGTAAAGGTGTTGCTTAATCTCATGTTATGTCATGCAGATGTTCTGTCTGCACTGAGAGATTATCAAATTATCAAATATTTGGAGTGGCTCCAACTCATGGGAACCCAATGCACTAAATACAGATAAATAAAGATGGTGATGTTAAAGTAACGAAGTTAAACACTATAAATTCCACATCCGTGATCCCAATAAATGTGCACTTTACAAAAGCACAGAGAGATGAAAAGCAAAAAATATGAAGTAACCCAAAATGTGCTCAAGTTCCTTTTAGCTTGCTTGTCCACCACAGTTTCTCCATAAAGTATTTGTTTGATTTCCTCTATCTTCCTAATTCAACTCCTGATGACTTTTCATGCTGTATTATTTCAGAAACTATGTGTCAACACTTCCTTGCTATTCTAACTCACTACAGAGATGTGGCCAAGACTGGGCTTGTTTCATACTCCACAGCGACAAGATGGCTGACATCAGCCATTAAGACTGAGCCAGTAGCAATGCCCAATTCAGATTCAAAATAAAGTGCAGTGTGAAGTTTTAAACTAAAGCGGGCACTCCACTGACGTTTTTTGGTAGAAAACTTATATTTTTACTAAAATGTACTAAAATACCAAAAATGACCATACATGTAGACAGTACTCAGATACTCATTTATACAGTTTATCAGCAAAACAAGTTAATTTGGGGGTGAGTTGCACTTCAACATTATTTTTCACAATAACAGACCTTACAATAACTGATGCATTTTTGACACATTCCAAGTTAAAGGTGAATGAAATTATGAGATTTATTGAAAAATATACAAAATATATTTCTTTTTGTTGCGTGTTAGAGGGTTTCATTTTAGTTTTGGGAAAAAAGTTGATTGTTTATAAAGTTATGCTTCATTCGAAGAATTATTTTGTGTCACACAAAGAAAAGAAAATACAAAAAAGAAAATACACCCATTCAGTACCTGCACTGACTGTTTTGACCAATCACTTTGGTTGAAGGCCATTCAAGGTCTCACAAAAAACAAAACACAAGAACATGTTAAATGTTTCTAATTTCTTAGAATTTCCAACACAATTATTTCAATATTTTCTACTTAGACCCATGTAACATATTTAAGAAATGTAAACATGCCAAGATAAAAGAAAAACAAAAGACAGAGTTAACACATAGCTCATAGTAGGTGCGTAGCAGACAAGCAATAAAACCCCAAAGTAAAAAAAAAAAGGCTATATTTTGTTGAAGTGAAAGTCAAGCCGAAGTAAAATGCCTTGTGAAATCATCAAGAGTCTTGTTGAAACACTTACTCTGGGCATTTTGACTTAAGGGGAGCTGACTTTGAACTCTACCACAGAGAGAGAAGAAAAACATGTACAGCAATCAATTCAAGATTAGATAAGGACCAGATCTCCTTATATCAAACCACATGCTCAGGCAGTCAAGCATACCTCCTACAAGCTCATTGGGGGTGTGATTGGTTGTTACAGCCTTGTGATCAAAACCAAATGACAAATGAAAAAAGGGAGTTGTCTATCTCAATGCTGTAGGATGTTATGGGGAGCTATAAGAATTTCTGAAAGCAGTAATTTTATTAGAAGGAAAGGTACCCATCTAAACTTGACTTAATGTAATAATCCACAAAATAATTTAGTTTAAGGCAACAGCTAATTATAAGTCGCACTGATTTATTACTTTGCATGAGTTGTCTTTAAACTTTATAATAGGGATTTAACGCACTTTTTTCCCCTCTATACATTCTTTCAAAACCCCTTTTAGCTCGACCAAATATAACGAGAGTATCTATTTATTCCGTCTTACATAACTGAAGGATTTACTTTAATGACTTGGAAAACAAGAAGATCTAATGTTAAGTAATCTCTTGATGCTTTTCTCTCGAGGCATCATTTCTAAGACCTATGGCTTTCATGTACACAAAATCACTGATGCACTCGCCTACCCTGTTGTTTGATGTGCGGAATCGGTAATTTGATTTCTTGGCTTTGCACACTTTCTCTCAGCCTTTCAGTCGATAAAAAAAAAAGAAAAACTGCAAAAGCACACAATCAGTATGTGAACAGTGATGAACAGAAGTACAACGTTGTAACTGACTGCATTAAAAGAGGAATTCCCTGTGACTGAATTGAGCAAATATGGCTCCTTCTTTATTGGGTGAGAAGTGAAGGGTGAAAAAAACAAAACATATTTATAATTTTTCACCATTAAAATTAATGATATAAAAGTGTATAACCTATTTCAAACTGTGCTGAATATTTTTAAAAAGCAGAATTTGACATACTGAAATAAACCCGTCAATAGTTCGTCAAGCTTTTCCAGACCCCTGCTACTCACAATTAGCTAGCTGCAGTTAAACTACAACTAGCTAATTAACCAAAACTGGCTACATTAAATATTACCCTTGACTTATTTTTGGTATAGAGCAGTCAGCTAACGCTTTTCAATGCTAAAAAATGTTGTGATTCCATTAACTTACGGGAACAATAGTTCCAAAACGCCGAGGATGAACTGCGGACAATGATGCTGCGCTGTTTGGAACCATCTGCAGCTGCAGACATTGGTTAGCTGACGAATCTGTCAATCAGAATCGTAAATTTGATTGACAGATTCATTAGCCAATGGTGACGTTTGTTGACCTGCAACATTACAACAGTCTCAAAATTCACCACACAAAATTCTCTCACAAATACAGAGATTCGCGAATGAGAAGTGGTTCGTAAATGCACATTTAGCGATTCGTATGATCTGTGAGTTTATATTTGAAGCTTCCCTCAAAATTATATTTGTGAAACAGATTGTGTGTATTTGTGAAACAGATTGTGTGCATTTGTGAACCAGAGCGTGTGCATTTGTGAATGAGCATGTGAATTTGTGAAAAACCCTGCATGAGTTTATTCTTAGTGAGACTGATCTGACCCCATACAATTCCAACAATAAGAGGCTTGCCTGCAATTGAAACTGTATGCTAGCAGGAGTAGTAGATAAGGGTTAGATATGCTGAATCGTTACCTGCGGTGTCAACCCCCCTCCTTCCTGCCACCAATCAACGCGGCCCTCATTTGCATTATTACAATGCCAATCCACGACAGCCAAAATATCGCATCAGATCTCGCGAGACAATAATGCCTTCAGAAATAAGGGTCAGAGGAGCTCTGTGTTTATTATTTTCACTTTTTTTCAACTTTTCTTTTTTAGGAAGGGCCTGAAAGACTATAATAGAGCGTGGGTATCCAAGATAATACTAGGTTATGACTCCTTTAAGCAAACCAGTTATATAAAGGTATGCACAGAATGGGGATTACGCCAGGCTTTACATATCACAAACAGTTGAAGCCATGTCCAAACACAATAGAACCTGAAAGCATAGCTCTAACTAAACAACCAGATACTAAAAAGCTGTCACAGTGTTTATTTTCTTTCCAATTATGGCACATTTTACTTGGGTGTGAACGTGAAGAAATAACGTGCATTTCGTAGATCATCAAGTCCTGTCACCTCTTTAAACTAAGTGTGTTCCTCATGATGAGCCCCTGCCTTGTAAAGTGTCTGTATAGTGGGATGAAAGTTGTTACATTAACTGGTTCAATGCGTTTTGGATGTACCATAAATTTCTCCAGCAGAACAGAAACAAAACAAAATTATTTCAGGACCTAAAGAGGAACGATCAAGTCAGCCCACAGCTTCAGTTAATACCGTCATTCTTCCCTCTTTGCTCCCTCTCCTCATCATTGTCCTCACCAGTCTTTCCAATTTTCCACACCTCATCCTCCTTTCCTCATGTGTTTATAACCCGTCACTTCCCCTCACTCTGGGCTGGATCATTATCGTTGTCTCCATGGTGTGTTGTCCTGCTGTTATCCATTCCTGCTCGTCCATGTCCTGTCTCGCCGTTCCTGCCGTCATCATAATCATCATCTCCTCCATCAACAGCACCCAATAAACATCCTTGCACCTCTCCATGGCATGTGCGTTTGGGTCCATGCTCCACATGCCACACACCTGACAAATTCAGCTTGAAACTACTGATCAGGCCCAAAATCTAGGTGTAGTATTGGACTCAGACCTGAACCTCCAGGGTTACATAAAGGCATTAACAAGGTCAGCCTTCTATCACTTTAATATTTCTAGGATTAAAGGTCTGATGTCGCAACAGCACCTTGAAAAACTCACCCATGCGTTTATCTTTAGTCGGATTGATTACTGCAACAGCGTCCTCACAGGTCAGACAGCTGCAGCAGAATGCCACTGCTACTGTCCTCAATAGGACCAGGAAAGTAGAGCACATCACCCCAGTTCTAAAGTCCTTACGCTGGCTCCCTGTAGCTCAGAGAATAGACTTCAAAATAATTTTACTATTTTATAAATCATTGAATGGCTTAGCACCAAAGTATGTTGAAGATCTACTTTTACTATACCAACCCCCCAGACCACTCAGGTCCTCTACTTCCAGTCTACTCAACATCCCTAGAATTAGAACCAAACATGGAGAAGCAGCTTTTAGTTTCTATGCTCCTATAATCTGGAACAAACTTCCAGACAACTGCAAAGCTGCTGAAACACTGAGTTCTTTTAAATCACAGACAAAAACCCAACTGTTTAGAGCTGCATTTGAGTAACGCTTTCATGTATCAGATGTTGTGTGCTTCTTGCTTTGATGTTTTTACTTTATCCTAAATTCATGTAATGTTTTTGAATGTCATTGCCTTATTGCTGTTTTTACTTTATCCTGGTAAAGCACCTTGAATTAACTTGTTTTTGAAAGTGTGCTAAACAAACAAAATTGCCTAGCCTTTTGCAGTTTCTGAGTGTTTAGCTAACTGGCAATAATTGTTCTCTGAATTGATCACACAGTATGCAGGTGAGTAGAATCAGTTATTACTTCGGCTTTTTCAATGCCTGGACCTAAACAGGGTGAGGCGGGGAAATGGAAGGAAGCATCGGCGTAACGCAAGCAGTAATGAAAGGGCTGCACCACTCTGAAGGAAGAGCTGAGTAGGGTTGGGCAATGTCCCCCAAATTGGCAGTTGACGATGTTTACAGTTAAACAATTTCGATGGACGATGATACCGTTGCCCTGGGGGGGATTTTTTTTCTTCTATATCTCTACATAGGCCTAATTTTTTTTTTACATTGGCCTAAAAAACGTAATTTCGTAATCTGTACTTTCGTTATTTTCCTACACTAACACATTATAAGTTATAATACGTTGCACGTTTCAAGTTGTAATACACTTCACGCAGCTGCGTGAATCACTGAAAGTCTAAAAAAGTGGCCACTTCAATGAGACCCACTGGACCCACTGTACTCACTGCTTTTAATACATGGCACTCAGTTGCATGTAAGAGAAAAAAAAAAAAAAAAAAAAAAAAAGAAACTGATGAACCGAGCTGTAAAGCACAACTTATTTTCGTGGTGGACCAATCGCTGATGCCAAAAAGTAAAACCAAAAAAGAAATAAAAACTTGACGTCCGGATTTTGTCCTCAGTCACCCATGAGGAAGGTGGTCTTTGTATCAGGATCCACCTACTACTCCAGGTCGTTCTTCTCCCAGGTAACAGCCTTACAATAAGTTCTTCCTACCAAGCAGCTCCACGACACGCTCCTCCCCTGTGTCGGCTGACCGGCGAACAGCTGATCTACTTTGACGCTATCACATCTCCACCTTCGGCGCGCCACACCCCCCTTCAGCCAAAAACAGCTGGACAAACTAAAGGCAGGCACCAATATCTGCGCACCCCTTACTCAGTGTGCATAGCGTAAGTTGTGCGGCAATCCTCGCTCGCTTCTCAAAACAGAGGTGAAACGGTGTGCATCATCGCTCGTACTTTTGCAAGAGACGGAGCGCGTCATCGCTCGTGGTGTTCCGGCCAGTGGGTTCTGCTGTCCTGCCTCAGCTCCTTTCATGTGCAGCCTAACAAGTTTTTGCGTACCTGTAACAAAGCAGCTGATTGATGCGCTGCTCTTCCCGACTCATCCAGATAAGTTCAGTTTTCCTCTTGGAGCTTCAGAGAGAGAAAACAAATGCAAACAAAACACACCAAATCCACACAAACAAACCATGCAAAATAAATACAAAAATATACAAATATTTCCCACTATGCAACACATACACATTAGTTAGCCTATATTCTCAATGTTTACAGAGCAGTCCCTACAAAGATTTTAGTTAAACTATAGAAGAGACTATAGGATTAGTGTGTGTCTGACAGGGTGGTGGGCGTGGCATCACGATGGTGGCTCTCCATCGTGATGGCTGACCGCCATCACGATGGACGATGACATCGTCCATCGGCACAACCCTAGAGCTGAGCCAAAAAGCGAAGCACTTGTACTGGTCTGTCCACGTTCTGACTGTCATTTATGGTCATGAGATATGGATCATGATCGATCAAATGGTGGCTGAAATGACCTTGCCTGATAGGGTGGCCGGACTCAGCTTTAGAGACAATGCAAGCAGGTCCGTCATCAAGCTCAAAGTGGATCCGCTGCTTCTCAGCATCGAAAGGAATCTGTTGAGATGTTTCAGGCATCTGTGTAGGAGGAGCTTCCCATTGGAGGTTTTCTAGGCACATCCAACTGGGAGAATACCCTGAACTTGATGGGAGCAGCATATTTCTCTTTCTGACCTGGGTACACTTAGGAATTGCCCAGAATGAGCTGGAGAATGTCATTGGGGAGAACGATGTCTGGGCTTACCTACCGATGTTGTTACCCCTATGAACCAATCTCAGAAAAGCAGAAGACATTGGATGGATGGACAAATACTTCATTAGTTCATAAGTGTCCCATTTATACTTAATTTGGGTTTTTAAGTCATACAAACTGGTTCTTTATCAGTCTCATATGTACTACAACTGGATAATGTCCCGTAATGGACTGTGCCGGTTTGGATTTTTTCTTACCGCGGTCGGTAATCAACAAATTCCCACAGTTTTACGATATAACCATAAACATATACACACACACACACACACCTACCTGCCGCTGCGCCAAAGCTGTACCCTGCTCGTCTGCATAACAAGCTGTGCCTTGAGGCCAAACAACGGGTGCGCCTATGTGTCAAAGACAGCTCTTTCTGTAGTGAAGGCAGAGCACGTCATGCAACAACTTATCCAGGAGCGGAGCGCACCGTAGCTCCTGCTTCGGCACTTTTACTCACAAAGAAGGCTTCGGCCCCCATTTATAAATTCCGTCTTCCCATTCTTCTCTACTGGGCGACTGATTTTATTTGTGCATGCATCCAGGGCTTGGCGGCAGGGGTGCCGGCAGAAATTCTGGGCCCTATGAAAAAAAAATAAAAAATTCTGGGCCCCCATATTTTTACAGATAAAATTTACCCCAATACACAAGGCTACACACTTGCCTTGTACACTTTTAAAACTTGTTAGGTTGTCCCAGAAAGTCACTAGATGTCGCCACACGCTAATTTGCATAATGATGACGTCATCACGTGATGACTAATAAAACAGAAAGGAGGAAATAATTATATTTAGATTATGATTACAGGGTTAAACAATATATTATTTAAACAGGGGAAACATGCTAAAGGGAAATATGACTTCTGTCTTCAAGAAGAGCCTGTGGAGCATGTTCTTTTATTTAGCCTTAAGTAAACTGGAGAAAACTGGTACAAAATTTACAAGATATCTAATTGCAACTGGACATCAAAGACCTTTTAAAGAAAATTTAAATTTCTGAAAAGAAATTGCTGAGATATGTCAAGAAGACGAAATTAATAGAGAGAATATAGTTGTTTGTTTTTTAGTACTTTGTAAAAAAAAATAAGTAGCGCATATTTAGCATGCATCAAATGTTTCTTGCCAACTGCCATTAAACAGAAGTTTATTGCTTATGGTATTATTTTCGGTGGGTTTTTTGTCATAAGTTTTAAATGTCCTACGTTTTTGAACTCACCATACATTTCGAACGTTCTTTGAATGCACCACAGGTGTGTGATGCAGCGTAGTACAGACAAGCTTCTACCTTAATTCCTGTTAAAAGATCAGTCTATGGTCTATATACATACAGATTTATTTTTTACTTTTGAATTGACATTAACTACAAATCAGCTTCGTTTGT
Organism: Valencia hispanica; assembly: GCA_963556495.2. NCBI lineage: Eukaryota > Metazoa > Chordata > Actinopteri > Cyprinodontiformes > Valenciidae > Valencia > Valencia hispanica. Next base: position 32,803,951 of record OY747717.1, on the reverse strand, counting down.
GAGTGGATGAAATTAACCGAAAAAGGTTTGATTGGTCAGTGGACATACTCCGATCATGCTGCAGCATACACAAACGCAGATCATTCCCTTTCTGAGCGTCTGGAAGGAGTAAGCTGGGTCTCTAAACTGCAGAAAATATCGGCGACAAAGTTTCACAGAAAGTAGCTAAGGGTGGTCAGAAACGTTGCTAGATTTGTCGCTAGGCTCTTTTTGGAAAAAAAAAAAATAAATCATTAAGGGGGTCTGAAAAGTCGTTAGACGCTAAGTTGACAACACTGCCAGCAAGCAGTGTTGCCAACTGTCTCTGACAGAAAGTAGCTGACATTGCCCCAGAAAGTTGCTAGATGTCGCCAGATGACGTCATACGCTAATTTGCATAATGATGATGTCATCACGCGATGACGATTGAAACAAAGGAGGAAAAAAATATATTTAGATTAGGATTTGATCATACAGGTTAAATAATACAATATTTAAACATTATTTAAATAAAACATTTAAACTGGGGAAACATGCTACAGGGAAATGTGACTTCTATCTTCAAGAAGAGACTGTGGAACATGTTATATTATTTTGCCTGAAGTAAACTGTTGAGAAACCTGGTAGCCTACAAAATTGACAAGATATCAAATTGCAACTGGACATCAAAGACCTTTTAAAAAAATTAAAAGTTCTGAAACATACATTTGCTGAGATATCTCAAGAAGATTAAATTAATAGAGAGAATATAGTTGTTTGTTTATTTTTTAGTACTTTGTAAAAATAAGTAGGGCATATTTAGCCTGCATCAAATGTTTCTTGCCAACCGCCACTAAACAGAAGTTTATTGCTTATGGTATAATTTCAGTGGGGTTTTTTTTGTCATAAGTTTTAAATGTCCTACGTTTTTGAACTCACCATACATTTCGAACGTTCCTTGAATGCACCACAGGTGTGCGATGCAGCGTAATACAGACAAGCTTCTGCCTTAATTCCAGTTGAAAGATCGGTTTTATATACATGCAGATTTATTTTTTACTTTTGAATTTACATTAACTACAAAACAACTTTGTTTGTGAGTGGGTGAAATTCATAGACATTATATACATATGTATATAATGTCTATGGTAAAATTAACCGAAAAAGGTTTATGATTGGTCAGTCGACATACTCTGATGCTGCGTACACATCCCTTTCTGAGCGTCGGGAAGGAGCAAGCTTGGTCTCTAAAATGCAGGAAATATTGGCGACAAAGTTTCACAGAAAGTAGATTAGGGTGGTCAAAAATGTCGCTAGATTTGTCGCTAGGCGCTTTTTGGAAAAGAAGTCGTTAAGGGGGTATGAAAAGTTGTTAGAAATAGCGACAAAGTCGCTAAGTTGGCAACACTGCCAGCAAGCAGCTCGGAAGGACAGGTGGAATGAACCATTGTAAAGGGGAGGGGTGTGACTGAAACAGTAAATAAATTATGTTAAATATTAAATATATGGTCAAAATAGATACACATTAAGGGCATGAGGGGCCCTAGCACATTTAACGTATGTATTAAAATGAGAAAATAGATAGGAAAAGAAAAAAGGGGTCTGCTCTTCTGGGCCCTTCATCAGCCTGGGCCCTTAGAATCGTCCTAACCTTCCACCCCTTTACGGCGCCCATGCTTGGCGGTCCCAATTCTCCGGTTGGAACCTTCCTTCTGCGCCTCCGCTGTGGCCAGGTCCAGTAAACCACGGCTCAAAAATGCCTGCACCTCGCGCTCAGGGCGGTTTTGGGAGTGCTGACACGCTGTGGGTCACACATGTTATGCTTTCATGTGTGCATATTAAATCCAAAAGTACTAAACATTACACAGATCGTAGGATAACACACATGAAATATTATGCATCACAAAAAAATTGTGCTCACACACAAGTGTGCAGGGCTTTTTTTTTTGTTGTTGCTTTTTTTGGGCGGTGATGACGGTGAGACGCTCAGACACGCGGTGGGCGTCAAGTGACCGCGGTATGGCGGTATGGCGGTAAGCTGGTAAGCTGGTAAGCCGGTTACCGCCCCAGGCCTAGCTGTGTAGCATGTATGTATTTGTTCTAAAATATTGGATTTTCACTGTTCAAAAAAAGTTCTGGATTAAAAAAAACCTTACCGTGGGACTGGTCTGCCAATATTAGTTTTTTACTAAATGCATTTTAAGTACTGTGTTGTAACTGAATCAATTAGCACAAAGACTGACAGGGCAAATTAACTCTCACTAAGATGGGCTAATTGCATGCAACATGAAATGTGTCCTTGATCAGCATCACATTACAGAGGAGATGATCCTCACTGCAATCAGTTACCTTTCACAATTCGTTTGTTATGGAGCATTTTGCAAAACCTGTGTTAACTTCTACAACACAACTGACAAGGATAATGTTCAAAGTATGGAGCTCTTTAACCAGATTTTACCTTTGACTTTGAGGCTAAAGGTTTTACGCACACACCAAATACAAAAGGTGTTCACTGTACCTGCAATCTGTGTTGCTGCACTCAAGCTGTCAAACTGGGCCCCCATAAAGCTGGAGTGAGGGCTTATCCAGATTTCTGCGGGTGGAAATGGATATTGACCTAACCCTCCACATCCCACATCAGGGCCAAAAAAACCTCCATCACAATTCTTTATTCTTGGCAGGAAGCAAAGCCTCACATAAATTAAATTCCTGTCTTGGCTTGCTTGTCCATCAAAGTTTCTTGATAAAGTATTTCTTTGATCAACTCAATCTTCTTAATGCAACCCTTGATGGCTTGTTATGCTTTATGATTAGATACACTGTATAGTATATAAAATGTATAGTTTTCTAATCATGAAGAAAATACTACCCAGTTTTTAGGAAGAGAACGCTATTTTTACTATTTTCAAAACGGCCTTTGCAATAATTTATGCATTTTGACACATTTCCAGCATAAGCTGAATTAGAAAAGATGATGATAGCACTTAAAAAAAAAAAACAGAATATGTTTTTGCCTTGACCTGTAGTTTTGAAAAGAAAACAAAAAAAGTTCACTGTTTATAAAGTTATGGAAGTGAGGCTTTATTCTAAGACTTCTTTTTTCTCAAACACAGAAAAAACTTTTCTGAAAGAAAACCGCCTACTCAGTACCTACTCTGACAATGTTTTGGCCAATTACTTTGGTTGAAGGCCATCAGAGCTTTCAGAAAAAAAACAAAAACAAAAAAACAAGCATGATAAATGTCTAATTACTTTGAATTTCTAAGAAAAAAAAACCTCACTGTTTTGTTTGAAAAGAAACAAGAGACTCAAGCTGTATATCATTAGAAAGATCCGTAGTATAGAAATCTTAGTCTCATTTGTATTGCTTGCAAAAACATATTACAAGTCAAAGTATCATTGATCTAGTGTATTTTACATATGTAGTTTAAGTAAAAACAATGATTTGTTTTATGTACAGAAATATCATGCATTTAAAAATAAAAACCTAAAAATTGTGTAGTTCACATTTATCCAAACCCCCTTTTCCCTCCCAAAATAAAATGTACATATAATGGTGTATAGAAGTCACCTAATGAGTAAATACAATTTACTTGTTTGTACATAAGTTAATGAACAGTACCATTAGGACTAAGGAACACACCCAGTTAGGGAACTAACCTTAAAACCCTAAAGACACCATAACCTTGGTGAAACAAAGGAGTGGCAGGATCATGCTGTGGACCTGCTTTTCCTTAGAGGGGAGAGGACCGCTGCTCAATGTTAATAAGAAGATGAATGAAGCTAAACATAATCCTGAAAGAGAAGACTGCAAAATACTCAGAGACTCTATATTCAATTAGCACAATGTACACAAATTTTCAAAATTACATTTACAGAAAATTACTTAATGGAATTGTGCAAAACTAATTAGCTCAGTAATATAAAACATTAAAGCAATTTGTAAAAGGGGCAAGCTGTTGCAAAGAATGGAAACATGTCAGCATTTCCAAGAAGTAAGAGCCACCGTCCATAGCATTAACAAGTTTGAGTTTAATAAAGACCTTTAATAAAATATCCATCCAATTAATAAATAAATGTTAAACATGCATCTCATTCCTGAAACATAATAAATACACGATATTACAGTATATTATGATTTTTTTTTCTGGAATGGAAAACATGTTTTGATTTTACTTGTTATTTTTAAATTAAATATGGATGCAGCTTTGGATAAGACTAATGACAGAATAGTCCACTGTAACTCTGTTGGCTAAAACATAAATGACAAAAGGAAACAGGTTAAGGTGGACTGATGGGCCAATAGATTTTTTAACCTTATCTATCCACTTACCACTTTATTTTACAACCAAAAGAAGGCTGCCAATAAAAAAAAAAAGATAAATAAAATGAATGGTATTCAGAAAGTAAGGTCAAATGATCGATGTGGTCATGGAGGTTAATAGACATGATGGAATTACTTGAATAAAAACAGAGTAGGTATTCTTGCGTTGTTTGAATGTGGACCTTGAGAGGACTGTGTGCCTTCTTTTTCTTTTAAGTACAAAATGAATTTCTAGGCGTGTGTCTTATCCAAGGTCCCAGTTTCACAAGAAGAGGGACCCATGTATTAAAAGTGTATTCTTTGTGGCTGTGCGTTATGGACCCATGGTACACCAGGGACAACACAAAGAGCCGCTATCAACAAAACAATGGGCTCTAGCCTGAGAGAGCCGTTCTAGTGACTGTAGCTGGGGTCCATGAAGATAATCAGACCCCTGGGACAAGTTCACAGATGACCGTTTCAGTCATTTATGCTTGGGGATTCTCAACACATAAGGACAGAGAGGTTTAGAGTTAGCTTTTTTGTGTGTCCTTTGTAAAACACCTCTAACAGGGTGATGACCGCAGGACAAGGCTTAATTAATGAATGGAAATTTATGCCAAAGTATAGTTGAAAGCGTTTTCCTAATTGTAAATAGTATTTCTGAACTGGCCCGCTCAGTGTTTGGCCACATGCATGAAGTAACATGCAGTATAACGTGTTGAAACAACTGGCTATACAGTAAAACAGGCAGATGCAAACAAGAAGAATTTAAAAAGAAAAAAAAAAAAAGAACAGGATAAGGGTTATCAGTTTCTCAACCATCTTGATAATGAATAATCACGTATGACCGTCAAAGTATACAAAAAATGACCCAGACCTCCAAAGACATGCTCCCAGGCCACATTTTTCATTTTGGATGCTAAGGAGAGTCTTGACAAACAAGGACACAGCAGGATACAGCAAATCAGAAGGACTATATCCCCTTGCTCATTGACTAAATGAGTGCTTAGCAATGCAATACATCATTATTTAGAAAACACTTCAGGGAAAAGAAAAAAAGTGTTATTCATGGAAAAATACAGAAGGTTGCACCTGCCAGAATTTCACAAGGAAAATTATACAGGGTTGACAAGCGACAGACGACAATAAAAACCTTTGACAACTGCCAAATTTACAGCGGTTACCATAAAGTTAGAATAATACTTAAACTGTAACAATTTATAATAATTTATATCAAAAGGGAGACACAGTACAATCCCCTGCAAGAGTATACACATCTGTTACATTGTATCAGGGTATTTACAGGATTAGGTGATAGACCAAACATAAAGTTGTGCATAACTGTGAAGAGGCATAAAAGAAGACACTGTATCTTTCCTAAATGTTTTTGATATAAAAATCTGATGAGGGTCACATGCATTGATCCCTCTTCACTTTGATGCCCCTATATTTAATCTGGTGTAACTAATGACCTACAGAAGCTGTCTGTCTTTTTGAATATAAATTAATGCAATATTTTGAATTTGTCTAAAAAAAAAGAAGAAAAAAAAACCCCATTCCATTTTACAATCAGGGATTACTTCATTTATTTTTAATTCGATCACATAACAACCCAATATAAGGTTGCTGTTGTAAGGTGACCAAATGTGAATATGGTTCCCAGACATGAAAAATAGCAAAATGGGTACAGTTTTGAGAATCTCTGTTGTCAAAGTTTTATGGAGCTCCATTTCACATACAAGGCTTTGTAGCGATTTCAATTAAAAAGGACCCAGACATAGAGTAAAATATAGCCCAAGTTAAAAATCAAGCAATTTAACAAAGTAATGAACTTACAGGTTCATAGATGGTAGGACATGGACTACTGAAGCATATAAAACAGGGCAAGTGAAGCATCCAATGGGAAATGATGAAAAGCCAGAGGAGAGGTGGAAATGACAAAGCAAACCAGGAGAACTAATCAGAGGCAAATAGGAAACAGCTGAGGCAGAGTGCAAGCATAGGAGAATCAGTGGATAGAAACAGCTGTGGAAGGGAGCAAACTGGCAGACTGGGGGAAAGTAAATAATAAAGATTGGAGAAGAACTGATACTAAAGGAAACTGTAAATGGAGGGGGGAAATATTACCACTAATCTAAGAGAACAAAATCCAAATGGAAAAGGAAGAAAATGCAAGAATAAACTTAGAAACGAAATACAAAGGAATGCACTGATATGGAAAGACCTTTCGAACAATAATGAACACAGGGGACTGAACAGAATGTGGCAATATCTCAAACTGATATAAATAAACAACAAGGAATTGTTCAAAATACAAACACAGAACATAAAGAAAACCTAAGCACCCAAAGATTGTGACGTTAGCTTCTGCTTCAGCTAAAGTTAATCAAAAACAATATCAAGAGGTGAAAGTAAATTTCTCATTAGACTAGGCTTTATAGATATTATACATTATCATTACATAAGTATTGGTGATAATCTATGACACTATAATTTCCCTGAATGATCAGTTGTTTTTGAAAGAGTATCAGAAATCCTTTAAAAAAAGATTTTTCTGTGGTGTTTTTTTGTTGTTGTTTTTAATGATAAATATAAATAAATGTCAGATTTGGAGATCCAATCAAAGACAAAGAGTCAAATAAATATATAAATAAAATGTATCATCAATGAGAATGTTTCATTTCTGCACAGGCACTGCCAGATATTTAATATATTACATCCTATTTAAACTTACATGACTTTGTGACATGGATATTCATGGGATGGGTGGGAAGAATTGAGTTAAAAATAAAGTCATATTTTTATACTTTGCTTTGCCATAATTATTTATTGGTTGACCCAATATAACAGTGACAATATAAAACAAATTAGATGAGCTTCTACAGGTTTGACATGAAAACAGATCACACATCACATAGAAAAAAATCAACAAGCTTTCTCATCACACTACCATTCTTTCTTTTTAAGTCAATGTTTGGTCTTTACTTGCTATTCTGCAGAGGTATCCTACATGTTATGTTTTATGGAATTTAAAACTATATTTTTCTTCAAAAACCCTCCTGTAATCTTGCCCTGAAGGTTCTGATATTCATGCAAAGATGAAGACCAACTGACTCTGTCGACTTGTGCAACTATGCCCGCAGGATCAGTGTATCTGCCAATTAGAAGTCTTACTGCTGAGTTCTTTTTTACCCCCATGTCTGTCATGTCACAAGAAGCAGGCAAGGAATATTTTCATCGTTTGATAAATGAAAGCATACTTGATATTATGTTTAATTTCACTTCTATTAAAAAGTCTAATATTTTTAGTGTTTTATTATATTTAAGAGAAAATTAGAAAAAGAAATGTGCAGAACAAGCCTTATAGATGAGGGCAATAATACATGTCAAGAATAAATCATAACATACAATTATTGGTTATCGGAAAGAAATGCTGGCACTATTTAATTAGTTTGTGGTAACCATAATTTTATCCATTTGTTGGTTTAATATTTGTGATCCAGATACAGATACAACTGGCTGGTTCAACTTGATTAGCAATGGCCAGTGATTGGCTGGTTAAAAACTTCAATTCAAGTCAAAGATACTTTATTTATCCAAGAGGGGAAATTAAGTGTTGCTGCTCTCATACTGATCAAGTGTCTTCAAGGAGTTGTTGTGAACACTGATGGCTGTGAGCAGGAAGGATCTCCTGTAGCGGTCTGTCTTACAGCGAAGCTGTAGAAGCCTCCAAATGAAGACACTCTGATGTTGTATGCTAGTTTCAAGAAGAGGATGCTCAGGGTTGTCCATAATGTTCTTGATTTTATAAAGAATCCATCTTTGTATCATCATCTCCAGAGTCGTCCCCACAACAGAACCAGCCTTCTTAATCGGCTTGTTGATCCTTTTCAAGTCCCTGGTTCTGATGCTGCCACCCTAATAGATGATGGCAGAAGAAATTACACTCTCCATTGTGGATGCTATTACTAAGCAAGGAAGACTGAAAGATAGCAATTTTTTCAGTTATCAGTGAGGTGTTACAAATGAAGCCCAAGAGATGTGAGAAGCTGTTTAAAAGGAAACTGCATCTTCAATGACACGTTGACATGTCTTTAGTTCAGGTTGCATGAAAGCGAGAGTCAGACTTTCAGGAGATACCAGGAGGGCTAGAGTACAGCAAAGCACCTCTGTTTTATCCTTTTGAACTCTCAACCTTCTTGGAATGGAACAGGATAGATTTAGAACTTGTTGGCAGCCTTTTTCAGATGGTCACTCACACTGAGCTGGGTTCTGCTGGAGGTTTCTTCCTGTTAAAAGAGAGGGCTTTCTTTCCACTGTTGCCACATGCTTGCTAAGGAGGAGGAACTGTTGCAAGGTCAATGACCCTATACAAATGACTGAGCTTCCTTCGTGATTCACCAAATAACACACTGAATTTAACAACATCCTTTTTTTAGCATCAAACTGATATGTATGTAAATTATTTTAAACTGTCTAAATGACTGGATTGTATTAAATTGATTTAATCCATTATTTCTAGAAATCTATTATATCTACAAATATAAACTGAATCATTACCAGGCCTTTGCATTTCTATTTCATATCCATATATCCATGCATTTCACATGTACATCTCTATGCAATTGTTATCACATCACAAAAAAAGAGCTGTACCCTAAATTGCAGACAAACGCACAGTATTTACTTATTTATGCGTAACAAAACCAAACACTACACATTATATTCTCATTATTATGAGTTCCTTTTTGTGCTTAGCCCCCCTTTTAACACATTCCAAGTCTCCAAATCGAAGAGTTGGAAAATATGAAAAAAAAAGAAAAAACAAGTGTCAAATTGGGCTAACTGCCAACATTTCCACAGGCAGTGTAGATCTTAAAACAGCACTGAGTTATCTCAGCACAAAGTTCAGATCATGTCTCATGTCCTCTGAGACCAATTACTTGTTTATTCTTTTCAACCACCCAACTTTAAATTTCCCCTTTTTTTCCATACAAGCACAGTAATTTGTGAGGGGAATGGATTCATTACTATGAGAGATAGTATATCAGATTCATCCATCCGTCGTCTGCACTCGGTGGGATTATGGGGGAAGGGGGTCGGGGCTTAATCACCGACGGTCATTGGGCGAAAGGCGCAGAGTACCCTGAGGAGGTCAAAATCCAACCATGCAGGCGCGCAGACACACACACACACGCACATGCACGCACGCACACGCGCACATAAGTGTTAAGGAGATTTACAGTAAATCTAAGGGTCATGAAAACCCACACCTGCGGAAAGATGCCAGGCTGGGATTCGAACCAAGGACCATCTTGCTGTAAGGCAAAAGTCCTACCAACTGTTCCACTGTTCAATATCAGATTGCAATTAGTAATAATGGAGAAAGTCCTTTAAGTAGAGTATCAGTAAAATTTGAATCTGCAACAGATCCATGGACATATCTATCAGAATCTAGGTTTTGCCACAAATGACAATGAAGGAACAAACGATCATTGATGGCTTTCATTTCAGCTGAGTGTATAGAACTCATAAGTTGTGAAAAGTTGCAAGAAGTGTACAGAAAGAGCATTGCAAGGTCTTAAATCAGCGCTAGACAGCTTAGGTGTTTTGCTTGTCTGCCACTGTGAATTGCACCTCTGGGAGACTGAATGACACCCTATACCCTCTTCTCTTGTCGACCTTGAGTAGGAAAACCAGTGAGAGGACCAGGATTGGCTCCAGCTGAAACCTGAATAGTCATCTGTCCACCCCAATCAGTCAGCCTTTCTTTCTTAAAGAAGGGCAAAGTGACTTCTAGAGGCAAGACGAATGATTGCACTATGTTGCAAAAATGTGGATCCCCCTCTTTCGAGGATTGTGGAAAAGAAAGTTAATGAGAGGTTTTGGGCTGGAGGGGCTGATATGTATTGTCAGAGGCAAATAGAAAACAGTTGTTTGTGTTTAGGACTCATTTATGTCTTTGTTGGCCAGTGAAGCTTGTGTGATTGACTAAAAATGTTTATTGTGGTAACACAGAGGTACTAGATGCCAACGTGTGTGTCTGTGCATGAGTGCGTGTGTGCGCAATGTAAGGGTGTTGAAGGATTACACATGGGGTGCTATTTCTTGACAAAAATGAATCAGATAAAGGAGGCCCCTCTCCTTTTTTGATAAACCAGCCCTAGAGAGAAAAATGCAAAGCCACTTGTTTTGGAGTGATTTTTTACTGAGTGATTTTTAAAATAACAGTTTTGCTGTCCAGACAACAAATGTGGGCAGGAATTTGAGACAAGAAAAAGTATTTTAGCACTATGATTTGGCTCTGAATACACCTTGATCTACACACAATTGTCATTTATTTGCCAATCCTCGAAACACGTTGGTCAGCCATATCATTATGACCAGTAAGCGCACCTTGATGGCTTGGACTATGCTGGAAATTGCAAAGTACAGTCTAATCTGACATCTTTCTAGCAAAACCAACTTCTTCAGCAATTTGTGCTACAGCATTTTTTCTGTTCGATTAAGCCCAAAACTGATTTCTAATTCTTAGATGGGATATTGGGTTGAGGCCACCCATCCATCCACTGATCCTTACAGCATTGTCTTGTTTTGCTGGAGGTCAGATCTTCACTGATTTTACTCATGAATTTAGGCAGTTATGCAGAATGTCAGTGGACGTCTGCTAGCTGCAAAGCTACACATCATTACTTTCATTGAAAAGCTTTAATGTTAAAAATGGGAATATACAAGATGGATGTTATGTGTTTAACAAATTTCAACACAGCGGAAATTGTTTCTCAAATTGTTTCAGTAAAAATAACTAGTTGGAGTTATAATGATTATTAAACTCAAAAGCTCTACAGAGGAACAATAATGAAGTTGTCTGGACAAATAAAAAAGTTAATTGGATCACAGAAAGTTGCTCTCTTTTGAATTTCTTACCTCATTCTGCCTTGAAGCATAAAAGATTTGTAAATGGCGGCAATCTACTGGAAAATGTACAATACAGAAAGAACAGAGGAAGGCTGTTGTTACAGTTAGCAGTGCTAACACTGCTAATTGCTAATTACAACAAAAGTTTAAAGGCAGTTTATGTCAACATTAAACAATTCAAAGGTGCTTCATTAATCCCGAAGGAAAATTAAATGTTGAAACATTACACAGATTTCTGTAAACAGTTGTGGAATTTGATGGTTGTGGGCAGGAAGAATCTCCTGTAGGGGTCTGTATTACATAATTTCTAAATAAGCCTCTGACAGAAGACACTCCATTGTATGAGAGTCAAAAAAAAGGTTGTCTAGGGTTGTCTCTAATGTTCTTTTTTTTTTTTTTTAAGAATCCTTCTTTGCACAGTCATCTCCAGGGGCCTCATTTATAAAACATTGCGTAGGAAAGCACACTATCCGGAAATTGTACGTACGCAAAAATGGAAGTGCTGCGCACAAAAACGTTCCGATTTATAAAACAGTGCGTACGCACGTCCTACACCTGCTTCCGTTTATAAATCAGAATCAACTCTAAAGTTGGCGCACCTGGGGGAACGCCTTTATGATGACTATAAAAGGTCAGGTGGACGCCTCTGATAAATATTCATAATTTGATTTCCATGATGGCTCAAGAGAAGAGAAAAGCAAAAAAGCGTAACTTCACTGAGTGCGAGGTGGAGGTATTGGTCGACATTTGGTGGGCACAGCCGGGGCATCACAAATGCCAGAAAGGCAGAAGAGTGGCAACAGGTGGCGGATGCTGTCAACGCCGTTTCATCGGAGCAACGGACTGTGCCCGAAATGAAAAAAAAGTGGTCCGACATCAAAGTGGATGCCAAAAAGCGGCTCACTCTCCACAGGAGAAGTGCAACTGGCAAAGGAGAAAGAAGGGGGATGCCCCAGCTCACCCCCATGGAAGAGAAGCTGGCAGGCATCAAAGGAGAGTCCCTCGTGAGTGGTTGGGTGACGGAGGCGGAGGGGTACACGGACACGCCGGTGTCCTTACCTGAACCACACACGCAAGAGGCTCCGGATGATGCAGGTAATTAATTTAGACATTTAGAATGAACGTGTAGACACAATTGATGTGACACCAACTGTGCAATATTATGTCTTTTTATACTTCCTGGATGTTCCAGCTGGGTCAGTGGTGCAGCTGAGGTTGGGAAGGCCAGTGACACAGCTCCTCGTGCGCCTCCCCATAGCCGTGTCCTGACGGAAGAGGTCCTGCAGGTGCAGAGGGTCAGGATTAGTGCCACCCATGAGGTCACGAAAGAGCTGAGGGAGATAAAGTCTGCTCTCGTAGATATCTCCGAGTCACTGAAAACCCTTGCTAATAAAAATATTTAATTGTGCTGTACCTCATTTCCCTTTTTTATCATAAGCGTCGCATTACTTCAAGACACTGGTGTAGAGCATCATCCTGTGGCTCTAACAAGGGATGCTGGGGCTCGATCTCCGGGACAATAATTGGCTCCGGTGGTGGCACGTTCTGAGTCAGTGCCATGTTGTGCAGCACAGCACATGCCCGAACAATCTTAAACACCTTTGCAGGTGTGTAACACAGGCTCCCTCCTGTGGCATCAAGGCATCGCCACCTGCCCTTCAGCAGCCCGATGGCCGGCTCCACGACAGCTCGCGTCTGGCTGTGGCGCACATTATACAATTGTTCCTCTGCGCTCCGAGGGTTAAGGAAGGGAGTGAGCAGCCATGTTTAGAGGGGATATCCACTGTCCCCTGCAAGGTTAAGGAATGGGTTAGGCAATGTAGTGTGCAGAGATATTTAATTAACGTGCCTTACCTAAAAGCCAGCCATCCCGCAGAGCTCCAGCCTCAAGTCTGCGCCCCACACTGCTGTGTCTCAAAATGAATGAGTCATGGGTAGACCCAGGCCAGCGAGCCACTACATTAGTGAGCAACATCTTTGCATCACATTATTTGCACGTTTAGAGAATGAAAATGCTTTCGGTTTATGAAAGCATATTTATTCTCACTTGGTGCCCTTATTGCAACATGGGTGCAGTCAATACTACCGATTACATTGGGGAAATCAGACATTGCTGCAAATTGCCTTTTTATGTTGGCCTGTTCACCCACAGTGTACGGGAATTTGATGTACCTGTGTGACAGACGTATTAGGCCATCCAAAACGTCCAGCATGATGCGGCTGAAGGTTGGCTGTGAGATTCCCGACCTGTCTGCCACCTCCCTCTGGAAGGTCCCAGTTGCCAGCAAACCGAGGGTGGTCAGTACTTGGAGAGGGACTGGGATGGCGTGGTTCCTCGCCGTGCGCCTTTGTAGAGCCGGGCCTAAAAAATGAAAAAGCTCCAAAAGCAGGGCACGGGGCAATCGGAACCGGCTCATGAGCCATTCATCATCATGGGCTAGTAAATCCTGATGGTCTCTAAAGACCCGCTCAGTCCGGAGACGTCCTTGCGCCATGTCCTCCAGCAGTGCCAGATGAGCCATTGTGCGTTTTTTCGCATTGGCACGTGTACATTTTATATTCAACCATCACTAATTTACCCGAACAGCTACAGGTGATGGAAATATTCTGATTATAAACTAATTGACTAGCAGTTTTCCACAAATGCCGTCACCTTAGTTGTAATTATGACTAATTCTTGACTTTATTTGTACGGGACCCTTTGGCAACAGGCTATCTGCTCTATATTTCAGCCGTTTGAATGAGTTTACAATCACATGCAAGTTTCTAAAATAACCAAAACATATTTTAGTGGTTGAGGTTCCTATTGAAAATAAATGGATCTCGGTTAATTTAGTAAATCCTGATTGTTTTTGTTTTGTATGTGTGTGTGAGCCACATGCACTCCCTGCGCCCGATATCAAACATGCCTCTTTATTCATTTTTGCAAACTGCTTTAATATATAACAGTTTATGTGAACGGTAATGTGTGATTTTGCTCAAATATCTCCCATTTCTCATCATTTCTTTGGTTTCTTTCTTCTGCCGTTGGTGTCGCAGTTTCCCGTTCCTCCACATTTCCAGCGTACGCCAAGGTCAGAGTTGTCGTAAATTTAGTGAACTTTCCCGGCAAGTTTGTTTTTTATAAATACCAAAAGTTGACTATAATTGGCGTACGCCAGTTTTTGTACGTACGATGGCTTTATAAATGAGGCCCCAGATCACTCCCCAGAAGCAGCCTTTTTTTATCAGGTTGTTGAGCTTTTTTAAGCCACTGGCTGTGATGCTGCTACCCCAACAGATGATGGCAGAAGACATCATACTCTACACGACAGACTAACAGAAGAAGGCAGCAAACACGTATGGACCATATATTAAACTAAAACTACTAATTTACTGAGCCGTTTGGTGCTACTTCTCCCAATCTCTCTTGTATAAAAAATTGTTTCATATACATCAAACGTTAGCTCATGAATAATCACTGTCTGTTCACATCAGTGGATGTAGTGTCTTTTTAGACCATTTTACCAACACTTACAGAGTTGATTGCAGCAGCCTTTTTCTACTACAATTATGATCAAAAGTCCTTTGTGACCCTCACCACCTTCCTTCCACTTTGTTTAAGCCTATGCTTGTTGGTTCTGTCCTCATGAACAGTGACTTGTGACATAAGCACACTTGTGTGGGCTGTTTTTGTGGGGTGTGGTCAGTTGCTTTGACCGGTTGCATAGATTCAGATTTACAGTCTGGGTGCAGCACAAGAGGCTGCCGTCAAACAGGAAAAGCAGCAAGGTAGAGTTTGGAAGTGTGTCTGTTTTTACAAGAATATTTACTGTTAAATATAAACACAGAGGTAATAATTATTCATAGCTAAAATGTTACATACAGTGTGAGGGCAGACTTAAAAAAATTGTATTTGGACTGCACTTCCTTTTTAGACCCCTCTTCTGCTACCAGTTGCTAAATACTGGCAGATTTTATCTGCAACACATCTACTGTAAACAAAAAACAAACAAAAAACAAACAAAAAAAGAGAACTACAGGACTTCAACTGTGCCTCAAATGGAATTATACAATCCAGGAATTCTGGTCTTAGATTTGAACCCCAAATCTCATTTTAAATATTTACTCAAATTGATTTTTTTCCCACTGCAAAACACTTTTATTTAAGCCTTCCCTTACCAGTGACAGGCTTAAATAAAGTGACCTTGACATTTACAGTGGGGCAGAAAAGTATTTAGTCAGCCAGCAATTGTGCAAGTTCTTCCACTTAAAATGATAAGAGAGGCCTGTAATTTTCATCATAGGTGTATTTCAACTATGAGAGACAAAATGAGAAAAACAAAATCCAGAAGATCACATTTTTAAAGAATTTATTTCAAATTATGATGGAAAATAAGTTTTTGGTCACCTACAAACAAGCATGATTTCTGTCTCTCTCAGACCTGTAACTTCTTCTCCTCTGTCCTCCACTCATCACCTGTAATAATGGCTCCTGTTGGAACTCATTATCAGTATAAAAGACACCTGTCCACAACCTCAAACAGTCACACTCCAAACTCCACTATGGCCAAGACCGAAGAGTTGTCAAAGGACACCAAAAACAAAATGGTAGAGCTGCACCAGACTGGGAAGACTGAACCTGCAGTAGTTAAGCAGCTTGGTGTGAAGAAATCAACTGTGGGAGCAGTTATTAGAAAATGGAAGGCATAAAATACCACTGATAATCTCCCTTGATCAGGGGCTCCATGCAAGATCTCACCCCGTGGGGTCAAAATGATCACAAGAACGGTGAACAAAAATCCCAGAACCACACGGGGCGACCTAGTGAATGACCTGCAGAGAGCTGGGACCAAAGTAACAAAGGCTACACTCTGCAACACACTACGCCACCGGGAACTCAAATCCTGCAGTGCCAGACGTGTCCCCTTTGTTTACATGTACATGTACATGTCCAGGCCCGTCTGAAGTTTGCCAGAGAGCCTTTGGATGATCCAGAAGAGGATTGGGAGAATGTCATATGGCCAGATGAAACCAAAATAGAACTTTTTGGTAAAAAATCTACTTGTCGTGGTTGGAGGAGAACGAACGCTGAGATGCATCCAAAGAACACCATACCTACTGTGAAGCATGGGGGTGGAAACATCATGCTTAAGGGCGGTTTTTCTGCAAAGGGACCAGGACGACTGATCCGTGTAAAGGAAAGAATGAATGAATGGGGCCATGGGTTCTGAGTGAAAACCTCCTTCCATCAGCAAGGGCAATGAAGATAAAACATGGCTGGGTCTTTCAGCATGACAACAATCCCAAAGACACCGCCAGAGTAACAAAGGATTGGCTTCTTATAGAAGACTTTCAAGGTCCTGGAGTGGCCTAGCCAGTCTCCAGATCTCAACCCCATAAAAAATCTTTGGAGGGAGTTGAAATCTGCATGGAGGAATGGGCCAAAATACCAGCAACAGCGTGTGAAAACCTTGTGAAGACTTACAGAAAACGTTTGACCTCTGTCATTGCCAACACAGGGGATATAACAAAGTATTGAGATGAACTTTTGTTATTAACCAAATACTTATTTTCCACTATATTTCCGGCAAATAAAGTCTTTAACAATCTGACCATCTGATTTTCTGGACTTTTTTTCTCATTTTGTCTCTCATGGTTGACTTATCCCTATGATGAAAATTGTAGGCGAGTTCAAACAGGTGCCATTAAATACAAATAACGAGTGGAGGACAGAAAAGCATCTTACAGAAGAAGTTACAGGTCTGAGTGAGACAGAAACCTTGCTTCTTCGTAGGTGACCAAATACTTATTTTCCACCATAATTTGAAATAAATTCTTTAAAAATCTAATTCTCATTTTGTTTCTCACAGTTGAAGTATACCTATGATGAAAATTACAGACCTCTCATATTTTTATGTAGGAGAACAATTGCTGGCTAACTAAATACTTTTTTGCCTTACTGTAAAATGTCAACAGAGCAACTTCTCTTGTGTCAACTGGTAAGGGAAGGCTTAAATAAAAGTGTTTTGCAGTGATGAGATTTAGGGTTCAGATCTAAGACCATAATTCCTGGATTGTATAGTTATGTTTGAGGCACAGTTGAAGTCCTGTAGTTCTTTTTTTTTCTTTCTTTTTTTACAGTAGATGGTGTTGCAGATAAAATCTGCCAGTATTCAACAACTGGTAGCAGAAAAGGAGTCTAAAGAGGAAGTGCAGTCCAAATACAATTTTTTAAAGTTTGTCCTCATACTGTATGTAACCTTTTAGCAAAGAATAATTACCTCTGTGTTTATATTGAACAGTACATATGCTTGTAAAAACAGACACACTTCCAAACTCTGCCTTGCTGCTTTTCCTATTTGATGGCCGCCTCTTGTGCTGCACCGAGACTGTTATATGAATCTGGATCTATGCAACCGGTCAAAGCGACTGACTACACCCCTCAAAAACAGCCCACACAAGTGTGCTTATGTCACAAGTCACTGTTCATGAGGACAGAACCAACAACCATAGTCTTAAACCAAGTGGAAGGAAGGTGGTGAGGGTCACAAAGGACTTTAGAACATAATTGTAGTAGAAAAAGGCTGCTGCAATCAACTCTGTAAGTGTTGGTAAAATGGTCTAAAAAGACACTACATCCAGACAGATTATTCATGAGCTAACGTTTCATGTATATGAAACAATTTTAGTAGATATTTAAATTGAGATTTGAGGTTCAAATCTAAGACCAGAAATCCTGGATTGGAGCATCTTTAGTTCCATAGACCACTTTGATAGCTACCCAGCAATAGCTGCGATTTTGGAGATGGTCTGACCAAGTCTTCCAGCCATTACAGTCGGGAATTTGTCAAACTCATTTAAATCCTTATGCTTATAAATGCCTAATGTTTCTAGCACATTAACCTTCAGGACATAATGTTTACTTGCTTCCTAGTATTTAACAGCCACTAATAGCTGCAATGATGAGAGAATGAGTGTTCCTCACCTCACGTGACATAATGTTATGTCTAATAAGTGTGTTTTTTCATACATTATCAATCAATAACATTTGCTGTAATAATTCATACACAAAATTCAAACAGTTCTATACAACACTCATTAGGTTAAGATCTATCTTGATTTTCAAACGGCATCATTGTTTTATTAGTCTTTACTGGACTCCTCTCCCTTAAAATTGTGCCCTAGTGAGTTCTTATAAGTGATCTTACGATGCTCTTAGTCAAATATATGTGTCTGCATTTACTTAAATTCACTGGTGCATGCACAAAGTTCTTGCTTTCCAATTTGTGCCCTCCTTGTGCTCATGCAACTTCTTTTCTAGAGACTGATGCTTTTCCCTCTCAGATTGCTGTAAAACAACCCCTCAATAGCCCCCCAGGTAATACTAGTCACAAGCAAATAGGTCTTAAATTGGACAATACACAGACAATTCACTGATATCCCCTTACTCGTTGTCTTGACTGGTGTTGAAATATAATCCAAAGTCCTTTTTGTCTGGGTACTGTGATAGGACTGAGTGAAAATGCATTCAATTATTGGGAGGAAATACCTTGATACTTTTTGTAATCCGTTAAACACATTGATATGGGAAGAGGATGAGACTAGTACAACGAACCAAAATTCGCCCCCTCTTTCCAATGTAAAAGATGTTGGAAAATAGAGAAAATTGCTTATTGTAATTTAATGTGAAAATTTAAAGTGTCAAGTTTCTTGAGATGACCTAAAAAGAATATGGGGAATATTGAAGAATAAAAAAAAAAAAGGTAAAAATCATAACAAAGCTATAATAATGTTATTTCTTCTCTTATGTGCCAACCAAATCCTATTGAGGGCTTGTTTAACAGCAAAAAAATGAAATCTACAAATTATTTGAATACAGATTTTTACTGTATTTTATGCAAATGTACGCAAAAATAAAATGAATATGCTGCCATTATTGTGATGCAGTAAGTCTACATCTGAAGGACAGAAAAGTTGGATTGAGCTGTCAATTAGAATAACGGTGCGTTCACACCAAAGCATCAAAAACGCGCTGCACGCCCAAGTTGGACGCTTGAAGTTTCGCACCTCGACGCTTGTGTTATTTTTACACATTACAGTGTAGTTCCTTAAGATTATATTAGTCTTTT
Source organism: Valencia hispanica (assembly GCA_963556495.2). Taxonomy (NCBI): domain Eukaryota; kingdom Metazoa; phylum Chordata; class Actinopteri; order Cyprinodontiformes; family Valenciidae; genus Valencia; species Valencia hispanica. The sequence continues at coordinate 32,784,658 of OY747717.1, read as the reverse complement.
CCTGTAGAACACTTCTGGAATGTGACATATATATGTAATGATACATTATATATATACAGTACTGTGCAAAACCTTTAGGCAGGTGAGAAAATATGCTGTAAACAAAGAATGATTTTTTGAAATATCAATAATGATTATTTAAAATTTAAAGAGTGGAAAAAATTAAAATCTAAATCAAATCAATATTTAGTGTTACTTACCTTTTGCCTTCAAACCAGCATCAATTCTTATAGGTACACTTGCACAAAGTCAGGGATTTTGTAGGATTATAGTCAGGTGCACGATCAACCAGTTATACCAAACAGGTGCCAATGATCATCAATGTCACAGTAGGCTGAAACACAGTCATTAACTGAAACACAAACAGCTGTGTAAGTGGCTTAAAACTGGGTGAGGAACAGCCAAACTCTGCTACCAAGATGAGGTTGTGGAAGATAGTTTCATGTCATGGCAAGATTGAGCACAACAAGAAGACACAAGGTAGTTATACTGCATCAGCAAGGTCACTCCCAAACAAAGATTTCAAAACAGACTGGGCTTTCAAGATGTGCTTTTCAAGCCCTTTTGAAGAAGCACAAAGAAAGGAGCAATGTTGAGGATTGCAGACTCAGTGGTCAGCCAAGGTAACTAAGTGCAGCAGATGAAAGACACATCAAGCTTATTACCCTTTGAAATCGGAAGACGTCCAGCAGTGCCATCAGCTCAGAACTGGCAGAAACCAGTGGGATGCAGGTACACCCATCCACTGTAGTTGTGCTGGTGCCCTGAACTGATGAGTCAAAATGTAAAATATTTGGCTAAAGCAGAAGGCACTTTGTTTGTGGAAGGGCTGGAGAGCGGTACAAAAATTAGTGCAGGCAACAGTGAAGCATGGTGGGGGTTTCTTGAAAGTTTGGGACTGCATTTCTGCAAATCGAGTTGGAGATTTGGTCAGGATTAATGGTGTTCTCATTGCTGAGAAATACAGCCAGATATTTATGAATCAATCATGCAATACCATCAGGAAGACATATGATTGGCCCCTAATGTCTTCTGCAGCAGGACAACGACCCTGAACATACAGCCAAAGTCATTAAGAACTATATTCAGCGTAAAGAAGAACAAGAAGTCCTGGAGGTGATGGTATGGCCCCCACAGAGCCCTGATCTCAACATCATCGAGTGTATGTGGGATTACATGAAGAAACAGAAGCCTACATCCAAAGAAGATCTGTGGTTAGTTCTCCAAGAAGTTCGGAACAATCTACCTGGTGAGTTCCTTCAAAAACTGTGTGCAAGTGTACCTGGAATATTTGATGCTGTTTTGAAGGCAAAGAGTGGTCACACCAAAAATTGATTTGCTTTAGATTTCTCTTTTTTTCATTCACTGCATTTTGTTGATTGATGAAAATAAATTAACACTTCCATTTGTGAAAAAATTTATTTGTTTACAAAATGTTTTTAGAGTTAGGGCAAAAGAATAGCAAAGGTAAGAATAAGCGTATGATCTACGGAAATATATTGTGATTCAAAAAGCTTTAAATCCTTGCAATACCTCGCTCTGCTTCTGTGTAATCACAACTAAACCTCTGTCTCTAGCTCTCTGCTATCTTTTACTGTAGTACCTGCATCTATCTCACCACACCTGCTGCTCATATTGCTCAGCTTCTTGCAATAGCCTGAAAAAAAAAGCGGCTGTTCCAACTGGATTGTTGAAGGGTTGATTTTAAAAGTGTCGTGTGAAAGTAAACTAAATCAAATGAAGGGATATTATTACTTGCTCTTCCCTGTCCAATCAAATCAAAGCCCCCAGACTATCCTTGTGTAAAAACACCTTGGTGATCATCTCTGTGTTAACAATTTTTTTTTTTGCTATTACAGGGAAGATAATGACTGTTTATTTGTTGCAAAATTATCAAGCAAGTCTTGGTTGAATATACGTAGACACTGGCGGCTGGCCAATAGAGGGCGATAGGGCGCCACCCCCCACCCCCCCAGTGTTTTTAATTTTAATTTTTTAAATTAACCATAATCACATATTCTACTTTAATTGTGAGTTTAAATTCTTAACAAAGTATCATAATTAAAAATATATATCATTTTTGGAGAAAAGGCTCCCGCTGCGTAGCAGCTGGGGTGACAGATAGATCGCCCCAAGCAGTGCAGCAGCCAGCCAATTACCGACAAGACATTTGCACATAGACGCAGGAATTTATCCAATCAGCGTCGTTGATTCGGCCGAATGAAGGACGATAAAGAAATCGCCTCAAGGCTGGTGTGAGGGCGGGCAAGATATCTGGTGGTGACATTGGCAGTGTGATTTCTACGCCACAAGGGGGCGCTGCTGTAAGCTTTGTGTGTAAAATTTTTGTGTAAACCTAATAAGTTATTTGTTTCTAGTTTGGTTCTAAACTAGTTTGTGCAATATTGTGTTTATGTTTGGAAATAAGAAGGCCTCAAGTTGTTAATATTGGCATTAAAATAATCAGTATTTCACATAGTAGCCTACTGGTATCCAGCCGTTTATGTTCAATTGTTTTGGGATGATTATTGAAAATGACTTGAGAAGCTATATGCACAGCTCCACTAGGCTACTTCCTGAACTAAGTACAGCCCTTTTATTTCCTGTCTGTATTGGACAAACTGATCAATCCAGGTGTGTCTGACCTCAGTAGTCACACAACAATGGTCAGACACACCTGGATTGATCCGTTTGTCCTATGATGTAAGACAGGAAATAAAAGAGCTGTACTTAGTTCAGGAAATAGTGGAGTTGTGCACAAAGCTCAGAAAGCACAAGTTTGATTTAAAAAAAGAAAAAAAAAGCACAGCCCCACCAAGAATATTTTTCACCAGCCGCCACTGTACATAGATTAGATTTTGCCTTCCATCGAAACAATGTCCGATTAACTAACTGTGAATAAAAAGTGACTGAGGCTGACCAAAACCAAACTTACATGTCTGTATGAGATAACTTTAGACAACATGGATGCTTAAACACAGATTTCAATATATTTATATGAACTGTTTACAGACAAGGGTTTGTCAAAGTGACCCAATGTCAATGGATGTCTGGTGCTTGAAGGGTAGCTTTTCTCTGAAACCACCCCCCCAAGAAAATCCTATAACTTTAGAGTCAGGCATTAAAAACTTCGTAAACATTGTAATTGAAGCATTATGGCTTCCAAAAAACACTGTTTCACTGCATCACCTGCTCCCTAGTGATACCCGCTCCCAGAACCACAACACGTAAACGATATCGGACACATAAACCACAGCTCCTAGCTGAAATACAACACCCTGACATTTTTGTTATACCCAGAAATATTCCGGCTGGTTGTGCAGCTCAAGAATCTGCTAAAAAATAGAATAAGGGGATTTACAAAGTAAACAGAATTAAATTAAGACATCTTAGCTTCTGTTATAATACTTTGAGTTCTTTAATTGTTCCACACTGTCACATTTCATTAAGTAATCAACATAATTTACTGCTTATAAACACACTTGGTGTGATCCGCCTGCCTCCAACTGAGCACCTGTATGTTTAATTCATGGGCCCGTGTGGATTTCTCCAAAATCTTTTGTTTTTTGACTGCAGCTGGTTAGACACAAACAATGATGCCACATTTCTCAGCAGACTGGAAATATGCAAAACAATAGGCTGTTTGTGCATATGAAAGCTTTATCAGAGTCTAGACTGCCAGATTCACAAATTAGCAGCTGAATAAAGCCCGGTGACACAATTGTTTCTCATTTCTTTGAGCAAATTTTACAGATAGAAAGGGGAAAGAAGTTTTAAGCAGATCCACTTGCAGCTTGATTCCTCTACATAATAGAATGAAAAAGCTTCAGCGGGAAAATATTCAGAATTAAGTCTCGTTCTTTTTTCTTTTTGATCATACATTAACAAAGAGAATTAGATAATATTTGTCTATAGTTTTTGCACTGTTTTTGGGCTTTGTTAAAGTTTGTCCCAGTTTTCTTGTTGATGTTCAGTTAGTTTTGAGCTCTATTAATCTAGTTCAGTTATCTGGAAATGTGTTTACCTTATAAACCTTGCCTTCTCAATATTTTATAACAGAACTTTTGCTTAACTTAATTAATTTTTCTGTATCAGACCAGCTTTCAGCTCTCCGATCAGTGAACCTACGAATAATTACTATTTCTCATTAGTATAGACTGAAGGTTTCAGTTGGGCCTTGACCATTTCATCATCATCCCATTAGTCATTTTTTTGCACTCAACTTTTCCCGGTATGAAACAGAACTGTCATCTACTTACATTTCATACTGACCATCAAATGTCGGTATGAAATGTCCGGTTCAACCATTTTGTACATGTTTTGACACATATATTTATACCCCTAGGCAGCTGTAAGATGATGTGGTTGTCTAACTCCAATAGGAATCTACCAAAGAGTTGCTCATAATTCTTCGTTAAAATCTTTCTAACCTCTGATGTAAGTAGACATCAGAAACACAAAATAATAAATAAAATAGCTCCCAGTTTTCCCACCGGTTGCTGCTCAGTGATGGTCAGCTGGCGTAAAGAAGGCTAGTATACCTTCTCCCTGCTTTCAAGAAAGACAACTTTAGCTGTTTGAAAATATTTTGCTAGCAAAAAACATATTTTGTTGGTGAACTAAATGTGTGTTGCCTGATTAAACCATGTTATGCATTTTTGTTTTAAAGGCCTTATGATCTCACCACTATACACCTGTTTATAATATTTTGTGCATTTTTAGCCATAGACTGGGAGTTTTGACAAGAGTTAATGTGCTGTTTTTTATCTTTTTTAATTTTCAATGATTGTAAATGTGATAAATTGTGGAAATGCCTTTTGTTTGCCAGATTAGAGATTTCCAGCAGATGTGTGATGACATCTGATGGTGCAGTATCTCTCAATTTTGAAATGTTAAAATATTTCACAAACTGCTATTTAATAGATGTGATCATGTAACTCTACCTGGTGAAGGAAGTGTAACTGATTAAGTTCCAGATATGAAACCCTAATTTTAGTTAAAAACTGTGCTATATCTATGGTTGAGACTTTTTGTTTTGAAGTCGGAAGGGAAGTCAGTTTCTTATTGTTTGTCTTGCAGCATTGCGGGTACTCGGTAGAAAAAAGAAAAGGTGAAGAAGTGTAGACAAGATATGAATCACTCCAAAAATAAATCAACCAGCCAATTGTTCGTCCCACCAAGCATATCTGCACTACATTAAAAGGGCTGTTTCTCAGTTTTTATCAAGGTAGAACTGCATTTGAACCCCTCTTTTTCAAAATCTAACATACTTGAAGTAATCAAACCTGAACTGGATAATTTTTAACTAAACTGAGACCAGTTTCCTATAATGTAAAATCACAAAAAGGAGCCTTTACATCAGTTTTGTGGCATTAGGATCACCTGAGAATAAGCATTGAACTTATATATATCAATGAGTCAAAACTGAATTGTTGTACACGGATAACAGATTCTTTTAAACAGTTTGTGATTTCTTAGACATTCATTTATGAGTGCCAAAAAAGTGGGATTCTTAGTTTTCTTAAAAATGTTGCTAAAATCTTGTCTCGTTCTTGTGAATTGAATGTCGTGATATCTCATAAGTATTGTGACAACCCTTCTTTTTATCTAAAAGCCTTTTCCCTTCTCATTTGAGCCACAATAGGAAAGCTAACAAAGATTAAAACTTTCAATAAAGTCCAAAATATTTTGAAGAAAATGTAGCTAGTGTTAGAATGAGATACCTAAAACAGGACTAAAGGGTTCATTTTGCAAGAATTCATATCCAAGGTCAAGTCAAGATAGTTGATATAACTTCTTTATGGACTAAAAGTTAGACAGAGGTGATTAAAGTTAGTGAAATACAAGTTCACACTTCAGCTGACATTATTTCACGTATCATAATCCATCTCTGTTACAAGACTTCAGGGAATAATTCTCCATTTGTATTGAAGTTTTAAAAAAGTGATTAGTATTTTCATTGTCAAATCTCCTCCATATCAGCAAATAATAATACAGACTGTGCTCGGTAACCTTGAGAGTGCCTCACACGACAATCAGCCGCTGTGATGGATGAACTTGACTGTGGAGCAAGTGCACAGTATAAATGCATTCCATGCCAGCTCAAGTTATTGGCTCCCGCATTCACTCGGTTATTCAGCGAGTCACTAAGGGGAGCCGAGTCTTAACGCAATCCATTAGATCCATCCATCATCTCAGTATCTCAGTGGGAGACAAACACTGATGGATCTATGCACATCGACTAGCATTGCACCTTAAAAATGGGCCTTGCTCTTGTCTCTTCCATATGCTCCTGGGTAAAGATTGCATGTATGTGTCTGTGTGAGACAGGTAGGTAATAGAGATGAAAGGAGCTTGTTTGGTTTTTAAGCGTGGGCTTCCATCAGTTGGTTTTCCACTTCATTAGTCGTGGAATAACAGGGCAAGATACTGTAATAAATGTTTAAAATTGTGTTTGCAGGTATATTTTCAGACTGACACACCTTACATGACAGAAATGAAAACAGAAAAGGGATCACTTGTTATGTGGTTGGATTTTGTTTACAGAGAAAGCACGATGCTAGGCAACTAAAAGCTTTTCGTTAATAGGAGACAGTTTATTAGACCGTAAAAAAGACTGCTTATTTTGTTAATATACCGAAGTAAAGTGTGTTTTCAAGATTATCTCCCGGCTTCAGGTGTTTTCATGTGTCAATATTTGTTGTTATTTAAATTATACCCATTTAGTGTCCAACATATGTAGCTGAAATCAAATAATATAACTTGAAATACCAAGCAAAGTTGAATTGGAAGTTAAATTGGGGATTTCACAATCAAGATATTTTTGTTCCCAGTACTGATCTGTGTCATATAAAATTTCAAAATTTCTGTATATGAGTTCACCTACATCACAGACTTGGACAGTAGCCACAGTTTCTGGGATACATCACTGTGAGTCTACAAAGCGAACTGAAACATGTGCAAAGAAGCCCATATTTGGAATACCTGTACGATCAACCTTTTTTTTTTTTTTTTGGCTATTCATGCCTTGTCATGCAAAATGTTGTAGATACAGTTTGTTGTTTTTCTGTTTGTTTGGTTAGCATCTCCACAATAGCGTGCTCAAATTCTCTGCAGTATAAGATCCACAAAACTCATGGGAACTCAGCAAATCTTGCTTTTGATAACTGAGGCAAAGCAATGACATTAAGCAAAGTTTGGAATTATAAATGTTTGTGGAGAAGCCAATATTAATGACATACCCAACAGGTGATATTAAACTATTTTTGTTGCGGGGGGGGCGCTAGTGAGCACCGTATGGAGTAGTCGTGTTTTTCCAGGGCTCCTCGCCACGTTTGAAATAATTTGGTCATTTACTTAATATTTCACCTAATTTACCGGTTTCGCCTCATAAATACTTTCATCTAAGTGCCTCGGGATGACAAAACCAAAAACTGAAAGAGGGAAGCGGCAAGAGAAAGCCTCAAGTGAGGCTGAGAGCCGGCCATGTCTGGAGCTAGCGGAGCTAACTGCTGCAGCTCCGGAATTAGCCAACGAATCTGCTGTGGAGTCTGAATCAAGCATCCTCGCAGCGATACGAAATACGAGCAACGATGAATGACCGTTTCAATGACTTGGAGGCATCTTTGGCATCCACCCAGGCAACACTGTTAGTCTTTGTAACTGAATACTGGAGGTGGAAAATGCTAGCTCGGAGTATGACCGCCACCTTTCGCTTGTTGAACAGCAATGTACGAAAATGCAGTCGGAGAATGAAACGCTTCGTTTGAAAGCAACCGACCTGGAGGCTCGCTCCCGGCGGCAGAATATTAAAATCCTCGGCTTGCCTGAGAAAATCGAGAATGGACATCCCGCGGAGTTTTTGGCCAAGTTTATCCCTGAGCTGCTGGGCGCTGATAACTTCCCCAAACCGCTGGAAGTGGACCGGGCTCATCGGCTGGGAAGACGGCTCTCTGAGGACGACGAGCGGACGCGCGTAATGATAGCACGGATTCGTCACTTCCAATTGAAAGAGAAAATACTACAACTGGCCCGCCAACAATTTCCTCTGCGCTACAACGGCAAAGTGGTTCACTTCTTCCCTGATTACCCAGCGGAGGTAATGAAGCAACGACAGGCATTTGATCCCGTCCGCAAACGACTCCGAGATGCAGGTGTGAGGAGCGGTTTCATCTACCCAGCACAGCTGCGGGTCTCCCGTGACACCATGGACAGAGTTTTTTCGTCCCTGCAGGATGCTGAGGCTTTTGCAGGGACTCTGCTTTGAATTTCGGTATGTGACTTTTATGCTGTTTGTTCACCAACCGGGATATTTATATGACAGCTTGTAATGTATGTGCGTATGTACGTTAATATATATATATTTTGCTGTTGATTTTCACATGCACTTGTTCTCATTAGTGGAGAGGGCACGGGGTCCCTGTGTTAATTTAGTGGCCGGTTAGTTGTTCCTGTATGGTCCGGCTGCCCCTAAGAGAGTATGTAAGGTTTGTAGTCTCACTTTGTTTGGGAAAGTGGGAGGGGGGTTGGGGGGTGATGTTCTTGTTCATTTTCATGTGTTCCTCTTGCATTTCTCATTATTTTATTAGGGCATTATGTTTGTACGCTGCTATTATGCAAAATCTGCATGCATCCTGATATACTTTCGCCAGGTGGTGGCATCACTTTTACTAGTTGGAATGTGCGCGGGCTGGGTCATGTTCTCAAGCGAGCTAAAGTGTTTTCTCATTTAAAATCTCTGTCTGCTGATGTAGTTTATCTGCAAGAAACACATATCAGACCCAGAAAGGAAAAGTTACTCAGATGTAGCTGGGCCAATCAGATTTTTCAGTCGACGTTTTCCAGTAAAGCCCGGGGAGTGGCAATTATGATCCGCAAGACTGTTCCTTTTAGGCATGTTTGTACACTTAGTGACCCAAATGGCTGGTTTATTCTGGTAATTGGCTACATTAACTCATTTCATGTTACACTCCTTAATGTATACGGTCCAAATTTGGATGACCCAGCTTTCTTCCGTAAGATATTTTGTTCACTGCCTGATGTCTCGGATACGCATTTAATTGTAGGTGGTGACATGAACTGCTTGACAGCCGTTTGGATAGGTCAGCTCAGTCAAATAAATCGTCTACCTCCTCCATGGTTTTAAATGACTTATTGTCTTCTATGAATCTAGTTGATATTTGGAGGCTTGGACATCCTACAGATAGAGATTATTCTTTCTTCTCACAAATGCACAAGTCCTTTTCGAGAATAGTTTTTTTTTTAATTGACTCTAAATTGATATCTAACGTGATCTCCTCAAAATATCATAATATTTTCATTTCTGACCACTCTCCCACTTCATTGGTCCTTGATCTTAATCATAAAAAACAGCAGTTTACCTGGAGTCTCCACCCATCATTGTTTTCCGATGCATCATTCTCTCAAAATATATACACTAAGATCTCAGAATTCCTAGAGAGTAATGACAATTCGGAAGTCACAGACTCCACTTTATGGGAAACTTTTAAAGTTGTGATTCGGGGTCACATAATATCTTTTGAATCTTCTCTGAAAAAGGATCGGTGAAAGCGACTGTCAGAAATTTAAACTCAGCTATCGCAGTTGGAACTTGCCTACAGTATTTCCTCCAGCCCTTCCACCTTACAAAATATTCCTAAACTTAAATATGAATATAAGACTATCCTGTCCAGTCAGATATGCGACCAATTGTTTAAGATCAGGCAGAAACACTTCGAGTTGGGGGATAAGCCCCATAAATTACTGGCCCAACAGTTGAGAGGCTTGCAAGCTAGTAGAGCCATTCATAAGATTAAATCAAAGACGGGAGAACTAGTTATTGATCCTAAAAGTATAAATAATCGTTTCAGGGAATATTATGAAGAGTTATACATGTCAAAAGCAAAAGGGAATGTTTCTGACTGGCTGGAGCGTCTAAGACTCCCTAAATTAAGTGAGGCTGCTCGTAAAGCTTTGAATTCTGACATTACCATGCAGGAGATTCTGGATGCTTTAAAATCATTTCCCAATGGCAAGGCCGCTGGCCCAGATGGTTTCGGAATTGAACTCTATAAAACATTTTCTCTGAAGATTGCTCCCCTTCTTTTGAGAATGTTCAATCATTCATTTGGGACCCGGAAATTTCCGCCCACATTGTATGAAGCTAATATTTCACTGTTATTAAAAGAAGGTAGGGATGAAGCTGAACCCTCATTTTTTCGTCCTATAGCACTACTGAACTCAGACATAAAAATTCTTACCAAGTTATTGGCAAACAGGTTAAATAAATATATATCATCCATCGTTCACACTGATCAAACAGGCTTTGTCCCAAATAGATTTTCCTTTTTTAATGTCAGAAGATTGATGAATATAATGTACCATAGGTATAGTAAGGGCTCGAGGGTGGCTGCCCTTTGCCTAGATGCGGAAAAGGCATTCAATCAAGTGGAATGGGCATATATGATAAAGGCCTTGGAGGAGTTTGGATTTGGTCGTCAATTTGTGTCGTGGATTACAATGCTATATGCTCATCCATCTTCCTCCATTCTCACAAATCAAGAAAGATCATTACCGTTTCGATTACACCGTGGGACACGCCAGGGCTGCCCCCTCAGCCCATTGCTTTTTGCTATTGCCATTGAACCTCTTGCCATTAGTATTAGGAATCACCCTTCTATTGAACCCATCCGACTGGGTAATGTGGATCACCATATTTCCCTGTACGCGGACGATGTTGTTCTTTTTATATCACAACCAGAGAAATCAGTTCCTGTATTGCTGGATCTTATTAAAACATTTGGTGAAGTTTCTGGATACACAATTAACTGGCAGAAGAGTGAGTTCATGTCACTGGGCACGGATCTCAACACTGAATTTCTGCATAATCTCCCGTTCAAAATTACAGACAGGCTGAAGTATCTTGGTGTAGTTTTGACGAAAGACCCTAAACTAATTTTTAAGATGAACTTTCTTGTGAAAGTGGAGAAACTAAGAAGGGACATTGAAAAATGGAGGACTCTTCCTCTTTCTATGGTGGGTCGAATAAATGCCATCAAGATGGTTTCCCTGCCGAGGTTCTTGCATCTTTTTCAAAATGTACCTATTTTTTTGGCACGATCTTTTTTCAAATCTTTGGATTCGATAATTCTTCCTTTTATTTGGGGCTTTAAAGCTCACAGAATTTCAAAAACTCATTTACATAAACCAGGGAAAATGGGTGGGTTAGGACTGCCGAATTTCCTGCATTACTACTGGGCAGCGAATGCTAGAACCCTGGTTTATTGGCAGGAAGGATATAATATGGAGGTATCTACCGAGACTCCCCCCTGGGTTGCCATTGAAATGAGTGATGTCAAAAATAGTTCTCTTCCAGCACTTCTTTTCTCAACACCCAGATCTCCTGCAACTGTTAAGATGGATAATATGATAATTTTTAATTGCTTAAAAATATGGCATCAAATTAGAAAGGACTGCAGACTACCAGACACCTCTATCCATGCCCCAGTATATCGCAATCATGCATTCTCTCCATCCCTCTCGGATGAGTCTTTTAACAGTTGGAGGCTAAAGGGTGTGGTCACTTTGAAAGATCTGTATATTAATAAGCAGTTTGCTACATTTGCTCAATTACAAAATAAGTTTTCTCTTCCCACAACACATTTGTTCCGATATTTGCAGATTAGGAATTTTGCTCGTCAATGTGTCCCTAACTTTGACTCTTTTCCGGAAGATAAAATGATTTATAAGCTTATGTTTGGCCCACCTGACTCAAGAAAATTGGTCTCTGGCTTTGTAAATATATTCTCTGAACGAACAGTTTATGCTTCACACTCTTTGAAGGACTCCTGGGAGGAGGAGCTGGGAATGCAGATTGGAGATGATGTTTGGTGGGAGGGCCTTGGTAGGATCCGATCTTGTTCTATTGACACCAGGCGCCAGTTAATCCAATTTAAGGTGATGCACAGGCTTCACTACTCAAAGACCAAATTGCACAGAATCTTTCCCAGCATTTCATTGCTATGTGACCGATGTAAATCTGCAGAGGGCTCTCTGACCCACATCTTTTGGACATGTCCGAAACTGAATAATTTTTGGTGTAACATATTTAAGTGGTTTTCTGACATGTACAGCTGTGTGTTTGAACTTGACCCAATGATTGCATTATTTGGGGTTTCTCCCTCTCTGCTTAAACATAGAGTTTTGATGCAAAACACAATTATGTATGGTATGGTAGTTGCAAAGAAAATTATTTTAAAACTCTGGAAGTCAGATACCGTGCCTCGGTTTAAGATCTGGTTAAATGAGCTCTTTGGTATACTGCACATGGAGAAGGTTCGCTATGGCATGATGGACAATCGTAATAAATTTTCAGATATTTGGCAGCCATTTTTGGCTCACCTTGACAAATATAACACCGATTTTGACCAGCAAGGGAGCTCATAGAGTGCCATCCACCTTTGCCATCTCTGTTTAGCACTTGTGTTGAGATTCTAGTGTCAGTGATGCAGCAGTGTACTTAATTATGGTTTTTAAATATGCCCTGTATTTTTATTTATTTTTGTTTTGTTTTGTTTTGTTTTTGTGTCTGTGTCTTGTTTTGCTTGTTGTTTCTATTCTGTATTTTTTTTCTGTCTGTTTTCTGTTACTTGATGTATACAAAATTCAAATAAAAAAAATATATAAAAAAAAAACTATTTTTGTTAAGATTGTTGTTGCTGTGTTGGTTGTATAGGGTTGAAAAGAGCATGTCCAATGGCTCCAGCTGTTCCAAAAGATGTTTAAAATCTAGTTGTCTCTTAGAAACTTGTCTCATTTGTTTCCTCCTAAGGGTGTTGCTTCACCTTACATGCTTTCAGATTTAAAGGTTATTCATTCTCAATGGTAAATATGTAGACAAATACAGAGTGAGGCTTCTCTCTTGTGGATTCATTTGGTCCATATCATCAGGAATCTTGTGGGTGCCTACCAAAATGCAACAAACGGAGAAGTTCCTCCAGTTCCTCAAGGGGCAGTGTGGTGCAGTTTAGCTAACATGCAATCAGCGAATGAATAGAGAAGCAAAAGCTAGAACTTCTTTATCCACATCCTGTGACCACCTATGTCTACTATGATGCCTCTTTTTATGTCTACTTCTGAGAATGTGCTTTATTACCATTTCCTCCACCGTCGCCATGTTTACTGTTGTCTGAAAGTTACCTCTGCATTTTGAAGGTAACTCAGAACTGCGCTCTGGATTCTAGAGGATATAGTGCTTAACTGCATGCAGTATATTAAACTCACTCATTGAAGTTGTAAAATAATCAATTCATAATCATCTTACAAAATGTTGCACTGCTTGAAATCTTTGGGCATTATGCTTTCATATATATTTCACCATGTTATTCATCAATCAGCCTCCTCCATTTGGACTATCTCTTTAAGGAGCAAGACAAAACCCCCAGATTATTAAACCAACTGCCAGATTTGAACCATTTTAACTGATAATCCCACATTGAGGTACATCAATTTGAGGGTCATTCTGAGAGTTCTTTGTCTCTCAATGAAGAAGCAAGATGAAGACTGCATGGCCACCAACATGCTCTTTGATAAGCTGGTTTGGGCATGAAAAATGGAAAGGCCATACAAACTGTGTTTTTGTGTGAATAAAAACCCATTGAAAAGTGTTTTGCTGTACCAAGATTCTTTTAAAAAGAACCATACAAATGTGTATTTTTTTTAAACTGTCAGAATAGGCATCTGTGGAATGCAAAACATGTGGGAATCGGTCTTTGAAATGTTTTTAGCCTTGAAAAAAAAATCATTGTTTGTATAACAGATGATTTTACTGGTAAGAGAAAAGGTAAAAGACAAAGCGGCAATGAAGAAGTATGGTTCCTTCACAAATTGTTTTATGCTACTTGGTTTTTATCAACAGCTACTGCAATTTTCATATTACTATTACTGTTTTCCAATTGATTTTCCAATTTTGAATTGCTCTATCAATCTCCCAATTTCCTTTGCTGACATTCTACTTCTATTGAAACTGAAATGTTCAATTAAGAGTCTGAAGTCCTGTACTGGAGCCCGTATTCCATTAACTACAGTTTCTATGTCTAACCACCAGGCCAAGATCAACCGATTACCTGTGTGTGTGTGTGTGTGTGTGTGTGCGTGCGTGTGTGTAGGTGTGTGTGTGTGCGTGTGTGTTTCTGCCTCATTGCCTAATTTGCTACACAGTATGCAAAAGCTTTATGCAAAGTAAGACACTGGAAGAAAATTTTAAGGGACGCAATTATCTTTGCTTATATTCCATGCAGCCTCATTTACAAAGCTAAGTTGCAGTGCCTTGCTAAAGTATTTATGCCTTTTCAACTTTTTCGCATTTTGTCAGGTAACGACAAACATTTACAGTGGCTTGTAAAAGTATTCGTTCCCCTTGAACTTTTCCACATTTTGTCACATTACAGCCACAAACATGAATCAGTCTTATTGGAATTCCAGGTGAAAGACCAAAACAAAGTGGTGTACACGTGAGAAGTGGAACGAAAATCATACATGATTCCAAACATTTTTTACAAATAAATAACTGAAAAGTGGGGTGTGCGTAATTATTTAGCCCCCTTTGGTCTGAGTGCAGTCAGTTGCCCATAGACATTGCCTGATGAGTGCTAATGACTAAATAGAGCGCACCTGTGTGTAATCTAATGTCAGTACAAATACAGCTGCCCTGTGACGGCCTCAGAGGTTGTCTAAGAGAATGTTGGGACCAACAACACCATGAAGTCCAAAAAACACACCAGACAGGTCAGGGATAAAGTTATTGAGAAATTTAAAGCAGGCTTAGGCTACAAAAAGATTTCCCAAGCCTTGAACATCCCACGGAGCGCTGTTCAAGTGATCATTCAGAAATGGAAGGAGTATGGCACAACTGTAAACCTACCAAGACAAGGCCGTCCACCTAAACTCACAGGCCGAACAAGGAGAGCGCTGATCAGAAATGCAGCCAGGAGGCCCATGGTGACTCTGGACGAGCTGCAGAGATCTACAGCTCAGGTGGGGGAATCTGTCCATAGGACAACTATTAGTGGTGTACTACACAAAGTTGGCCTTTATGGAAGAGTGGCAAGAAGAAAGCCATTGTTAAAAGAAAACCATAAGAAGTCTCGTTTGCAGTTTGACACAAGCCATGTGGGGGACACAGCACACATGTGGAAGAAGGTGCTCTTGTCAGATGAGACCAAAATTCAACTTTTTGACCAAAATGCAAAACGCTATGTGTGGCGGAAAACTAACACTGCATATCACTCTGAACACACCATCCCCACTGTCAAATATGGTGGTGGCAGCATCATGCTCTGGGGGGGCTTCTCTTCAGTAGGGACAGGGAAGCTGGTCAGAGGTGATGGGAAGATGGATGGAGCCAAATACAGGGCAATCTTGGAAGAAAACCTCTTGGAGTCTGCTAAAGACTTGAGACTGGGGTGGAGGTTCACCTTCCAGCAGGACAACGACCCTAAACAGAAAGCCAGGGCAACAATGGAATGGTTTAAAACAAAACATATCCATGTGTTAGAATGGCCCAGTCAAAGTCCAGATCTAAATCCAATCGAGAATCTGTGGCAAGATCTGAAAACTACTGTTCACAAACACTGTCCATTTAATCTGACTGAGCTGAAGCGGTGTTCCAAAGAAGAATGGGCAAGAATTTCAGTCTGTAGATGTTGGTAGAGACATACCCTAAAAGACTGGCAGCTGTAAGTGCAGCAAAAGGTGGTTCTGCAAAGTATTGACTCAGGGGGCTGAATAATTACGCACACCCCACTTTCAGTTATTTATTTGTAAAGAAATGTTGGAATCATGTATGATTTTCATTCCACTTCTCATGTGTACACCACTTTGTATTGGTCTTTCACGTGGAATTCCAATAAAATTGATTCATGTTTGTGGCTGTAATGTGACAAAATGTGGAAAAGTTCAAGGGGGCCGAATAATTTTGCAAGCCACTGTATATGCGTGTTTTCACTATCGGAACTTCAGAGTAATTTAACCCTTTCAGGGATCAGCTAAAGAAATCAGCATATCATGACTGTTTCAGTAGCGAGTAGCGTCACTGATCAGCCCAAAAAGGTGCCCAGAGCAGCAGAAATAACAAGAGATCGACATGGAAGAAGCAGGGCTTGTTGCAGTGTTTCTGTTTGCTATGTTGTTATAAACTGCTTCGCCAGCAACTCTTCTTCTTTTTACGAAGCCAGTTGTTTGGCGAAGTCTTCTCATCTCCCTCTGAATTACAACCAATCAGCGCAACGTACCCACAGCTCCCCCTAAGTGACTCGATCGGGCCATTCTGAGTACATACCCCCACTCAGGTACTGGTTCTTGAAATGGTCCTAAAAACAGCCCTGTCAGCCAATTGCATGGAGAATGTTTTGACTGCTTTCCACTGTGTACACTAGTTCTACATGACAAGCATCCCTGATTCAGAGTCTTTTTTCCGACAGGTTGAATGTAGTTATGTGTAGGTTCAGTGACTACAAGATGTCTTGTAACAAATTATGCTAGTAGCTGGTGAGTAGTGGGCTGTTCAGAGTAGATGTAGCTGAAGAAGGCAGCAGATCTGTATTTTGAGTCATTGTTGTACGTCATCTTTACAAACATGTTAGTAATGTGTAATTGACATATTTCTGTGATGTGCAATTATTAAAGAATTTCACTGGATCACATCTGTTAGCTTGAAAAAGACATGTGGAAAACATAACCTGTTGTTTTATCATACTGCCTACCTAGCCAGTTCATTTATTATGCGCTTTCTTTGTCTCACAGTTACTGTCAGGCCAGAAATAGAGACAGGCCTCCTTTACATCCTTCCTTTACCGTATGCCTTACAATGCAGAAGCACTTGCTCAGTCAGCCAGTGTCAGTGTTGTCCTATTAAGAGACGTTGTCGACATTCCTTTTTCGTGAAGCTGCATTGCAGAATCCATTACAATATGTCAGCATTAAATCTCACCGTTTCATGTTTTATCATCAAATTACAGTAAGACCTTACACTGACACATGCCACAATTTGATTTCAAAGGTTCTTTAGCGCGCTTCAATTTAATCAAGATAAATTTGCAGTTATCCATACATGGCTCTTTTTCTTTTTTTCTTTTTTTCTTTAATTTTTATAGATTTTTTAAGCCCGGAACAACAGTGTCAGTGGGGTACATATCTCTTACAAGGGTATAGCAATGAAAACCAATCCAATCAGATGTGTGTTTTGTCTCTGTCCTGGGGAAGGTATGATGTCCATTTTTTCCATTTGGCGTTGAACTCAGTTAGTTTCAGTCTCAACCTATATGTAAGTCTTTCCATGTTAACGATCTCCTCTACTATGTCTATCTAGTTCTTCTTGGTGGGAGGATCCTCTCTAGTCCATTCCCTGGTGATTCCTTTCTTGCCTGCTCCTAGTAACATTTTTACCAGATATCTTTCCTTGCATTGTAAATTTCCCCTGTCAGGTTACACATATAATATATATCATGTCATTGGCAATTTATGACCCTATGTCTTTTCCATAATAAGGCAAATATCAGTCCAATATTTTTGCACTTTCGAACATTCCCTAAAATACATGTGTGTGATCTCTATTCTGATCCCCACACCGTCTCCAGCACGTTTGACGCACTGATGTATATATTTTTTTAGATTTAGGTGTAATAAAAAAAATAATTATATATTCCCAACAAAATTCCTTAAACATGTCCCTGTTTTTTATCATGCTTTGGATAGGGTATACCTAATTTTGAATTCAATTTCCACTCAGCTGTACATTCTGAATCACACCAGTACACCAAAGGTCGGATCTGTGTGGCATAGCAATATTCTAAGAGATTTCATAAGGCTAGTCCTCCTTTGTTCTTAAAGATCTGTAAAGTAGAGAATCGTTTCCTAGGTCTTCTCCCATCCCAAATGAAGCGTGGCCATACATGACTGTTAATGCTGAAGTGTTCATTTTCAGAGAGGAGGAAATGGGAACAGAGGTTCATACATATTGCCATTCGGGTATTACCGCTACCAATTCTAGCATTTTTTCCCCCATTTATTAATATGTTTATTACAATTATCAGACAGATGGGAAAATACATTAAAAATCCAAGATGATGTTCGTAATTCAGATTTTTTCTACTTTTTCCAGATACTTTTGGTTCTCCTATTTTGTTCAGCTGCAGCAAATCCAATATATTTATTTTCCCAATGTTTACTTGTTTGAAGAGCAGGTGGCCATTGAGTGGCTGAATTCAAAACCCAAGAAAGAACAGCCGTACTGGGAGATGTAAGCTGAGCCTGAGCTTTGAAGCATGGATAAGGATCAGTCAGCAATGAGACCTCTACCAATTGCCTCTGCATATCTAACGCCCATCGGTCTGTGTTGTGCAGCAGCTGCAGTTGAAAAATTGATTTGGTGCACACTCTAAACTGATATGTGACACTGGAATGCAATGCTGCCACAGGATGAGGCACACTGTGGAGGACATAGTACTATGAATTGTTCTTCAGTGTGTACAGTCCCTTGCAGAAGTATTCATAACAATTCCTTAAAATGCTTCATATTTTACGTAAATATGACTGTGAAATTTAAAGGATAGAGCAACACAAATTAATGTGTAATTGTGAAATGAAGGGAAGATCGATACATGGCTTTTACAACCTTTGATTTCCAAAGATCTGAAAATTGTTGGATCGAATTTCTCATGTAGTGAGGGAGGAGAGTAGAAGCCAAAGAATTTATTGAAAAGACTGGCAAAGAAAGAAAAGCCTTAGAGGAACTGGAAACGCATCTGTTTGGAAAAACCAAGCAATAGAGAAAGGAGAACGGAACAAATTACATGAAGAAATGGGAACAACTGAAAGATCTGACAAGCAGGAAAAGAATGTGGCCGGCTTTCAAATGCTGGGGAGGTGATTGAATGATGTAGAGAACCAAGTGAAAACTCATTGGTGCAATTGACTGCAGATGTACAGAGAAGGTGAGGTACAGAGAAGGTGAGGAAATGAAATTAACATAAATGAACAAAAAGGCATCCGACAAGACACAGAATGAGCTAACAACCCCCAAACTAAGAAAACAAGTTCTGAAGCGAGAACATAATCTGGCACACAAAAAGTAGAACACAAAGAAAAATGCCTCATCCCTGTCCCCGACTTTTCTATGCAGTATGCCACCATTGACCATGCTATCAGCCTTATTTGTCTGGCAGGCGTAGACGCATGGCTCTCCAAGCCGGACATCACCAGCGCCTTTAAGGTTCTGCCCCTTCACACAGATTTCTGGTGATTCTTCAGTGTTAACTGGAAGGGGGCTTACTACTTTGTGGTCTGGCTCACCTTTGGCTGCAGGAGTAGCCCCAGGATATTTGATTCCCTTTCTGAAGCCTCATGCTGGCTCATTACACCCCTCACCTCCTGCACAACTTCCTGGTCCTCACCCCCACTTCTTCTCCTCCTCATTTTGGGCTCCGCACTCTCACTGAGGCATTCTCTGAGGCCTTCTCTGAGGCCTTTTCTGACATCGGTGTCCCTCTTCCTGAGGAGAAGATAGTCGGTCAAGCTCTCCTGCAATTATGCAGTTTATGCACAGACTCACCCTCGTGTCAGCCCAACACCAGTTCCCGCTCCATGCAGCCTTCCCAGGCCACCAAAATTGTATTGCTGACACTCTTTCTCATTTCTCTTTTCAGAAATTCAGATCCTTGGCGCCCGCTGTTGATTTCCACCCAACTCCAGTCCCTCTGTTTTCAGCCACAATCTACAACTAACTCCTCAGCTTCCTGACCTCGGCATCTCATCCCAGAACTCTATTCAGCAGTCTCGCCGCACGTACCCTCTCAGTATACCTGTCAGGTTGGAACACCTTCAAAGCCTTTCATGTAATGTATGGTTTACCCTTTCCTTCACTCAACCCTGTTAATCGCCCATTTCATCACCCACTCACACAATCCCAAAAATTTGTGCAACCATCATTCAGTCTTATCTTTGTGGTATTAGTTTTTTTCTTAAGTTGGTACAAGGTAGCTCTTGTCCAGCGCTCAACCATAGCC
This sequence comes from Valencia hispanica, assembly GCA_963556495.2. Taxonomy (NCBI): domain Eukaryota; kingdom Metazoa; phylum Chordata; class Actinopteri; order Cyprinodontiformes; family Valenciidae; genus Valencia; species Valencia hispanica. The sequence goes on along the minus strand of OY747717.1, from coordinate 32,764,598 downwards.
ATGTGACCATGTTATTTAAAGGTCTTTAAAAGCAAGAACCATCCGTGGTTATCCACCGCTTACCATTTACCTCTTACTTTCTTAGCCATTGTATTCATACGCTTTGCTCCAGCTACCCATCTCCTTCCGTCGACTTAACACTCAAGTCTATGTTCCAGCTGGCTTACTTTGGCTTCCTGCGCTATTCTGAGATCGCCCCATCCTCATCTAGACACGACCCTTTCATTCATCCCTGTCTCTCAGACATCTCAATTCACAGCTAGGACACCCTCATTTTCACACTCCGCAAGACACCTATCTCTAGTTACGTTCGCTCCTGGTTCGCAGCTAACACCTTACCATTCAATCCGCTTTTTAGTACGGAATCTGGTACCCTCACTACCAGATTCCGGTTCTCCACTCACTTCCACCATGTTCTGTTCTGGGAATTTATCTCCCCAGAGCAACCCGTTTCTCGCAGTCTGTGGTTGCTGCCTGATTCAGAGTCTCAGCCATTCATTATGACATTCATATTTTGTTCCAAAAAAGCTTAATCTCAGTTAGCTTCGACAAAGAAATTATAAGCATACTCTGTTGAATTTAGCTCTGGGCTTTGAGTCATACTAACTCATGAAAATATCTTGACTAAGAAGTCCTTCCGTTGTGTGTTTAGGGTTGTCGTTTTGTTGAAAGGTGAACGTCCGTCCTCGTCTCAGGTCTTTTGTGACCACAAAGCAGTTGTCTTCCAGGATTACATTCCACTTATCCCTTTTTATATACAATTTGATCAGAGTTCCTGTGTCTGCTAAAAAAAAATTCTGGATCATGATGCTGCCACCATCATTTTTCACTGTGCTCAGACCGATGTACAATGTTTACACATTTTACATGTAGGCCAAAATGTAGTCTAATTTAACTGGAGCACCTGTTTCTTCATGTTTGATGTGTCCCCTACATGGCGTTTGGCAAACTGTCTCTTCAACAAAGCCCAGATTTGTACAGTGCATAAACATTTTGAAAACAACATATTTTTCTCCAGCTTCAAAAAGAAGTGCTACTTTGATTTTGTTTTTCACATAATATCCCAATCAATACATTTTATGTTGGTGGTTATTACATGACAAAATGTGAACAACTTTGAGGGATATGAATACGTTCTCTCTCTTCAATGAATAGCAATACCATACAAATAGGTGGGGGAATTTTTTTAATATTCAAATCAAACAGTTACATTTCAATAATCACAGAGGCAACATACTATAATTCAAAGACTAATACATTTTATTAAAAAAGTAATAATGGATGCCCTAAAAAAAGATCTCCTTCAAAACTATCTAGTTACATACTCCCTGTTTCCTTTAACTCTGCAGCTGAGTCAGACCAAACCATGAGCCATGCACATATACCATGAATAATAGGGTAGTTTTAAAGAATGCAGCATGCTATCACAACGGTGCACACCTTTGTGGCACAGAGGGAAATACAGCACTTCATGCAATCAAGGCAATGAATGGAGTTTTGAGTGTGCCAATTTTGCCCTCAACAATAGCTCTATTGTGCTCTCGATGATGTTTCGCACCTGTATTGAAAAGAGAGTTACTGAGTACAATCTTGCATGCTCAAACTATATGTCAAATATTTATACATTTGAAAATGCTCATTTTAAATCTTGCTTTGAGAACACAGCAAATGAATCAAATGGATTGTAAAAAAATTAAGATTGGAAAGTTATCTAGTGTAAGAACGTAACTTTTTTGATTATTCATTGTAGATGCATGAGAAAGAAGCTCCAGCTTGGCATCTGCTATGGTGTAGGGGAAGGACCACCTGCTGTTTCAGAGGCCATTTACAGATCATCCATGTTATCCCAAACGAGTAGAATTACTGCTTTCCAAAGTGCACCCTTCTAGGCAGGGAGGAGCTCTCTAAATTGCTGTTTTTCATGCAACTGTGAACACAGGCAGGGTTGCCTCGCCTAAAGGGAAAGGTTACAGGGTTCAGGATTTAATTTTAACATGGAAACACTCTCCTCTGATCACTACCTGTGCTCCCTGCTGTCACCTTCTGTCGTCAGACAAACTTGGCAGGTTTTGCTGAGAAGTGTGGAAGGCAGAGCTCAAAGGACTGAAGAAATGCTGCTGTAAAACATCTGCTGAGAAGGTTTGGTACTATACTTTGTGTCAGATCATGTCACTGGCGATTACACTAAATTGCATCAGTGAAGTAGCGTGCAATGGCGGATATAAAATGCCTCACTGCCACACCGCTTGCAGTACCTGCTTAATGTGAGCAGGATGACACGGTATGGTTGGTTGCTGATGGGTGATGCTGTTCAATTTCATGGAGATCGAATCCTATAAGTCCCCTGGTCCTTAGGTACAGCTTAGATTTGACTTAACTAAAACATGTCTCTGTTAGATTTTTTTTAATCAGCAGAAAATAGAAAATAAGGCATAACTAAAGATATTATCTTTCCATTAAACATGACAATTTAGAATGGCACATTTCTTTGTGTTTTCTGTTTTTAAACAAGATTATTAATTTAATTATATTGCTAATCTCCTCTTCATCAAATCAACTTATCTATACAGAAAAAGGAGTATTTTCTTTTTCAGATATCCCATAACCAAGACCAGGAAGGCAAAATGAGCTGAATTGGTTTTTAGTAGGCTTAGATGCTTTATTATTAATAGTAATACATTTTATTTATAAGCGCCTTTCAAGACTCCCAAGGTCGCTTTACATCAACAACATCATAAAAACAACACATCATAAGCAACAGTTATAAAGTGCTACAAGGAGAACGACAAACAAATACAAATGAGTGTCTGTGGTGTGACGTGTGGTAAGGTCGAGTGGGGAATGAAAGGCTGAACAGGCGAGTTTTGAGCAGAGATTTGAAAGTGTGCAGGGATGACGTGGTTCAGTGATCCAGTGGCAGTGTATTCCAGTCGGGGAGCAAAGCAGCTGAAAGACCTGAGTCCCATGATGGACAGATGGGCGTCTGGCATCTCTTGGAAGTGCACAAAATGTTAGTGCTATACTCTCAGTAGAGTTGTGTAGTCAACTGACCACATCTGAGGTTAAAGCTTGAATATAAAACTGGTTGTTTCAGACAAGTAATGATATATTTGTTGGACATGACTGAATTTTATGCTGTCCACATTTATTGGCACCCCTGGTATACATATGTTAAAGAGCTCAAAAATAATTTCATGTTTGATTGCAGTCACAATCTCACATTCATAACCTCAAAATCTTTTTAAATCAAAACTTTAATTTGAGTATACAGTAAATATTTAGAGGGAATCCCACTTTAAAAGAATAGTTTTTATTTCTACAAAATCACTCTTGCAACCGTGCTGCTGATATTTTATACAACCCCCTTTTGGCTAATAGGACACCATGTAGTCTGCTATACTGTCACATTTCGCATATTTGGAGCATACAGAAAGAGGGATCTTTCACTATTTGTTTCTATGAAGATTCATAAGAACTTTACTGGGGTAGGGAATAAATGTGAAGGGGGCTGTATGTATCGGATATTCAGAGAGAAAATCCTTTCTGTGCATTTGGTAAACCTCTAAAATCTCGTATTTGTTAGGAATATTTCCTTCTATCACCTGAAGAACATCTCTAGGATTAAAGGACTGATTTTAAAACACGACCTAGAAAAACTCATCCATGCGTTTATCTTTAGTCGGATTGATTACTGCAACAGCATCTTCACAGGTCTGCATAAAAAGTCAATCAGACAGCTGCAGCTGATCCAGAACGCTGCCGCTCGCGTACTCACTAGAACCAGGAAAGTAGAGCACATCACCCCAGTTCTAAAGTCCTTACACTGGCTCCCTGTAGCTCAGAGAATAGACTTTAAAATACTTTTACTAGTTTATAAATCATTACATGGCTTAGCACCAAAATATGTTGAAGACCTGTTGTCATGGTACCAACCACCAAGACCACTCAGGTCCTCCAACTCTAGCCTACTAAACATCCCTAGACTCAGAACTAAACATGGAGAAGCAGCTTTCAGTTTCTATGCTCCCCTTATCTGGAACAGACTTCCTGACGAGTGTCGAGCTGCTGAAACTCTGAACTGCTTTAAATCGAGACTAAAAACCCATCTGTTTAGAATTGCCTTTGAGTAAATGCTTGATGTCATATGTATGAAATGTGTTCATGCTCTCTTGCTTTTTTTTATTTTTTCTATTGTGTATCATGTGTAATGTGTGTTTCTTTTATGTGTTTCTTTTAAATCATCAAATCATGTAAAGCACCTTGAATTACCCTGCTGTTGAAAGTGTGCTATACAAATAAAATTGCCTTGCCTTGCCTTGCCTTGCCTTTTTTCCTAAAAATGTTTATGCAATGCATAAAACTTGAATTCACATCTTCATTTCATTAAATATACTGACACAAACAAGGAGAGAAAACAATGATTGATTTTCTTACATTTTGAATAACTTATGTTGTAAATAAATACATTTAGCCCGTTGTATTCTTTTTCCCTGCTGTTTCTAATTCATTTTAATTGGCTTTGTTAAACTAATATCATCTTGTCAAATGCTCATTTCAAACAACAATATTGACATGATTAAACTTTTGTACTGATTCTTACAATAAGTTATTTAAAAGAAGTTCAACCAACCCTGATAAAGTGACAGGAAATTTTTACATACATTCTTGTTTTCATTCAACAAATGAGCTTGTACTTTACCTTTACCCTTGAGTAAATCCACAACTGAAACAGCATATCCCTCTTATGCCTTTTCCTTTCAGTTTAAGTTAGCTCTGCACTGGTGGCAACAAGATAGTGAAGGATAGTCCTCAGGAGGAGAAATTCCTGAAGCTTTCTTCTCTGCAGTTTAACTTGTAGCCTTGAATTTCTGGCGGATTTACAATGATTTAATATTTTCCTAGTAATTTTTTAGCAGATATGGAAAATAATTCTTTAAGACTCTTTCCTATCTATTCGTGTATGCTTGTGTATTGAAAAACCCTTGTTCTGTGATTAAAAGTTTTGTCTTTTAATATGTTTCCACTCTGTGTTGCACATGTGTAATGTGATCAAAGATGGGAAATTCACAATGTTTAAATGGATTAGGGATGGATATGCGACACTTTTGCAACAATGTCACATACCCATTTTCCTGATAATTAATTTTAAACGTAAAGCTTTACTGACCATCTGGGAGTGAAATTCCAATGCTTTATGAGTGTCTTGAAGAAGTAGGATGAATAATTAGTTCATGTGATTAGTTTTTCTGTGTGTCTGTCTGTCTATCTATCAATATGGAATTTATGTCATATACTGTATATGTCAGTTATGGCCTGGGCATCTATGAACCATTTAAACCTTAAATGTTACTGAGATTTCTTTTTTTTATTATTTTGTGTCATCGCACAATGTCACAGATTGCAGTCCCTAGTGCCCCTTATGAACTGCGGTCAGACAGGAAATGGGCAGACATAGGAGGTGGATAAATATGCAGGAAACGTTGGAAGGTTGCAAATCAAATCCCAGACAGCTGTGCTGAGGGCCAACAGCCAACGGTGGACAGAGGGTCCACACCACAAAGCACCACCACTGATGTATATTCTACAATAAGATGCTCTCTCAGTGATCTACATGTTTCTGCATTCAAACCAGTTTTTGGTGATTATTTTATTGGTGTATAGGTTCTCACTCAGAATCATCCATGACTTTGGTAAGCAGACTAGTGTGCAACGCCATGCTGATCACATGAATCTTTCATAGCGCATCTATTGACTCAATTACTTTAATTTGCAAACATTGTTCTTTAGTGCTACACTTTCTTTGTGTCCTTCTCTCTCTGCGCCACAACTGCATCACTCTGATCTGTTTTTCTGAATCAGGCTTACCTGCTGCTATGATCTCACAGTTTGCCCCTCTGCACTGTGGTTGTCAAACCAGTGTTTCACCGTGCCTGCAGTGGTTTAATTAAATCCAGGAGCCTTAACGTGATCATGAATTTCAAAGAGAGCTGGGATGTGTATGAATGTACCGAAAGGCTTTACTGGTGTGATCCTGGCAACTAGCCGTTTGATCATCATTAGTTTATATTCATAGGGTGCATGATAGAGGTCCAAAAATTGAGGCTAATGTTATTTATTATTCCTATGTTCATTAGTATGCATATTAATCTTAAAATGTATGCCCTAGACTGATGTATCTTTAATGGACTGTACAATATATCTTTATCAGTTTGCTTAATTTCTATTTTCTCTGCTCTGGTGGTTATAGGCTGGCATAACATCACCAATTAATTCACATAGTATGTGGAAGGTAAGACAGGGGGCTGTTAGATTAATTCTGGATTTTATGCTGATGATTATAGATTATAGCTAAATATTGATGAAAAAAATGAAACTGTTCATTAGCAAAGAGAAAGCTCAAGCATAACAAATACCTCAGCATAAGGCATATCAACAATTACTTTGTACTTAGTACTTAATAATTAACATTGATCTTAAAAACACACAAATATGTGTGCATACTATACAGGAACCAGACTTTTTCCCAGCAGATCTGTGTTTCCTGTAATCCTGTGCATGTAATATCTGCTGCACTAAATTGTATCCCTCCCTCTTCTGAATGGTTGGGAGGAATGGAGGTGGGAAAGAAAAAAAAAAGAGAAAATGAGTGAATTAATGCTGAGGTGATGCTTAGCGATGCCTAACACTAATTACATTTTTCTGCTGTTTTTAATGTCGTTTACAGAAGATCTTGGAGCAACCATGTGGGGAGGAGCAATCACCTTGTTTTCATTAGAAGAATCCCTGAAGCAGAAACCTCTTTTGTTCATTAAAGTACTATATTGGGGTATATGTATGTGTCTCCCTGTAATGTTAATGTGAAGCTTCCTGTTGCAATCCTGAAAGTGCATTATTTCAGGCAGGGTTAAAACAGACTTCTAAAACTAGTTTCCTCAGTTGCTGAGTCGATAAAGCTTGGATAAGGTTGGCCTTTGCCTCCAGATCCAGTAGGTACCAACAGTAATAATGTAAGGAATCAAATCCTTGCCCTGTGCTCTTAATAACCTGCCTTCAGTCTTTGATCAGTTATTTTCTGGTGCTGGTTCTTTCACCTTTTGCCATTTCGTACATGTTTTAGATTTGACCATTTCGTACCTGACCTTTTTGGGACAGTGTGTACACCTATTTGTCGAATTCTATTGTCCAGAAGGATATTTCGTTCCTGCTTTGAAGCTGGTGATTTGACATAATTTTCTATATTCTACTCAGAGTTTACTACTGTGCCCCCCCCCTCGTGGATTTTTTTCCGTTGAGCGTAACTCCAAAACATTAGCAGAACATTTGCCTGTTTGTGGATGTTTTAGTAGAGCATATCTAAAGTATGTAAATGAAAATGTGGCTGGCTGGCTGGAGTCAATTATTTTCCTGATACATGATAATAGTTAAAGGTGTAAGTTCATCACTGGTGTTCTTCGAACAACAAGTTACTGCATGTGTAAATGGAATAACAACGAACGGCTTCCTAAAATACAACAATTTATTAACAAAAAGAAATCAACAAACTCACTAAGCTAGTAACACAAAACTAAACTACTAAGTAAAAGAATGGAAAACGAAACTAACTACCAAATGTAAAAACAGTAAAAATGTACCAATGTGTATAAAAGTAGAAACAATAACCAGTAAATTGATTGTGATGTCACAGTCCAGTATGAATATGTAAAGATCAAGGGTAGTGAAGCTAAGTTAGTTTTAAACTAATTAGGATTAGCTTATGACTAATTAGCACCATTTGGTTTGTGTTCAAACAACCAATACATAATACAAAGCAGAAGTGAAGACGAAACATTATTTGCAGAAAGTAATGTTTCATTAAATAATTTGCTGAATTAGAAATCAATAACCTTTGGACAATTGATTCTATTTTATGGATCAGTCACTGCAGTGATGGATCTAATTTTACTATTTTGGCATACTAAGATGGCGGTTTGCAAAAGGTTTATATGATTAGTTTTTGGTGTTTAAACGATCTATTATAAAGCCCATCTGTATTTTGAATACCGTAAAAAACAAAAAACAAGTGTTTATAAGCAGCAGCACTCTGTTGTGGCAGACCGCGCAAAACGAAAAACAACGTTTATCCGCACTAGCGCACAGAGCTATTTTTAGCATGTAGCGCAGACTCAGGATCACTCTGTGTAGCTTAGCACCAGAGAACAAAGGAAAAATCAGGTGTAATTCATGTTGCATGATTATGACTCTATCAGTCAATAACCCTATAAAAACATTGTTCATACCACTGTTTGTATCCAAGCAGTCTGAAAAGGGACATTTTAAAAATGCAGCAAAATACAGTGAAATAGACAAACAGTATTTAAATAGTTTATCCCAAGCTAATTTATCTCTGCCCAGACACAACCTTACTTGAACGATTCTTAGATCTCTGTAGAAGGATGAACCAGTTGTCAGGGGTAAGGGGGAGTTAGCATTAAAGTTGGAAATCAGCTGTGGTTATCTGATTAACTAGCAGGAGTGTGGGGGTGCAGCTAGAAACATAACTTGTGGGTAGGTGGATAGCTAGCTAGGGATAGTTGCGAAAGCATCGGGTTCTTCTCCCTCAGTCTGGTCCTGGGCACACGGGCAGTTTTTTGGCTCAGTGGCTTTGGCAAAACTGAGTATCTCTTTTCACAGCAGGACAGCAGGGCCTCAGTCGCAAAGAGAATGTCTCTCTTTGGTAGGATCTGTAATTCAAACACTCTTTTTCCAGAGTTTTGATCAAGTCATGTTCAATACTTATTCCATTAGCCAGAATACAGTTAGCTGATCAGCGATCAGCAGACTGTAGATATATTTTGGATCCAAAGAACTTCTTTCAGAGCTTGCCGCCACCTCGCCTGCGATGGACAAAGTTTGTGCGCTGATGTCCCTCCGTTGTGGTGGCCCATGGAAAAGAGACAAAAGTCAAGGCGGAGCATAGGCTATATAGGGGTGAAGATGTTACACACATTCACACAGTGAAATTCCTCCTCCTGTTGAAACTGAAGGTGGGTTTAATGTAGTGTATTGTGGGATTATTAGTCATTAAGGCTGGTGGTCTGTTTCTGTAGTTCAGTTCTGTCATTATGGCTGATGGCAGAACAACTGTATATGATAATGTGGTTAGCATCTTTATAGGGCACTCATTGAAATAGCCTAAAATAAAATAAAAAAATCAACTTCAGACAGTTACTTTGGTATATAGTAAAACATTTCTGATGTTTTTATATTAAAAAAAATAATTTATGCAGATAATCACAAAAAACGAAGTGATCAGATATAGTCATTTGCTTGGTAAAGGGGTTTTAAGGAGACTTAACAGGGTTAGGGGATACATTTTATATATATTATTATATATATTTCATAGTTATTTTAGATTGATCTTTGATTGTAATCTGTCATGTATCCTCACAATCAGCTGGTGCAAACGGTCACAACCAGAAAAAAAATTCTAATTTTGACATTTTGTAATGTAAATCTTTCAAAGAATTCTACAAAGAAAATCATTCAATTACATGGATTTTAGCACTTTTCAGTCTATCAATACATATATATAAAATAGTTTATGGGTACAAAATGGAAGTGGGAGGTTGATGAAAAGGCAATTCATGAGTGCAAAGTTGATGTACGAACTGGTGAAGAGGCAAATTGCCCTAGAGCTGTGATTTTCTATCAGACCACATATATTGGCGCCCTGTGTTGATGAAAATAAAATAGGTGGGGGTTTTTGCCTCTCATTTTAGATATTGTTTATAATTCTTTTGATATATTTTGAACCTTGGTGGCTGTGGTTTTTCTATTTTGTCTTCAATTTCTTTCTCACCCCTCATTTCATGAGCTGTTTATCCTCTATTTGGGCTGGGATGCTCCCCTCTGCTGCTTGCTCACCTGTTTCCAACCATGATATCAAGATACAACATACTAACTCTTGTACACAGCAACAGATGGCATGCACTGAGCTCAATGCTTAACCCTGTGGCATGATTGCTGTATTCCACAAATATCTGTTTGCAGTGCATGGACTCATGTGGAAAAGAAGTAGGAAGCTCTTTCTTTATCTGTGAAAGATTTATCTCTCTAGTCCTACTATTGAGATTGAAAAGAAAACGAACTGGGAGGAAAGAAAGGTGTTGGGTACATGACACTCTATTTATGTCTAGGTAAAACGTTGAGCGGTCAAAGTTTAGTTTGACTAATGTTTGACCACGACAAGAGGGCAAACCCCAGTTCAGTGTGGAAGGACCATAATAGGACCAGCGGAACTCCCTGGCAGTGTGACACTCAGTGTGTGTACATGCACATCTGCATTGAGCTATGACAATAATCAAGCTAATACCTTAACAAGAATGGGAGACTTTATCCGAGTATGCATGTTGAGTAGGAAAATTGCATTATTGAATAAAGGTGATTCGAATCCGTAACGCTAGGTGGCGACACGCACCCTATCGCGTTGGGATTCATCCGGTTGGCCTATATCGTCACACAAATACTTAACAAATGATGTGAAGCAGACAGAGTAAAAGCAGGATATGCACAATGAGCAAAAAAATGGATGACAACACAGCAGCACAGTACATTTTGTACGTACTGTACTGTTTGATTGTGTTACACGTGTTGTTGCTGCTGTGTTGTTGTTGTACCGGTGTTGCAATTCCCGCTTCCACAGTTTCATCACTTCCAGAAGGCGGAGTGGCCAGGCCAGTCATAGCTCGACTAAGCTGGGATGTTATATATATGCAGAAGAATTTGTTTTTTTACCTGGATTATCTGGGTATCCAGTTCGGTTCAACTTCAGCCGGACTAAGTTGTATACATGCATTTCAAAAGTCTGAATTTAGTCGGACTAAGGCAATAATTTGATATCATCTTACTGCATGTAAACCCTCTGATTGTCTTCCTGGCATCAGCAATCCAGTCTTCCTGGTTTCTATTTTTTCTTGTATTAAATCCTTACTCCCTCATTGTCAATTGTGACCAACTGGAATTTACCTCTTGCTTTTTATCATAGCCTCTCTTGGATCTTCAAGTCACTTCCTGGTGTCCAACAAACAACCACCTAAGAGAGATCAGCAAACCTGTCAGAGGAAAGAATGATAAAACACTCTGTGCACTGCCGGCTTAGGCCACCTTGGGTTTTACAGTGTTGTACTTCCTCTTTGCAGATTGTCCCCCTTGACAAGCAAGCTCAAATCACTTATATCTTTTAAAACAACATAGCTGAGTTCTGATGAATATTAAAAAGAGAGATCACATTTCTCCTGTTTTAGCTTCCCTTCATTGGCTCCCTGTTAAATCCAGAATAGAATTGAACATCCTTCTTCTTACATACAAAGCCCTTAATAATCAAGCTCCATCATACATCAGAGATCTAATTGTTCCATATGTTCCTAACAGAGCACTTCGCTCTCAGACTGCAGGTTTACTTGTAGTTCCTAGGATTTCTAAAAGTAGAATGGGAGGCAGATCTTTTAGTTATCAGGCTCCTCTCCTGTGGAACCAGCTCCCAGCTTTAGTCCGTGAGGCAGACACTCTGTTTACTTTTAAGGTCAGGCTTAAAACTTTCCTTTTTGATAAAGCTTATAGTTAGAGTGGCTTAGGTCATCCTGAGGTATCTCTGTAGTTATGCTGCTATAGGCTTAGACTGCTGGAGGACAGACTTACCAATTTTCTTCACTCTGCTACTTCCTTTTCTCCTACGACTCTCCAGTTGTATTACAGTACATTCTGTTTTTTCGACCGTTAACTTTGTTTTCTCTCAGTGTTTTTCTCTCCATAGAAGATATACCTGGTCTGGTATCCGGCTTGGCTGCAATGCCCTGTTGGACGGGGGGCATCGACTGGGATGATCCTCCCAGTAACTGAACATCCACTGTGTCCTGTTATTAACTTTTTACTTTCTGTAACATAGAAAGTTCTCTTATATCAGATCTTCTGTTCCTTCTGTGTTTCTGCTCTGTCTTCTCAAACCCCCAGACGGTCGTGGCAGATGGCCGCTCCTACTGAGCCTGGTTCTGTTGGAGGTTTCTTCCTGTTAAAGGGGAGTTTTTCCTCTCCACCGTCGCTACATGCTTGCTCAGTATGAGGGATTGCTGAAGAATTGCTGTGGTTGGAAAGTCTGCATCAACGGGGCCCAACCTCACGCCAATGACTGACGCAATCTGCTGGGATTCCTTAAATAGGAAACTTTTTAACTGATTGGAATGTTTGTATAAATGTATTGAAATGACTTCTTGTTAAGTGCCTTGAGATGACATCTGTTGTGAATTGGCGCTATATAAATAAACTGAATTGAAATGGAATTGAAAACTAAGTGATAGTCAGTAAATGTAACTGGTGATGACAAGCAGATAATTGGTTCCACCATGCATAGAAATGATCATTCTAAAAGGAACAATTTAAAACTTTTTCTTTGTATAGAATATTTAAGAAAAATGAATTGGAAATGATTTCAGCTTAGGTTTAATTATAACATTTATTGTGTATTTTCTGTCACTAAACAATGAACGTAGACTGAGACAAAAGTCTATGTCTGGGTTAGATCTAATTACTCAACAAAGTTTTGAGATAGAACTCCAAAAGATATATATATATTTTGCATTGAGCATTTTTTCCATCTTACCAGTGTTTTCCCCCCTTTCTTCTTATTTTATTGTGCTATGAATATGAATTTGCTGCAATCTTTGGGGAGAGGTTCTCTGGACACACTTGTCAATGAAAAAGAACTGGCATAAGGACTATAAAACATAGCTATCAAACTGCATATTCCATTTTTTTTCTGTTATCCATATACATCTCAATACACTTTATTACACACACACATGCGCACACGCACACGCACAGAAACATTGAGGCGCTGACGTCAGTGCTTGGAGTTTCACATAAAATCAATCAAACTTGCACCAAGTTTTCTGGAAACGTGTCGATGGGTTAATTTCTGCTGCCAACACTTTTCATATTTCAAAACCCCACTTTTTAAACTTTTGGATTCAGTGGAGGGGAAGAGGTCTGAAATTAAAAGTTAAGTTTTAAAGCAACAGCTTAAAGTTTAACTCTCAACTTTTTTGGTTAAATAATTATCACCAGTGCCAGCTGAATTTGCATTTTAATGCTCAGCATTTCAACTAATAATATTAACAGGCAAATCTGTTCTGGTTGACAAAAAGAGAAAGATGTTTTCACTATTTTTCAAAAATAGTGTTTTAATGATATTTTTGTTTAAATTTGCAGTGATTTATTGGATTCCTTCAGTATTTTTGATTTCACTTCAGCTCTCCCACCAAAATAACTCTCAGGGATTTTGCCACTCAGTGAAACAGTTTCTTGTTGTAACCTAAGTATGAGACACAGGCATTGACATTGCATGCATACAAACAAAGAAGATGATTGTAGATTTCAGAAGAAACAGGGATAAGTCAAACACTGTTTCCATCATGGGAGAAGAAGTGGAGTGGTTGAGGAGTATAAATACCTCGGAGTTCACCTTGACAACAGACTGGACTGTAGACTGAACAGTGAAGCCGTCTATAAGAAGGGACAGAGCAGACTGTACTTCTTGAGGAAGCTTAGGTCCTTCAAGGTTTGCAACAAGATGCTGCAGATATTCTACAAATCTGTTGTGGAGAGTGTAATCTCTTCAGCCGTCATCTGTTGGGGTAGCAGCATCAGAGCCGGGGACTTAAAAAGGCTAAACAACCTGATAAAGAAAGCTGGTTCTGTTCTTGGGACAACTGTGGAACATCTGGAGATGATAATGCAAAGAAGGATTCTTCATAAAATCAAAAAATTATGGACAACCCTGAGCATCCTCTTCATGAGACTGTCCCACAACAACAGAGCGTCTTCAGTCGGAGGCTTCTTCAGTTTCGCTGCAATACAGACCGCTACAGGAAATCCTTCCTGCCCACAGCCATCATCATCTATAACAACTCCTTAAAGAATTAATTATATGAGCTATACCAACACTTAATTTCCCTCTGGGATCAATAAAGTATTTTTGAATTTGAATTTCCATCATCTTGAAATCACGATTATGAGCAATATGTATATTGATTCTACAGTTCCACACTCCAGGCTGATAAATAGTAATAATGTGCTAGTAGGCTGGTGTGCTAAATTGCAATTTACAAAAACAGAGGTTTGAGTGATTTCTAACCACTACATGCAATTTATGTGTCCTCATAGACCTTCTTCAGTGATGAATTGTTCAGATGTGGATAGCAGCAAAATTGTCTCCCACATTAGCATCTAAAAATAGGTGCCCAATTTCCTCGTGGTCCTACTTGTGATCTTGAATGAATGAGATATGTTTAACTGGTATGGATTTGAACGACTATTTTATTCAATTTCAAAATGACATGTACAGTACTTCAATCTCATTTCAACAAGCTATGTTGTTACAAAATTCTTGTTGGGAAAATTCTCACAAACTAGTACAGATGTCTAAAATGAACATCGCCTACAGAGCCGTGCAGAAACAAAAATCCTCCTAGAACATTTCCACATTTTGTCACTGATTTGTTTTACTTTATATGAAATATCAAAAAAGTAGCAAATTCTGATATAGAAGGACATTTTTATTACAAATACATTTCTGAAAAGTGTTGGGTGCATTTGTATGTATCCGCCTTTGCTCTGATATGTCTAAGTATGATCCAGTGCAACCATAAGAAGTCACCGAATAGAGTCTAGGAATTTAGTCTCAGTATAAACACAACTGTTGTGAAAAGCACTCAGAAGGTTGTTTGAGAACATTAGAGGGCAAATAGCATCATGAAGATCAAGGAAAACATCAGTGAGATTGGGGATAACTTTGTGGCAAAGGTTATCAAAACAGCCCAAACAGTGTTCTATCTATCTTTCAAATAACAAAGAGTCAAAAGTAGTGATGGCGAGATGAAGCCCCATGGGACATTGAACCACTTCAGCCAATTGGTTCAAGGAAGGGTTCTGCTCACGGGGCTTCATGTGAAAGCAAACCCCCCTACTGGCCAGGTACATAATCACAGGCAGCTGTAGCTCTTAGCCACTTAATGTGTGATGCATTAAAGTTGTAAGTCTGCTATGGTGCTTGGGAATGACTATGAGTTCCAAAAAAAATAATTTCTCTACATCAAATAGTACAAATGTGAACAATAAAAATATTTTTTTTAATGTATTCTGTATGTTAATTATCCCCAAACAGTAGTATCATATGTTATGGCAGGTTGTGTAATAATGTTTTTCTGTCACTTGAGGCAAAAGGCATGGGCTTAAGCAGGCAGAGGAAAGTGGAAATGCTTGTGGAACTAGGAAGAGGGCACTGAAAATGATTGTGTAACTTGGGCAATGATATACAAAACAGGGGAAAACATTTTTATTCAAAAATAGCTGTTTCTCAACAGTTTTAGGTTTTAAGCGATTCCTTCTTGACACCACCTCACCAGCCTTTGAAAACACTCTTTCACAAGGCACAAAAGATGCCGGCGTACACAAAAACACAGGTGGTAGACTATATAAATTGGGGTACAGCAATTTTTGCTTTTTCCAATATTCCAGGGGGGTTCCAGCCTGCTAATATTGGGCTCCCAAACAGGGGGAATCCTCCTCTTCCTAGCTGGTTCCATCCTCTCACTTATCTCATCTGTCTCTAAAAAAGAGGACACTTGGCACAGTCCTGAAACACTGTCATCACTGTGACCAGGCTTTTGATTTCAACATATTTAAAGCATACATTCTCCATGTGGTTAGAATGAACAGTTTAATAACAAACTTCAGATAGGCTTTCACAAGTGCAAAAATGACTTTAAAATCTCTAGAAATTAATTAATAATATAAATAATTACTCTTCCGAATTAGAAAATGTACCAGAAACAGTAATAGTTTGCTTTACTGGACAAAAAAGTAACAAAAATCTGAAAAAACATTCTGAGAAAACAGGTAGGCTAATATTTCATTTTCAATGTAATAATAAAATTAAAAAGCAGCAGTCTCAAAAACACAATAATGCCTCCTCCATTTTTTTGATTTTATCTTCATCCTCCTCAATCAGTTTATAGATGAATTATTATAGATTTCGTTTCCATGTGGACCTACTAGATCTTTGCCACTTTTGTCACACAAAGAAACACATATGCCAGCTCTGTTTGTCTGTAAAGCTACACTTGCACTTTAATATCTTGTAAACAGTTGCAGCACGGTGAAGGGCAAAGTAGTGCAACACATCACAGCCCGCTGTCTTATGTCTGAAACGTTCAGAACCATCCAACAAAGCATCTAAACGATAGATGAGAGGAAATGTGTCGTATTCCATGGATCGCACCAGTCAATCTAAGTATGCTTATTAGTCCCCTTAAAAACTATGAAAACCCGGACATTTTCATCAATCTATGAAATCCCCCCTGATGCCCTGGACGGCACGTGAAAAGTGGACATGTCCGGGGAAAACAGGACGGTTGGTCACCCTACCTAAATCTTATCTTTCTCTCCTCACTCTCCTAAATCTTCAAACTATCAGTCTCTATACTCTCCAAACTATATAAACGCTGACCAAACTCTCCTATCCAAACTCCAAACTGGCTGCAACTCTCCTACACAAACCTACATTTTGAATGGAGCTTGAGGGGATTTATATTGCTGTCAAACCACTCCGCAAACTCTGAACCACTTCCTGAAGCAGTCACGTGGTACAGCCAGGCAGCGGGGCTTCAGACGTCATCGTTTTCGGCTCCTCCCCTAAATGAAGCAGGCCTCGATACGCGCTTTGTGGAAATGCTCCCTCCACTGCTCCACACACGCCTCGTAGCCTCGGCACACATCGTAACATCACTAGTCAAAAGTAAACCTAAAAAAATAACTGACACTGTTCTGCTGAAGGTTTTTTCCTGTTAAAGGGGAGTTTTACATCTCCACTGTTGCTACATGCTTGCTCAGTATGAGGGATAGCTGTAGTTGGAGTCTGCATCAAGGGCCGCAACTGCCAGTCAATGACTCCATGCAATCTACTGGGATTTCTTACACAGAAAACTAGCTAAACCTTTAAACTAATTGGAATGTTTGTATTGAAACGACTTTCTTGTAAAGTGCCTAGAGATAACATCTGTTGTGAATTGGCACTATATAAATGAACTGAATTGAACACTAACAAGAGAAGTGATTAAGAAGTCTTGGGTAGCTCAGTAGGAGGTGCAAGATCATCAGCTCAGATGGAAGAATCTGTTAACAGGACAGCTCGTGCACTACACAAATCAGATCTTTGTAGAGGAGGGCTCAGAAGAAAGCCAGTATTAAGTCTGTAAGTTTGTAGTTTGCTTCAAGAACTGTAGAGGACAACATGTAGAAGAAGGTGGTCTGGTGAAATAAGATTAAAATCATTTCTTCTGGCCAAAACACTGAGAGTTGTGGAAAAACATTGCTGTCCATCACTGTCTAAAGATATAATTTCCTTGAGGAAACATGGTGGTGGCAGTATCATGACTTGAGGACGCTTTTCTTCAACAGAGATAAGGAAGATGGATGGAGCTAGATACAAGGAAATCAAGAAAAAAACCCATGTCAAACCTGTTACAGCGGTATGATTTAAAGCAGTTTTCATGTGTCAGAATGGCCTAGTCAAAGTTCACATGTACATGCAATTGATTATCTGCAGCAAGACTTGGAAATTAGAGTTTGCAGTTGTTCTCGAACAAATCGGATTGAGTTTTAACTATTTTGCAATAACATTTATTCATTCATAAATCTCTACATGTACAAAGCTGGCAGAGACATACCCCACAATACTTGCAGCAAAAGACAAAAAACATTTATCCTTTTCCTTCTACCTTATGTATATAGACTACTTTGTGTTGGTGCACCACATAAAATTGTAATAAAATATAATGAGGTTTGTGTTTGCAACATGATGAAATGTGTGAAAAAATCATCAAAGGGTATGAACACTTAAAAAAAAAGGTTTTGTGGCCACAGTGGCCTTTATTTGACAGTGGATAGTACATAGAGAGGAACAGAAGACATGCAGCAAAGGTCGGGACTCGAACCCGGGACAACCGCGTCTTATGTTAAAACTGAGATACACTTCCTTAAAGTTGAGAGGTGGACATACAAGCTTTTTGGATTATTGATAATTATGGGAGATTTTATGTGTCCGCAACAGTAAAGTAAGCCCAGATGAGTGTTTGTGTAAGATAGAACATTGCAAAAGTTTGAAAGACTCTAAATATCATAATACTGTGAAGTTAGAGATTCCTTTTATTTTCATCATTAAAGATTTTCTTATATTTAAATGTGTTGTTTTATATGTCTTGTTCATGCTGCTTTGACTATCTTTTCAGTTTTATTTACCTGCTGTAACTGAAAGGTCCATCTGGACTCAACACTGTGAACTCACTTAGTCTATAAAAAAACCATGTAGAGTGGTGTTTGTTAAACAATAAATAAATATGGTGAAAACAGATAGACACCGTGAGCACATTAGGAATTGGAAAGGGGGAGGGCTTTCACATTTACTAACACCAGATGGTGCAACAAGGGGAAGTAAAGGAGACTGTGTGCATAAAGAAACTTTGAGTTGCTGGCAGTTGGTCTCAGACAGTATTACATGCCAAGGGAGTTCTCCCACGCCGCTTTTGTTTGTGTCTATATCCCTTCTCGAATGCATGCTGAGACATAAAAAAAATCCCTTCACTATGCTGATAGGAGATGATCACAGATTCCCAGCCACTATAACATCCTCCATCTTGCAAACAGATTAGCTAAATATAATGAGTAACGCAATCTAAAAATAGTCCTTATATTTTATTTATTAATGTACGTTGGGTAATGAGCCGTTTTTGATTTATGTCAACATTAACATAATTACAGACTGTTTCTTTGTTTCTATGTCTGTTACAAATGTTTTGAGTTAACCAATAGAATAGTGACATATGTCATTTTGGCCAATTTTAACGAGCTTTTTGTTCAACAATAAAACTCCAACAACATAAGGCATGGGCTCTTATTTGACTAAGCGTGTCTGTGCTGAAGGTTTCATTTCGGGTTTTCCATGCTCTGTTTCTCTGGGAAAACCATTGTCTGTTGAAAATGTTATTTACATACAGCCAAAGAGGCAGCCACAGTTGTCACATTATAAAGCATCAACCTTTTTTTTTAGGCCAGAATGATATGTATTTATGTGCTGTACTGAGCAACACTCTTCATTTCTGATTGAAGTACTCTGCCCTCCTTCAATTAACAGACTGTGCATACTTCCGTGGAGGGTAATACACTTCTATTGGTTCCCTTTTTTTAGCACTGTCAGGTTCTGTGGGTTTTTGCTTTTTTTTCCTTCCGTCATATGTTGCAAAACATTGCCTTAAGTTTACTTGATCAGGTAACCTCATGTTTTGTTTTCAGAATGTATTGCTGTGTTTGGGTGTTTTTCTCTTTTTAAATTGCTGGACTGGTAACCTGGATCATAGACTGTAAACAAAGGTCTGAAGTGCTAGAGACACACCTGGGGCCTGTACTATGAAGGTGGCTCAACAAACTCGGGGTTACAGGATTGGTTTTGAATTGACAAAACCAAACCGATGCAATCAGGCTTAATTGGTACCATGACGCAGGTTATCAACTTTCTCTGTCAACTCAGGCTTTGATCCTTAAGCTATGATTAATCCACAGGCGCGTGAACATAAAAGAGTGACGACGACACTGAACAACCAATCGCGTTCGATATGGATAGAGCGAGAGCTATCTACTTTTCAACGGAGGAGCAAGAGATTATTCTCCAGAAATATGAAGAATTTAGAAATATTTTTCAAGCACGCAGTAACACTGTATCTGCTGCCAAAGCAAGAGAACAATCGTGGAGGAAGATTGCTGATTGCGTTAATGCGTGGGCTAAACAATTAATGTACATTTAAGTAGGCTAAGCATATTAAAATATATTAAATGCTAAAATGAAAATGTATTTGTGTTGATATATATATATATATATATATATATATATATATATATATATATATATAATGTGTGTAGATGTATGTTAAATGTGAAAGTATAGGCTATCACATCCTAAGAAAGATTGATATTCATTAATTTTTAGATGCAACCCCAACTCCAAACGGTCTTGGCAGCAGATCAAGACAAAATATAAAAATATAATTCAAAGTGGTGAGTATTTACCATATCTTTTATTATTTTCTTTGAACATTTAATCACAAACACTTTCACAAAAAAATGTGAAATAAGGAAAACTGGGGGAGGGCCACCTCCTCAAGATTACACTGTGGCAGAGGAGTTGGCTTTGAGCAACAAGGGGCGGCCGATTATGGATGGGATTCCATGTGCTGTACAGTCAGGGCATGGCTTCGATGAGTCACATTTTTTATGTGCGGCTCAAGAAGCTCACAGAGATAAGACAATCCTTCCGCGGAAAATCTGTATCTTTCATACAAGTACGCATCAGGAAAGTCAAATGGATTTTGTCTGTCCCTAAAAACTCGTTCTCTACGAAGTGCTCGTCTTACAATTTGCGCGGAGATGTCCACAGGATTAGGGGGAAAAGGTGAAGCCATTGCAACAGAGAACAGACGCTGGGAATTAGTTACGTCACATATATATGTTTCTTTGCTCACAGCTGATTGGTCAAACTTCAGTCTGAGATCTTGAATCCAGAACATAACCTGCCCCGGAGCAGGTTAGCCGTGCAGCGTAAGATACCATGGCAACGAACACCGATCAAAGCCGAGCCACTTTCATGGTACCCAAAACCCAGGGTTGGTGGAAACTAAGCTGAAACATAGCTGGCTAGCCACCTAATCCGGCTTCATGGTACAGGCCCCTGAACTTCATCACACAGGTGATTGTAATCACCAGTTCTTCCCCTCACTCCTTATAAATGAGAGGCCAGTTACCTGTGACGACAGACTTGGGTGGATGGGTTGCTGCTGGTCTCCTTCGCCTCCTGCTGCAGCTGCTACCACGATCTGGCCCTCGAGTCCTCTGCTGTGGCGCTGGCTCGGTGGTGTCGATCTCTGGAACTCGTCATAAAACGCTCGCTAGTCCGTACAGGAAGGGAAGTAGTCACTCCCCTTATTGAGTGTGTAGCCTATGTACCTGCATTTTTTTTTTTAGATGCGCAGAACAGATACTGAGTTCCTTCTCTACTGTGTCAAGGGTAGCCGGCTGAGGGTGGAGTGGAAGACCTGGCACGGGATCTATGGGTTGGACAGCAGTGTTTTTACCCAAGTGACAGTCACAGCACCAAGGGAGAGCAGGAGATCTGGACTGGCTTGGATGGGTTGGACAGCAGTGTTTTTACCCAAGTGACAGTCACAGCACCAAGGGAGAGCAGGAGATCTGGACTGGCTTGGACTTAACTGTTCTGGCACTCCAAACCTGGTTGCTGAAGGAACTGCAGGTGCAGGCTTTAGTGCTTCATTGCACTGGACTTCTCTTAACCCTTTTTTTTTTAATGCTACCTTTTTTTAAGGGTGTCCTTTTAAGAAATTTAAAATTTATGTAAAATATCATCTGCGCTTCTCGCTGTGTTGGTGTGGCCCGGGAATCAAACCTTTATAGGCGAACAACATGAAAAAAGGGAATACAAAATAAAAAAAGAACTGTTACACTTCCACTTGATTTTCTTCCCCTCTGTGCCCC
Source organism: Valencia hispanica (assembly GCA_963556495.2). Classification (NCBI taxonomy): domain Eukaryota; kingdom Metazoa; phylum Chordata; class Actinopteri; order Cyprinodontiformes; family Valenciidae; genus Valencia; species Valencia hispanica. The sequence continues at coordinate 32,742,968 of OY747717.1, read as the reverse complement.
AAGCCGGTTTCTTGTGTTGTCCCTCCTGTCTGTGTTTAAACTTAGTTCTTTTCCTTATCTAGTTTTTTTCATGTTAGATTATTCCTTGTCTTTATTAGTTTATTCTGGCACTTCCTTGTTTGTTCTTCTTGCTTAGATATTTTCACCTTTTGTTTGTGTCCTCATTTGTTTCTTTAATTCACTCTAGATAGTTTACTATTTATTTCTTCCTTCTGTTTTCCAGTGTTTCCTTTAGATTCCCTTCCAGACATGATCTTTAGTTAAGAGTTTTCTGTCTCCCTAACCATTCTACCCCTCTTCCCAGCTGTTAATTGTTTCCATCTGCTCTCTCCCTCTCACCTACATCTGATTCCCCTAATTGGTCAATGGTCTCCTCTCACTTCATCATTTCCTCCACAGTATATATTCTGCTTACATTCACTCGCTGGTCCGTCGTCATTCTTTCCCTGTCTGATCCCGATTCCTGCCCAGTTCCTGTTGTTCCTCCCTCATCTCAGTATTTTTGGTTCTGTAAGTTTTTGTTAATAATTAAATCTTTTTTTAAGTTTCATTTGCTGCCTTTGGGTCTTTTTAAAATACGCAAGCATGACAAGCACCACACGAGATCTTGTTGATATTTGTGTTTTTATTCAAAAATAACTGAGTGGAATGGTTTAAGTAAAACAAATTCCACACTAATGTGGAAATTATGCAACTGCTTTTAAGGTGTAGAATCAATGACCTGCCAGCAACATTAGTCAGTTTCATGGCCTGCTATGCAAACCCTCTGGCCTGTTGACGATTCATTCGGGTCTGCATGCTAAATGCTTGAAGAAGCTGCATCCCAGTTTCCTTATTCTTGAAATAATTCAGCCAATAACTGTTTGACCCTGTGGGTGCACTCGGAGTGTGTATAGTGTATTATACTTTCTCTAAGCAAACATTAAATTTAAAAATGAGACATTTACATCACTGCAAAAGCAGCTATCAGAAACACTTTAATTATGAAGCAGAAAAAGATTTTCCCTTGTTTGTCTTCCTCTGGCATGCAGTTCATTAATGGTCATGTGGTTGAATCAATCAAAAATGTTATATATGATCATTGTATTTGTCTGTTTCTCAATAGGCTGTACAATATATACATTTTTTTTCTTTAGTTGTCATTTTCTAATAATAGAAAGTACTTTAATTTAGCTGCACTTACAAATGTAGTGGTTCACAAATAAAGAAAACCAAAACACTATTGACCATGACTATCATTTAAAAAGGACTGCCAGACCATAGTGGTTTCTATGAAACTACCACTGTCAAGTATTCACATTTATTCTGATCTGTTCAGGGTTAACCTAACCTACCCCAGTTGTCATAAGGTTAAATATAGGATACATAGACAGATAACAGTCTATGCATCTGTCGTACCAGCTTCATACCAGGGCACTTTATTGCTTTTCTGTACCAACCTGTTCTCATCCTTGTTAAATAGAGTACACCTATTTCTTTGTATCACCTTGGAGAAGTTGTCCTTTAGCCTCAGTGCTGTGGGATGCTGGACACAGCAGTATTGGATGCCAAGAGCCAGTACTTGCCAACATGTAATTGTAGGGCTTGCACCCTGGGACCTAAGCCTGACTTATGTGTGATAACATTGTTTTGAATAGGGTTAGCAAGTTTACGCTTTGACTTTAAAGGGATATTTTCACAGTGCTAGTGCCGGATGTAGCCTAAAGAGTACCAATAATATTATGCTACCTATACATACATAATCTATGTATTACCTACATGTAAACAGTTTTTACATTTTGGTTTGTCAGAACCAACATGTAACATATTGGTTATAAGTTAATCTTCTCAGTGTTTGATAGAGAAGAACTGTTAACCACTTTGATAGATGTATTAGGTCTGATTTGATTACAATCTAGTTTATATTTGAGTTCATTTCCTAGTCATGGCCACCTAACCCGAGGCTGAGTCAAGACCGAAACCAGAAAATACCAAGATTGTAGGGGGTGCAACGAAGACAAAATCACTGACACAATTTTCAAAGCCATTGCTGTAATCATAATGCAGTGGTTTGCCGCAAAGGTTTAGAAAAAAAATCTGCCAGTGGGAGCTAATTAGCAAGCTAGCTTGTAACAAGCCTGCAGACTAACTGGTCAGTCTGGTGTGTCCAAACATCTTCACTTAGGTGTAATGCCACAATACTTACATCCTCCTGTCCAGTAAGGATGTGAAAACTAGTAAAACAGATAAACCAGACAACTCTGAGAGCATACATCCAACTTTGCATTAACTGAATTGGAATTAGCTACAGGCAGAGTATTTGAAGGCAACAGGTGGGGGTAGATGACTTGACCCACTTTCTTTCTTTTTCTTTCTTTCTACTTGTCATACAGACAGAAAAAAACATCCTCATTTTTGTACTAGGAAATGTTTCTTCCTCTTGTTTTCTCAACTTTGGCATGCAGGTAGTGTTTCACACTCACTTTCAGCAAAAAAGGGACGTTTACGCTGTGGTCTTAACTGGTCTAACCCAAGACCAATATCAGACTCGAGTTACACAGCACTAGTACTTTCTAATGTCATACACTGGGCTAATCTGACTTCTTTTCTTAGACATTTTTTTGTAAACTGGCTTCATGTAAACTAGATTTACCTCATTACAATTGAAAAAAATATATACATATCACTAAGTTCTACAAAGAATAGCCTACATTTCTGCTGACTTCCATTATGTATATTTATATGGGTGCACCTGGAACATGTTACTATGTTATGTTTCTTGGTACACTTTGTGAGGGAAGTACTACAATATTAATTCTGATCTTGACAGTTTGATAAGAGGCACAGTTTGAACAGAGGTTATGTCTATGTCAGCATGGCTGCAAGCGGCCTGCCCACTCTCTACCTTCTTATTTCTTTGTCCTTCTTTTAATTTAAATGCTCAAGGACAAACTTTGTTCTTTTTGTTTTATTATTCTATAATCTCACCAGCCACTGTATTAGGTACACATTGCTACTATTGGATTAAACCAACTTTTGCTTTCAGTACTGCCTTAATTCTTTGTGGTATTGATTCAACAAGGTGTTTGAAACATTCCTGAATATTTTGGTCCATACTCACATGACAGCAACAAAAAGTTGCTACAGATTTGACAACTAAGCAATTCCAAAATGAAGATCTCATTCCAAAAGGTTCTCTATTGAATTGAGATTTCGTGACTATGTAGCCCGTTGGAGTACTTTTTGTCATGCTTGATAAACCAGCTTGAGCTTATTGCCATGATCCTGCTGGAAGTAGCCATCAGAAGATGTATACACTGTGGTCATCAAGGGACCGACAAGAGCAGCTACACTACTCAGGTAGACTGTAGTTTTTAAACAATTTCCACATTTTTAATGTTTCACCAAGTTCTGACCGATCCAGCAGGTCTGATTTTCTCTTTGTGTTGCTGATCACAGCAGGTCTCTTAGTGACAGAATACAGGATAAAATCAGCAGCTTTCACTTCATGATAACTTTTCAGATTTAATGTTATTTTGCTGGAAAATGTGTGGATTTCTTTCATAGCTCCTACATCATGTGACTTAGTCATGTTTCATTTTGACATTTTATTTTTTTCAGATTGTGTCTTCTCTCTTTATTCTGAAAAGATTACAGAGATATTGAAGTATTGTACATTTAGATTTCACATCTGTTCACACTTGATCTATGCAGCTGTTGCTCTGCTAATAAAAGTAGCCATGTAATTTCAGGACATGTTTGATGTTGGATTATTCGTGAAAGTATTTTGTTAATAGTTTTTGAACTTTATTTTGAGCTTAAATTTTCTCTAAGTATGCAAAGAAGGGTGCAAAGAAATGTTAGATGTTAAATGTTGTGGTCATAAAAGTGCATCAATACCAGCTTCCACCTAGTGGCATTGTTTATATAGCTGGTTGTACGTAGAAAAACCTGTATACAGGTAGAATATGGAATAATACAGAACAATGCCATAGCTAATATTCCATAACATTATTTAACATGCTGAAGGCCCACCCTGCAATGGAAGTTGCAAAGAAGGAGGAGAATGCTTTTTTTTGTTCCCCCAAAAAATTACTCTCTGAAACTTTACTGTTTATTGTTCCCCCCAAAAAAACTGAAATGGGATTTCCACCCCTGATGTGACCCTACAGTCTGAATGTTGCTTCTGAAATGACACTTATTGAAGCAGACATCATTTTCCCATTCTTTTGTACTATTTTGTTGAACCTGTGTACATTTAGGCTCGGTTTCCTGGTGTGGTCTTCTGCTGCTGTAGCCCATCTTCTTTAAGGTTTGATGTGTTGTGTGTTCACAGATAGCATTATGCATACCTTGGTTTTAACAAGTGGTCTTTTAAGCTACTGTTTTCTATTATTTTGAACCAGTTTGCCCTGGATTTTCTGATTTCATCCATATGGCTGCTCCTTTTTTCTTTTTCAGACCTTTCTTCATAAACCCAGTTAATGGTTGTTTGTGAAAATCCCAATAGGTCACCAAAAAAGACAGTCACTGAGATTCCCTTGTCTCCTCATTCTGTTGCTCAGTTTGAACTTCAGCAACTTATATTCACTGAGTCTAGAGGTGTACATATTTTTAGTTGCTGCCATGTGGTTTGCTAATTCCCTAATTGTGTTAACAAGCAACTGAACAGCTCAACCTAATACAATTGCCTGTGAGTGTAATTTGCCATTTTGAGTATAACTTCTGGGTTGTTTAAGAATGAATTAAATGTTTCCTGAATAACTTTTGTGACATTTTCCCATTGTCTGAAGATGTTGCTACCTTTGTCATTTGAGCACAAGTTTTAAAACAACTTGACAGTGTTTTGCTACTAATTTATAAATAGCTTTTAAATAAAGGGAACAATGCATTTTTTAATAACTTTAAAAAAATTCATTTAGCATTTACATTGGATGTTAGAAAGTGTAAACACTGAAAAAAAACAGTAAATATGTATAGACAGATTTTAGAAGGGAAAATCAAGTGCAGTTTCACTGTTTTGTTATGAGATTCAACCCACTATAAAAAATAATGTGCAGTGATGATACCCAGCACATTGTTTTGCAGCTGTGGGTATTAAACTGAACAAAGGCTGAGACAAAAAAAATGCTTGCAAGTGCTTCTGAAATTTCATACTTTAGCCTTTATTTCCCAATGGGGGCACTTACTTTACATAATGTATTCTGACTCAAACTACCAACCATCACCACTTAAACCCATACCCGACACCTCCTTCATATCATTCCTTACACCAAAACGGTTTTGCTAACCATTGGGACTGCAACTTGACCAATATCCATTACAAATGTGATTCAATCCAAACTTAAAATAATGCACACATTTTTAAAGCCAAATGCCCACACCATATATATCCACCTACTGCTGTGATATGTAAAAATATGTGTCTAGTTTTGATATGAACAGAGCTTAATTTTGATGTTGGCGATTAATAAAAAAATAGCACCATCTGCTCCCTCACTGTGCCAGTTCTCTGTGTAGGATATCTGTCTACTCTTGCACAGAAATGATGGACAGCTATTCAATAAACAACCTCAGTTTGAGCTCTTGCAGGCCAGCACCAGGAGGTGTTTTCTCCAACCAGTACACTAAGGCATTGTTCTTGCATTGTTCTTGCTGGATGTCAGCTGCCCAGCATGCAATCAATATTATCGTGGCAACATCTAACATCCACTTCTGGTCTGCTAGGTTTAACTTAGCCTTCAATTACTCAGGATGACAGTGAATTGATTAGCCATAATATGCTAAACAGACTGCCAGTGGTTTTTGTTTTATAAAGGACTTGGGGGCGTGATTAATTTGACAAAACTGAGTGCATTTAAGTACAGTAATCAGCATGTGGCAGGGCGTTCAGCATAGACATTGCCACGGTTATTGTGTTGAAAAAAAAATCTCATAGCTGGTAGCATTAATTAAGATGAATCTGTTTATCTCAGCCTGAAAATATTCACAGAAGACAGTAAACAGATGATTTATATTGTATATACAAAGGGTGGGGAAGGGCTTTTTTACTAACAGATGGTGCAGATGGTGAACTGCAGAAAATGTATTTTGCTCAGTCAGCGATGAGAATGCAGTGTGATGGAACTGCAAGCTCACAATTCTGATAAAACAGCTGAGTCTTTTAGCTGTAAAAATATATCTGAAGATCTTTGCTAACATTCTAGATTGATGTGTCTGTGCATTTTAACAGAAATTGAACCCTACATTGTGGTTGTTTTGACACCAGCCTAGATGGTTTGATTTTGCAAACTATCAGTAGTACAGTGTCTAAAATCACAGCAGTGCAGTTTGCACTAAGGTATATCAATTAACACCAAGTAAAATAAGTATTTAACATGTCAAAATTTTTTCTCAGTAAGTAGATCTTTGGTGGCCCTGTGTTGGGATTCATTTTCCACTTTGCGCACCAGCTTGCCCATTTTGACATAATCTTTTATTTTTTACTTTTTCCTTGGACCAGACTTTGTACGCTGTTTTTGGACTGATCCTGCAGCCAACCACCTCAAAGTAGGACCCAACCTTTCTATTTTATTTTTCTCATTTTATGTCTGAGCAGAGATAAGTTAGAATGGTTTAGATATTATTTCATAGAGCTGGTTAAAAGTGTGTTGAACGCTGATTCCGCTTTTTCACTAAAGCTGCTGACCGCATACTGTGAATTTAGCAATGTGTTTTAAACTGGTTTAATCCATCCTTTGACTATCAATTTGCACAGCCAAGCCAGTTGATACTCTTACTGGGACTCTCTGTTCCCTCTATGTTCCTTTCTTCCTTCATTTGTTCCATTCTTGTTTATTAGCTTTATTCATTCGTTAGTTAATTTGACTAGTTTGCATATTATCTATTTTTTTCAATTGGCTTAGTAGTTTGCAAGTTGGTAGTGTAGGTAAATAATTTATTAACTGAATACTTTGGCTGTAAATTTTATGTATAAATTCTCATACTTTGGTGTATGCGTGGAATTGTGCAAGAGTGTTTGGTTCAAGATTCCGTCTGACGAAGGTGGTGCCCCGCATTGTTTAACAAAATAAATACAACCTTCATCAATAATTAAATTATTTTAAAAATATTAATTATAATTATTAATGGTTATGTGAGCCAAATATTATTTGCACTTCCTGTTGCACATCATATGGAAGTATAATTCACACCATATATTGGTAGAAGGCCAAATAACACACATTTAAAGAAATCAAAACAACTACAACAGCAAATGAAGTTATTGGTAATAAAGTGAGATGACGCAGGGAAAAAGTGTTGAAAGAGTTATTGAAGTGTACTTGTTGGTAATGCCATCTACAAGACGATCCCTATTTGAAGAAACTAGGCATGTGTATTATTCAGATGTAATTTTGAACAATTCTTCAACCTAAGCTGTCTTTACATCTTGTGAAGTCTGAAAGCTTTTTCCATACATCATAATCCTGAATTTTTTTCCATAGGATTTCATTTGAATTCAAGTTAAGTGATTGACTGGCCTATTCTTGTAGCATTGTTGTTCTTTCTCTGAAATAAGTTCTTAATTTCATTGGCTGAGTGTTTGGGCTCATTGTCTTGCTGAAAAAACCAATGCATGTTTCATCTTTAGATTCTTAACAATGTCTCAGTACTTTTATCCATTCATAAAATTTTAAATGAGCTTCAACATGCTTCAGTTGAGTCATGCACACGAGCAGGCATGCATTAAAGACTGCTCATTGTACCTTCATGCAGTGCTGGTCATTTTCTTTAAAATCACAGTTTCTGCTAATTTCAGATCTTCTACAAGCTTTCCAAGTGGTCCTTGGATCCTGTACAGCTCTTATTGTTATTATTATTATTATTATTATTATTATTATTATTATTATTATTATTATTATTATTATTATTATTATTATTATTATTTTGACTCCTCTGCCAGAAATCTTGTAAAAGGCACCCAAGGTCAACAAGGGTGGTCACTGGAACATTTAGATGCTTTAGTGATATTTCTGTCCAAAGCCTTCAGTATGTTTTGCAACAATAAAGTTGTAAAGGTCTTGAGAGAGACCTGTGCTGTTCCCAGTCATGACATGGGGGGGGGGGACAACAAAGCTACAATTGAAAGAAGAAACCTTCTTATAGGCCATTAGTTAGGACTAAACCAAAACAGTAGCTGTTATATGTTCAAAATATATTCCCAGAGGTTGGTGGTAATGAGTTACATTTACTCAATTGCATTTACATGAACAATTTTCAGAAAAATAGTAGTTTTAGATTATTTTTTTCCACCATACTTCTAGTTTCAAATTGAGAAAACAATTATTGGAATCATGCTACTCTTATTGAGTAAGGTTTTTGGCTACCCTACCAACTCCTGTGTATTTCCCGTGTCATTCCGCTTTATTACACATTATTTGAGTTAATTGTTTTGATTTCTCTGTTTGTGTGGATTACTTGGGATGTTATTCAGATTTGTTGTGAATAGGCCAATTAGAAATATATATTTGTCGTACATAGCTGGGCTAAATGAAGTTGTTTGTGTCGGAATGAAACTCTCTCTGCTGTATTGAGTCTCTTCTATCAGTAAGTAATTTTTTAAAATCTTCAAGCCATTGCTGAAGTTTTCCTTATCCGCCTCTGCCAGCTTCCTGGAAGGCTTCCATGTCAACACACTTACCTTCTCGCTGTTACAGATTCTCTCAAGTTCCTCGCCACTCCTGATAACTCTTTCTGGAAAATACTTGGCTTTCTCCAACAGTCTGCACCTGTGGCCAAAATCTGGAAACCAAATGGAGAATTCATGACCTCATGCCGCTGCCATCTTGCACACCACCTACCTCAGCCAAATCTACGACACCCTTACCTCAGAAACCAAAGTCTCCTCACTAAGTATCCACACCAACACAAATTCACAATAACATTTTTCTTATCAGATCCAGCATCACTAACTGATAAATCACCTCTTATCAGCGCCTGTCAGTGATTCTTAGAGACAGAAAATACACCGATTTCATTAATTATAATAAAAACCCTAAAACAGCTTCAGCATATTAAATACTGAAGAAAGGACCATTTACATTTTTGAAATTTATGAAAAATACAACTTCTGGTGAAGCATAAATTAGGATAGCCTCACACTTATTCCCACTAAAAATGGCTAAAATCCCACACTGGCATATCACATCAGGTGCACATGATATGAATATCATTTCACAGCATTTTGGAGGTTAGTACTGTTTAAAAAGACCGTTATTTTGGAGTGCTTCTGCCTGTAGTACAACTGAAGAGTGAATATTATGTTGGAAATGTAAGAGCTGCCTGAGGCCTTTAGAAAGAAGACTGTAGCAACTTGAGTTTTGAAAGGGATTTAAAGAGGTATCCAAAGAATGTTAAATCAGTCATTCTACTGAATAGAAAATAGGCTTTAAGTGGTGAAAAAAACTGCCAAGACATCGAGGTCTGGCTATGCAAGCAAGTGCATCCTGAAAGTTGACTGAAAGATCCTTGAAGTGCACAAAAACTCTAAAACATGGGAGATTGGAAAGTGTATGTGTATGGGTAAAGTTTGCCTGAAAGAACATAGAAAAACATAATGACTTCTGAAATGTTTTTTTTTTTGATACCTGAGTTCAAAGTTCAATTTTGACACCAAAAAAAGGACATGTTTGGCATAAACCAAACACAATATTCCAGGGGGAAAAAACTCACAAAAACTGTAAGCAAAGAGGTGGAAGTGTTATGGTTTGGGAATTATTTTGCATAAAATCTGATCATCTTCCATCATAGAATCCACCAACAAATCTACCATGTATCAGAAGGTACTTGGGGAAAATGTAAGGACATCTCTAAAAAAAAGATTCAAGCTAAATCAGAACTGAACCCTGAAACAAGACAATGACCCAAAACAGACCAGTAAATCTTGATCTAATTGAAATGCTGTGGGGTGAATTAAAAGGGGCCATACATGCAAAAGACCCTTTTAAAAGATCTCACAGCTGAAAGTATAGACTGATGCAAAGTTTCATTACACTGATGTCATAGACTGAGAGATGGTAGCGTCTTACTGCAGATTTTTTTGTTGAGGTGTCCTAATTTTTTCTCATGACTGTAGTCCCTCCAATGAGTTCTGAGTATGCTCTGCGGTCTTTTCAGTTGGACATGTCTGGAAAACCTTTGACACCCCAGAATGATCCTGATTTTGCCCATTTATACCCAGGATCATGGCCTCTTTAGTCACGGTTCATATCTTATGATCATAGATGAGTGCCAGAACTTTTATAAACTAATAAAACAACAGTTAATCAAGAGCTTTGCTTTATTATCTTTTTTTCACCAGAGCAGACCCTAGCATTGTTTGCATTTCTGGAAATGAGGCCTAATTCTTCTGTAAGTGTCTGTCTGTCAGTGTGCCCCAGGGCAGCTGGGGCTACAATGTAGCTTGCCATCACCAGTGTGTGAATGGGTGTGTGAATGGGTGAATATAGTGTGAAGTGCTTTGGGGTCCTCAAGGACTAATTAAAGCGCTATACAAGTCCAGGTAATTCTGTCTATCCATCTTGTGCTCTATCCTACCATCACCTGGTAACAAGTTACTAAGATACTTAAACTCCTCCATGTTGAGCCATTTACGTATCTAAAGGGAACTGTCCACATTTTTCCGCTAGAGATCCATGGTCTCAGACTTTCACACTGGGCAGTTCATACTTTGCTGCTTACTGCCCCAGTGGAACCTGAAGCACATATGTTTAACATGGCAACAAAAGCAAATCATTGACCAAAAGACAGGTAATATTCTGCAGTTCCCAATATGTTAATTAACGTTTCTGCACCAAAATATATAAATAGATTCAACTCAGGGGTAACTATTTATTCATCAATAAATCTGATTCTGATGTTGCTATAATTACTGAAAGTATGTCACATCTTTTCATTTCAACTTACCTAGCCATGTGAAGTGCACAATCTTACCATGACATTAACGTTTGAACTTTAGAGTTTGATATTTCTCTCAGTGGTTGGTCTGAATTCTTCTCTGTTGCTGCAAAGAGCATAACTTTACCTGTGGTTCAAGCTTTGATTTATGTGAATTGCATAAGCCTCCCACTGCTATTCTTAGTCATACTAATAAATTTGATCAGAAACGTTGGGTATGGCTGAATACTTTTGCCCATTTGGTTATAAAGATATCAACATTTTTGTGTGCTTTATTTGTAGCTAAAACCTTTTTATTGTGTTTACTGTATATGTTTTATGCTGTAAGGCATTTTAAGCATACTTATACTTTTGATCATATGTAACAAAACAAATACAAATGTGTTATTTGCAGTATGTGCCTTTGCCGTGCAACAAAATGTTATCGCTTAAGTATTAGGAGGCCTTGAGTTTGAAAATTCAAAATGATTTTTTTTTTTTTTGGCTGCTCACCGTTTCCTCTTTATCTGTTCTCCCAAGTGGCCATGAAACATTCTTTCCTCTCTTATTCATTTGTATTTTACACTGTTTTCCTTGGGTAGATGGCCAGTTGTGAAACTGGGACAAAATAGCTGCTTTTTGGGATAAAAAACACCCCTTTAAATGTAAGTCTTGAATTCAGAATATAAAAAAAACCCCTGTCAATTTTGTCTTTATTCTGAAGCTGCAATTTTATTCCCAATGCCTCAAAATTGGCAAATCACAGAAGAACCCAAAATTTGTTTTATGCATTTGCCAACAGGTAATTGTCATCATAAGCACCTTTGCTTGCAGTTTATGTATAAAAGCAAAAGAAAGATTTTCTTGCAGAACCTTGCCTTGTGGTTTGATGTGCATACATGCTGTAATATTATAAAAATAAAAAACTGCATTTATCATCACAGTAGTCATTTTAACAAATTTGGTAAGACAGAGATGTCAAAAGAAAAAACAGGAGAACATCCAAGAAAGGTTTAATTGAAACCAAATATTTACCGGTACTGGTACCGAAAGTTTCCTGTACGTCTTCACCAGGTTTGCACACACTGTAGCTGGTATTCTGACCCTATTCTTCCATGCAGATCTTCTCTAGAGCTGTGATGTTTAGGGGCTGTCGCTGGGCAACAAGGAGTTTAAGCTCCCTCCAAAGGTTTTCAATTGGATTTAGGTCTGGAGACTGGCTAGGCCACTCCAGAACCTGTTCCGATGGCCCGCGGGCGGGCCCAGCCCATTTCCTAGTTTAAATCCTCTGATTTTCTGACTTCTAACTCTTATGAACCTATACATGTTTTATATCATTGGAAAGCTAAGAGTCTTGTGATTCTAATTATGTGTGGCGTTTAAGGATACAATCATAACTGAAGACACAGTGAGCGCTTTTGCCAACACAAACGTTTTCCTGATGGAGGTATAAAAATATGGAACTAACCACTTTGTAGTCCAATAAACATGACAAAACCGATCCATTTCGAACAAAAAGGGTCTTTTTACATCAATAAGGGTCCGATTAAAGTCCTCCGATAAAGTTATTAGTCCAGGACAACAGCAAAACCAATAGAAAATGTAAAACAAACAGTGAAAATGCGCTCCCGAAATGTCTATGGCCATTTTTGTAGTCTTTATGGCTTTGTTTCCGATTCATTCGCTTCCACTTCCGCCTACAAAGGTCACTGAGCATGCCCAGAAGAAAAAAATTAATAAAAATCATAATTCATCCGGTGTTTTCCTTACGTAGGGTACATCTCCAACCAATGGCGCATGGATGGAAAGTCACGTTATGGTAAGTAACTCAAACCAATTGCGGTCCAGAACTCTGATGATTGACGCATCGAATAGCCAATGTAATGCTGTAAACGCAGATATAAAACATGACCGGGCTGACTTGTTCGCAGCCATTGTATATGACGTGCGTAAAATGTCTTATTCATGAAGAGATTACGCACAGTGCGTACCAGTAACATATTGTTTCAGCACCGTGTCCAAACACCCTTTATGATCAAAATACAACATTGAAGGAAGCCGTGGAGCTTTATATGGTAAGATGAAGTTATGATTCTGATGATATTTTTAATTCAGTGAGGACTACGGCATTTACCCAGGAGATGGCGCATATGGCACACGTTTGACCACCTTTGACCTGTAGTTATAAAAATGTGTGCAGAATATTCATTTTTTGGTTTATTGCTGTCAAATTTGGTGTGGATGAAGGTAATACTTCAGACTTTAGACCCACAGTGTGTTTTAGGTCACCACCTCTTTTTAAAGCCATTTTTACAGCATATATTTATATAAAATAAATATTCGGACACAAATAAAATAATTTTTTGGGGTATTAAAATTAATATTGCTTGGTAACAATAGCACTCAGAGATATTAACACAGTTCTGGGATAAATATAGAGTGTTTGCTTTCCAAAGAGACCCCAGCCATGTCTCTACTGAAAATGGTTCAAGAACAGCTTGAAGTTAATTTTGGGTATGCGTTTTTAAAAGATGTAGGGCGGAAATTGCAGGAATTTACGCTTCTTATGGAACCACTCCTTGGTTATCCTGGCTGTGTGCTTCGGGTCATTGTCATTTTGACAAGACCTATCATCAATGCTCTGACTGAGGGAAGGAGGTTGTTGCTCAAAATCTCACAATACATGGCCCCATTCATCCTCTCCCAATTACAGTGCAGTCGTCCTGACCCCTTCGCAGAAAAGAACCCCCAAAGCATGATGTTTCCACCCCCAATGCTTCACAGTAGGGATGGTGTTCTTGGGATGTAACTCATCCTTCTTTTTCCTCCAAACAAAGTAGTGTTTTTCCTTAGATGAAGCATTGGCATTGATGCCTGGTTATCCGATATATAGGGAAGTAGGAAAATGCGTTGGTGTATTGATGTATGTAAAAACAACTTTGGTAAGTAGGAAACTGGAAATACCGGTAACTACTGAGTGTGATTATATTGCTGTGGAAATCGAGCAATCCAAGGAAATGTCTTTTATTTTCATTTGTTTATTCAGACCTCCAAACACAAAAGCCGAGTTCTATAATGATTTTTGACAGATGCTAAATCCCATAGATTCACATAAGGAAATAATTATTATAGGTGATTTTAATATAAACTGGGACAGTAAAAAAGCTAGGAAAAAACTTAAAACAGTTCACAGAAAATTATAATCGAATGCAACAGGTAGAGGATAAAACCCGGGTTAAGAACAATTCACAAACCAAAATTGATCTGTTATTCACAAACAAATTACACAGAATTGTAAAAACATATAATTTTTTTCACTGGTATATCAGACCATAACTATGTATTTTTTCCAGAAAGCTTACGAACCGAAGATTTAGTAAATCAAAGTATACTGCCTGAAATTGACATGATACCAACTCATCAATTAGAAAATCTTAAAGACGAAATAAACATCAATTGGGCAGAAATAACTTCTACGCAATCTGTAGAGGATTGGTGTGAGGGTTTTCTTAATAAAATAAACAGGTAATTAATTCCTTTAGCTGTAAAATAAGGCCTGAAATGAGAAATAATCAAAGACATGCTCCATGGCTTGATCACACATGTAGAGATCCATCCATCCTTCCATTATCTGTACCCGTCTATCCTATGCAGGGTTGTTGGGGGGCTGGTGCCTATCTCAAGCAGTCACAGGGTGAGAGGCGGGGTACACCCTGGATGGGTCGCCAGTCCATCGCACACCTGTAGAGATTTGATAAAAAAAATAGATGTGCAATTGCAGTGATATTTAAAAACTCCCTTGTCCATACAAAATTTACTCACTTACGTAATAAAGTAATACATACCCTAAAATAGACAAAGGCAGTCTTTTTTTAATGTCATCTATAAAGGATGCTAAAGGGGATTGTAAAAAGGCATGGGATATATTAAATACATTTTTGGGCAAAGAGGTACGAGATCAAACGGTCATACTACAGTTGGAAATAAATAAAAAATTGTCTCAAGTGATCCTTTGACAGTTTCAACCCCTTTAAATCAATACTTCTTAACCAGTTTGAAAGAATTAATAACAAACTATACTCCGACAATGACTAACCACAAATAACATGGAAAACCCATATTCAAATTGAATAAGGTCACTGAAAATGAAGTTGCTAAAATCATACAATCTATGAAGAACTCTAAAGCTAAATATAAGTATGGCTTAGATTCCCATACAACCAGTATTCAATCAATAACACAAATTTATGATAACTTTATCAATTTAACAACATACATTCCCTAGGGTTTGGAAGGCTGCTATTATCACTCATTAAATCTGGTTTGAAAACACTGGAATCTAATTACAGACCAATTAGCATACTTCCAACCATATCAAAAATAGCTGAAAAATGGGTGGCAACACAATTGATAGACCATTTGGAAATGGGTCTCCATATATTGCATCCCTTACAGTTTGGTTTCCGTGCACAACATTCTACTGAATTGGCAAATTGTTTCTTTTCGGAAAAAGTAAAAGGTTTATTGGATAGATGCTCCTATGTAGGAGCGGTATTTTTGGATCGTTAGAAGGCATTTGACACAATCCGTCATCAAATATTCCTGCAAAATTGTTATTTTAATTTCTCTGAGGATGCTATTAAATTATTTAAGTCATGTTTAACTTGCAGATCGCAGTGTGTGATTGTTGTTTGAGTAAAGTCACCTTATCAAAGCTGTTTTGCTGGTGTTCCACGGAGATCAATGCTTGGGCCTCTATTGTTTACTATGTACATAAATAATCTTCCGCATTTCTATTCTGACATAAGTACTCAGATGTATGCCGATGATGTAGTTATTTTTACACATGGAGCAACAATAGATATCTAACTTAAGTGGTTTGATTATTGGTAGCTGAACCTTCTGACAGGTGATTCATTTGAGATTTGTTTTATTATAAGAGCGTTTGGCTTTAGTCTGTGGTTTTCTCTTGCTTGTAATGACTTGAATGATTTTTTTGGGGCTGGACGGACGACTTCTGGAAGACGTGGGATTAGAATTACTGTCCTGTTCCCTTCTATATCAGATGTCTGTTATTACCAGTGGGGGCATGTGCAGAATACATCCAGTGTTAGTCCCAGATGTAGTCTAGGTTTCGGGGTTAGTTGTGACCCAATTCTAATTTGTGCTTTCATTCTATCTGAGAAATCTCTAAACGGAGAGTAATTATGTGTCAATGAGTCTGATGACATTGGAATACTTGAAAAACAATTTTGCTGAGCAATGTCCATCTTTGCTCGCTGCTGAAAATGTTTGCTCTCAGTCAGTCCATGCAGCTGTCTGTGATGGTGATGTCACTTGGTTTCTGTGGGGAAGTGTTAGTTCTCTGATTGTATCATGGGCCGTGCTTCGAGGTCAGGTCTCGGGTGCTTCATCAATTGTTTATTCAGATAACAGAAAATATTTGAGGTCAAGAGTCTTAGTCCAACTCTGTTAAGATAACGTCCATTTATCTTGAACAAGTGCTTTGCACATCCACATATTTCAAAGTAATTAATAAATGGGATCGATTTTTCAACAGATTTTCTCTTCAACCATTAATGGAGCATGCAAAGTCTACTGTACCTTTCATCATTTTCTTCAGTGACTGGTCCGCTAATAAAGCTGCTTATGTTAAGTCCATTAAGTCTCTGTAGCAGATCAGAGTAGTCTGTTTTGAGAATGTCTGGTTGTTTCTTGGCTACATCAGTTGCACCTGTGTGGATAACAAGCTTTTCCAGTTTAGGGTGTTGTTCTAAAATGGTCTGAAGTTTTTCTGATATTTCTCTCACTGAACTCTTGGGGCAGCTGATAAGACTAGTGTTCTGGCTACAAAAATCTTCGATACCATTAATTGATCCGTCATGTATGAGAACTTTTGCTGAGGGGGTTCTTGCTTTATGTGTCCGCATCATGTGGATGGATTTCTCCTGGTGACCTTGACTGGTCTTAGGGGCTGAGTCGTCTTTAGGGGAACTAAGGGCTGCGCATCTGTACTCCAGGGAGTGATATCTCTTGTTTTGGGTTGTAGTTTCTTTAGTTTTTTCTACCTCGGAGCAGAGAAAGCAGGTGTAGATTCAGTGTGCTTTAAAGCCGCCCAGTCTTCGTCAAATTGGGAATGGGGTGTTTGACCCATTAAACGCCTTTTGGCTGAAGGGGTAGTGTTGTTCTATGACTTCTGTGCTAGACTGTTGGACCGAAATAACATTGGGCTGCCAGGTTCTTCCTCCCTGCGTGTAGTCATCGGTAAAGTTGTCTCATTTCCATATCCAGTGTTTAGATCAAAATGAATCCGAAGATGGTGTGACTTCATCTCGATTGTTTCAATTCCTTGGAGCAGTTTCTCAAAGTTCTCAGCTGAGCAAAACGCCATTTTGGTAATCCACAAATCAAATCAAATCAAACTTTATTTATAACGCGCTTTTCATACAAGAAGTTGCATCACAAAGTGCTTTACAGATTAAAATGACCCTACATAAAACCACCTTCCCTTCCCTCCCACACATATTTAAAAGCATGGTCACAGTTATACCCCCCTCCCCCCAACCCATCTACCATGCACACACACAGTTAAAAGAAAAAGTAAAAAAGGACATTGGGCCGAGTGTAGATGAACCATGCAAGGAAACGCCATCAGAGGAGCCATCTGCCCCGGCAGCGGTAGACCAACAGCAGCAGCCGAGGCACCGACACAGGGCGCCCAGTGGAGGCAAGGCCAAGACCCCCACCTCCACCCAAGCTCACCTGGAGAGCACCCAGGCAGCCACAGCCGACCACCACTCCCGGGGCAGAGGGCTCCCACAGAGGAAACACTGGAACGGGGATTAAGATAAATTAAAGTATAAAAATAAACAGTAAATTAATGTGCTAAGATTAAATAGTAAAACTGATAAAAATGTAATCATATAAAACATGTAGAGCAATTAAACAAACAGTAATAAATAATAATCAGTTAAAAGCTAGGCTAAAAAGGTGAGTCTTGAGCCTGCTCTTAAAAACATGAACATTCTCTGCAGCCCTGAGGTCCTCTGGCAGCCTGTTCCAGAGGTGAGGGCCATAAAACTGGAAAGACGCCTCGCCATGCGTGTGTGTCCTGACTTTTGGGGTGACAAGGAGACGGCTGCCAGAGGAGCGCAGAGACAGCGAAGGTTTATATGGTAAAAGCAGTTCAGAGAGATAAGAAGGCCCAAGACCATTAAGACACTTAAAAACCATTAAAAGAACCTTAAAGTCGATCCTGAAATGTACGGCCGAGCCAGTGCAATGATTTTAAGACCGGTGTAATGTGCTCCCGCCTCCTGGTCTTCGTCAGGACACGTGCTGCTGAATTTTGTAGTAGTTGTAAACCTGATATACTCTTTTTAGGAAGACCAGAAAGCAGGGCATTACAGTTTCTACTGGAGATAAAAGCATGCATCAGTGTCTCTGTGTTGGCCCGAGAGAGAATGGGGTGGACTCTGGCGATGTTCTTTAGTTGATAAAAACCTATTTTTGTAATATTTTTTATGTGAGGAATAAAAGTCAGCTCAGAGTCAAAAATCATGCCCAGGTTCTTCACTTGTAAAGAGGGATTAAAAGACAGTGATTGTAGTTTTGGTAAAAGTTTCTCTCTCTGAGGCTCAGGACCGGTGACTAAAAGTTAAGTTTTGTCCTGGTTGAGCTGGAGAAAGTTTTCTGCCATCCAGGATTTAATGTCTAAAATGCAGTTAAAAAGTGCATCCATTGGCCGTGTGTTATCGGGAGACATGGAGATGTACAGGAGGTAAAACAATAGGAGGATTCTTTTTAAAAATTTCCAGAAAACCTGCAGCCACTTCAGGGGTTAGATGGCGTTTCCTGACAGTTCTCACAGAGGTCTGCTGCTGAATAAAACTGGTGATGTTTAAAAACACACAGTAGTGGTCAGAGACAGCCAAGTCAACAACAGAGGACACACGGGTGGACAGGCCATGCGTGATGACCAAGTCCAGGGTGTGTCCTTTGTTGTGAGTCAGCTGCATGACATGTTGGCTAAAATCCATATAAGTCAGGATGTTTAAAAAATCTGTTGATAAAGGATCTAAAAGGTTATCGTAGATGTAGATTAAAATCACCAGCTAAAATGATCCTTTCAAAGGAGTTGTGCAAAATTGATAAAAACTCTGAAAATTCTTGAATAAAAAGTGCACTCTTTTTAGGAGGCCTATAAATTGTAACACAAAATCTGAGGAGTGCAAAAACATTTGCATTATATTCAAAAGTAAAATAGTTATCAAATAAAACAGGTTTGGCGGAAAGTGTTGATGAACTTATAAAAGCAGTTCCGCCTTCCCTTTTGCTACTCCTCGTAGAATAACTGAAGTTAAAATTAGTTGGGGAGGCCTCTGTAAGAACAACAGGGGTATCTGCATTCAGCCAAGTTTCTGTAAAAAATAAACAATGAAGATTATGGTCTAAAATCAGATCATTTATTATAAAAGTTTTGTTCAGCAGAGAGCAAACATTAAAAAGTGCCATATTAATAGTGATTGGAGATGGAGGGACTGTATTATTTACTGAAAGTGGGGCTTTTGGCAAGTTTACGAATGTAAGATTATCTGGATTGGATTTGTTCGGTTTATGATTTTTAGTCCGCTCTCTGCTGATAATAACAGGTATGAATGAGGTAGAACAAGGTCCAAGTCCAGTATGTGAGTTACTGTTAAAATCAGGGGTGAGTTCATAGGAGCAGGGACCATTTGCATATCAGGATGTGGCGGAGGAATCAGAGAGGGCAGGGGCAGCTGTGGCCAGTGTAGTTGACAGGGAGGGGGCGTGGACATGCCAGGCTCAATGTCAGTGTACGAGTGCCTTGTCTATTTAGATGGAGCCCATCTGGTCCAAACAGGTGCTTCCTGCCCCAAAAATGTTAAAATTGTCTTTAAAACCAATATTGTGAACGGCGGTGATGGAGGAGAGCCAAGTATTAAGGGATAAAAGTCTGCTAAAATGGCCAATTCCTCTGCCGATAGTGGGAGTGGGGCCAGAAATAAAAACAGAGACATGTGTGTTTTGTATAAGATTAAAAAGTGAATAAAATCACGCTTCAGGAGCTCAGACTGCTGTTTATAAATGTAATTGGTGCCAGCATGAATCACAACTTTACTCACAGATTTGTGATGATCAATGAGCTGCAGGATCTGTTCGGTAATGTCCATGACAGTGGCTCCAGGGAAACACAGTGTAAGGGCTCCTTTCATCCTCACGTTTCACGAGTCCCCGATGATGAGTGTGGTGTGTGGCGGGTCTGCAGGCGGATGTTTGCGCTGGGCAGAGGATCATTCACCATCCAGGACTTGCTGTATGCCAGGTGGAGAGGCTTCCCCAGGACTGCAGCGATGTTTAATCGGCGCCGTTCTGTGGGTTCGGGGTGAAGTGGAGCACTCCTCGGCGAGTTCTGGCTGCAGCCCAGGGTTTGGCGCGACGTGGGGGGCTGCGGGAGTCCGGCTGTTGCTCCTGCTGCTGGGAGGGATTAGGCGGCGCTCCTATCGAGCTATGGTGACCAGGGGCTGTCAGAGGAGGGAAATCCGCATCCAGGGCGCTGAAACGGTTTGATAGAGGCAGGCAGGTTGGAGGAGAGCAGTGGCGGCTGCTCCAAGTGCCTCCACCGCGGCCTGGCCCAACTGTTAACCGGGCACCCTGGAGCACCGGAGTGGAGCTGATGGGGGCTTTTGGTTTAGTCCCCTGCTGGAACCAGCGGTCCTCCGCTGCTGCAGATGTTACGCGGGCGTGTGGCACCCCGAGTCCGCCTGGAGGCCCAGCGATGGATCCTCCCCCCACAGCTTCGCCGGGCTGGCAGGGAATGGTGTCCGCCAGCTGTGCACTGCTGGAGGCGGCGAAAGTCCGGCCAAAGATGATGTTCACGTCGAGCTCATGGTCCTGGATTTGGTGGAGTGTTGAGATCCTCTGCTCCAGCTCCAGAACCCTCTGGCTAAGTTTTGAGCAGCCATCACACCCAGGACTGCAGGTGAGTGGAGGCATGGTGGGGGAGAAGTAATCCGCCCTTCCCACCGATTAAAACGATCCGGTAAAAAACGTTGTGGTTATTAATAAGTCAGTGGTGTTTAAAAATCCATTAAAACCAGTCTTTAAAATGTTTAAAACCAGTTAAAAACCGTGCTTGATAGGGAGCCGGTCTTGGCGGGCTGACTGACGCTGACGCATGCGCACCACCTCTTGTCCTTCAAATATTCAGAAAGTCTAATACAGTGACTCCAGAGGCTGGATGTATAAACTAACTAAGAAAAAAAAGCAAAGAATAGAAAATAAGAAAAAAGAATAAGGCAAGAGATCAGGAGAGGCTAGAAAACACTAGGCTTTAATAAAGATTTTGAAGGGAAACAGGTGGGTTTTAAATATTTACCTAATTAAAATATTTTATTTGCTTTTATTTGTCAAAAAAGAGAAAGAAGGTCAAACAGAAGCTGTATCATTTCTTAAGAGAAAGCTAGAAAATTGTTCATAGGTGGCAGAGGTGAGTTTAACTTATAATACAGTCTGTTCAACTTGATATGGTTTAGGGAAAACTTTTATTTGATAAGCTATGGTCTAATACTTCATATCTGTGCCAAATGTTGACAGGATTTAACAGTTAATGGCTAAATCAATGTAATTCCAACATATGAATGTGACCAAAAAGTTAAATATGTTACAGTGCCTATAGGGCTATTCAGTGTTTTCAAAACTGCCTCCGATGTGCTAAAGTGGAACTATAGATGTCTATAACAGTGTTTGTGGTGGTAGGTAGGGTGAGACAGACTGGCCAACATGATTCTTAGGGCATCAGAGCTACAAGTCCAGGCTAACATACATATGATGTTGGGCATTGTTAGTCCAAGAAACAAACAGCCACACACCATACTATGAAACATGCCTAAAATGCCTGTTTGAGAACAGTTTTTTAGTTTTTGTTAATAATTAAATCACACGTCCAACTGCTGTTCTTTGACTTGTACTGCTTTAATTTTGCTTATATTAATTGATTTATTCTGCTCAAGGCCTCCGGTGATGTATTTACTCTTGTTAAAGCAAGGAAAACTGGTAATAGTAATTTGCTAATGCATTGTGCATGATTAGGAACTGACACTAAATACTTTGTTTTGCAATAAAGGCTAAAAAAGATGTTTGAAGCATAAAACACAAATAGCATGGCATGGTAACGTTACAAGATTGAACAAATTCTGCTCTGTTTTTATGTTGCTTGATGTTGGGGAGTAACAGCAAAATTCATACATGATAAACAATCCAAATGAAAATCTTCTAGTTTTTCTAGAATTCTGTTTTTGCCTTCTGATTAAAATTTGCAGAGTGTTTAGTTGGTGCCTGTGTGTAAAATCAGTTGTGTGGAATTCTTATACTCTTTAATGATCTGTAAGTTGGAGAGACCCTTTTGGCCTGAGTGTGAGATTTGCAATAAGTGACCTAAAAGGAGTTTTATGTAAGCTTATCTGAACTGGGACTGATGAGGTTATAAGTGTCGAGAAGAAAAAAAACAAGTTTCAATTTACTGTCATGGTCTTACTACAGTTTATAGTCACAATTTTACTTTCATGAGGAGGCTGGACTTGTCTGCAAAGCAAATCAACCCAAAGGTACTAATAAATTCACCTAAATGTTACATGACCTTATGGTAAAATATTTGCAAGTAAAACAAATCTTGTGTCGCTTGAACGTTTTTTAATTTTTCCACATACTACACTGAAGCTCAATTAAAAGTATGTTTTTAATCAAGAGATGCATTACATTCACAATGTCACATCTTTATTTTTTTCAATTCATGTAATTTGTAGCCACTCATATGGTTCATGATAGGATGTACAGTTGTGGCCAAAAGTTTTGAGAGTGACACAAATATTAGTTTTCACAAAGTTTGCTGCAAAACTATTTTTAGGTCTTTGTTTCAGTTGTTTCTGTGATGTACTGAAATATAATTACATGCACTTTATACGTTTCAAAGGCTTTTATTGACAATTACATGACATTTATGAAAAGAGTCAGTATTTGCCCTTCTTTTTCAGGACCTCTGCAATTCGACTGGGCATGCTCTCAATCAACTTCTAGGCCAAATCCTGACTGATAGCAACCCATTCTTTCATAATCACTTCTTGGAGTTTGTCAGTATTAGTGGGTTTTTGTTTGTCCACCCGCCTCTTGAGGACTGACCACAAGTTCTCATTAGGATTAAGATCTAGGGAGTTTCCAGGCCATGGACCCAAAATTTCAACGTTTTGGTCCCCGAGCCACCTAGTCCATCCAGGACCACGAGCGCGACGTGGACATCATCTTCGGCCGGACTTTCGCCCCCACCAACAGTGCTCAGCTGGCGGACACAATTCCCTGCCAGCCCGGTGAAGCTGCGGAGGGGGAATCCATCGCTGGACTCAGACTGCCGAACGCCGGAGGTGCAACAACAACTGCAGAGGAGGACTGCTGGTTCCATCTGGGGGCTAACCCAAAAGCCCCCATCAGCTCAACACCGGTGCTTCAGGGTGCCTGGTCCATGGTCGGGCCCGGCCGCGGTGGGGGGGCCCGGAGCAGCCGCCACCGTTCTCCTTCACCCGGCCTACCATTATCAAACCGCTTCGGTGCCCTGGAGCACGACTTTCCTCCTCTGACTGTCCCTCCGGCCGCCCTGAAACACCGCAGCTCCACAGGACTGCCGCCTATCCCCTCCCAGCAGCCGAAGCAGCAGCCGGACTCCCGCAGTCCTCCACGTCGCGCTAAACCCAGGACTCGCCGAGGAGTGCTCCACTACACCCCGAACCCACGGAACGAGCCCTCGGCGCTGACTACACATCGCTGCAGTCCTGGGGAAGCTAATCCGCCCAACATCCAGCAGGTCCTGGACGGTGAAAGATCCTCTGCCCAGCATCAACTTGTAGACCAGCCGCCCACCACGCTCATCATTGGAGACTCTATTATCAGGAATGTAAGGATGAGAGGTGCGGTCACACTGTGTTTACCTGGAGCCACCGTAAAGGACATTACTGAACAGATCCTGGACCATATCCAACATCACCCATCTGTGAGTAGAGTTATTATTCACGCTGGAACCAATGACATTCGTAAACAGCAATCTGAGCTCCTGAAGCTGGATTTTATTCATTTGTTTAATCTTTTAAAATACACACATGTGTCTGTTCTTATTTCTGGCCCCACCCCCACTGTTGGCAGAGGTATTGGTCGTTTTAGCAGGCTTTTATCTTTGAACACTTGGCTTTCCTCTGCCACCGTGATGCACAATATTAGTTTTATAGACAATTTTAACATTTTCTGGGGCAGGAGTCAATTGTTTGGACCAGATGGACTACATCTCAACATACAGGGTGCCCGCATGCTGGCAATAAGCCTGGCATGCCCTCGCCCCCCCCTGTCTACCACACCAGCCCCAGCTGCTCCTGCCCTCTCTGCCCCTTCCACCACATCCTGATGTGCAGCTGGTCCCTGCTCCTATGAACTCAGTTCTGATTTTAACAGTTACTCACATATCGGACTTGGACCTTGTTTTACATCATTCATACCTGTTATCAGCAGAGAGCGGAAAAATAATATAAAACATAGCAAATGCAACCCTAATAATCTCAAACAGTTACCAAAAGTCCTACCTCCAGTAAACCATACAGTCACTCGATCTCCAATCACCATTATTATGGCACTTCTAAATGTTCGCTCTCTGCTGAATAAAACTTTTATAATAAATGACCTAATTTTAGATCATAATATTAATTGTTTATTTTTAACGGAAACATGGCTGAGTGCAGATGCCCCCGTTGTTCTTACAGAGGCGTCCCCACCAAATTTTAACTTCACTTATTCCACGAGGAGTTGCAAAAGGGGAGGCGGTACTGCTTTTATTAGTTCATCAACGCTTTCTGCCAAACCTGTTATATTTGATAATTTTAGCACTTTTGAATATACTGCGTCTGTTTTTAGCAGTCCTCAGATTTTATGTGTCACAGTGTATAGGCCTCCTAAAAAGAGTGCACTTTTTATTCAAGAATTTTCAGAGTTTTTATCAATTTTGCACAACTCTTATGAACGAATAATTTTAGCTGGTGATTTTAATCTACATATAGATAACATCTTAGATCCTTTATCAACAGAATTTTAAAATGTTTTGAACTATATGGATTTTAGTCAACATGTCACGCAGCCAACTCACAACAGAGGACACACCCTGGACTTGGTCATCACGTATGGCCTGTCCACCAGTGTGTCCTCTGTTGTTGACTTGGCTGTCGCTGACCATTACTGTGTGTTTTTTAATATCACCAGTTTTATCCAGAAGGAGACCTCTGTGAGAACTGTCAGGAAGCGTCATCTAACCCCTGAAGTGGCTGCAGGTTTTCTGGAAATTTTTGAAAAGAATCCTCCTATTGTTTTACCTGCCCCCTGTGATTTGTTAATAATTTTAACAGAAGACTTCAATCCGCTCTTGATCTGCTGGCTCCAGTTAAAGTTATAAACACACACTAAAAACCAACAACACCATGGAGAAACGGAGACCTTAAGAGATTAAAAAGGAGCTGCAGGGTGGCAGAGAGAAAATGGAGGAAAAATAAAATCACAATAAATCATCAAATGTACATCGAACGTCTCAAATCATATAACAATGCAGTAAGAAATTCCAGAAATGCATACTTTTACAGAATCATCTCACAACATAAAAATAATCCCAAAATTCTGTTTTCCACTATAGACAACATTTTTAACTGTACTACTAATGCATATCAGAAAACCCCCTCAAATGCTCTTTGTGAGGAGTTTGCAGACCACTTCAGAGGGAAGGTAGACACGATCAGATGTAATATTTTATCTTCTCAGTGTAACATGGTTTTAGACAAATCTGATTGTGTGTCTCCACCAGAGGAAACGCTGGAAAGTTTTTTCCTGGTAGAAGCTGGGACTCTTGATAAAGTTTTCTCCTCAGTGAGGCCCACCACATGTGTTTTGGACCCGATTCCCACTTCCTTCTTTAAGCAACTTTATGAATCTTTTAGAGATGAGATTTTAACCATGATGAATTGCTCCCTTCAGACGGGGGTCTTTCCTGCCGCCTTTAAAGGGGCGGAAGTGAGGCCCCTGCTGAAGAAGAGCCATTTTGATTTTAATGATTTAAACAACTTCCGACCGGTATCTAACTTACCATTTTTAAGCAAAGTTTTAGAAAAACTTGTTTTAATTTCAACTTAATAATTTTATTAACGCTCATAATGTCCTAGAGAAATTTTAGTCTGGTTTTAGGGTGAACCACAGCACAGAGACGGCTCTTTTAAAGATTTTAAATGATTTTAGATTAAATTATGATGCTCAGAAGGTGACAGTGTTGGTCCTACTGGATCTAAGCGCTGCCTTTGATACAGTGGACCACACTATTCTTTTAACTCGTTTAAAACAGGTCGGCCTCTCTGGTGCTGTTCATAAATGGTTTACATCCTATCTCACAGACAGGACTTTTATGGTAAGTTTAGATACCTGCTCCTCTAAGGTCCACAAGATCACATGTGGTGTGCCCCAGGGTTCAATTTTAGGCCCAGTGCTTTTTAACCTCTACATGCTCCCTCTTGGCAGTGTCATCGGAAGACATGGGGTTAACTTACAGCTGTACATCTCCATGTCTCCCGATGACACACGGCCAATGGATGCACTTTTTAACTGCATTTTAGACATTAAATCCTGGATGGCAGAAAACTTTCTCCAGCTCAACCAGGACAAAACTAAACTTTTAGTCATCGGTCCTGAGCCTCAGAGAGAGAAACTTTTACCAAAACTACAATCACTGTCTTTTAATCCCTCTTTACAAGTGAAGAACCTGGGCATGATTTTTGACTCTGAGCTGACTTTTATTCCTCACATAAAAAATATTGCAAAAATAGGTTTTTATCAACTAAAGAACATCGCCAGAGTCCATCCCATTCTCTCTCGGGCCAACACAGAGACACTGATGCATGCTTTTATCTCCAGTAGAAACTGTAATGCCCTGCTTTCTGGTCTTCCTAAAAAGGGTACATCAGGTTTACAACTACTACAAAATTCAGCAGCACGTGTCCTGACGAAGACCAGGAGGCGGGAACACATTACACCTGTCTTAGAATCACTGCATTGGCTCCCCGTATGTTTTAGGATCGATTTTAAGATTCTTTTAATAATTTTTAAGTGTCTTAATGGTCTTGGGCCTCCTTATCTCTCAGAGCTGCTTTTACCGTATGAACCTTCGCGGTCTCTGCGCTCCTCTGGCAGCCATCTCCTTGTCACCCCAAAAGTCAGGACACACACTCATGGTGAGGCGTCTTTCTGTTATTATGGCCCTCACCTCTGGAACAGGCTGCCAGAGAACCTCACGGCCGCAGAGAACGTTCATGTTTTTAAGAGCAGGCTCAAGACTCACCTTTTTAACATAGCTTTTAACTGCTTATTATTTATTAAATCTGTTTATTTGCTCTTCATGTTTTATTTGATTGAATTCTTTTTAGTTTAGCTTTTAGCTGGCTATTTATCAATTATTGTTTATCTGCTTTCCATTTTATTTGATCATATCTTATAATTGTTATAATTTTAATATTTTAACTTTTTTTTTTTGTTTTCCTTTCAGTGTTTCTTCTGTGGGAGCCCTCTGCCTCGGGGGTGGTGGTCGGCTGTGGCTGCCTTGGTGCTCTCCAGGTGGTGCTTGGGTGGAGGTGGGGGTACCAGCCCTCCCTCCTCTGGGCTCCCTGGGTCAGTGACTTGGCTGCTGCTGTTGATCTGCTGCTGCCGATGTAGATGGCTCCCATGATGACGTTTCCTGGTTCATCTGTACTCAGCCCGTTCTGCTTTTGTTAATGTGCTGTTGTTTATTGTTGCTTTTATGCATTGGGGGGGGGGGGGGGGGGTATAGCTGTGGTGATGTTTTTTACTTTTGGGTTTTGGGAAGGGGGGGTTGTGGGTCATTTTTAATCTGTGCACTTTGCGAAGCCTTGTTTTGGTTTAAAAAGCGCTTTATAAATAAAGTTTGATTTGATTTGAGTTATCACTTTTGCCTTATGGCACGGTGCTCCATCGTGCTGGAAAATGCATTGTTCTTCACCAAACTATTGTTGGATTGTTGGAAGAAGTTGCTGTTGGAGGGCGTTGTGGTACCATTCTTTATTCATGGCTGTGTTTTTGGGCAAAATTGTAAGTGAGCCCATTCCCTTGGATGAGAAGCAACCCCACACATGAATGGTCTCAGGATGCTTTACTGTTGGCATGACACAGGACTGATGGTAGTCTTTTTCCAGATGCCCAAAACAATCGGAAAGAGGCTTCATGGGAGAATATAACTTTACCCCAGTCCTCAGCAGTCCATTCACCATACTTTCTGCAGAAGATCAATCTGTCCCTGATGTTTTTTTTAGAGAAGTGGCTTCTTTGCTGCCCTTCTTGACACCAGGCCATCTTCCAAAGTTCTTGGCCTCACTGTGCATGCAGATGCGCTCACACCTGCCTGCTGCCATTCCTGAGCAAGCTCTGCACTGGTGGCACTCCGATCCCGCAGCTGAATCCTCTTTAGGAGACGATCCTGGCGCTTGCTGGACTTTCTTGGACGCCCTGAAGCCTTCTTAACAAGAATTCAACCTCTTTCCTTGAAGTTCTTGATAATCCTATAAATTGCTGATTTAGGTGCAATTTTAGTAGCCACAATATCCTTGCCTGTGAAGCCATTTTAATGCAACGCAATGATGGCTGCACGTGTTTCTTTGCAGGTCACCATGGTTAACAATGGAAGAACAATGATTTCAAGCATCACCCTCCTTTTAACATGTCAAGTCTGCCATTCTAACCCAATCAGCCTGACATAATGATCTCCAGCCTTGTGCTCGTCAACATTCTCACCTGAGTTAAAAAACTTAAGCAGCAACTTTTCCAATTTTCAATATTTATGTAATTCTCAAAACGTTTGACCACGACTGTACGTATCTGTTGACAAGACAGGTCTTATGGTAGGAGTCGCCTTTCTTTCTACGGAAAAATAATTTTTCATTTGTCTCAAATGGATGAAAGGGAGATTCATCAGAGAAAAAACAGTCAGCAGCAGTCTTCCACAATCCATTCTTGTACATCCTTTTGAATTTTAATCTGTCCCTGATCTTTTTCTGGATACAAGTGGCTTCTTTGCTGTCTTCGTCTAACTGTGCATGCAGACACACTTACACACCTATCCTGCTGTCAATTTGCGCAAGCCCTGCATGGGCAGCAACATGGTTCTTTGGAATACTCCTCAGGAGTGCAAATTCCTGAACTCCTATTTAGTGCAACTGAATGTCTAACCTTGAATTTCTGGAGGAGCTGAAAAACGTCAGGTTCTTTTAAACATGAAATTCTGGGTACCAAATTCTGTGTCTGACATTTTTTATGCATAGCAATGTCAGCTGAAAGTTTTTCTGCTAAATGTTTTTAACAGCTTCACTTGACTTATCAACATTTGAATCACAGTGAAATTGTGTTCATTTAAAACCTCATGCCAGGCAAAAACATTCTACATCTTTTTTTAAAGGTATCTTTTTTGATAAAAAAAAAAAAGATCTTTGCGATGAATTAATGTGCATTACAAATTGAAATTACCTTGTACTTCAGCTACAACAACAAGCTGCAGCCAAGGTTTAATACCATAAACTTCAGATTATTAATCAGAAGATAAAATGCTGGATAAATATTTGTAAATAGGAATAGGCCCTTTCTAAGAGTTCAAGCCTGAATGTTTAATATTTTAATATGAGCCTGACAAGATGAACACCAATTAACACACTGACAGTACAAGGTTGCAGTTAATTTTGCAGCATGTTTTTTCTCCTCTCTAAACATCATCTACAAGTATTAGCGTGTTAGATAGTTACACTCGTCAAATATAATTGGCATTTGTGTTGTCTTGATTGAAACATGACATTTAAATATGTTCATTGCAACAAAGCAGTTGTGCTTTACAAAAAATCACTTCATCAGTAACAGTTTACTTTTTTTTTTTCATCTGAACACCCAAAATATTTCATGTATTTTTGCTCCTTGGACTTGTTTCACATCTTGGAATGCCAGAAGTAGTCTGAGTTTTGTTGAATAGGAATCTGTAAATAATTATAGATCTTTGCACCATATGTGCTTTATTATTTGTTTTAAAGGCATACCATTTCTAAAACGGTTTGGTTTTATATATTTTTTAATATAGAAAAACAAAAGTGTATATTCTGAGCAGCAAGAATGAGATATGGGTAATTCTTTCTTTGAAAACACTATGAGAATGAGCATGCTCTGCTTTTGACTAAACGTTACTGGAGGTTAGTAGTCCTATTTAAGCATGGTTAATTCAAGAGAATTAGCTTTTTTTATTATCAAGAAAAAAAATAAATTTGTCTTTAAAATATTTTGCCCCAAAAGATTTTTAAAAAGTGTCCACCTGGATGTCAAAAGGAACAAATGGCCAATGGGCTGCAGTTTGAACATTTGTCATGTATGCTGGGTTTAATGACTCAAAGGCAGTACCAGATTCAGAAGAACCAGACTGTACAGTTTGGATATGATAAGAGATGTTTATTGTGACAGAATAAGAAGTCCTTGGTTGACTGCCGGGGAAGAACGAGTCCACGGTGGCCGACGGAGGAACTGCAGCAGAGAAGGAGATGTGAGAATGTGTGATATTGTGAGGCAGAGAGAGTGGACAGTAACTCACGGGGTGAAGATGATATCCGATCTTGGAGGGAGATATGTAGGATCCAAAACCAGGAAGAGAGGAGGCTGATGTTGCGCTAAGCGGTGTGTGATTGCAGGAGGAGCGGGCAGACGGACAGGCGGGTGGATAATTGGCAGACCAGCGGAGGAGACGGAGCAGAAGCTGACCGGGAGGAAATCCAGAGCGATCGGTAAGTTGTTTCCGGAAGGCTTCGCCGTAGGAACGGAGATCAGAAAAGGAAACCAACTTTGGAGGATTAGAGAGTCTGAATCAGAACCTGGGAGGAAACCAGGAAGGATTAGTGCACTGAAGAAACACAGCGCAATCTTTCTGGAGATATTGGTTGGCTGTGTTACCATGCTGGAAGCGAGAACCATCTGGCGTCAGCTTGCAGTCTCCTTTCCTCTTTTGAAGCTGGAGATGATGAGCCTGAATGAGCAGCACCTGTCACCAATCAGCCACGCCCCTGCAGAGAAGTTAGGAGAGTACACACACACACAGCAGAAACACCGGCAGAGACACGGATCCTAACAACATTCCTGAATTAGATCAAACTAGGAGTTAGAAAACAGTGAACCCCAGCCTATTTGAGGTTCAGTATTTGTTCTGTTGTTAATTGCAGCCCTAATTATTTTTGGAATATTTCCCTATTCATGGATTTTGTTTCACAGAACATATCTAAAATATTTGAAATAAAACACAGCTTGGTAAATTGAAATACCATGGAGCAATGCTATTTGACACACAATATAGGCTGGCATTTGTCAAGAAGCCATCAGGCTTAGCTCGTAACAGCCGTGCCTTATGGCCTCCTCTCCAACCATTGGCTAGATACTTTCCCTCAGGGATTCACAAGCCACTGCTCCCATTTCATCGTCGCTCAGTCATCGTTTTCTCTTTATGAATAAAAGCTCTAGATCCGCGTTTTTACGCACAAACTCACCTCTCCCGTCCGGACCAGGATCCCAGCCTATTCCGACCGCCGCCTGTCCATCTGCTTTCTCGTCATCTGCGCGTGGAACACGGCAAAACTCCAGCTCTGACGGCCTCCCGTCCAGAGTCCCTTGACAGGATGACTGAGCCCAATATAAGTGTTCCAGCAGAGGTGGCGGCGCTCTGCGCCGAGGTGGCACACCTCAGCGGCCTCGTCGATCATTTGGGCTTCAAATTGGAGACGATGTCCGAGCTGCACATCAGGTTAGCCGGCCTGGTTACCACATTCCAGCAACGACCATCCCCTGTTGACGAACCCCGCATCTGCCTTCCTGACAAGTGGAACAGAACCGACGGCAAGCCAGATGGTTTTCTGGCGACGATGGATATGATATTTGAATGCCAGCCTTCGATGTACTCTCTTGCTCCAAAAGTGGCCCTGCTCACTTCCCTACTGTCCGGGAGGGCGCAGGAATGGGCCGCCGCACTGTACAACCAGAAGTCGGACCTGTGCAACGATTACGCACAGTTCGTGGCTGCTCTCCGCAAATCCTTAATCCCACCCAGTAGCGAGGTCGGCGCAGAGGGACAGCTCCTTCATCTCCGCCAGTGCAACCAACCGGTTCATCTCTTCGCTGTGGAGTTCCGCACCCTGGCCGCCCAGCTAACATGGGGTGACGACGCACTGCCGTCCGTCGTCTTGGAGGGGCTGGCTGACTACATCCGAGACGAGATGGTTGGCAGTGAGGCTCCTAAGACCCTCGAAGCAGCGGTGACCCTGGCTCTGGAGATCGACCGCAGAGTGAGCCCCTCCAAGACATCTGCTCGTTCCCAGACGCGTCGACCCTTCCTGCCCCGCCACGCGGAATCCATCACTGCTCCTTCCTACTCCTACCCGTAGGATCAAGTGGAGCTGAAACAGCTAGGCCACTTGCCTCCTGAGGAACGAGAGGGGAGGCGCCGAGAGGGCTTGTGCGCTTACTGTGGTGCACCTTCTCATCGCCGGCGGCAGTGCCCACACCGACCGGGAAAAGATCAAACCAGGTGAAAGTTGGAGGAATTTCGTCTGGTGTCTCCGTCCCAAACCGCTTCCTTCTTACTGTCCAACTCTTCCACCGTGACCCGCAGCGGCTGTTATCTGCGCTGCTCGACACCGGAGCTGCGGACAACTTTATTTCCATCCAGTTGGCCATGGAACCCCAACTCCCATTGGAAGTATTGCACCGCCCTATACCGGTGACCTCTATCGACGGTCATCCACTACAGCCCAGTCCTGTCTGACAGCGCACAGCTAAGATCCGGATGTGGGTCGGCGATCACTCCGAGCTAATTAGCTTTCTGGTTATCGCTCCCAGCTCCACCCCGCTCATCTTGGGGTATCCCTGGTTCCACATGCATGACCCGCACATCTCCTGCCCTCAGCTGGGGCACCTGTAACAGCCCTGCAGTCTTCCAGCGCCTTCTCAATGACGTCCTCCGGGACATGCTCAGATGTTGAGTCTACGTCTATCTAGACGACATCCTAATATACTCCACCTCCGAGGTGGATCACATCCGCGTGGTCCTGGAATGTCTTCCTTAGAACCACCTTTTTTGCAAATTGGAGAAGTGTGCCTTCCACCAACGCTCTACCACCTTCCTGGGGTACATCATCTCAGCTTAGGGTGTGGCCATGGACCCCCAGAAGGTGTCTGCAGTGAAGACCTGGCCTCTTCCCACCACCCTCAAGCAACTTGAGTCCTTCCTCAGGTTAGCCAATTTCTACCGCCGGTTCATCCGGAACTACAGTTCGGTCGTGGCTCCCCTGACTGACCTCACCAGACCAGCCGCTCGACCACGCCCCTTCCAGCTACCTGCAGCAGCCAGGCAGGCGTTAAAACGGCTGACTCATCTTTTCACCTCTGCTCTGATCCTCCTCCACCCTGATCCTACAAAGTCCTTCACGGTGGAGGCGGACGCCTCCAACATTGGCGCCGGAGCCATGCTCTCACAACAGGGCCCAAATGGAAAGCTGCACCCATGCTGCTTCTTCTCCTGGAAGTTCTCCCCCACGGGGCAACGCTACATGGTGGGAGACCGTGAGTTACTGGCAGTCAAATGGGCTCTGGAGTAATGGCGCCACCGGCTCATGGGGACGCTGGAACCTTTACTAATCTAGATGGACCACCAGAACCTCATACACATCCAGAACGCGAAGCAGCTGAACCCTCGTCAGGCTTGGTTGGCCCACCTCTTCAAGCACTACAACTTCCACATCTCATACCAACCTGGCTCCAAGAACAGGAATGCTGACACGCTCTCCCACTGCCATTCCCAGAATCCGACACCCCACCCGCCTGCCCCTATCATCCCTCCAGACAACGTTCTCGCAGCGCTCCACTGGCGGTTAGAGGACGCCATCCATGCGGCCCAGGTTCTGGAACCGGCCCCACCCGAAACCCCACCTAACCGTCTCTATGTCCCAACCAGCTGCCGCCAAGAGGCTCTACTGTGGGGTCACTCCTCTCCAGTGGCTGGTCACACTGGGGTCACCAGAACGCTCCAGTTTCTTTGCCGCGCTCTATGGTGACTGACCATGGCAAGGGATGTTGGCAGCTTCGTCGGCTCCTGTTCCGTCTGCGCCAGAGCCAAACCCTCGACTCAACCTAGGTCCGGGCTGCTCCGCCCCCTTCCGGTTCCAGCACAGCCATGGTCGCACATTGGGGTGGACTTCATCACCGGCCTGCCCGCCGCCAATGGCATGACCACGATTGCAACCTTTGTGGACCGCTTTTCCAGGGCAGTCCACCAGGTTGCTCTTCCCGGACTACCCACGGCCAAACAGACCGCTGAGCTCCTTCTTGGTCATGTGGTTCGCCTCCATGGCTTCTCCCTGGATATCGTCTCTGACCGAGGGTCCCAGTTTACTGCCAGATTTTGGAGGGCCTTCTGCTGTCTCATCGGTGCAACCGCTAGTCTCTCCTCCGGCTACCATCCTGAGACCAACTGCCAGACGGAGGGCTAACCAAATGGTGGGAAGGTATCTCCGCTGCTTCGCTTCTTCCCAGCCCTCCTCCTGGCCTCGTACCTTCATCTGGGCCAAGCTGTCCCTCAACATGCAGGTCTCCTCCGCCACGGGGTCGTCCCCCTTTGAGGTCTGCTATGGCTACTGTTAGGTTAAAAAAGTAGTTGACCTAGAAAGAATCACACACAAGGGTCGGAGAGAATATGGAGTCAATAAGCTCTGCAGAGGTAGATGTGGAATATACCCTGACTATCTTAGAATTGTTTTTGTTTTTTTTATGTGAAGGTGCACAAAAAAGACGTACTCACAATCTCCCCCCTAAGCGAGTGATTCAAACCAAATCGATCGCATGGGAGCACGCGCAGGGGGTCCTCGTGGAAGTTATGCAGCCGGCCAGTGCAGCAATTCAGCGATCTGGACGTCAAGAACAGCCCTTCGACGGAGACCACCAGCGGGAGTGCTCCGTACGTCTAGTCACGGCACCAAGATGTTAGGTTAAAAAAGTGGTTGACCTAGAAAGAATCACACACAAGGGTTGGAGAGGATATGGAGTCAATAAGCTCTGCAGAGGTAGATGTGGATAATCAGTTCTGCAGAGGGAGACCAGGAAAATACTATAAGGAATGAGCCAACCATGTCTGTCTGTTCTCAGCCTCCCAGTGTCATAGTCTCTGGTCTCAAAGAGCATCCCCTCTGCAGTCTCTCTTTATTTAGTCACATCATTAACATATTAAAAGAACAGGATGTCATACAAAGGAGCATGTGACTGAAACCAAAATGACATTTAAAAAGTACATTAGAAAAACACCCTAAGAAAATAATACATTATTATTTTGCCTAACATTTCCCCCCTGAAATGTGGTTTTTAAATGTGATCACAAACAACAAAAAGTTGTAAAATAGGTAACAACTCCAATAACGTAAAAATATAAGAATCATAAAAACCAGACAACAAAAGGTTGCAAAATAAGTAGCATCCCAAATTTAAAAAAATAATAATAAGACATACAACAAAGAAATTGCAAAAGTAAGTAGCAATTTAAAAAAGATATTAATGCGAGCTTCACCTAGACATCATCCAATTAATCGCTACCTGAACAGTAGTTTAGAGTAATGGAATCATAAAAATATTTTTACACATGTTAATTACACCCCATCTTCTCCTTCATTTTTGTCTTCATCTTCAAGCCTCTGCTCTTCTTTCCTTTGATGTCTGGACGTCATCAGGTGTGAGGAAAAAGCAGTGGAATAGAAGCAGGCAAACTGCCAGACAGGAGGGGAGCCAAACTAGTTTCATGTTGGCTAGAGGCAAATAAGAGGACTAGCCCTCCAAAACAGAGGTTTGACCGCTAAGGGGACAGGGATGCTGTTCTGCTGGGTTTGAGACCAGAGGCCCTATTGGTCACTCTGTCTTTTGTAGCCCAGACTTCCCCACTGTCCCGTGTCTAGTCCCCTAATTGCCTTTGCAATTTGCAGTGTGAGATGTGTATCCATGAGGGTCTCTCAGCGATTTTCACAGCCGTGGGCGTGGTCAGCAGGACTTCAAAAGGTCCTTCCCAGCGGGGACTCGTCCAGTTCTTCCTTTTAATCACCTTGATGAATACCCAGTCTCCAGGTTTGATTGGCTTTTCAGGATCCTGCAAAACAGAAGGAGAGATAGGCAGATTGTGTGCGTTTTGCACTTCTTTGGCTAGGATAATTTTCCTCATGTAATCAGCTAATGTGAGTTCTTTGTCTGCTTTTTGCAAATCAGGCGCAACTAGAGGTAACCTGTAAGGTTTGCCATAAATGATTTCAAAAGGTGTTAAACCTTGGTTTGTTGGCGTGATTCTCATGTAAAGTTTTACTAGGTCCAAACACTCAGGCCATGGTCTTCCAGTCTCTGCCATGCATTTGAAATGTGGCCTACTTTCCCGCAGATCCAACACGTGGGGGGCAGTGTGGCCACCTTGATGTCTCTATGAACCCTGGGGTGTGTGATGATGTGTATTCCTTCGTGGTCTAAACCCCCTTCCTTTGTTGTGGTTGTCACTTTGATAATAAACTTCCCCCTCATCGTCTTCAAGCTGGGTGTGAAATACCTGTGTGTCGGAGTCTGGAGGTTTTGGTTTCTTCCCCTTTCTTTCCATGACACCTTCTGCAAAATGTGCATTGGCCATAAGGGTAGTAAGGTCGCATGTTTCCCATGTGTGTCTGTCTGGGCTGTAGGTAGAGGTGCATAAGGAGGAGGACACAGTGTGAGTTCGTCACCGAGCTTTTTCATAAGAAAAGCCTCATCTTTAGAGCCTTTGTTCTCTTTTCTGTTTTTTATATTTTGCTTCCTTTTCTCTGTTTCATCAGCCCACACACGTGCTATATTTAACTGTGTCTGTTTAAGTTTTTTCTTTTGACCTTTAGCGATAAGTGTTTTTGCTTCGAGAACACATACCAGTTCTTTCCATTGATTTCCTATAAGTTTCCCATCTACTTTATACTTTTTGCGCCATTTTGTCAGAAACTGAAGATTTTCGGGGTCCTTTTTATGCATATACTTTGAATCTCCCTCTAATTTGTCGGTGGAAACATCATTTCCCATCTTGGCGATGTTTTTATATATCCCTTAATGGGTTCTATTAATTGGTCTGGTAAAGTCTAGTGTTAGAATACCAAATAGTTCTATGAGGATAACGACAATTATTAATATTAAGATTAAGGTGAATGAAAAAGCAAGAACTATTAAATTAGTCTGTCGATGAGTTAAAGTTAGTCATTTATTCTTTAATTAATTAAAATAATTTTTTGGTCATTTATTTGAGATTTTTAATTATAATCAAATTCTGCTAAAACTGGATCGTATAGTTTTTACTCTAAGTGTCTCTTTTGTGCAACTAGATTGAGCCGTCTTATGGCTTTCTTAATCTAAGGAAGTGTTGTGTAACCTATAATTCCGCACAGAACGTCTCTTGTAGTGCACGTCAAACCGTACGTTAACACCGTTAGGTTTCAGGTTGGACTGGCATACATAAAGATTATGTCCTGTGCCTATCTTACTCTACCCACCTGGGGTGCGGTATATCGTTTTGATTCTGCTGTTTGTGTTTTTACTCCCATACACTGGCGTGCTTTATTTCCCAGCGAGGTGGATTGGCTCGCAAACCTAACCCGTTACAACAGTTTCCCAGCAAGGTGGACCGGTTCGCAAACCTGGTCCGTTACACCCTTTTTTCGAGGTGGACAGGTTCGCAAACCTGTACCGTTACACCCTTTTGCTGTAGTAATTAACGCATTAATCACTTAAGGATCAACACCTGATATTTTATCAGAGAGGCTAAAGCGTCCTTTAGGCCCAAACAGCAGAATATACCCTGACTATCTTAGAATTGTTTTTTTTTTTTTTATGTGAAGGTGCACAAAAAAGACGTACTCACAATCTCCCCCCTAAGCGAGTGATTCAAACCGAATCGATCGCACGGGAGCACGCGCAGGGGGTCCTCGTGGAAGTTATGCAGCCGGCCAGTGCAGCAATTCAGCGATCTGGACGTCAAGAACAGCCCTTCGACGGAGACCACCAGCGGGAGTGCTCCGTACGTCGAGTCACGGCACCAAGATGTTAGGTTAAAAAAGTGGTTGACCTAGAAAGAATCACACACAAGGGTCGGAGAGAATATGGAGTCAATAAGCTCTGCAGAGGTAGATGTGAATAATCAGTTCTGCAGAGGTAGACCAGGAAAATACTATAAGGAATGAGCCAACCGTGTCTGTCTGTTCTCAGCCTCCCAGTGTCATAGTCTCTGGTCTCAAAGAGCATCCCCTCTGCAGTCTCTCTTTATTTAGTCACACTTCATTAACATATTAAAAGAACAGGATGACATGCAAAGGAGCATGTGACTGAAACCAAAATGACATTTAAAAAGTACATTAGAAAGACACCCTAAGAAAATAATAATACAACATTATTATTTTACCTAACAGCTACCAACCACCACTGTCGATCAGACGGGCCAATGCTGGCTATGTGGCTCAACACCGTCGGCGCCACCGGCGCGGACAATCGTTTCAACCTGGGGACCTGGTGTGGCTCTCCACTGAACACCTCCGGCTGCCCTCCGGCTCTCAAAAATTGGCCCCACGCTTCATCCGTCCCTACCAGTGTGTCCGCCGCATCAATCCGGTGACTTACCACCTTCGTCTGCTGGCAACCCTGAGGATTCACCCAGTGTTCCACTGTTCCCTTCTCAAGCGCCGGCTCACCTCACACCTCTCCCCTCTGGAGGATCGCCTTGACGGTGGCCCAGTCTACACGGTGCAATGCATTCTGGATTCCCATCCCCGTCAAGAAGCCATCAGAACAGCCGTGCCTGATGGCCTCCTCTCCAACCATTGGCTAGATACTTTCCCTCAGGGATTCAAAAGCCACCGCTCCCATTTCATCCGCGCTCAGTCATCGTTTTCTCTTCATGACTAAAAGCTCTAGATCCTCGTTTTTACGCACAAAGTCACCTCTCCAGTCCGGACCAGGATCCCAGCCTTGTCCCGACCGCCGCCGGTCCATCTGCGTCCTCGCCATCTGCGTGTGGAACACGGCAAAACTCCAGCTCTGACAGCCTCCCGTCCAGAGTCCCTTGACAGCATTGGCAAAGCAGTTAATCCAGAAGCTTATTCATTTTTCTTGCTGCTGATTGGCTGTTCCCACAAAAGCGGAAATAAGGAAGACTAGATATTCACTTATGTGATAGCGCTAAGACGGATTCCACTGTGTGTATTAATACATATTGAGGTATATTTGGTGTTTGAACTATCAAAATACTTTACTTTAATTATTTACTTCTTAAATACTTTGGGATTTTAACTGTTCTCAGGTGGCTGTGTTCCCTAATACCCGCAAATATCAGCGTCTACCGTAGTGCAAACCTAAATCAAACTGAGAATCTGCATCTAGACTTGAAATTCTGCTCACCTTTTGGTGTGACGATGCTTGAGCTGTTTTGGGAGAAAAAAAATACTTGGCAAAAAATCTATCTCTAGATATGTTGGAGACATACTCTCCAAAGACCTGCAGCTGTAATTGCAGTAAATGGAAGTTCTACAAATTGTTACTTAGGGAGGCTGAATACATATGCATGGCACACATTTCAGATTTTTACCGATAAATTTTTTTTCCCGAATACATTCAGTGCTTTGAAAGTAGCATTAGGGAGTTGTTCTTATTTTTATTCTGATCTTCTACTCACCTTTATTACATCTCATTTTTACACTGTTTGAGAACTTGTCAACATCAAAACCCTTATATGCACCCAGTAAGCATTGTATGCAACATGGGCCCAGCCAAGCAGTTAATAGGTGTGGGGAAACCTAGGATAGTTTTCACCATATAAAATACCAGTCTGTTCTATGTGTTTAATTAAATGCAAGCCAGTTATAACAGCTACAGGATGACTAATACTTTATCACAGGGCAAAAGGCCTATTGGAAGAAATGTCAGAGTCAGAAAAAGTCTATTTAATGTTCACATTATCATTGCCTTCATGTCATACAGGTTTTTTTTTGTCTTCCCTCCAGTCTGTATTCCTCCCTCCAGTCTTTATTTCAGCTAATGGTACATGAAGGTTAAGGATCATTAGTCTGCTCCCTGGACTATAGCTGCACCTATTTTAGTGCTACAGCATAGCTTTTTTTTTCAATTGGCCAACCCTACTTTATCACTGCTTACGCAGGACCTTTCCCAGAAGGTCAGGCTTTTCTAATGACTCGTGACTTGAGTCATGAGGAGGCAAGAAGAAGCGAAAGAGGAAAATTGCCTGTTGAAAGAAACAGAACAGACGGTGCAAGAATGAAAAGCAAGGAAGGGAAGAAAAAAACGAAATGAAGAGGGCTGGGGGAAGGTTATTGGTAGTGAAGAGGGATCTATCACAACGACAATGATGGGGTTCGGTCTGGACACAGGTGGACGAATTTGACTTTTGAGGTTTTTCTCAGGCATACCAATGTTTGCTCATTGGGAGCGCTTACACTGATCAATTCAAATGGTCGTAAAAGTATGCCTTTGTTTTGAGTTTGTTATATTCACAAAGTGTTTACCTCCCTACATTCAATATTTGCTTTTCTTGAATCACACTTACTAAGATCATCAAACTATTTTTAATATTAGACAAAGAAAACCTGTGTAAATACAAAATGCCTTTTTCAAATGATGCTTTCATTTATTGGGGCAAAAACATACAAAAACTAACCTGGCTCTAAGTGAAAACATAATTGGCCACTAAAGCCTAATTACTGGTTCTACCACACTTGGCAGTAACAACTGCTATTAAGGTTTTACAATAACAAGCAAGGACTCATTTCTATTGCTGTAGTAGAATTTTGGACCAGTCTTCTTTACATAATTGATTTAATTCAGCCACATTGGGTCATGCTACAGTGTCTCATTCAGATTTTGATCTAGACTTTGACTAGGTCACTCAAAAACCTTAATTTCAATTTCATATTGTTTTATTGTTTTCTTTTAGCCATTCATATGCATGTTTGCTACATTCTGCTCCATAACAGTCACCACTGATGGGTAGACCATCTCCTTTAGGATTTTATGCAAGAGATTTATCATAGCAAGTTGCTCGGGCCCTGAAGACACAAAGCAGTTTCAGACCATCCTACTACTGCCACTATGTTTGTTTTATGATGGAGGTAATGTGATGTATACCTTTCAAGAAGTTCCACTTTTGTCTTATCAGTCTATGAAATAGCTTACCAGAAGTTCAGTGAATAATCAAGATGTTTCTTGGCAAGTAAAATCATGTGGGTTATTTTTGGTCAACATTGATTTTCGCTTTGGGACTTCCACAATCACTGACCTTAACTGAGCAAAGTGAGGTCTGTGGTGCTTTGGATGTTGTTCATGTTTCTTTAGTAAACTCCTGGATAGGACATCAATGTTCTCTTGGAGTAATTTTTGTAGGGTGGCCACTACTCCACATTTTCTGCATTTGTGTATAATGGCTCTCAGTAGCCTGCTTCAAAAAGCACACTGTGGCGGCACATTAGGGTAATATTGTTGGCACGATGTGACCTTTGAATGTGCCGTGGCAAGAATATTGGGGCATTCGAGCTGCCAAGCTTGATAGTAATATAACAGCAATATTGCTGCAACCAGGCGCGGATTAATGCATGGGCTAGATATGGCTTTAGCCAAGGGGCCCCATGTGTTCCGGGGGCCCCTTGGATTCAGTCCTCTCTCAGTCACTACTCGCTGGTTCGTTGTTTTTCTTCCCTGCCATGGTTCCTGCCTTCCCTGTTGCCTGCCTTCCTTCCCTTCTTGGTTCCTGGTTTGCCATTGCTGCGGTTTTGATCCTCCTGAGTTTGTAAGTCCTTGTTTTGTTATTATTAAAACATTCTTATTTACTTCTCTGCATTTGGGTCCTCAATACAAACCCGAACATGACAGAACGAACCAGCCAGCTACAGGACCCAGCAGCTGACCTTACCGATAAAGACTGGAACAGATTGCATGTTACGGTTAAACTCTTCTATGACACCATGGCTACCACATCCGATCCCAGGACTAGACTGCGGGTGGCTGAGCTTAGTATTTCTTATTTGTTAAGTGTTAAGCCCCATTTAAAGAGACTGGGTTTAGAAGAAATGCTAAATGAGGCTGAAGTCCACAGACACCAGGCCATTTCTGATCTTGCTAAAATCATTTTACCGTCCACCTCATCTTCATCCGTTCCCTCAGTTATCCGTATCTCTCGTTATCTTGTTGACTCTCGGTACACATCTGGTGATCGCTTAGTCCAAACCTCTATGGACAATTTTCACCCCAAAACAGCCACCAACTCTCCTGGCATCAATGAATCGGATCTACAGGAATTTTTCTACCATGACATACCGGACTATTTTCCACTTAATCCTCATAGACCTTTTAAATCGGTTAACTCCCACTCCAGCTGCTCATCTTCTCCGCCAGTTGCTACTTCACCTCAAACCTCCAAACCACGCCGTAAGAGACGCTCTAAGCATGTCATCTCCACCTCAGAATCCTCTCAGCCACTGCAGTCAACCTCAGCCTGTTCCCAGTCAGTTTCGGTGGTCACTCAGCCTGCTAATTCCTCCAGGGGGTTCCAGCCCACTCCCGTTTCCACAGGGGGTGTTCCGGGAGACACGCCTCTGGCTCCTGTTTCCACAGGGGGTATTCCGGATAACACGCCCCTGACTCCTGTTTCCACAGGGGGTGTTCCGGAGGACACTCCTCTGGCTCCTGATTCCACAGGGGGTGTTTCGGAGGACACGCCCCTTGCTCCTGATTCCTCAGGGGGTGTTCCGGGAGAAACCCCTCTGGCTCCTGATTCCTCAGGGGGTGTTCTGGGAGAAACGCCTCTGGCTCCTGTTTCCACAGGGGGTATTCCGGATAACACGCCCCTGACTCCTGTTTCCACAGGGGGTGTTCCGGAGGACACCTCTCTGGCTCCTGATTCCTCAGGGGGTGTCCCGGAAGACACGCCTTTGGCTCCTGATTCCTCAGGGGGTGTCCAGAGGGACACACCTCGGGTTCCTGACTCCACAGGGGGTGTCCCGGAGGACACGCCTCTGGTTCCTGACTCTGCCGAGGGTGTCCAGAGGGACACGCCTGGGACTCCAGACTCCGCCGAGGGTTTTCAGAGGGACACGCCTCGGGCTCTTGGCTCCACCCAGGTTATCCAGAGGGACACGGCCACGTCGTGGGTCTTCAGCGCCACGTCGTGGGTCTTCAGCGCCACGTCGTGGGTCTTCAGCGCCATGTCATGGGTCCTCTACGCCACGTCGTGTGTCCTCTACGCCACGCCGTCGCCGTGGGTCTTCTGCGCCACGTCGTGGGTCTTCTACGCCTCGTTGTGGGTCCTCTACTCATCTCCGGGAGTTCTCTACTCCATCCTCTCGAGGGTCCTCCACTCCGTCCTCTCGAGAGTTCCCAGCGTCCTACCAAGGTCCCCTAAGTCGACGCCGGTTCCCGAGCCACAAGGTTCTCAGCAGCCGGTTCCCGAGCCACAAGGTTCTCAGCAGCCGGTTCCCGAGCCACAAGGTTCTCAGCAGCCGGTTCCCGAGCCACAAGGTCCTGCTCAGCAGCCGGTTCCCGAGCCACAAGGTCCTGCTCAGCAGCCGGTTCCCGAGCCACAAGGTCCTGCTCAGCAGCCGGTTCCCGAGCCACAAGGTCCTGCTCCGCAGCCGGCCACCACGCCACAAGGTCCTGCTCCGCAGCCGGCCACCACGCCACAAGGTCCTGCTCCGCAGCCGGCCACCACGCCACAAGGTCCTGCTCCGCAGCCGGCCACCACGCCACAAGGTCCTGCTCCG
Organism: Valencia hispanica; assembly: GCA_963556495.2. Classification (NCBI taxonomy): domain Eukaryota; kingdom Metazoa; phylum Chordata; class Actinopteri; order Cyprinodontiformes; family Valenciidae; genus Valencia; species Valencia hispanica. The sequence goes on along the minus strand of OY747717.1, from coordinate 32,699,121 downwards.
CAGCCGGCCTCCTCGTCTCCTGGTTCCTCGTCGCCGGCCTCTGGACTTTAGCCTTCGTTTTTGTTTTGAACACTTGCCCTCCTTCCGAGGCCCCCTCCGCCCACCCTGGTTGGGCGTGTTTTCTGTTTTGTTTTGGACACTTGCCCTCCTTCCGAGGCCCCCTCCGCCCACCCTGGTTGGGTAGGGTTTTGTTTTGGATTCTTAGGGGCGTCTGGTATACGCCCTTGAGGGGGGGGGTCCTGTTATGATACCTAGGTGTTTGTCTTTTGTTAGTTATTTTCCTTATTTAGTTCCATTATCATGTTTAGTTATTCTTAGTCTTTTCCTGTGTTTTCTGCACTTTCTGGTTTCCCCGTAGTCTTGTCTTTAGTAAGTTTCTTAAGATCTCTCTAGTTTACCAGTTTTCTGTCTCCCAGCCATTTCACCTCCTGTCCCAGCTAATCACTTCCACCTGCTCACTCCCCCTCAGCTGCAACCGCTTCCCTTAATTAGTCCTGCTCCTTCTCTGCTTCACTCTCCTCCTCAGTATAAATTCAGTCCTCTCTCAGTCACTACTCGCTGGTTCGTTGTCTTTCTTCCCTGCCTGGTTCCTGCCTTCCCTGTTGCCTGTCTTCCTTCCCTTCTTGGTTCCTGGTTTGCCATTGCTGCGGTTTTGATCCTCCTGAGTTTGTAAGTCCTTTTTTTGTTATTATTAAAACATTCTTATTTACTTCTCTGCATTTGGGTCCTCAATACAAACCAGAACATGACAAAGCAACTCTGACTGGGTAGTGGTGATTAGAGGTCTTGACTCAGGGGAAGTGACGCATTAGTTCATGTATCATACACACAGGTTGTACACTTGAATTGAGTGAGAACCAAAGAAAATTATGATAGTGGCGCTCAGGAACGAAAAACGGGAGAATCAAAGAACGACACCAAAATCTTCTGCAGACATTCCCAAAACTGACAGGATATTTCAAAAAAGAAAAAAAAGAAAACAAAACCAAGACGGTCACGGTGGAGGCAACGGAGCTATGCTAGCTGGAGCAGCAGCAGCAGCTCATACTAGCTCTGAAGAGGAAATGATCAGTCACGCAGAAGCTGATGCTATCCGCTTGGGGGCAGAGCCGCCTTCTGTTGCAGCTCCTGATGAGACCCCAGCAGAAAGTTCGAGCCAGACAACACACCGGCGCTGGATTCTAACTTAAGCCCAGATCCTGGCTGCTGGGGTGAAATTGATGAACATGCCAGAAAATACTGCATTACAATGGTGCCAGACCATTGCCGCAAAAAAGGACGCAGATGTTGCCTCATCGGAGAGACAACACAAACAGCAAAAAAGGTACTTTTCCAAGTTTCCTTGTTTCCTAAAATTAACCAACAGAGAAACTGTGAAACACGAATGGTTGATCTACTCTCCATCCAAAGACACCATCTTTTGTTTTGCGTGCAAGTTATTTGGGACCGGGAATCACGTTCAAAATAAAAAAATTAGAATACTGTGAAGAAATCCCATTCTCAGTTTTTGCAGAAAAAAAGAATGAAATTATATCACATCAAATGAATCAAAATATGGTACTTTCAGAACGATAGGTCAATCTTCAATATTTGGTAGTGAATCGCTTTGCCTTAATCAGTGCCTCGATGCACCGTGGCGTTGAGGCAATCAGTCTGTGGCGTTGGCTGGGAGTTATGGAAGCCCAGATTTGCTTGATGCTTGCTGTCAGCTCTTGTTTTTGGGTCTGGTGCCTCTCATTTTCCTTTTGATAATACCCCATAGATTTTCAATGGGTCTTGCTGGAAGATGAAATCTGCATCCCCATGCAGATCCTTAGCAGAAGGAATCATGAAGTCCTCTAAAACATTCTGGTAGACTGATATGATGACCTTGGATTTAAGAAAGCAGAGTTTGAAAGGCACACTTTACTTTCAGTGGAAAAGAGGACCTTGGACCACTGGCCAACAGTCCAGTCCTTCTTCTCCTTGGCTCAGTTGAGATCCTTCCTACGTTGGCTCAGGCTTAGAAGTGGTCTGACACGGGGAACCCAACAGTTGTAGCCCATCTCCCGGATGCGTCTGAATGTGGTGGTTTTTTAATCTGTGACTCCCGCCTCATTCCACTCTTTCTGGATCTCTGCCAGATTCATGAATCTTCTCTGTTTGATAATCAGCTGAAGCACATGGTCAGCTCTTCTGCTGGTGCATCTTCTCCTGCCACATTTTGCCCTTCCACTAGACTTTCCATTGATATGCTTGGAAACAGCACTCTGTGAACAACCAGCCTCCTTAGCTATGGATTTTTGTGGCTTACACATCCTATGGAGGGTATCAATGATGGTCTTCTAGCCAGTTGTCAAGTCTGCAGTCTTCCCCATATTGAACCTAACAGACAATTGAACCAAAGTGAAGCAATTTAATGACATCTGGCTGGGAAAACCTGTGCAGGTGCATTGAGTTTAGTAGATGAGTAGTGTGAGACACTCATTTTAAAACATTAATGCCCTGTAAAATTTGGGCTGATTACTTCACAGTATTCAAATTTTTTGAATTCCTGTTTTCGTGGGTTTTATGAGCTGGAAGCCCAAACTATGTATAATTAAACAACTAAATACTTGAAATTGTTTAAGTTTTGTACCCTGAATCTATAATCTATGGAAGTTTTAAATTTTTAATGGAATTATGAAAATAAATAAACTTTTCCATGATATTTAAATTTTTTGGAAAGGATCTGTATATATGACCAAAAAGCTCACTGATGCCATCACTAATGTCTTCTGAAACAGGCTACTGTTATTCTATTCAGACTAAACGTTATATTACCTCCCCCAAAGATTTTGTGGCACTGGTGTCCTTTATTTACAGACAGTTATCAGACAAAAATGGGCAGAGTGAGCTAGAGGGAAGGTCCTGAACTGGAATTTAAACTCCAGACAGCTCTATTAACGACTATTACCCACCGCATATGCTCTACTGCTACAACACATGTTGCCTCAATGTGTTGCTTTTTCAGACCAGTGAGCCTACTTCTAGAAGCCAGACAGGTTCTGTTCAAATAATTTTGTTGATTCTGCAGGTCTGACAGCGATCAGGTCTGTGTGTGACCAGTTAAATTCTGCTTCAGTTCAAAAAAAACATATGGTTAATCAGGTATTCAGGATTTAACAATGGGCCGCTTATGTTTCCACTAAGAGCTGATTTGTGTTTTTTCCCTCAATAACGTGAAAATTTCATGTTGTCTGTATTAGAGTCAGTAGTCGAGTTGAGGGGGAGCGGAGGGGGACGCCGCTCCCCTTAGAAAGAAATCCGACATATAACGTCCCACCAGTAAAGGTCCCATCCTCCATCTCCATCCCTTCCATTTTACAGTAAATATTGTATGGAAATATAAATCATAAATAGGCTTTGCCTATATGAAATAATTTCATCATCAGAAAATTTTAGGTCTCCGCATGTTGAGCAAAAATAAACAGTCTAATAAAATCTGGGGGACAGGGGCACAAAACGCAATGATGCAACATTGTTTTGGTTAATGCCTGAGAGTAGGCCAGGTGAACCCAGTTTTCGTTTCATCTCATTCCGACCTCTGGCATCTACAAAAACCGTTTACTTCATAAAATCTATTCGTTCGCAATGAGTTAAAAATTAAAAGTTCTCCTTCTGTAATAGCGCAGTTTGTTTATGATCGATGTTTTAATTCGGAACTAGTTTGTTTTCACCGTAGTGAGAAAGGAGTGATACCGCTGCTACGTACCCGTTTTAGACCAAGAGATGGATTTAACATGAAATCCATGTCTTGTTCATGTTTCATGGAAGTTAAATGGATGTAACACATTTAACATAGGCCTACATGCTTTTACTAGGTTTTGTAAAAGTTTTAAAGAAGTTTTCATCATGACCTTAGCTGTCTCCATATCCGCATACGTCATCACGTGGGTTAAACTCTGCCTGCGCATTGGTCTAAAACGGGTACGTAGCAGCTGTATCACTCCTTTCTCACCACGGCGAAAACAAACTAGTCCCGAATTAAAACATCGATCATAAAAAAACTGCGACATTAGCGAAGGAGAACTTTTACTTTTGAACTAAGTGCGAACGTATTTATTTTACGAAGTAAACAGTTTGTAGATGCCAGAGGTGGGAATGAGATTCATTTTATACCTAGAGAGCGGCAAAAGCTGCATTACAGACGAGCAAACATGCCCAAACGAGCGGCTGGTCAGCTGGATGTCCGGGATTTTTTTAAAAAGAAAAAAATTACAGGTAAGCTATTAATCTCAATAATTTACCTAGCCTGCTTTTTGTTATCTAAAGACCACCCGAGTCGCCACAGGTGTACGCACAGATCCCTGGATGCTACCCTCCAAACTAGCTAAGATGAACGGGTGACCCCCCACATCTCTCTTGTTAATTAGCTTGCTAAAATACATGACTTGTCATTCAGTCAAGACATGCATCCGGCTTGCTGAATATGCACTGGATGTCAACTCTTTTTACACATCCAGCCATAATCGGCCTAGGAAAAATGATCACCTTGTTAGAGCTCATCTGACAGTACCGACATTTAGCCATAATCAGGACGAATGTGAACAAGAGCAAGAAAAACTAGAAAAAAAACATGATTACAAAAGTGTTTGGAAACTGCTATGAGCATGTGGATTAAGTGAGGGTTGTAATGAATAAAATAGAAATGACTCATTTTGTTCTTTCATGTTAAATTAATCCAATACTTTGTTTTGTATAGGCCTAGTTTGCCGAAAATATTTCTTCTGCACTGCAATGATTTGCTAAGGCTTCTTTGCAAGGTGCTGGTATCGGCTTTGCTTCACAGATATATTAAGCCTCCATTTCACCCGATCTTGTTTAATTCTAATGCAGGCTATTCAGTTGTAGTCCCCTAACATTCCGGCCAATTCGGCGATACAAAATAATCCTTTTTTTAAATTAAAAAATTTAAATCCAGATTTTTTTAATAGGCGACAAAAATGACCATCCCCCCTGAAATTCTTTTACAACTCGACTACTGATTAGAGTTATCTTTGTCTCATTCAATTTTTTTTTATGATGCTGAACATTTAAGTGTTTAAAAAAAACAGACAAAAGTGACAAATACTTATTCACATCATTTCACCACTTTATTAATGAGATGCATTAGGTGACAAAGTTTATTTTTGTAATGTAAAAGGAGACAGACTACTACTATATTCTTTTACAGTCATATATTTACTAATTGTTTAAACGTATTTAACATAATTGCTGACATGTCAGGAAAGGTGCGCTAAGCTGGGCTGATTCAATCCAGAAATGCATTATTAATTTAAAAGGTTTTGTGTGAATCATCATGTCTTTATAAAAAACAAAAAACAAACTGATGATCTTTGTTGAATTTACTTTTAATGAGTCTCTTGGATTAATTTTCAAGGAAAAGGGAAGTTCAAATTATACTGCTGACCTACTTAGAACTTTTTTACGCAGTTCTCACAACTTCGCATTAAAGGGAGAAATAGGTTTTAATGAGTTATGTAAGTTATATTCCTTTAAACAAGCTGTTTCCAAAGCACTTGCAATAAATATGAAAATGTTCTCACAGTCTGTCTTATAAAGTCTGTCATATTTGCCAGTTGCCCCTGCTGAGGTACGTCAGAATTAGCTCCTTTTCACATCCTCTTACCATTTATTGAACTTTTCTCACCCTCTATAGTATCCAGGATACTGCTGTGTCAAGATTTAATGTAACACCAAGTATAGTAGATATACATCATCTCAGCATAATTTAACAGTATTTTCTGTAATTAGTTATCAAGCATGATCAACCTCTACTCTGAGTATAGATTTATGTCCATACTCGAGTCTGTATCAATGTATTCTGACTGGAACCTCTATGCATTTTTTTGTTTGTTTGGGTACAGTAGTTCTTTTTAGGCTAACACAACATAAAGGAAAATAGTCTGGAAATACGTTTGTTGGGTCTAAATTTGATTTTGCATTGAAATACACAGTGACAGAGAAGGACTGCAACAAGAAGTCTCTAAACTCAAAATTTCGTCCAAGAAAAATATGGTGAAATTTTGCATTAATAATAAAAAAAATTGAACTTTGATTTATAATTGTCTCCTCTTTCCAGTAAAATAATTAGACCTTGTACTCTCTGAGTTTACCTCAAGCTAAACATTGGGTGATGAGAACAAACTTTACAATACTACTCTACACATTTATGGGCAACCCTTAAAAACTGGTTGAAAAAAAAGAAAAGAAAAAAAAGTAGCCTTATTTCTTTATGCCTGAAAAGTATAAAAAAATTCAATTTATTTGGTGTTAAAAAACACCCTATATTAAAGCTACATTGTGTAAGAACTTCTCCCATCTAGTGGTGAAAAAAACAACTGAATATTACGTTCTAGCCCCACCTCCCACCCCCCCCATTCCAAGCGCATTTTAACTCCTACGGTTCCTTCCAGTGATGAGGTTACTTTAGAAAACTACATTGCATTTAGTTATATAGTCAAACATCTGCCGCGTCGCGAGTAGACAATCTCCCTCTGGCATTTGTCACGGTGCAACTGAGTGTAGCCAAAGCGCGAAAGGCGGAGCTAGAATTTCCAGGAATGTCCCTCGTTGGCAAATGTATTTCAAAGATGGAGGCTCAACATGGATTCAGCCATTCGAGTGACTCACGCGCATGTATTCTGAATAGCAGATTCTACACCTATGAGAATACTTTCATTAGTAGGTGGAAGTAATTACACATGAATGAGCACATATTTTTGAAAGAGCAAAGGGGTTTTTGATAAGAATCAACTCAAAAAAAATACACAATGTAGCTTTAAGAGTTAAAAAGTCACTATTTGCCAAATCTTTGCATCCCTAACAAGTGTTTGAGTTTGACACAATAACTAATGACTTCCTGATTTCTGATTCCCATGTGTTTGGAAGTTGGATATTTCTAGATCCCAGTAATAGCAAAAACAACTAAAACACCTCCTGAAGTCAACATTCGCTAACAACCCCAAGTGAAGTATCCGAACTGTCTTAATTCAATGCCAAAACATATAAAGTCCAACCTCTTTTCCAACTTTTATTAGGAATGCACTCAGGTGCAATGCCAATCCCAACTCTAAGCTCAGATGTTCAACAAATCGAACAATTCTCTTTGCTGCAGCTATCACTGTTAAGACCAATACATACTCAAGAAGAACAAATGCATTTTTCTTTTACTGAAATCTGCATTAATAACAGCAGTATTAAGTATTTCTGATCTGGACATCACAAACGTCACAAGAACTGAGATGCAACTTTCTTTCCTTTAAAAAAAAAGTGCAGCATTCTCAAAATGTCTCCTTAGGTCTCTCCCACTCCACCATATGTATACAAGTTGTCGGACACGACACAAGTTCTTCCCAGGTGATGTGTCAAGAACAAGCTGCACGAACAGAACGATGTCATCTTGCTCTTGCAGCCCACAGAGAGAGAACACATTTATCTGTTCCTACCGAGCCTTTAGAGAACTGCAGCAAAGAGAAGCATTGGAGTCCATGAGAGTTATATATATGTTAAAGTGCTACAGTCCATATTTTTCATCGATTAATTTGAAAAGAAATTCAGTCAAATTTCTTTTACACACAACAAATGTTCATAGTAACAAAGTAAAACCAGGTTTTGTGGGTGTTTTATCAATTTCTGAAAAAAATATCACATTGCAATGTTAGTGTCCTATAACTGTGGCACAGTAGGTAGAAAAATTGTCTTGCAATCAGAGGGTCGTAGGTTTGATTCCAAATTTCCTTCTGTAACATGTTGATGTGCCTCTGGACAAGGCACATAACCCTTAAGTTGCCCACTGAGCTCTTTATTGGTGTATGAATGTTTCTGCGTTTGTGGGTGCGAATGGGTGAATCTGGCTGCAGTGTAAAGCGCTTTGAGTAGTCAGCATGACTAGAAAAACGCTTGATAAGTTCAGTCCATTTACAATTTAAATGGTGATGTTTGCTGGTGGCCATCAGGAGTTTCGTACATCACACACTACTGCCAGGCTTAACCGACAAAGCTGATCAGAGCTGGACCTGTGCCGTTACATCACTCAGATCTACCCTCTTTAGTCAGAGCGATTTTGACAGTTTCTCAGCTGCATCAAAGCTGTCGGCAACAGCTGTTCTCTTTTTTTCCTGTAATTCTAAGCATCAAGTGTGATCTGCAAAGCAATGCCACCCATGTTTCAGGGCTTCCACCCTGGCAATCTTTATAAAATCACTGTTTCATGTTGATTTTAACTCTGTGGTCTCCTCCCTCCCTTGTTCTGCAAGCTTAGTAAGCTCTTTTATAGAAAGTGTTTAAAAAAAAGATTGCATCTGATTACCTGGCTGTGGCTGTAGTCTATGATTTGACAAGAAAAAGTATTTTACAAGGTCTGTTTCTAACCTTTTTATATTGTAAATGGTTTTAAAACCCTCCGGTTTTTGTGTAGGTCGCATTTATGCATCTTTGACAAAGTTAATGGTGTTAATAATTGGCTTTGTACATCTACAAATGTTAATAGTACTGCTGATGTTTTCAGCAAATGTCCATAAGACCTGGTAGCATTTAAGCAAGTCCCTTTTTAGCAAAGATGAGCCTTTAAGTAGATAATGTCCTTCTGGGTATTTGTGCAAGCAACAATAAACTTGCAGTTTTATTTTTCTAAATCAAAATGCAGTTGTGCAAAGCATTGACACAGGGTGATTAAATACATATGCATGAATAGCCGCTGTACTATAGGTATCAGTCTCAGTATCAGTTATGCTTCAATGAGAAAGTTTTTCTCAAAGTTCATCCGTTTAAGAATGGTCATTGTCTAACAACTAGCTAACAAGTTGAAAGTTTCAGGTAATTTTTCCTCATCATGTCACAGCAACAAACTACCGAATACAGAGAAAGACAAGTGTACACATCTATTTTAGATGTAAAATTAGTGTCTGTTGGCACATTACCTTGTTTCATTCTGACACATTTCTCTCAACAGCTAAGCATAAACTACACCATCATGTTCTCACTGCTTTGTTTTCTCTCCGCACCATCAAAAAGACCACAAAGGGCTTATGTGCCTTTTTGAATCATATCTAATGAATTTAACTTATGAAGAGGTTTAAAGCAGTCACACCATAAAAGAAACTCAAGGACCCTTGAAATTTATAGAATCTGAATAGTTATAATAAAAAAGAGTCAAAGATCTGTTAACAGTATTGTGTGGAGATCAGGGGAGAAAAGGTTTACCTGAGTGCACCGTAAGTCTGAAAAACATGTATTTTCTAACGTTAAAATAGTCTCGTTTGCTGTTAAGTATGTATCTTTATTGTTCCTTATATGAGTTTAGAAATGGCCTTAAAGACAGCGACGAGAAGTTTTTGGTTGCTTTGTTGAGGTAAAAGGTTCAGGGATTCTATGACCCCATCACAATATAGTGTATTTACAATTTGCCATGCATTTGTTTTACTGATGCAAGAAAATGAAAACAATGCTCTGGCATCACCTTACTACAATGGGTTAAAAAAGTATTTGGCAGCTACCGATTTTGCAAGTTGCCCCACTTTAAAAGATGAGAGAGGTCTGTAATTTTCATCATGGGTACACTTCAACTATGAGAGATGGAATGTAAAAAAAATAAATCTGGAAATAGCTTTGTATGATTTTTAAACGATTTAGTAAGTATTTTGCACAAACAAACAAGCAAGCAAGAGTTCTGTCCATCACAGACCTGTTACTTCTTCTTTCAGAAGCTCTTCTATCCTCCACTTGTTACCTGTATTAAAGGCACCTGTTTAAACTCATTATCTATATAAAAGACACCTGTCCACACCTTCAAAATTGTACACCTGAACAGGACTGAGAGGAGCCAATCTACAATAGGCAAGCAGCTTGGTGAGAAGAGATTAACTGTTGGAACAAATATTAGAAAATGGAATACATACACAATCACTGACAATCTCCCTCCTGGAGCTCCATGTAAGATCTCACCTCATTAGGTACACATGAGGTTAAGAACGGTAAGGAAAAGCCAAGAATTACACAGGAGGGGGGGTGTACTGGTCAATGACCTGAAGAGAGCTGGGATCACAATATCAAAGGTTATTATTAGTAACACACTACGTCCTCATGGATTAAAATCCTGCAGCACTCTAAAGGTCCCTCTGCTTAAGCCAACATGTATCCATGCCCATCCAAAGTTTGCCAGAGGATTGGCAGAAGGTCTTGGGGTCAGATGAGACAAAAATAGAACTCTTTGGTATAAACCCCACTTGCCATGTTTGGAGGGGGAAGAATGCTGAGTTGCATCCTAAGAACACCATACCCCACTGTGAAGCATGGGGGTAGAATCATTAAGCTTTGGGGCTGCTTTTCTGCAAAAGGGACAGGACGACTGATCTTTATTAAAGAAAGGATGAATGGGGCCATGTATTGTGAGATTTTGGGTAAAAAACCTCTTTCCATCAGCGAGAGTATTGAAGATGAAACATGGCTGGATCTTCCAGCATCACAATAATTTCCAAACACACCGCATGGGTAACGAAGGAGTGGCTACTTAAAAACCATTTCAAGGTTCTGGAGTGGCCTAGCAAGTCTCCGGACCTCAATCCAACAGAGAATCTGTGGAGGGAGATGTTGCCCAGCAACAGCCCTAAAACATCACAGCTCTAGAGAGGATCTGCATGGAAGAATAGGTCAAAGTACCAGCTACACTGTGTGCAAACCTAGTAAAGACATTTGACCTCTATCATTGCCAATTAAGGTCCCAATACAAAGTATTGAGGTGAGCCTTTGTTATTGACCAAATTTTTTTTTCTGCACCAATAAACAAAAATATTCTTTAAAAATCATACAACGTGATTTCCTGGATTTTTGTTTTACATTCTGTCTCTCACAGTTGAAGTGTGTGTTGAATATTACAGACCTCTCTCATCTTTTTTGGTGGGACAACTTGCCCAATCTGTGGGTGCCAAATACTTTTTTACCCCAGTGTCTGCAACGGACACTGCATCATATACAGTTTGGTCACTGCATAAGCCATGTTTAACTGTAAAAATGTTGAAAGCAACAGCTGTCACGCGTCATGTATGCTGCATTTGTGCACTACTGCTACAGAATCGTTGCAACTATGACTCATAGTTTCCACCAATAACCCAAGAATAGCATTACTTATTCTCACATGGCGCAATGCAAAATCTTTACTTGACCGAGGCATGCTGGATGCTCTAAACTTGACGGCAAAACCAATCACATACTAACAGCGTTCTATCACTTGAAGAACATTTCTAGGATTAAAGGACCTAGAAAAACTCATCCATGCGTTTATCTTTAGTCGGATTGATTACTGCAACAGCATCTTGACAGGTCTGCCTAAAAAGTCAATCAGACAGCTGCAGCTGATCCAGAACGCTGCCGCTCGCGTCCTCACTAGAACCAGGAAAGTAGAGCACATCACCCCAGTTCTAAAGTCCTTACACTGGCTCCCTGTAGCTCAGAGAATAGACTTTAAAATACTTTTACTAGTTTATAAATCATTACATGGCTTAGCACCAAAATATGTTGAAGACCTGTTGTCATGGTACCAACCACCAAGACCACTCAGGTCCTCCAACTCTAGCCTACTAAACATCCCTAGACTCAGAACTAAACATGGAGAAGCAGCTTTGAGTTTCTATGCTCCCCTTATCTGGAACAGACTTCCTGACGAGTGCAGAGCTGCTTAAACTCTGAACTGCTTTAAATCGAGACTAAAAACCCATCTGTTTAGAATTGCCTTTGAGTAAATGCTTGATGTCATATGTATGAAATGTGTTCATGCTCTCTTGCTTTTTTTTTATTTTTCTCTTGCTTTATTGTGTATCATGTATAATGTGTGTTTCTTTTATGTGTTTCTTTTAAATCACCAAATCATGTAAAGCACCTTGAATTGCCCTGCTGTTGAAAGTGTGCTATACAAATAAAATTGCCTTGCCTTGCCTTGCCTAACTTTCTGAATAATTTAGCTAATTATTATAAGAATTGAAATTGAGCTCTTTGGCAGATAATTGTTCATATAGCCAAATTAATTTGTGTTAAAATAAAAGAGGTCAGCATAATTTTAAAACCAGAACACTCTTTTTTTCACATCCTTGACCTCGATGTATCTGCTCTATTCATAATTCACACCCATCAGAGATATTACATAAATTGATGTTTCACAAAATCCCCTTCATTTCTTGACATTTAGATCCTCAGAGTGACTTAACTGTGTGAGTATACATGGAAAGAAAGGAACTTGTGACAGCATCCTTAAGCTCACTTTCAGCCTTTCAAAAGTAATTGTGAGCAAAACTCTCACCTTAAATAAAAGCAAAATGTTATTGTGAAAATGTGTTCCCCTTGTAACGATAAGAAATGGTGTCTGGACAACTTATGTCCTGTAGAATGCCTTTTAGGCTACAAACCTGCTACAAGTGGCAGAGACAGACAGTGTAGACTAGTCAAAGCAAATACTATGCACTTATTTTCCGCAGCTATTTTCAAGGTCAAAAAAAGAGTTGTGGATTGTATTCCAGTACCCAACAGGCATGAAGCAGAGTAGATTCATACATTGTTTGACCACCACAGAGACAAACCATGTGCATGCACATTGCCTCAATAAAAGTAAGGAGCAACAGAGATCTGAGCAGAGGCATAAGTTGGTATGCTAAAGTTTAAAAAAAGTTATTTTTTAAAGCTTTTTTATGTTTTGCAACAACCGAAAGCTTGTACATATGCCATCTGTTTTAGGCAAGGCTGGAGGACATAGCTGGAGAGAAGGACACCTGGTCCTTTCTGCCTGGTTTGCTTTCGCCATTACAAAAATCGCATAATTGCTGGGGTATGGAAGGATGGAAGGGTGGATGGAAAATAAAATCCTTTACACAGAAAATAAGTGATATCGGCCAGCCTTAGCTTATCAGCCATAAGGCCCTGGGCCACAATATTTCATAACCCATGCATTTGGGCACTGGGGCACAAATGATTGAACAAATGGAAGATGGATAAGCAAAAAAGGTCTATGGGAAAAGATACTGTGTCATTGTCGGAATATTGCCTTCAGAGGTATAGTATGTAGAAGCTTGATAATGTCAGCCAGTGACTGGAAGGTAATTGCTTTCTAATGAATTTTGGTTTCCCCCTGAAATATCACCTGTTGCCTTTTTGGATATGATAGCAAGTTGATGCAAAAGACCTGTTCTTCCTCTGTGTATATGCAGTGATGCAAGGACCGGTTGAAATGACTTTTCCAATATTCTGCTCCTTGTTTGACAGTTCTGGAGCATTATCATGCAAACAGCGGGTGCACTGATATGTGCGTTGGGCAAATGAAAATAGTGCATGTTGAGAATGTTATATCAGGTGTCAATACAGACAAATACATGCTACATGAGAGGAGCTGAAGGAAAAGGAGTGAAATGAGAAAAAAAACATACCTCCAGTAAAATATTTAAATATCTTGGTATTCATTGTTGAGATTAAAATACATGATAAATGAAGGATTCAAATTAATTTACCCTCAAACACCATGTATTTCTTTACTCCAAAACTTTTCTGCATAAGTTATAGCCTATTGTGCAACAAGTTTCATTAATTTATTCATTAATTCATACTGTTTAGTTACTTTACAACTGCAAATTTCATGGAATTTTGTTCGATAGACCTAAACAAAACAGAGCTTTTTTTATAAAAAAATAATGCAAACATGTGCATATTCATCCACATTTGAACATGTTTTTTTGCTTTCTTTTTCTTTTTTAAGAATGTCTTTCTGGCTTGCCCAGCATTTTATTCCTAAAACTTCTCTTGGCAGCTCAGGTGATCCGATTGTGAAATTCTTTATTTCTTATACTTTCCTTTTTTACTTTTCAGGCTGAAGGCAATGTAATGTAACCAATACACTACATCCAAAAACTGATACCAAAACAATTGTGCATAATCTAAAACATATCAGGTGCACTGGTGCCTTAAACTGCAGAATAAAACCCAGCTCATGAAAGTATCAAACCGAAACATAAAACACAGATGAGAAATTTTGGGGAAGCAATAGCGGAACGGAATAGCCCACATTGTATCAAAAGTGCTCATATATCTCAAAAAAGTGATAATGAATGATGCTTCTCTGTTAAAGTAAGCAGAGGAAAGAGACTTTTTTTCAAAACAAATTAGTTTTGGAAGAAAACTATGTAACCTTGTATACCCTGTTGTCCTTGGGTTTGCACCAGCAATGATGTTGGCTATTAGATTCATGAGTGTGTGTGTGTGTTTTTGTGCACATTTACTGAACACACGTTATTTCTTCAACGCTTTGGAAGAAAGCTGATTAAGGAGTAAATGGGGAAGCTGATTTCGGCCCCACAGAGGACCAACAATGTACAGGATTAATCAGACCCGTCTCCTAACTATACAGGTTAATTAGGGTTAAATGATAATTAGGACAACCATTATAAGTGCAAACAACCACTCAGGACCCTTAATCCGCCCAATGCTGCGCTGCGGCAGGAAGGTTTGTTTGTTTGTGTGGGACTCTGTTTATGTGCTGATGGTGGTTCTACACATCCAGATTTTCAAGGATATTTATGGATTGTAGGGTGATTGTGTCTGTGGGAAAGCATGGCCAGTTATTGTATCTTAAGAAAACTATTGACTTTTTAGAGAGGAAGTCTTGACACAAAGTGTGCTCCCTACTACAACTTGGAAAAAACAGCAACCCTTAAACTATCCTCAAGTGGAAGCAGAATTTGAAATAAAAGACCAAACATTTAAAAAATTAGAGAAGAAAAGACTCATCAAAAGTGCTGGTGCAGTAAGCTGGCTAAGATAGCTAAGAAAAGTTTGCTATCGTAACAGCAGAATTAGTATTAATCCCCAGAATGCTTTCTACCATAAACGATGGATTGTTAATGTGTTGAGGTTGAACAGGAACCTCCTTTGTCCCCTCTAAAATGCAATTTGATCCCAACTTGTACTTGCAAATGTGACACAAAATGTTGCAGTGGAAAAATTGGAATTGATCTAGGTCTAGGCTAAAATGTCTCAGGTTGTGACCCCCATGCTCTGAAGAATTTTTCCATATTAGTATTCTGCACCTAGCAGCTTCTGCCTTGCAGGCAGGGCCTTAGAGCATGAATACAATCAATCAGCAATGCTGTGGCTTTGCTGGATTCTTAGTATATCAATTTGACCATGTCTTGTGATGATCCTTCTAAATCTTTATCCTTTTTATAATTCATTGTCACAACTCATTCATTCTTTGCACTTGATGAATAGGACTGTTATTCAGCCTATGGCCCGGAGTGAAGTGCTATCGGCCATGGTCGCTTTCTTTCCATCTGCATCTCTAAATATGTTCAGCGGAGCTTTAGTTGTTTGTCCATGGAACACCATACATGTACATAAGGTGAATTTATTACTACAAAACACCTTTTACCATGCTTATGAGAAAGCCGTTGCACCATTAGGATGGCCGTACAGTAGCAGTGGACATTTTACTCCATCTTATTTTCATTTAATTCCTCTCTTGAAGGCTTGTACCAGGGGGTCTCCTGTGATCTGACTGCAGCCTGACTGAGTAAGTCCTGAGCCACGATAAGGGCTTGGATAAGCATAATGATGTTTGGAAGTGTGAAGTTTTTCGCTCCCTTTAAATGGAGATGGTGATTTTCTCCTTACACCTCTGTGCTTACTTAGAGCTCAGACTATGGCCAAGAATTTCAATTCAGGGTCTTATTCAAACACAGTTTTTTTGTATTATGTGTGTCTGTGTGTGAGTTGCATTCTTTCCTGGCTTTACTACCTAAAAGGTGCAGCCACCTCTGATCAATGCAGAACAGGAAGCTGGGTTATAAATTTCAAGAGTTGACGGGCTAGGTCACTGATGTTTCTTTGTTTACTCTGTCAGCTGCTATATTTTTGGTGGCACCCCTGATTAAACAAATGTCTTGAAGGTCTTAAAATAGGCTGATGTTTTCTTTGAGCAAACTAGGGGAAGGAAAATTGCAGGTGCCAACCTCTTGGCAACCCTAACAAATCCTATAGAATAGATGTGACTGAAGCATTTTTGGTAAATAGTCAAATGGCAGTTGTATAGCCCTTTTATCTATTCCAAAGGACCACAAAGTGCTTCACACTACATTCACTCATTCACACACTGATGGTGGTGAGCCACAGCTGCCCTGGGACAGAATGACTGCAGTAAGGCTGCCATACAATTGGCGCACCAACCGAGCCCTCTGAACACCACCTGCAGGAAGATTTGGGTGAAGAGGTTTGCTCAAGTACACGACGACTGAGATGGATGGAGCGGGGGTTCAAACTAGCCACCCACTGGTTATGGGCCGAACTCATACCATCTGAGCCTTTGTCACTTAACAAAATTTGACTTTATTGAGTTAAGTTTTTTAAAGTTCAAGTGTCTATGAACTTTTGATTAGCAATCAACAACTTGGTCTTTCCTTGGGGTTTAAATATGTGACGTTTCTCCATTTCTCTTAGCCACTCTTCAAAATGGGGAAGACAAAAAAAACAAAAACATGCCATTTAGGTAGGGCACACGTTCGCTGATATTCATACAGTAGCTCTGGTAATGTCTACAACAAAGAACTTAGTACACTAAACTTTTTCCTATCTACAGTCTGTGCAATGGTTCGAAAGTTTATAACAACTGGAACTGTGACAAAAAAGGTAGGACAAGAAACAATGTTTATCTTGCTATCAGGCATCAGGACGGCACGGTTGATTTAAAAAAAAGATCCTTCAAAGCTCACTGTTAAAGAATGTCAGCAAAGACTGGCATATTGTGTTTACCAGCTCTCCATAATACCCATTCGATATGATGTCCATACCAAATGGCTCTTTCAGAGGTAAACCAAGACAAAAAAATTTCTCTCCAAACATCAAAATGTTAGGATTTAGTGGCTGTGTGCTGGGTGTATGGATGTGCCTGTGTCTCCTTACCTTTCTCTGCAGGGTGTGACTGCCAGGTGCTGCACCAGGTGTTTCCCATCAGCCTTATCAGCTCTCCTGTTCAAAAGAGGGACGGTTTCTGGAGGTTGACCCTAGACGGTTCTCGCTCCCTAGCGTGGTAACAAGGCTGAACGCTTGTTAACTGCTTCCTTGCCTGAAGTTAAATCTTTTCCTAAAGGGAATACTTACCCTTTTGTCTTCCTCGTAGGTTCCAGTTCTGGATTCTTCCTTCCACATCTTCATCCACAATCACTGGTCTTCATACTCTGTCCTCGTCCTGGGTTTTTGTGGTCAGCCTCCACGCTGCTTCTTCCTGGGAACATTTACCGAACTCACCACCATAGCTGCTCCCGCCACTTTCCTGCCCACCGGTCTGGATCATCATTGCCGCTCTCTTTTTCTCTGCTTCCGATCCCCTGTTAAACATTTTTATACTGATTGTCGCCGTCTGAAGCTGTTGCCATTCTTGGAGTTTTTGTGACCAAACATGACACAAAAATGTAAATATGTGAACTTAACTTTATTTCAATTTAGAAGGAACTGTGCTCCTTGGTAAAATTGCGGTTTTCGGTATGGGTTTCGGTCAACGTGTACAACAAATTATCAATATGTTGAAAAGCATCTTGTACCCACTGTTAAGCGCAGTAATGAGTCTGCAATGCTGTGGGAATGTTTCCCTTCCAAGGGCCCCTCAGAACCTTGTCAGAATTCATCGCATTGCTAAAGTTTAAAATGGCATATTTTAATTCAAACTCAAGTACCAATTGCTAAAGACTGAAAATGGATCATTATTAGATCCTTCAGCAGAATAATGATCCAAAACACTTGGCCAAATAAACACAATGGTTCAAAAGGGGGGGTAAATATCTACTTTGTTTCCAGTGACATCTCTGTTCCCAGACCAATCCTACTGAAAACTTGGGGATTGAGATGAAGATAAGACTGCATAAGTCATAACCCTGGACTCTAAATAATCAAGACCGATTGTGCAAAGAGAAATTGTCAAGGATCTCAACACCCCTATGCTCCAAAAATGTTATAGAAAAAGACTAACCTATTGGCAAGAGGTTTTTCTAAAGTGAGAGAAAGTGTTTTATTTTGAGTGCTAAAAGCCACCAGCCCATTCACTTCCAGTCACTGAGCAAGTGGCAGAGAACAACCTGGGCAGGGCAGCCAGTTCATCACAGTACTTTTTCTCCACACTAAATAAATGCACTCAATAAAAGCCTGAATCTTTTTTTTTTACTTTTTTACTTCTTTTGTTTGTGCAATACAATAATTTATTTAATTTCAATTTTTGCACATCTGTAACAGCGGTCCCAATAAATCTTAAGGATGCTGAGCATAAATTAATCAAGGCTTTCATCAAAATGGTGCCATCTTTATGGTTTTTATCACCTAACTAGTTATTCAAAAGATACAAGCATTAATGTAAAAGAATAGGGAAGAAAAAAAACTCAGAAATACCTCCAAATGCTTGAGCTAATTGTCAGTATAGTTTTTTGAATTCTACTTGGAAGCATCTGTGCTCTTTGCAAATATTTTACATTTAGAGAATTTTATGATCAGCAAAACCCAGATTTTCATGTTACACCTCACGAGTTCCCCTAAAACTGACAATTAATTTTCCATATATATATATATATATATATATATATATATCTCAGTGGCGGCTGGTGAATAAATTTGTAGGAAGGGCGCAGTTGCTTGTGATGGGTCAAAAGGCACGTCACCAACAGAACACCACACAAAATCTGAAAACCAGTTAAACTAGACCATTGGTATCAATACAACTACAGAGAGGCATTGGATATTGATATTCTGACATTAATTTTGAGGTAGAATATATTTCAAAAGTAGGCTACTTTATCACCAGTTACACTGAATACTTGTTAAACCATCAATACAATTAGAGAGATACATTGGATATTGTTGATCTAACAGGTTTTGGGACAGAAAAGCTTTCAAAAGTAGGCTACTTTAATATTAATAAAAACATTAAAAAACACATTATAACAGAACACTAGTTAAACAAAATAATTGTTAAGCAATCAATACAATCAGAGACAGACATTGGATATCATTGAACTATTAATACAAACAAGTTAGAGAGGCTGAATATTGATTAACTATTAATACAATTAAGTTAGAGAGGCTCGATATTGATTAACTATTAATACAAACAAGTTAGAGAGGCTGAATATTAATTAACTATTAATACAAACAAGTTAGAGAGGCTGAATATTGATTAACTATTAAGACAAACGATTAGAAGGACTGAATATTGATTAACTATTAATACAAACGATTAGAGGGGCTGAATATTGATTAACTATTAATACACACAAGAGAGTGACATTGAATAATGTTGATCTATTAATCAGTCAAGACAGAGATACCGCAGGGGAAACAAAAACGCGCATTACTTACTGGACATCCAGTTAGCCAACTGCGTTTAGTGTACACATTGGAGGAGAAGCTCCGAGTGTACGTCCTGCCGCGATCTGTTGCCTGCTGCAGAATATTTAAATCCGGACGGTCAGGTCCTAAGTCCTTTACCCTTTTCTTCTCTTCATCTGACCGACGAAAAAAAGTTATCTGACGTAACGAAACAACCGAGTTTTCTTTCATCACAGTTGCCATGCTGTTGAAGAAGTAGAGTAGGGATTAAGTAGCTTCTTTTCTCTGGTTGTGAGGCACGGCAGTGAAAATCTCGGACTTGTGGCGCGAACGTTTGCTCTGATGATGATGGACGTATTGGATTCGATTAATTGTCCAATCACGTTAAGATTAAAAATATGAGCAAGAACGCCATTGGCCCGGGCGCACATAAATGTGCCCAAGAAATAAATTTTCATGGTCCAATGAAAAGCTGCCTTTGCCTGGGCGGGACCAAAAAGTTTGACAGCTGTCATAGACTTTAGCGTTACTGGTAATATTCTGAGATAGTACACACCTCCACTTTTTGCTGCTGACCAATAAAGCTGTGAATCCTGGATATCTGCTACAACTATCTTCATACAAGCACGCATAAATACTAATGCTGTTCATAGTGTTCATGACTTGTCTCTTTAAATTAGAATGCTCTTTGACACTACAAAATTAAACATAACACTACAGCGATGGTACACATGGCCCTGTAGGGTATTGCTCTTTTGTTATTGTAAACTTACTAACTTGAAACAGAACTAATAGTAATTCATGCTGTGTTAAAGTTTAGTTCTGATGTAAGTTTTCAGCTAATCTTTGCATGATTGATTATATTGCTCTGCTTTCTCAAAAAAGCAGACACCCTAAAGGTGTCAGTTATAAGTATTACTTGATTAAAAAACAGATTTAACTTATATGATGTTTTTAAATTCATGTTTTTTTTTTGTTGTATAATGTATGTGGTGTTTAAAGAGTGGACACCGTGAATTAATTTCCCGCTGGGGACAATAAAATTACTATTGACTGTTCAACATTGATGCTTGCCTTTGGCAGTGTGCTTTAGATTATCATGGGGTGATAAGATTCTGGACAGAAGGAATTATAATGCCAGTCAGCATGAGGCTAATTCAAACTCTTAGTGCTGTTAAAGCAGATGACATTCATGATCCAGTCATTGAATTGTCAATGATGGCAACACAACAGTTGACCAACTTTGTCCCACATTATAAAACACCCACCTCCGTACTCCCACTAAATTCTTACATTGATTCACATCTTCTGGTACTTAAAATTAAAATACATTATATGATAAAACGTATTATTGCACAAGTACTGGGGAGAAATGCTTTCTGTATAGCAAATTAATTCTATAAATTAAGAAATATTTTGTATTATTTTATGAAAAATATGTAGGTGGGATGCAGTGTCTGAAGTAATTTCCCTAAAGGTATGTTTCACAATGCTGTTCCTCAAATGTTTTCGGGCAATCTATTGAGAACCCATCAGAGGGACTGGCCAAATTGTTGCTTCTTTTTCTCAGTTTACCTTCATAGGTATATCTTCAACAATGGCGTCCAACACCTGCGTATTTGTTCAATAGACTTTGTCAAGTAGATCTAGGTTTTGTGTTCTATAAATCCTTTGATAAGTGGATTTTCTTATCACAAACCAGGACTTCAAACCAAAAATACAAGTGGCTATTTGTCTTTCATTGAAAAACACAAATTATGAAATCAAGATAAAAGTTTTTTTTCATTTTTTTTTCATGACAGATGAGGAAAAAAATACATTTGATTTGATTTAGTTTTCAGATTTAAAATAGTAAAAACAAACTTAGGTGGAAAAAACCAAAAAAACAAAACAATTGGCCTGCTATCTCATATTCTGGGATCTTTTATACAATATATTAGGGATGTGTATTGGCAAGAATCTGGTGATACATGTATCACAATACAGGGGGGACGATACTATGAGTAAGACAACATATTGTGATTTTTAAACCCTAATTTAACTGTAGGAAAACTGTCTCAGGATTCAAAACACTCCAACCTGTTTCATAATAAACAGATCCAGTTTTATTTCTAGATCTAGTTGATCCACTGGAACAAAGAGGGTGAAAACAGCCACCAACTAGTGGTCATACTTTAATTTTACTACAAAAATTCCTGTCATTAATGGTTCCATTCAAATTCTAAAAAATTAAATACAATTTGATACATTGCTTTTGAATATCAATACAATACTGTGACGTAAAATATTGTGATATATCGGTGTATCTATATTTTCTTACATCCCTACTGTATAACAGCTTGTGCTTGCGGTATGTAGACGTATTACGATTTACCCCGTGACATCACTGCCCATGTATGGTAAGGCAAGGCAAGGCAATTTTATTTGTATAACACACTTTCAACAACAAGGTAATTCAAGGTGTTTTACATGATTAAGGGCAGTACAATAGCAGTAAAACACAGACAAAGCATATAAAGTAAAAACAGCAATAAAGCAAGCAGCATACACATAACATGATCCATCAAAGCATTACTCAAAGGCAGCTCTAAACAGATACGTTTTTAGTTGTGATTCAAAAGAACTCAGTGTTTCAGCAGCTTTGCAGTTGTCTGGAAGTTTGTTCCAGATTGGAGGAGCATAGAAACTGAAAGCTGCTTCTCCATGTTTGATTCTAATTCTAGGGATGTTGAGTAGACTGGAATTAGTGGACCTGAGTGGTCTTGGGGGCTGGTATAGTAACAGTAGATCTTCAACATACTTTGGTGCTAAGCTATGGGGTAAGGTCACTGTCGAAATAAAAGCGTATTCACAGGTTAAAATGTGTGCATATTGGTCAATAGTTGTGCATAACTACACATTTGTAAACTATTGAATGAAGCAAACCACAAATAAAACATAAGTGTAGATTTTCCCTGTGAGAATGCAATTTCAAAAGTTAAATCTGAAATAAATCACAAATACAAATTATACATTTACATTTGTGGTTTCCTCATTATGAACACGAGGAGCGATGAGCTTGAGAATACACATTTCTTCTCTGAGAATACAAATCTGCAACTGGGAGCATGGTCACGTGATCGAGGGTTTATCAATGGAGCTTAGATAAGTTGATGAACACAGCACCGGTCCAGATTCCAGGGGACAGTAGTGAACCTCACCCTGGAACCTGGGCCGGTGCTGTGTTCATCGTACTGTACCATAGAGTCGTGCCAATAGTATATCATGATCAACAGTGTTAAATGTTGCACTGAGGTCCAACAGAACCAGCACTGTGGTTCTACCACAGTCTGTTTTTATCCGAATGTCATTGAAAACTTTGACGACGGCAGTCTCAATGCTGTGGTGAGCACGGAAACCAGACGGTTGGTCATTGTTAGGAAGCTATTTAACTGCTGAAACTGCTTTTTCATTAATTTTACCGATGAATGGAAGATTAGAAATTGGCCTGTTGTTCTGCTTTAACGTGTTGTCCAGATGATCCTTTTTTACCAGTGGTTTAATAACAGCTGTTTTTAAAGCCTGGGGGAAGAGACCTGACAGGAGGGAGGAGTTAACTATTTTAATCAGATCAGACTCAATGACAGGGAAAACTTTCTTAAGAAAAACTGTGTGTAGGATATCAAGACAGCATGGTGGGTGTAAGTGTTTAAAAACAGAAATGTATCTCTGTCTAAACTCATTAAAATAATTTCCGTATTTTTTTACTTTATACTTTCTTGTGTGTTTACAGTTGCTTTGTTGAAAACAGGAAAAAATAGGAGGACACTTTTGAGGTGCACATCAGAAACAATGCCCATGTAGCGGTATTACATTTTTTTTAATGCTATTCTTTGAGTATGATACTTTGTGGTTTCAAAACAAAAATGAACTAACCACTGTGGTTTTCATTTTCTATTACTGGTTCATAATTTTATTATCCAGTTTCCAAAACCATAAAATTATTATCAAAACATGCACATAATGGTTTTATTGATCCTACACACGTTTTTACTTTAATTCTGCAATTAAGAACTGAATTCTGGGTGCCACATGGCTCAGTGGTAAAGCAGGCTCAGCATATATAGAGGGTGCTGTCCCCAACACAGTTGTCCCTGGTTTGATTCCCGGCCCCGGACCCTTTCCTTTATATATTTCCCCTCTATCACTCTGACCTTCTTCATGTCCATCTACTATTGCACAAAGGTCACTAGTGCCACAAAAACCTTTTAAAAACCTCCAAACCTCCAAAATGACTTAACTATAAAACACCGTGGTCAAATAAAATTAAGATTTTAATAAGGCAGAGCATAAACCTTAAATTACTTTAACTTGAAAGCTATATGTAATTTAGTCCTAATGAGGCAAGTGTCCTTCAGAAGTTTTGACTGTTTTGACTTTTGAGCAGGAATAAATTCCTGAGAGCTGAGCACATCTTTTCTGAATTTGTTATAAGACCTTATATGTGTTCGTAGACAATACTGAGACTGTCGCTTAGTAGGAAGAGTAGTTGTCTTGTAATCAGAGGGTCATAGGTTCAATTCCAGCTTCCTCCTGTCACATGTCAATATGCCCCTGGGCAAGGCTCTTAACCCCAAGTTGCCTACTGAGCTCTGTATCGTGTGTAAATGTGTGCATTTATGTGTGTGTGAATGGGTGAATGTGGCTCCAGTGTAAAGCACTTTGGGTAGTCAGAGTGACTAGAAAAGCCCTAAGTTCAATCCATTTACCATAAACAAACATTAAAATGCTGACTGAAACCCGAAAGCTCAAACTACTTGATAATATAATCAGTTTGCTGATTGTAATGTTGAACAAAAGAGATTTTCCTCAAAAATAATTTTTTCTTAAGTCATGAACTGGTTTACTGTACGTTGGAGCTATGATTTTAGTGAATTTCAGTTGAACTTTAACTTTCTCAATGTTCATTTTATAACCATGTTCAGGGAGTTGGACTAACTCGACACCATTTCTAAAATATTAATTATTTAACTCAAGAAATACACATTTCTTACACCGATGCTTAAAACCCTAGTTTTACATGTTTTTTACATCTCTAGGTGTTGGAGTCATGTTTTCAGATTTTGGTTTTCATGTTTAATGATACAATATAATCTTTAAGGTGTGGTTCTGAACATCGAAGGTTTAATGTTATTTTTAAATTACCTGGTTAAGATCAGATCATTTACATATTAGAACTCTGCTACTGGTTTATACAGTAGCATTTATATTGAAGAGAAATGTTTGTCTCATAATGTGAGAAAACAAAACACTGTTGTAAACCTTGCTGCCTTTAAAAAAAACAAACAAAAAAAGAAAGCTCTGCTGCAGAAAAAAAACTATTCTTGCTGCAGCACTCAGGTTTGATTACAAGTACATTGTTTTTATTGTGTCTTTTAGAGTCGCATTGTGCCTCTCTACAAACATTGCAGCTGCACACCCTAGAGCTACATAGCTTTTCATAGCAGAAATTGCTTGACGTTGATAAAACATCTGGAGCGATAAAAGCGAAAAAGCAGTAGATGGGCAACAGAAGCTATTTTATAGCTGAAGTGCAAAGGAAAACACAATTACTGGGGGAGGAGGACGGCAGAACGACTGAGTTATGTGCATGACTGAGGAAGCACCCCCTCTCTGCCCCTTTACTCTGACTGACAATGAGGTTGAAACTCACAGCACTGTTTATAGAAAATGAATTGAATGTCCATTTTCCTGGCCTTTCAAACTCGTCCTGTAATTATCAATTCCACTTTAGAAGTACAATCACTCCAAACTGTCAACGTGATTATGCAATTTGACACTAAGTCAGGCTTCAACTATGTAAATGTTCAAAACTGTGATACTGTGTACAATAAATCAGTTATATAAATATATATATATATAGAATACACAGAAAACAAAGTACATTTATGTTTGAATTTCAGTCATGCTTACATATAAAATGACAATGTTATAGTCATACAATAGCAATACAGGAGACTTAAATATAATGCTGTGAAACAGATATTTTGATATTAGCTTTCAAATTTATTTCACCTATAAATAAACAACCAATAAGATTAGCTACCATAACTATGCGGATGATACTCAGCTCTGCATTACGTTGCACCAGGTGACTTTGAACCCATCAAATGCATTGAACAAATAAATGGATGGATGTGCCATATATTTCTCCAGCTGAACAGAAACAAAACAGAAGTAATTAGTTTTGGACCTAAAGAGGAACGATCAATAGTCAGCACACAGCTTCAGTTAATACAGCTAGAAACTACTGATCAGGCCTGAAATCTAGGTGTAGTAAATGGACTCAGACCTGAACCTCCAGGGTCACATAAAGGCAATAACAAGGTCAGCCTTCTATCACCTGAAGAACGTTTTTAGAATTAAAGGACTGATGTCACAACAGGACCACGAAAAACTCATCCATGCATTTATCTTTAGTTGGATTGATTTCTGCAACAGCGTTCTCACAGGGCTGGCTAAAAAGTAAATTAGACAGCTGGAGCTGATCTAGAAAGCTGCTGCTTATGTCCTCAATAGAACCAGGAAAGTAGAGCACATCACAGCAGTTCTAAAGTCCTTACACTGGCTCCCTGTAGCTCAGAGAATAGACTTCAAAATACGTTTACTAGTTTATAAATCATTGAATGGCTTAGCACCAAAGTACTTTGAAGATCTGCTGTTACTATACCAACCCCCCAGACCACTCAGGTCCTCTAATTCCAGTCTACTCAACATCCCTAGAATTAGAACCAAACACGGAGAAGCAGCTTTCAGTTTCTATGCTCCTCTAATCTGGAACAAACTTCCAGAAAACTGCAAAGCTGCTGAAACACTGAGTTCTTTTAAATCACAACTAAAATCATAGCTGTCTGTCTCTGCGTCCTGTCAAGGAGACTGCCTGGATCGTTTGTAACAGTCTTTATTAAGGAGGACAACTCACACGCAGAGACAGACAGCTTGAGAGGAGGCTGCGGATCAGGCTGGTAGAGGGGTCTGGAGGATCTTGAGAAGATACGGGGTGTTTAACGATAAGCAAGCTGAAGTGGCTAGCTCAGGAGTTCCGAGGCTGGAGACCAGATGACAGAACAGTGTTGTGGTGAGTGAAGCTGTCTTTTAACTGTGGTGAGAGCCAATGAGGTGGAGGTGAGTTAGTGTGCACAGGTGGAGGTCGTTGGTCTAGATGAGGTCCTGACAGATTACCCTTAAATGAAATGTGAAAGGTATACATTTCCTTGTTTATGAATACGTTGGTGTCAATATGACTATTAAAATGAAATTCAAGAATCCCAATAGGAAAATTTTTATATCAAGCTGTATGATGACATAAGAAATATTTGTCCCCAACAGATTTTGTCCTGTTTGACTTTTCTTGTCCCACCTAAACATTTCAGGTGATTTGTTTTAATAGCAAACTAAGATAACATGTGTTACTATTAAAGTAAGTTTTAAATGATTCCTTAATTCATTAAGGCAAACAAATGTTTCTTTTCCAACCCTTTAAAAAGAAAAAGTAATTTCAGGAAATCACATAACCCAGAACATTATTTAAGCTACTGCTGACCTCACTTACCTGACTTAAGCCCATTGCTCATGATTTCGCAAAAAAAAAAAAGAAAAAAAAGAATGGGCATTAATGGCATCTATGTAAGAGTTCCGAGATAAAAGCCAGGTCATGGATAAGTTAACATAATTCATGAGAGCATGAACCCTGCTCACGAGCTAGAAATCCTAAAGGAGTGGCCATAAGTTTATGACCATGAACTCAAAAGGACTTGGGTTCAACTCATCAACAAAATATGGGTTTAGAATTTGGCAATTAAAGACCCAGCAGAGACCGATCTGTGGAGCAGCTGGAGGAGGCACCAAACTACTTTGAGATCCTGTTATGTTTGCTGCTGCTGGAAGAATGGAGAGTGATTCAGCCTTCCGTGGGCCAAAACTGGCCCCACCGGGATTTACTTTGTACTGCTGGCTACACCCCCCAGCTCAGCATAGAAGACTCTGCCACAATGGCTGCTTTTTACCATTACCACCGGAGGCCAACACCTCCACTGCTGCTCCTCATAAACTGATTGTGAAAAGACATTTGTCTATTACAGGTAGGGTAGCTATTACTGATAGCAAGTCATTACACATCTACATTAAAATGTTTGACGAACTGTTTTAATAAATTGGTGAGTGATAAAAAAGTTTACATGAAATGCCGTAGATTTAATAATGTGTAATTGACGTATTTCACTGTTCTGCTAAATTTAAAGTTGTTGAGCGCTGTCTGAAAGATGGGAAATATTCCCTCCATTCTTTTAAGTAAACTAAGCGTCTGAAGCTTAATTGCTGTGTTCAGAGTAATCTTCTTAAGTAGCTTTAACTCCTGAAAGACATCCAAAGCTTTCATGTTCTAAAATTCAAATGTTCAGCTGCACAACTACAATCCTCCAGAAATACAAGTCCCATTATTTTTGCACATTTTGCAGCGCTTATGTGAGAATGTCACCAGAGCATTTGTCCTCTTGAAAAAGTGCTTTCCTCCTCGCAAACTATCAAACACCTTAAATCAGACCAATGCGAGTTAGATATTGTTATTGCATTTCTGATTCTAAATAACCATTTCTTATAGTCTCTTACAAAGTGGAGACATTTTGATTCAATTCTCTTTGTAGAAATATTTCAGCTCTGCCCAATTTAAGGGTTATGAAAAACCTGTTTAAGAATCACAGTTTGATTTAAGTCCAGACTTTGACTTGGCCGATGCAAAAGCTTTATTATTTTTTTATTATTATTTTTATTTATTGTGATATAGTGGTGTAGCTGTTGTTGTACTCTGGATCAGTGTCCTGCGGCTTAACCCAAGTGTGCATAAGTTATAGTCAGAAATGGATGTTGGACATTCTCATTCAAGATTTTCTGCTGGAGAGCAGAATTCATGGTTTAAGCAATTATGATAACTCATCCATGTCAATCACAACACCAACACCATATTTTGATTGTTTGCGCTCTTTTCTTTGAAATGTTCTATTTATTTAATGTCAGATGTAACAGGACACACACTTTCCAAAAAGTTCAAATTTTGGCTTATTAAGGGAATATTTACCAAAATGTCTTGGGTATCATAAATATTCTTTTGACAGAAGTGAGATGATCTTTTGTGTTTTTTACTGGTTTTTACCTTTAAAATGTCCCATCAATGCAATTTTTGCCCAGTCTCTTTCTTATTGTTGATTCATGAATACTGACCTTACCTGAGGTCAGCAAGGTCTAAAAGATGTTGTTCTCCTGTGACTTCCTGGGAGAGTATTTGATGGACTTTTGGAGTAATTTTGCTGGAATGAAAAACTTGAAACCTCTTTTCGCATATGATGATCATTTACAGTTTAAGTGAGAAAAACAAGAAGTCTCTTTAAATGAAAGCATTTCAATTAAAACATTGGCAATCTAGTTGCATGAGCATCTACACTCTCTGAACTATACTTGGCTGAAACAGCTTTTGATTATGTTTTCAGGATTTAGATTTTGTTAGTACACATCAATTATAATAAATCTAGTGCACTGGACACATAGATCCTCTTTTGACATTTGCTTATATGCATCTTTAAAGCAATAGTTCGCAGACCAGGAAGAATGCAGAGTTCTGTATGTGTTCTTCATCTGAGAACAATCTCCTATATTTTCCACATATTTGGACTAGTGGGGTAAAGGTGCAAGACAGAAGCCTTTAATTTAAAATAAAAAATACAGATCTGAATAAAACCTTGTGGGAGAATGTGTTATGGTTCTAGGTAAAACAAAGCTTGAACTTTGGCCCATGAGAGGACATTTAAAGTATTAGAATGGACAAAGTTTGGAGCTAGATTTAGCAGAAAGCCTGTGGGGTCATCAGTAGAGGGCTGTGAAGAAGAGATGGACTCACAATCTGAGAGATATGGAGAGGTTTTGTAAGGTAGACGGCACAAATATTAACAAATCATGATGTAGGATGCTAATACCCCATTTTAATGGGTTGGTTTGTTTTTCAGTTTAACTGCACAATACATATGTCATAGGAAACAATGTTGTTTCACATGGCGTGAACATTTAGGACAGCCATTAGCAACTTTATTTACTGAAGAGTTGGCAACAATGCTTGGATGAAAAAGATACAGAACCACATTTCAGACAGATCTGGGGTATTAGCTTTTGACACTGACTTGAACACTACAGACTTTTTGATTATTACAAATAGCTACTTAAGACACTGCAAAAAAGCCATAAAGCCTAACATAGCATGGTCTAACAATTGATTCGTGCTCTATTTGTCCATATCACTCACTTATATAAAGTTTCATAAAGATATTTCTTTTAAAACGCTCTTAAAATGAACCTTAAGGCCATTGTCATTCTTATCTGTCAACATTTTGTGCTACATGGCTTGGCAGATCAATTGGAGACTAGGAGTGGGTTCAAAAGATGTCAAATAACCGTGCAGCAGCTAACCCCCAAAGGACTTTAGCCTTCATGGAAAAGTACACACACAATTGTTTTCCATCACACACACAAAAAAAATGTTGACTTCCATAATAGCTTGATAAATGTTTCTATCATAATCCATGTCTCCAATGTACCATCCTATAGCAGTGCAGTCTACTTAATATGGGTTTGAATTTAATGGAAACTTTTAGGTCATGAATAGATTTCTATTCTTCCTGAGAATAAAACAATCCCGCATTTTCGAGCTTTCCACTAAATTAGACCATAGGTCAATCTGGCTGCCTTTGCTGTCGGAATCGCTTTGCTTTGATTTACCGCATTCAGAGCATCCACTCAGGGTGCATTGAATGCCCTGAAGTATTGATTGAATTAGACAAAGAACCCTCATGAGGAGAAAAAAGACAGAATGCAATCATATTCCCATTAGCAGCAGGCTGGATAGGAGAAGCGTGTGCTGGCCTTTTCTTCTTGCCTTCCTTGTTCAACATTAATTAGAGTTCATTTCACATGTTCTGTTCTTTCAGTCCCCCCACTTTCAGCACACGCCACTTTTGGCCCCCACCCATCAGGTTTCTCTCAACTCTTTTGAATTAAAAACTCAATGTGGCATCAGTCAATGTTAAGAATTATTTAATATGAAGCTTCTTGAACCTACCACTTAAATTATGATGGGCAGTCAGAATTGGAATTCAAAAGGTGGAGATTAATTCAAGGCCTGATGTGCACATAAATCAAGCACTGAACAGTAGGAAGGGTTCAAAAAGCCATTGAAGAGAGCTATGGTGAGAATTGTGCACCATGAACATTTATGTGAGCTGAAAGCTGTGTTCTTTTCTTCTGCCAGTGGCATCTGAAGCTTTAGCCTCTGAACAAATGTCTTGCTGTGTTTTCATCACTGTCAAAAGGCTTGACTCATATCCCAAACGTTGTAGCAGAACTGTTTGGTTTGCCAGGGTAACTTTGATTGAGTGCTTATGTGTTTGAGATGTATTTTTCGGAAAAGATTGAGGCGAAAACCAGCTTAAAGAAGGGTAATACAACAAAAAAAAAACTGTTGAAGAGAAATTGAAAGTCAGACTTTATGAAATTGTTGACATAAAGAAAAACTTATTTTGTAGTGAAACAGCAGGACTCCAGAAAATCTTTAACTAAAACTTAAATATGCCCTCTTTTTTTCTACATTTAGCTTTCATCATGTTTTAAGATCGGAAACTGTTGTTTAAATCTGTTTTTAGATTGTTATACATATTTGTGCATTTTTGCATTTACGCTAGAATGTAGGAAATATGTAAAACAGCCAAATACAGTTGAGCTGTAATACTGTCATGACTTGAAATTGTCACATATATAAAAATTAGCAATGACACAGCTTTGAATGGAATCTTTTAAAACACCACTGTAAGAGTAATCCTGACCTCTGTGAATAAATGTGTGTAGTTTGATTTGTGTATGAAGAGCGTACATATTGTATAACTTCTTCTACTGGTGTGGGTAGAGAATGTCAGGGTAAAAATGCTACATTGCCCTGCCCTGACAGGACTAGCTCCATTACCAATATGCTATTTTGGCACTAGCCTGTTAATTTTATGGCCTGATAGTGTGACCTGAAATTGTCTACTTTTTGACAGCCTTTGTAAATACCATAAGCCACTACTATCAAAACAAGTGTCTGCTACAGTTCACAGGTGTTTTTCTTTTAGTTTCCTTTCGTGTTCCTCTTCTTGTTTCTGGTTTTATTATTGACAGAAAAAAGGTTTTGTTTGTAATTGCTGTTGAGATTTTGCCATATTACTCCTTTGTGTTTTGTTTCTTAGTTTCTAATTGTATTCTGTTTTCCGTGCATTTGAATTTATTTCTCTTAGATCACTGTTTGGTTTTTGGTGTGCAGTTTCCATGTCACAAGTTCAGCTTCCTCTGTGTTTTTATTCCGCTTCCCTCAGTCTGCCTGCTTGCTCCCCTTCACAGCTTTTCCCAGTCCCCCTGATTACCACACCTGCATTCAATGTCATCCTCCACTCTTCCCTCACTTTATAATCTAACTGGTTTTCATTGCTCTCTTGTGGTTCATCTGCTGAGCTCTGCTCTTGGTTTGTTTGTAAAATTATTTACTTTATCTTCAGCTCATGTTTTTTGGATTTATGAACTACAGGCTTAGTTTTTTTTTTAAGTTGCCTTTTATCATCAAACTGTTTTTTCCCCTTCACTTCTGCCTCTTTATGCCTGTGTTTAGGTCCTCGACATCCATCACACATTTTACTGCTGCTGCTTTTGTTAATCATGTAGCCTTACAATAGTGTAGCAATTATCAAAGGTGGACAAGAAGAGGTAGCACAAGCCAAATCCTGAAATAGCTAATGCAACGCAATTTCTTAAAATCCAAAAACATGGTGCAGTCAAGGCAGCGAGATAGATAATTAAAGAACAAGAAAAAGAGGAGAAAAGACACACAAACCTTTAGGGTAGCAAGGAGAAACATCTTGAGATTTGTCTTTAGATGTTATACAGAATTGTGATTGTGTAATTTTACTATAATATTATAAACATTTGTTCTAAATCGATTTTAGTTTATTCTTTTTATTGTTAATTTAACTTTGCACAATGATGTAATAGCAAAACAGTAATGACTAGTTTACACAACTAAAGTTGAAATATGTAATAATAATTAAAAAAAAAAATTAATATGCTCTGATAATAGGTGGAAAAGTTATCAACGGTCACAATTCAGTTTTAGGATAATTGTTTTTGTTTTTGATCGGTTCACTTTTATTTCCATTTTTGTAAGCCCTTCAGAAATTCCATACATCATCAATGTATAAATAGACCATTTATGGTTTTATAATATGAGTTATTCTGAAGGACATGCCCGAGTCATAACTGAAAACTTGTTTTAGCCTAGGTTTTTGTCATCGTGACAGAACTAGAGTTAAAGGTGGATGTAATTTTGGACAGTAAACAGGGAGACATTGCTAATCTCAAAATGCTTATTTTATGGCAAAAAAATGGTTTCAAACTAGCACTGTTACCTTGCAGCAAGAAGATCCTGGATTCAAATCTTGGGAAGCGTCTTTCTGAATGAAGTTTGCGTGATCTCACTGTGCATGTGTCGATTCTCACTGAGTACATCGACTTTCTCCTGCAGTCCAAAGAAATGCATTTTAAGTTAACTGGTCTCTCTAAATAGCCTTTAGGCCTGAGGGTAAATGTCAATGGCTGACTGTCCTGTGTATCTCTCTATTTTCAGTGTGATGTATTGGTGACCTGTTCAGGATATACCTAGCCTCTTGCTTATTGACGTTTGTAGAAAGGCACGTGTTTTCCCCACTACTGGCAAGATTAAGCGAGAATAGATAATGGATGGAGAGTTTTAAACCAAAACATAAATGGTGAGTGTGAACCAAACTTCATTTGAATAATGAACTGAACTTAATGCACTCGTTGACAACTTGGATTAATTGGAATGTATGCATGATTGGACTGATCTGTGTTTTTTGTAAAGTGCCTTGAGATGACATGTTTTGTGAATTGGGCTTATTTCAATTAACTAAAATTGAATTAAGCCCTGAACTAAAACTATACTTTTCTCTGATGCTAACATTTAGTTAATGCCTCTTCTATAATTGAATATCTATTTATGTTGATGGTGCAGAAAGACATGCTGCTATAGGAAAATTATGCTCCTATTTCTTTGAGATTTGCAAAACTTTCTGCCATATGAGTGCTGCAGCTCTCACATGTCATGTATAGCTTGTTTTCCACCGCAACAGAATAAATGCAATCAAGACTGTAGGAGTCCAGGATGTCTGCAAGAACTTCCTGTTGGATTTTCTGGAGATGTGGAGATGGTGGAATCCGGGAGTGAGGACGAAGCTCAGAGAGCTACGTAGGAGCTGGAGAGCAGATCACAAGGAGAAGACAACGATGAACCCTGGTGAGGAACACAGAGAGGTGAGCAGGTTTGCCTAGGAGAGCTTAGCAGGAACACAGTTGGAAACACGGAGGACCTGAGGTTCATTATCAAACGATATACAACACTCAGGCGCAGAAGAGCTGTCATCCAGTTCCTTTTTTCTGTTGCTATGGCGCTGCAAAAGCAGCTGCTGGTTATGTTAGCTCTTCCTTTTTGTTCTTTTTTAGTGTTCTTCTTTAGTATTTTTGGCATTGTTTGTGCGATTTATCTGATGGGTGCACTTTTTATACAAAACGTGCACATCATGAGGTACTTTAAAAAAAAACTTTTGTACTTTGTTTTTTTTATTTTTGGGAAATCACAAGGAATGCACTGGGAAACTCGTTGGAAGATTTTGACTGTAACTGTAACTGTCAAGATAGTGACTCCAATGGTGCGTTCACACCGGTCAGCACATCCAGGCAGCAGGGCAGCTAGATTACATGCCTACGCGTCAAGTGGGCGTTAAGCTGCCCCGCAGCAAGTCGCACGCGTCAGCACAGCTGGCATCAGCGCTTTCACGCATCTGCTGCTCAGAGGCGTTGACAGACCATCGGAGCAGCTGCTGCGTGAAGTTGGAAAAACTGAACTTTGGGGCACCAAAAGCAGGGCGTCAACCAATCATAGGGACTCTTTGTACTGACGTGGATTGGCAATTCATTCATTCAAAATGGAGGATCAAATAATCATTGCTGTCTGTAATTTCCATGAATTATATGACCTGTCTTCGTCTTTTTACAAAGACAGGATGAGATAGGATTTATTTAGAGGAAGATATCGGAGATATTGGAGTGCCAGGTAAGCAGTTAAATATATTTTTAAACTTTCTTGTTATGTTAGCTAACGCTAGCCAAACCTGATTAGGGCAACTACGGGACGTGATGGACCGACGCGGACTACAAAGTGTTCAAGCAGCTGGGTCTTAATTTTAAAGCATCAACTTTCGTCCGTTTGAGCGATTTGACGCGTGGACGCGCTGACCGGTGTGAACGCCCCATTACTCTCATGTTGGAGTTTTTGGGCTCCGGACGCTGCTCCCTTGTTTACAGCTGAAATCAGCTGCTAGCTCTGCAAGAACCGACACTTCTCTACACAGAGTAGCTGGACCTTCCCTCTGAGATACGGAGGAGCAGAAGAGGCATCAGAGCTTCATAAAGGCTCCAGGAGAGGAAACGGAGGTATAAACCTTATTTACCGTCCGTCATCATAGGAAATATCCGCTTACTCCCCAATAAGATAGAGGAGCTCAAAGCACTGATCAGAACACAGTGGAAATACAGACAGTGCAGCCTAATCTTCTTTACTGAGAAGTGGTAAATGCAGATTGTGAGGTGTCGCTGGAAGGACTCAAGCTATACTGTTATATACTAGTTATACTACTAACTGTCTTTTACCTCATCACCTTATTCCTTTTCTTGTTTGTATATTCAATTCAATTCAATTCAGTTTATTTATATAGCGCCAATTCACAACAGATGTCATCTCAAGGCACTTAACAAGAAGTCATTTCAATACATTTATACAAACATTCCAATCTGTTAAAAAGTTTCCTATATAAGAAATCCCAGCAGATTGCGTCAGTCATTGGCGTGAGGTTGGGCAGACTTTCCAACCACAGCAATCCCTCATACTGAGCAAATATGTAGCGACGGTGGAGAGGAAAAACTCCCCTTTAACAGGAAGATACCTCCAACAGAACCAGGCTCAGTAGGAGCGGCCATCTGCCACGACCATCTGGCGGTTTGAGAAGACAGAGCAGAAACACAGAAGGAACAGAAGATCTAATATAAGAGAACTCTCTATGTTACAGAAAGTGAAAAGTTGATAACAGGACACAGTGGATGTTCAGTTACTGGGAGCACCATCCCAGTCGATGCCCCCCGTCCAACAGGGCATTGCAGCCAAGCAGTATACCAGACCAGGTCTATCTGCTATGGAGAGAAAAAGACTGAGAGAAAACAAAGTTAACAGTCGAAATAACAGAATGTACTGTAATACAACTGGAGAGTAGTAGTGGAAAAGGAAGTAGCAGTGACAAGAAAATTGGTAAGTTCGTCCTCCAGCAGTCTAAGCCTATAGTAGCATAACTACAGAGCTAGCTCAGGATGACCTAAGCCACTCTAACTATAAGCTTTATCAAAAAGGAAAGTTTTAAGCCTGGCCTTAAAAGTAAACAGAGTGTCTGCCTCACGGACTAAAGCAGGGAGCTGGTTCCACAGGAGAGGAGCCTGATAACTAAAAGATCTGCCTCCCATTCTACTTTCAGAAATCCTAGAAACTACAAGTAAACCTGCAGTCTGAGAGTGAAGTGCTCTGTTGGGAACATATGAAACAATTAGATCTCTGATGTATGATGGAGCTTGATTTTTAAGGGCTTTGTATGTAAGAAGAAGGATCTTAAATTCTATTCTGGATATAACAGGGAGCCAATGAAGGGAAGCTAAAGCAGGAGAAATGTGATCTCTCTTTTTAATATTCCTCAGAACTCTTGCTGCCGCATTTTGGATCAACTGAAGGCTTTTAATGGCATTTTGTGGACTACCAGTAAAGAATTACAGTACTCCAGTCCTGAGGTAACAAATGCATGGACTAGTTTCTCAGCATCACTCCTGGACAGGATGTTTCTAATTTTAGCAATATTCCGGAGGTGAAAGAAGGAAATCCTAGAAACCTGTTTAATATGGGATTTAAATGTCAAGTCTTGGTCAAAAATAATGCAGAGGTTCTTTACGTTATTACTGGGGGCCAATTTAATGCCATCCAGATGAAGTGATTGACTAATTAGTTTCTTTTTAAGAATTTCTGGTCCAAAGACAGCAACTTCTGTCTTGTCAGAATTTAAAAGCAAAAAGTTTAGATTCATCCATGTTTTTATGTCTTTCAGACATGCCTGCAATCTACCTAACTGACTGGGTTCATCAGGATTTATGGATAAATATTGTTGTGTATCATCGGCATAGCTGTGGAAATTTATCCCATGCTGTCTAATGATTCTACCAATTGGAAGCATATATATGGTGAAAATAATTGGTCCAAGCACAGAACCCTGTGGAACTCCACAAGTAACCATTGAGAGTGAAGAAGATTGATCATTTAGATGAACAAACTGGAATCTGTCAGACAAATATGATTTAAACCAGCCTAGTGCTGTTCCTTTGATCCCTGCAACATGTTCAAGCCGTTCTAAGAGAATATTGTGATCGACTGTGTCAAAAGCAGCACTGAGATCTAACAAAACCAGAACAGACACAAGTCCATTATCTGAGGCCATGAGAATATCATTAGTAACCTTCACCAGTGCTGTTTCAGTGATGAGCTCTAAAACCTGACTGAAACTCTTCAAACGGCTCGTTACTGTTTAGATGCTCACAGACTTGATTAGCAACAATTTTCTCAAGGATTTTGGATAAGAAAGGAAGGTTAGATATAGGTCTGTAATTCACTAAGTCATCTTGATCAAGGGAAGGTTTCTTGAATAAAGGTTTAATTATAGTATCCGTTTGCTAAGGATAGATTCATCATATCCAAAATGGGGCCAGGAACCAAATGGAACACTTCTTTAAATAATTTGGTTGGGATTGGGTCCAACATAAAGTTGAAGGTTTAGATGAGGCTAATATTTTTGATAATTCCGAAAGCTCGACTGAATCAAAACAGTAAATGAGGCAGTATCGGAAAGAACTGTAGATCCTTATTTGTGCTTAGGCTGAGTAAGAAGTAATCATGTTTGGGAGGATGCCAATGATTTTATTTTTAATAGAATAAATTTTATTTATGAAGAATTCCATAAAATCATCACTGCTAAGAGCTGGGGGAATAGTTGGCTCAACAGAGCTATGACTCTGTGTAAGTTTGGCAACTGTACTAAAAAGAAACCTAGGATTGTTTTTATTCGCCTCTATTAATGATGAAAAATATTTAGTTCTGGCTTGTCGAAGGGTCTTTTTATACAGCAGTAGACTGTTATTCCAGGTTAAATAGGAATCCTCTAGATGTGTAGAGCGCCATTTTCTCTCCAACTTCCTAGTATTCTGCTTTAAAGTATGCAACTCTGCGTTAAACCAAGGAGTCAGCCTCCTATGGCTAGCCACTTTCTTTTTAAGGGGGCTACACAATCTTATGCCAAACGCAATGAGGACGTAACGCTGTAAACCAGACCATCAATTTCTGAAGGGTTAGAGATAGAATTGCTGCCATCCACTGTGTTACTCTGAGACACTAAGGAAAGTAAGAATGGAACAGATTCTTTAAAAATTGTTACAGCATTGTCTGATAACGCTCTACTATAATGAAATTTTCTTTCAGATTTAAGATGGTCGGTTAAAGTAAATTCAAAAGTTATTAAGAAGTGGTCAGACAAGACCGGGTTATGTGGGTGGACTGTTATTTCCTCACACTCAATACCATATGTCAGTACAAGCTCCAAAGTATGTTTACCCGAGTGGGTCGATCCCTGTACTTTTTGAGTAAAGCCAATTGAGTCTAAAATAGCACTAAAGGCTGCATTTAGGCTATCACTTTCAGTATCCACATGAATATTGAAGTCCCCCACTATAATGACCCTATCAGTATTTAATACTAAATCAGATAAAAAATGTGAGATCTGATCCAAGAATTGAGAGTAAGGGCCTGGTGGACGATACAAAACCACAAACAAAAATGGTCTTAATGTTTTGCAACTTGGATGAGGAAAATTAAGGGTTAGATGTTCAAAAGAACTGTAGCTATCAATTGGTCTGGGACTAATTAGTAAATCAGAACAAAAAATGGTTGCAACTCCTCCTCCTCGCCCAGTATTTCTAGGAATGTGAAAATTTAAATGACTGGAAGGAGTTGACTCATTTATACTGACATAATCCTCCTGCTGCAACCAGGTTTCTGTGAGACAAAGCAAATCAATGTTATTATCACAAATCAGGTCATTTACTAACAAAATCTTTGAGGAGAGAGATCTTATGTTTAATAAACCACATTTAATAGATTTATTTTTCTGTTCAGTCAAAGTCGTATTTATTTTTATCAGATTTCCATAATTTGCTTTTGTTGGCTTAACTTTTAATCAATTTAATTTTGGCCGTGGGCAAGTCACTGTTTCTATAGGGTAATGGGTGGATAACAGTACAGAAGCAGCAGAGAGGTGGGTTAAACTACGACTCTGCTTCCTGGTCTGGACCCTGGGTTGTCAGTGTTTTGGAGGACTAATAAATTCGGCCATATTCCTAGAAAGAAGAGCTGCTCCATCCAAAGTGGGATGGATGCCGTCTCTCCGGATCAGACCATGTTTTCCCCAAAAAGTTCGCCAGTTATCAATGTAGTCCACATCGTTTGCAGGACACCACCTAGACAACCATTGATGGAATGACAGCATGCGGCTCAACATCTCTTCACTGGTCTGATCAGGCAGGGGACCAGAAAAGATTACCGAGTCTGACATTGTTTTGGCAAACTTACACACCAAAGCAACACTAATTTTTGTGACCTCCGATTGGCGTAACCGGGTGTCATTACCACCAGCGTGAATAACAATCTTACTGTATTTACGCTTATCTTTAGCCAGCAGTTTCAGGTAGGATTTGATGTCGCCCTTTCTGGCCCCTGGCAAGAATTTGACTATGGTTAATGGTGTCTCTAATGCCACGTTTCTGACTATGGAGCTGCCAAT
Source organism: Valencia hispanica (assembly GCA_963556495.2). Classification (NCBI taxonomy): domain Eukaryota; kingdom Metazoa; phylum Chordata; class Actinopteri; order Cyprinodontiformes; family Valenciidae; genus Valencia; species Valencia hispanica. The sequence continues at coordinate 32,659,669 of OY747717.1, read as the reverse complement.
TACCAGGGTCGGCTTCTCATCGGGTGTGTCGCTGAGCGGGGATAATCTGTTAGAAACGTGGACGGGTTGGTGGTGGCCCGTGGGCTGGGTCCTAGAACTATGCTTCCTACGTACAGTCACCCAGCCGGCCTGAGGTCCCGGCTGCGCGGGCTCTACCGGAGGACGGCTAGGGGGTTCTATCCTTGTTGGCTTCGCGCTGGCTAATGGGCTTCGGCTATCTGCTGGTTTTTCAACAGCGCGGAGCCGTGCTTCTAATTCTGATACCCTCGCCCCCAAAGCTACAAAAATATTACATTTATTACAGTTACCATTATCACTAAAGGAGGCAGGGAAGTAACTAAACATCTGACAGAGAGAGCAAGAGAGAAGAGAAGGGTTAGAGACAGGAGAGAAAAGACTAGCCATAGCCGCAATGAAGCTAAGCTAACTGAGCTAGCGAGACCTTACCACCCCAAGAAAAGCTGTGTGAAACACAAGGAGTTCCCAAAACGTAAAGTACACCACCACAAAGCGTGTGTTTTAGTGTCCTTGTGTGTTAAAATAACCTAGAGAGGCCTCAGCACAGAGAAAACAAGATAAATTCAAGAGAGTCTGAACACCAAACAGCTCCACAGAGCACAACAGGAAATGACGCAATACGGCTCACCCGTCACATGCTATGGTATATGCTACTATAGCATGTGAATTTCAATAAAGTAAAATTATTAAATCCTCAAACCATGATGAGTTCAATGACCTACACCTGTGAAAGGATAGCAGGCAGGTTCCACCCTCGGCTTGATTGACAGGCACTCAGCTCAGCCAGGACCTCTGGTGGAAACTTCCAGAATAGTGGAGCAGCAGGAAGCAGACAGAAAGAGAAAACACAGACAAACACTCAAGACTACTAACAGTATTTATTGTTTTTCCCACTTGTTATTATTTGTGATCTTAGTCACCTTATCGTGGTGGAGAGGATTGAGTGTCCCAATGAGCCTAGGAGCTATGTTGTTGGGGGAGTTTAGCTCCTGGTAGGGTCACCCATGGCAATTTGGTTCTAGGTGAGGGATCAGACAAAGCGCAGTCCAAAAGACCCCTATGATGAATGCAATAAATGGATTCAGTGTTTCCTCGCCCAGACGCGGGTCACCAGGGCCCCCCTCTGGAGCCAGGCCTGAAGGCGGGGCACGTTGGCGAGCGCCTGGTGGCTGGGCCTTTACCTATGGGGCCCGGTCGGGCTTAGCCCGAAGACGTAACATGAGTCCCCCTTCCCATGAGCTCACCACCTGTGGGAGGGACCATGGGGGTCGGGTGCAGTGCAGGATGGACGGCGGCCGAAGGCGGGGACCTTGGCGGTCCGATCCTCGGCTGCAGAAGCTGGCTCTTGGGACGTGCAATGTCACCTCTCTGGTGGGGAAGGAGCCAGAGCTGGTGTGCGTGGTTGAGAGGTTTTTGACTGGACATCGTCGGACTCGCCTCAACACACGGCTCTGGCTCTGGAACCCGTCTCCTCGAGAGGGGTTGGACTCTCTTCCACTCTGGAGTTGCCCCCCCTCAGAGGCGCCGAGCTGGGGTGGGCATACTTGTTGCCCCCCATCTCGGCGCTTGTACGTTGGGGTTTACCCCGGTGAACGAGAGGGTAGCCTCCCTCCGCTTACGGGTGGGGGGACGGGTCCTGACTGTTATTTGTGCTTACACGCCAAATGGCAGATCAGATCACCCATCCTTTTTGGAGTCCTTGGAGGGGGTGCTGGAGAGTGCTCCTCCCGGGGACTTCCTTGTTCTGCTGGGGGACTTCATCGCTCACATGGGCAATGACAGTGAGACCTGGAGGGGTGTGGTTGGGCGGAATGCCCCCCCCGATCTGAGCCCGAGGAGTGTCTTGTTATTGGACTTCTGTGCTCGTCATGGATTGTCAATAACAAACCTCATGTTCAAGCATAAAGGTGTCCATATGTGCACTTGGCACTAGGACAACCTAGGCCGCAGCTCGATGATCGACTTGGTTGTCGTCTCATCTGACCTGCGGCCGCATGTTTTGGACACTTGGGTGAGGAGAGGGGCTGAGCTGTCCAATGACCACTACCTGGTGGTGAGTTGGCTCCGATGGCGGGGGAGGACGCCGGACAGACCTGGCAGGCCCAAACGTGTTGTGAGGGTCTGCTGGGAACGTCTGGCAGAGTCTCCTGTCAGAAGGAGCTTCAACTCACACCTCCGTTAGAACTTCGAACACGTCACGGGAGAGGCGGGGGACATTGAGTCCGAGTGGACCATGTTCCGCGCCTCCATTGTTGAGGCGGCTGACTGAAGCTGTGGCCACAAGGTGGTCGGTGCCTGTCACGGCGGCAACCCCCAAACCTGGGGGTTCGAGGGTTGCTGTCAGGCTGAAGAAGGAGTCCTATCGGGTCTTTTTGGCTTTCTGGTCCACCATCCGGCGTCTTGGGGGGGGGAGCGGTCTGCCACCAACACTGTTTACAGTGGGGATGGTGTGCTGCTGACCTCAACGAGTTTGTTCCAACTACAGGGGGATCACACTTCTGAGCGTCCCTGGTAAGGTCTATTCAGGGTTTTGGAGAGGAGGGTCCGACGGATAGTCGAACCTCGAACCCAGGTAGAACACAGCGGTTTTCGTTCTGGCCGTGAAACACTGGACCAGTTCTACACCCTCAGCAGGGTCCTGGAGGGTGCGTGGGAGTTCGCCCAACCGGTCTACATGTGTTTTGTGGACTTGGAGAAGGCGTTCGACTGTGTCCCTCTGGGAGCCCTGTGTGGGGTACTCCGGGAGTATGAGGTACCGTACTCCGTAGAGTGTCTGGGCTCTCCCTTAGAGATAGGGTGAGAAGCTCAGTCGTCCGGAGGGAGCTCAGAGTAGAGCCGCTACTCCTCCACATCGAGACGAGTCAGTTGAGGTGGCTCGGGCATCTGGTCAGGATGCCTCCTGGACGCCTCTCTGGTGAGGTGTTTCGGGCACGTCCCACCGGTAGGAGGCCCAGGGGAAGGCCTAGGACACGCTGGAGGGACTATGTTTCTCGGCTGGCCTGGGAACGCCTTGGGATTCCTCCTGAGGAGCTGGCCCAAGTGGCTGGGAAGAGGGAAGTCTGGGTCTCTTTGCTTAAGCTGGTGCCCCCACGACCCGACCCCGAATAAGCGGAAGAAAATGGATGGATGGATGCATGGATGGTTACAATTTTCAGCTTTACTTTTAGTGTCTCCTATCATCATGATTAAGACAAATGTGCTTCCCCAGTCCTTCAAACCAATATCTTCACTGATACCTTCACATTTAAATTGTATTGTCTTTTCCATTCACGGCTTCTTTTAGTCAGTTTGCTTGTTTTGTCACTGTCAACTGCTTTTATCTGATAAAAAGCACCTTGTTCTCTAGAAATAAAGGTTGATTAATTTGAATTGACCCTTCACTAGGTTATCAATATAAGAGTCCTAATGATTTCTATTTTATTCATTAACCTTTTTATCCCTAGAGAGCTATTAGCATACTACTTTCACCCTAAACCAGTCTCTGCAAGAGTGTTTCCTTTCCTAGTCTTTGTGTGTTATGTAGTTGTTGCTAGTCCATAGAAAATTGGCTTTGGAGTTTGAGTGATAGTTAGCTTTCACTTTCAGCTTTTTACTGAGCTCAATCATTTTACAGAGTACTACTTGCTTTAGTCATACAGTAAATTTCACCTTTCAGTCATTCAGTGTACAACTTTGCTTTGAACTGCCCAGAAGGTAATTGATTATGCTACTATTATCAACTTTCAGACTCTCTCTTCCATCCAAAGCTCATACACATGCAAAAGTGCATAAAAATATATAACACAGTGCTCGTGCAGTATGTGTTGGTCAGCATAGAGGGTAGGGATAAAGTGCAGTCCCACAGCTTACTGCTTTGCTTTCCTTTACCATCTAATATATGTTGAATAGCTTATATGGCAAGATTCCAAAATCAATAATGGACAGTTAGTAAATGCAGTCTTGTCTGAAACACCTCTAGAGGTTTCCACTTGAAGAATTAAAATTGTAAAGGCTAATAAAAAAGGGCCTTCAACTTTGCACCTTGAATATTTGAATTTGATCGCAAAGTTCATTTGAGGTGAAAATCCAATATGCATTTTATTTTATTCTTTTTTTAATTAAAGCCTGCATTAGGATCAGGATGTTGCACTGATTGGTATGTTTGTTTGATGTGTGAACAAGTGTAAAATTGCTAAATAAACAAAGATTTATTTCTAATGAGTACACATTGACACTACGCCAATAGCTTACAGATGCTTTTTAGAATAACATGAAACTCTTTGTGGACACAACAAATTTTTTATAGATTTATGTTTATATAATATCTATAGAATAATTACAATCTCTGACGACTTAGTAGGAGTTATGGAATTGTGCTAAAATGATGTGCTGGGTCTGTGAAAATACCACTTGGAAAATAGAAAAGATCGGTTCTCTTGTGGTTGACAGTTTTATCGAATTTCAAACAATTTTATCAAACCTCATACTCTGAAAAGCACTAATATAGCTGTGTCAGTGATAGTTCTGACATTTAGTTATTTCTAAAAGATTTGTTTACTATTTTAATTCTTTTTGAGGATGACTACTAACCACGACCTACATGATGATTGAAATCTCAAGCTAGTATGGGGACAAGTCAAATACCTTCTGGAGAAGTGTTACTCCCAGATAAGACCAAGATTTGAACCATTTTATCTCAATGTCAGAGTGTTTGGAGGAGTCTTTCAGACTTTTACTAAGTGTCATGCTGTGAGAATATCTTTCAGCCAGTGGCACTGGTATATTGCACAAAGTACATGGATTATTAAACAATTTCTTTATTTGACCCTAGCTGTGATATTGTGAAGCACACCCATAATATCAGTGTGGGGTTACCAAAATGTATTCTGTTATATCAATTTTGTTTTTCTATTTTTGATATAACTGGTTTGGGGAGTTGGTTGCTTCCTGCCTGGGGAAGAGGCTTGACCAAGGGCTGAGGACTTTAAAAGCAAACTTCCAGCAAAGTAGGGCCAACCAGGTGCTTGTCAGCAAGATACTTGCTCCTCTAAGGTACACAAGATTACATGTGGTATGCACCAGGGCTCAATTTTAGGCCCAGTGCTTTTAAACCTTTATATACTCCCTCTTGGGAGTGTAATCCGAAGACATGGAGTTAACTTTCACAGTAATGCTGATGATACAAAGTTGTACATCTCCGTGTCTCCTGATGACACACGGCCAATGGATGCACTTCTTAACTGCATTTTAGGCATCAAATCCTGGATGACAGAAAACTTTCTCCAGCTCAACTAGGACAAAACTGAAGTTTTAGTCTTTGGCCCTGAGGCTCAGAGAGAAACTTTACCAAAACTACAACCACTGTCATTTAATTCTTGTTTACAAGTGAAGAACCTGGGCATGGTTTTTGATACTGAGCTGACTTTTATCCCTCACATTAAAACCATTACTAAAATATGTTTTTATAATCTAAAGAACATTGCCAGAGTCCGCCCCATTCTCTCTCTGGCCAATATGGAGACACTGATGTGTGCTTTTATCACCAGTAGAATTGATTACTGCAATGCCCTGTTTTCTGGTCTTCCCATAAAGAGTATCTCAGGTTTACAACTTCTGCAAAATTCAGCAGCACATGTCCTGACAAAGACCAAGAGGTGGGAGGACATTACACCAGTCTTAAAGTCATTGCATTGGCTCCATGTATCATTTAGGATCGATAATAAGGTTCTTTAAAGTTTGTATGTGTGTTAATGGTGTTGAGCCTTCTTATCTTTCAGAATTGGTTTTACCATATGAACCTTTGCGGTCTCTGCGCTCCTCTGGCAGCCGTCTCCTTTTCATACCTAAAGTCAGAACACACACTCACGGTGAGCCTTCTTTCCAGTACTATGGCCCTCACCTCTGGAACAGGCTGCCGGACCTCAGGGCCACAGACAATGTTCATGTTTTTAAGAGCAGGCTCGAGACCCACCTTTTTAGCCTAGCTTTTAACTGATTATTTATCATAGTCTGTTTAATTCCTCTGCATGTTTTACTTGCTTATGTTTTATCAGTGTTTTACTACTTTGTCTTACGTTTATCCCCTGTTTATTTTTAAATTTTAACCTGTTATTTTAATCTTCCTTCCAGTGTTTACTCTATGGCAGCTCTCTGCCCCGGGAGCGGTGGCCGGCTGTGGCCGGCTGTGGCTGCCTGGGTGTTCTCCAGGTAGCGCTTAGGTGGAGGTGGGGGTCTTGGCCTTGCCTCCTCTGGGCACCTTGTGTCAGTGCCTTGGCTGTTGATGTGCTGTTGCCAGTGCAGATGGCTCCTTTCATCTGTACTCTGCCCGATGTCCTTTTATTGTTGCTATTTAGTGTGTGTGTGCATGGGGGTTGGGTTGGGGGGAGGGGGGTATGATTGTGATCATGCTTTTAAATCTGTTGGAGAGGGATAGGAACATAGTTTCTCTAGGGTCATTTTTAATCTGTCAAGCACTTTGAGTTGCAATGTTTGTATGAAAAGCACTTTATAAATACATTTTGATTTGATTTGATTTTAGGTTCAGTTAAATTATTTGGTCCTTAGGGAATATTGATGTTTAGCTCTGTTTCCCCTATTGGGTGTAAATGGTCCGGCCAAATCATCATATATGTTACTCTTCTGTATCTTTGTGTTAGGTCGGTTTTGTAAGCTAAGTTGTGCATACTTTGTTTGCAGAGATAATTTTGTGCAAGTCACTTCTTTCAGTAGTTATATTTTATTGACCTCTTATGTGCCCAATGATTACATTTTTGTACATTTTTGGAGTTAAATTTGAAAAAAGCTTAGAAATTTTTACCTCACACATATAAATGGAGTGTTAAAGGTAAAGGCAGTTTTGAAGCATTAGTCTTGCAAGTTCAGCTGCTTTCAACTATCTTCCAAGTACAACAACGGATTGAAAGGAGTTTCTGTCTGAGAAATGGTCTATGTCAAACGCTGGAAGCTTGCGACTACGTTAGAAGTTAAAAGATAAATTGTGGTGTGACTGGATTTAATTAGTCCTTTATTTAGACATAAGTAAGAAAGGTCTTTGACTGAGGGGATCTTAAAATGGGCCTTGGGAGACCAGGAAGCCTGCAGTTCCTTCCATTAAAGCTTTTTATTTTTCTGCTTAGGTGTTCTTGAGGTAATATCTGCTCTCCAAGTAATGGTGTTACTTCAATTCAATTCAGTTTATTTATATAGCGGCAATTCACAACAGATGTCATCTCAAGACACTTAACAAGAAGTCATTTCAATACATTTATACAAACATTCCAATCACTTAAAAAGTTTCTATTTAAGGAATCCCAGCAGATTGCGTCAGTCATTGGCATGAGGTTGGGCCCCGTTGATGCAGACTTTCCAACCACAGCAATCCTTCAGCAATCCCTCAAACTGAGCAAGCATGTAGCGACGGTGGAGAGGAAAAACTCCCCTTTAACAGGAAGAAACCTCCAACAGAACCAGGCTCAGTAGGAGCGGCCATCTGCCACGACCGTCTGGGGGTTTGAGAAGACAGAGCAGAAACACAGAAGGAACAGAAGATCTGATATAGGAGAACTTTCTATGTTACAGAAAGTAAAAAGCCGACAACAGGACACAGTGGATGTTCAGTTACTGGGAGGATCATCCCAGTCGATGCCCACCGTCCAAAAGGGCATTGCAGCCAAGCAGGATACCAGACCAGGTATATCTTCTATGGAGAGAAAATCACTGAGAGAAAACAAAGTTAACAGTCGAAATAACAGAATGTACTGTAATACAACTGGAGAGTCGTAGGAGAAAAGGAAGTAGCAGAGTGAAGAAAATTGGTAAGTCTGTACTCCAGCAGTCTAAGCCTATAGCAGCACAACTACAAAAAGGAAAGTTTTAAGCCTGGCCTTAAAAGTGAACAGAGTGTCTGCCTCACGGACTAAAGCTGGGAGCTGGTTCCACAGGAGAGGAGCCTGATAACTAAAAGATCTGCCTCCCATTCTACTTTTAGAAATCCTAGGAACTACAAGTAAACCTGCAGTCTGAGAGTGAAGTGCTCTGTTAGGAACATATGGAACAATTAGATCTCTGAGGTATGATGAAGATTGATTATTAAGGGCTTTGTATGTAAGAAGAAGGATCTTAAATTCTATTCTGGATTTAACAGGGAGCCAATGAAGGGAAGCTAAAACAGAAGAAATGTGATCTCTCTTTTTAATATTCATCAGAACTCTTGCTGCCGCATTTTGGATCAACTGAAGGCTTTTAATGGCATTTTGTTGACTTCCTGATAGTAAAGAATTACAGTAGTCTAGCCTTGAGGTAACAAATACATGGACTAGTTTCTCAGCATCACTCCTGGACAGGATGTTTCTAATTTTAGCAATATTACGGAGGTGAAAGAAAGAAATTCTAGAAACCTGTTTTAATATGGGATTTAAATGTCAAGTCTCGGTCAAAAATAACGCCGAGGTTCTTTACGTTATTACTGGGGGGCAATTTAATGCCATCCAGATGAAGTGATTGACTAATCAGTTTCTGTTTAAGAACTTCTGGTCCAAAGACAGCAACTTCTGTTTTGTCAGAATTTAAAATCAAACAGTTTAGGGTCATCCATGTTTTTATGTCTTCCAGACATGCCTGTAATCTACCTAACTGACTGGGTTCATCAGGATTTATGGATAAATATAGTTGTGTATCATCTGCATAGCTGTGGAAATTTATCCCATGCTGTCTAATGATTCTACCAATTGGGAGCATATATATGGTGAACAGAATTGGTCCAAGCACAGAACCCTGTGGAACTCCACAAGTAACCCTTGAGAGTGAAGAAGATTTATCATTTAGATGGACAAACTGGAATCTATCAGACAAATATGATTTAAACCAGCCTAGTGCTGTTCCTTTGATCCCTGCAACATGTTCAAGCCTTTCTAAGAGAATATTATGATCGACTGTGTCAAAAGCAGCACTGAGATCTAACAAAACCAGAACAGACACAAGTCCATTATCTGAGGCCATGAGAATATCATTAGTAACCTTCACCAGTGCTGTTTCAGTGCTATGATGAGTTCTAAAACCTGACTGAAACCCTTCAAACAGCTCGCTACTGATTAGATGCTCACAGACTTGATTAGCAACAATTTTCTCAAGGACTTTGGATAAGAAAGGAAGGTTAGATATAGGTCTGTAATTCACTAAGTCATCTTGATCAAGGGAAGGTTTCTTGAGTAAAGGTTTAATTACAGCTATTTTAAATTCCTGTGGTACGTATCCGTTTACTAAGGATAGATTCATCATATCCAAAATGGGGCCAGGAACCAAATGGAACACTTCTTTAAATAATTTGGTTGGAATCGGGTCCAACATACAAGTTGAAGGTTTAGATGAGGCTAATATTTTTGATCATTCCAAAAGCACAACTGAGGTGCTACAATTCTTTCCGATACCGCCACATTTACTGAGGAAGAAGTAATCATGTTTGGGAGGATGCCAATGATTTTATTTTTAAAAGAATTCATTTTATTTATGAAGAATCCCATAAAATCATCACTGCTAAGAGCTGGGGGAATAGTTGGCTCAACAGAGCTATGACTCTGTGTAAGTTTGGCAACTGTACTAAAGAGAAACCTAGGATTGTTTTTATTCGCCTCTATTAATGATGAAAAATATGCTGTTCTAGCTTGTCGAAGGGTCTTTTTATACAGCAGTAGACTTTTATTCCAGGTTAAATAGGAATCCTCTAGGTGTGTAGAGCGCCATTTTCTCTCCAACTTCCCAGTATTCTGCTTTAAAGTATGCAACTCTGCATTAAACCAAGCAGTCAGCCTCCTATGGCTAGCCACTTTCTTTTTTAAGGGGGCTACACTATCTAATGCCAAACGCAATGAGGACGTAACGCTGTGAACAAGACCATCAATTTCTGAAGGGTTAGAGATAGAATTGCTGCCATCCACTGTGTTACCCTGAGACACTAAGGAAAGTAAGAATGGAACAGATTCTTTAAAAATTGTTACAGCATTGTCTGATAACGCTCTACTATATTGAAATTTTCTTTCAGATTTAAGATGGTCAGTTAAAGTAAATTCAAAAGTTATTAAGAAGTGGTCAGACAGGACCGGGTTATGTGGGTGGACTGTTATTTCCTCACACTCAATACCGTATGTCAGTACAAGGTCCAAACTGTGTTTGCCCGAGTGGGTCGATCCCTGTACTTTTTGAGTAAAGCCAATTGAGTCTAAAATAGCACTAAAGGCTGCATTTAGGCTATCACTTTCAGTATCCACCTGAATATTGAAGTCCCCCACTATAATAACCTTATCAGTATTTAATACTAAATCAGGTGAAAAATGTGAGATCTGATCCAAGAATTGAGAGTAAGGGCCTGGTGGACGATACAAAACCACAAACAAAAATGGTCTTAATGTTTTGCAACTTGGATGAGGAAAATTAAGGGTTAGATGTTCAAAAGAACTGTAGCTATCAATTGGTCTGGGACTAATTAGTAAATCAGAACAGAAAATGGTTGCAACTCCTCCCCTTCGCCCAGTATTTCTAGGAATGTGAAAATTTTAATGACTGGAAGGAGTTGACTCATTTATACTGACATAATCCTCCTGCTGCAACCAGGTTTCTGTGAGACAAAGGAAATCAATGTGATTATCAAAAATCAAGTCATTTACTAACTAAGTCTTTGAGGAGAGAGATCTTATGTTTAATAAACCACATTTAATAGATTTATTTTTCTCTTCAGTCAAAGTTGTATTCATTTTTATGAGATTTACATAATTTGCTTTTGTTGGCTTAACTTTTAATCCATTTAATTTTGGCCATGGGCAAGACACTGTTTCTATAGGGTAATGGGTGGGTAACAGTACAGAAGCAGCAGAGAGGTGGGTTAAACTACGACTCTGCTTCCTGGTCTGGACCCTGGGTTGTCAGTGTTTTGGAGGACTAATAAATTCGGCCATATTCCTAGAAAGAAGAGCTGCTCCATCCAAAGTGGGATGGATGCCGTCTCTCCGGATCAGACCAGGTTTTCCCCAAAAAGTTCGCCAGTAATCAATGTAGCCCACATCGTTTGCAGGACACCACCCAGACAACCATTGATGGAATGACAGCATGCGGCTAAAAATGTCGTCACTGGTCCGATCAGGCAGGGGACCAGAAAAGATTACAGAGTCTGACATTGTTTTGGCAAACTTACACACCAAAGCAACACAAATTTTAGTGACCTTCGATTGGTGTAACCGGGTGTCATTACCGCCAGCGTGAATAACAATCTTACTGTATTTACGCTTATCTTTAGCCAGCAGTTTCAGGTAGGATTTGATGTCGCCCGTTCTGGCCCCTGGTAAATGCCACGCTTCTGACTATGGAGCTGCCAATTACCAGGGTCGGCTTCTCATCGGGTGTGTCGCTGAGCGGGGAAAACCTGTTATAAACGCGGACCGGTTGGTGGTGGCCCGGGGGCTGGGTCCCAGAACTATGCTTCCTACGTACAGTCACCCAGCCGGCCTGAGGTCCCGGCTGCGCGGGCTCTACCGGAGGACGGCTAGGGGGTTCTATCCTTGTTGGCTTCGCGCTGGCTAATGGGCTTCGGCTATCTGCTGGTTTTTCAACAGCGCGGAGCTGTTGAAAAACCAGCTAATTCTGATACCCTCGCCTCCAAAACTACAAAAATATTACATTTATTACAGTTACCATTATCACTAAAGGAGGCAGGGAAGTAACTAAACATCTGACAGAGAGAGCAAGAGAGAAGAGAAGGGTTAGAGACAGGAGAGAGAAGAGTAGCCAGAGTCGCAATGAAGCTAAGCTAACTGAGCTAGCGAGACCTTACCACTCCAAGAAAAGCTGTGTGAAACACAAGGAGTTCCCAAAATGTAAATTACACCACAACAAAACGTGTGTTTTAGTGTGGTTGTGTGTTAAAAAAACTTAGAAAGGCTTCAGCATAGAGAAAATAAGACCAATTCAAGAGAGTCTGAACACCAAACAGCTTATAGGGAGCACAACAGTGACAACACAACTGGGTCACCTCATCTCTTAATTTATCTTAATTTATCTAGTTCAGTTTTTTCCTTTAAAATATTGAGTGTAAAGAAATAGCCACATTTTAAAGTGCAGCACCCAACAAATGATACTGGATGGATGGGCAAAAGCTTTACACACTGCTGTGGTGGCATTTGATGAAATCATATCCAGAACCGAAAAACTTAACAGCCTGCAAGCAAACACCTCCTAATGGACCATTTGCCTGTTACAGCAATTTAGCAACCAGTTGTCTGCACCCAAAACTGTTCCATAGCAACAAGAGTATTCTAACCACAAAGATTTCTGTTATTTGTCAAGGTTTGCTTTCATTATCATTGCCACAAGGCTTTCCATCTCCGGAATGAGACATCTGTTGTTTTTGCTTTTTTCCCATAACTGACAATTATCCACACAAAGATGTTTTTTTACCAACATTTTTCATGCTAATGCTTACACTCATCAACAAACATTTATCACTCACTGGAATTCATTAGTGCAGTATATGTCAGTAATATAAAGCATATGCTTGATTGTTTTATCTTTTTTTATAAGACATTTGGCACTCTTTCACAACATAAATGGGTCGGATGTTTTGTGTGGCAGTTTTATGGTGAACAGTGCAGTGATTTGCAGCAGAGTTTAATGACTGAGAGCACAATAACTGTAAGCTAAGATTTGTATCTCCAAGGATGGATAGACCCATGATTAAGTCATCAGTCTGTGCAGCTCAAGAAAGAAGAAACGGCACTGTAACGTGGCCCAATTTGATTTTAATTTGTGTAAACAGGGGCATCTTGGGATTTTATGGATGTTGTAAATCAGACACACCTGCCAGGTCATTTTATATTAAATGATAAGCTATTGTACAATGACAAATTGTGTCATTGAGCAATTACATGTTGTCTAACAGCTCCAGTATACTTTGGAATTAAATTCTGGTCACCTTGAAGCATATAATCCACTTATTTTTTATCCTCGTCAAAGTATTCACTAACCACCTTTTTCCAATGGCCATGCAGAAAGCCTTTATCGCAGTCAGAATAATCATAGATTGGAACTTTGTATTCACTTGCACAGTGACTGTTCCTTTCGCAGATCATGGTGTGCCCAAAAAATATCAGCAAAAGGCTTTATACTCAACACAGACCTCCTTTTGTCAAGTTTTACTTTAAACTTGTCAGCCCGCTGTACAGTGCATTTGAAAAATACCCATGCCTCTTAAACTTTTTTACTCTTTGTCACATAGCAACCAGAATTTTTCAGTGTTTTATTGGTTTTGGTATAAAAAAACTACACGAAGCAGCACATAATTGTGAAGTGGAAGGACTATGACAAAGAGCTTTCAGTTTTTTTCTTTTGTTTTTTTTTACAAATAAAAAGCTGAAGTGTAATGTGTATTGTCTTCAGCCCTTTTAATTCTGTCAGGATTGGAAACTTGAAAGACTCGGTGGATTCTCAGGGAGGGGGGAAGCTGCAGACTGTACAGGACCGGGTTGATCTGAGCCACCACTTTATAGGGGACCACAAATTTGGGAGTGAGTTTACTGGATTCCGTCAACAGTCTCAGATGTTTACTGGAGAGCCAAACCCGATCACCAAGCTGTAAGGAGGGGCTTTCAGAAGTGTTGTCTAATGGATTGGGAATTAGCTCTGACCTTGACCCAAGCCAGACGACAGCAATGGCCAAATATCTGGGCCGCAGAAACCTCAACCTCCACCTCCCGATGGTCAAAGAGGGGTGGGTGAAACCCCTAGCAGAGCTCGAAGAGCGAGAGCCCGGTGGAGGAGGAGACATGGAGATTCTGGGACAGTTCTGCCCACAGTAAATATTTGGGCCAACATGGGGGTTGAGAGGCCGTGAAGCACCGCAGCAAAAAGCCTAGCTTGATTATACAGTTTGGTTTGGTTTGGGGGTGTTAACCGGAAGAGAGACTGACCGAAGCTTAGATGAGGCAACAGCAAGCCTTCCAAAATTTAGCGGTGAACTAGGGGCCCCTATCCCAGACAATGTCTTTAGGAAAGCCATGAAGGTGGACAACATGCTAAGTTCAGCAGTTCGTTTGGCAGAGGGCAGATCCGGCAGGGCTACCAGGTGGACAGCCTTAGAGAACCGATCCACAATGGTGAGTATCGTGTAGACCATCCACGGTTGGAAGACCAGTAAAAAAGTCCAGCCCAATATGAGATCAGGGACACCTTGGGAGCGGAAGGAGTTAAAGTTCCCTCGCAGAGGAGGAGGAGAAAGGTTTGGCTCGGGTGCAAATATCCCAAGCAACAGCGAACTCGTGGATGTCGCGGTTCATGGAGGGCTACCAGAGGGCTCTTCCAAGGAATAGCAGCATACTGATGGGACCAAGGTGTCCCGAGAGTGGGGAAGAGTGGCCCCAGATTAAAGCCTCCTGTCGTCATCTGAAATCTTGTGGGAATGTAAAGACGATCTGGGGTGTCTTAGGAGAGGCAGGTTTGTCCCAAATGGCTGCTTGGATAGAGTCCTCCAACGGCAAATAAAGGGGAGCAAGGAACCGTTGGGTGGGCAGGAAAGGACCAGGGTCGGTCTGGGGAGAGGGATGGAAAAACTGTCTGGAGAGGGAATCGCCTTAGTGTTTTTTGAGCACGGGTGGTAGGCGAGGTGAAAATTGTAGGGTTCGAAGAACAAGGCCCAATGGGCCTTTCTGGGGTCAAGCTTTTTGGCTGAACATATGTGAATCAGATTTTGGTGGTCAGTCCAGATCAAAAGCTCCCAAAAGCCAATGACGCCACTCTTCCAAAGCCTAACAGGTGGACAGAACCAAAGCGCATGAACATAAGTATCTGGTATATTGCTTGTGCATTGTAAGCAGGTAATAGACGATGTAAAACCCATCCTGGACATTCGTTGACCTGTATAGTGTACTCTATGAAGGATTTTGTATTGTATTAATTGCAAATGAGGATTATTTGTTATTTTAAAGGTTCTTAAACATATCTGAGACCAGACGTTTTGGTCAAAGCTGGCTGTTAAATCCACCTCCCATTTTGAAATAGGGATGGCTATTGATTCATCTAATGTAGATAAAGTTTTGTATATTTTAGACAGCAATTTTGGGGGGTTGAGATTAAGAAAATCTAAAACTCTTGCTGGAATTTGTAATTCAGCTGTATTGAGCCTAAATTTACCTTTAATAATAGATTTAATTTGTTGATATTCTAAGAGTTTTTTATTTTTTATTAATTCCATATTGTGTAATTAATGTATTAAATGGGATAAAGTCTGTTCCTTCAAATATATGTTCCAGGTATTCAATTCCATTGCACCTCCAGACTGGGAAACTTATCATACATTTTTTTTGCAAGATGTCGGGGTTATTCCAGATGGGTGTGCATCTGCATGGGATTATTGTGGACTCTGTCATTTTTAGAAACTCCCACCATGCTGTCAGAGAGGAGCTGATATTTATGCTTTTAAAGCATTCATATTGTTTTATATTTGAGCTAATAAATGTTAGGTCTGAATGTTTTATCTTATTACATAGTGTCTGTTCTACGTCTATCCAGGACTCGTCTAGGTAGCTATGTTTTAACCATCTTGATATGTATTGGAGCCTGTTGGCTAAGAAATAATGATGGAAGTTTGGTAGATCTAGACCTCCTTTTTCTTTGGTCTTCTGCAGTGTTTTTAAGCTGATACGTGGGGGTTTATCTTTCCAAAGAAATTTAGAGATAGAGGAGTCCAGAGATCTAAACCAGTCTAGTGATGGTTTACTTGGGATCATTGAGAATAAGTAGTTGATTCTGGGCAAAACCATAATTTTTATTGAAGCAACCCTTCCCATAAGTGATATGGGTAGAGATTTCAGTCTAGCAAGATCATCTTTCACTTTTTTTAAAAGTGGGATGTAGTTTAGCGTTATTAAACCTGCCAGTCTTGGTGAGACATTGATACCTAAATAGGTAATATTCCCTGACTGCAGTTGTGTATTAGTTGGATTCTGGACAGAACAATTGATTGGAAGAACGGTAGATTTTAACCAATTTATATAGAATAATCTGAAACATTTGAGTAAGAGTTTATCAACCCGATTGCCTGAGAGAAAGAGGTTTGTGAATGCTGGAGAAAAAGTAATACATCATCTGCATAAAGACTGATTTTATGTTCTATGTTATTGCATTTTATGCCTTTAATATTGTGAGTTTGCCTGATTGCTGCAGCTAGTGGTTCAATAAAAATAGCGAACAGGGAGGGAGAGAGAGGACATCCCTGCCTGGTACCTCTCTGAAGATAAAACCTAGATGATGTTTGGTTATTTGTCCTGATACATGCTGTTGGTGAACTGTATAATATTTTCAACCAGTTTATAAAAGAATTTGAGATATTTTTAAATTTCTAGGATCATTTTGACATCGTTGTGACATGTGCATGTTTAGAGCAGGAAATACACAAGAATGACTGACAGTTTGTGGGCAGATCCATGTGAGTGCGTTTTAAAGATAAACCGCATGAATCATACAGTTAATAGAAAATGTTCTGTTTCCCAAATCAACTGTAATTAACTTCATTTATTTGTCATATTTTATCTCACAGCTAACGAAACAATATCATTAATCCTTAATCTTTTTACTTTCCAAAACATCACTGGAGTAAAGCAACTGGCTGCCAAACTTTATTTGAGGTAGCTCGATAATAGCTGTGTGAAGCATTAAAGGCATACTCCCGACGTTTACACCTTAATATAATGTTTTTTTCAGAAGTTATGTTGGAATTTTATCATCTATTATGTTCATTTTTAGAGTTATCACCACCTTACAGGGGTCCTTGGCTTTTTTTCTGCACTATAGAACTTTTGAGCGGCGACCCGCCGCTGGAAGTGTTCTGCTTTACGGCAGAGTCATACAGCCTCGATGTTTAGAGACTGTAGAGATAGCTGATCCACCAAAAAGACCGAGAAATGCCATATCAGAAGAAGCTAGAAAAAAAAAGAGAACGTGATAGAAAGAGAGCAAAGACCAGAGTAAATATTGGGCCGGCTTTTCCTCGTTGGAGAGTTCTTTTGGAACTAACGTCATGTACTACGGACACAGAGTTAGCCGTGCTGCTAATGGATAGGTAAGTAATCAATGATTTCACCGGGATTATAGTGTTTGATATGGCATGATGTTGTTATACAGTCCTGAAAAAGCTTTTTATTCAATGTGTGGAGGTGGATGAACATAGTTTGCACGGTATGCCTTACAGTAGTAATGTGAATTACACAACCGAGTCGATCTCCGTTAGCCATCTAGAGGCTAATGTGATGCTAACGTGTAAGACTCGGTTCTGTAGATAAAGCTGCAAACTCCGGCGTAGTCGCTGTATTTCAGTATATAAGTCAAACTTTTTTTCTTTTGGTTTTGTCAAGCTAGTGATTTATATTTTTGTTGTTTGATTTTTTCCTAAAAACACCTAAAGATGTAGACTGATTCTAGTGTCGGGAGGTGTTTTCTACGTGGCGCTTAGACGTTCTCTGTATCTAATCCCACTGTTTTTCCAATTACCCCGACCTCCCCCACAAACTGAATACCTAGCTGTGAGATCTTTACTCTAAATTATCCTGATTGTTACAGTTGAATTGGAACTGAAACGGCGCTTGTTTGTTGTTTGGGCAAGCGATTCGGAAAGCAGCCACTGAAACATGCCTCTTATGAGCGACAGAGAGATTTGATTTTACGACAGTGATGTTGAGCGGCAAGCCTGAAGAGGGCGACAGAGAGCAAATATCATGAAATTTGCGGAGTATGGCTTTAACCTGCACACATAAGAAGGTTATTCAGTTACTATAAACCTTTACTTTGAGCTTTGTCAGTCATTTTGTCAGTCATTTTGGTTTTCAGTTTGCGAATTTACCTCCTATGTCTTTCTGTTTTGTGCTTTATGTATTTTAGTCTATATACTAGCCAGCAGGTGCTGCTAGTATATAGCTATGTACCGTAGCTGCTTGGTATGACGCGTCAAGCGGCTAATGTTGGACCCGTAATGTGTTGTAAGATTTAAACCAAAAAAAGGCTCTTCTTTATGCAATATTCCGGTTTATTGTACATGTCCTTCTTGGATTTTACATGTTTACAAACTCCACCACAACAGTCAAACTTGTATGCCCTTCCGGGTTCAACACCTGAACTTCCCCCATTGACCCCTTGCTTTAATGCTTGTACCCATCTAGAACACAGCACTATCTAGTGATCAAAACAAAATAAGAGATGTTGGCTCTTACAGTCTACTTTAATTTTTATCCAGTGTTTTTCTTATATTTCCATACCTGTTGTCTTAACTTTACATTTAGCAGATTGTTTTGTGTTCTATAGCAATATTTCCCCAACCAGCTGTAACTCATTCAGTTAACCTTAGTCACCTTCCTTGGCCCAGTAATCAGTCTCTTGGTTCCTCCAGTCACTCATTCGATTCTTCTGTTGGATCCAGTCATGGTTCTGGTGTTTTCCTGTGTTCCCTGTTCTACTATCGGTTTAACTTTCGATATACATCCACTCTCCAAATGATTTTGCCTGACCCTTGCCTGCGAATGGGTCCCCTACCAACACAAAACATGACATGTAGTGTAAATTAAAGACCTTCATCTTAACACAGCTCTGAAAAGGCTCAGGCAACTTAGGTTCAGGGGCTTGCTAATTTTCAGTGCAGGATTAGAAAAGTTATAAAATCTTACATTTTAGCAGCTTATTATCCCAGTGTATTGATCCTCACTCAAAAGTCTAAGCAGCAAAAAAAAAAAAAAAAATAGCCTTGAACCTTGATTTTTTTTTAAAGTTCTCTCAATTTGCTTTTTCTTCCCTACAAGTTCAGAACACAACCATCTTGAACACCCATTAAGCTGTTAAGTAATCTTTAAAAACAAACCCAATTTTAGATGCTATACTAAAACTTAAGACAATGCAGCATCAAAATACAGAATTGTACTTTTGAGAAAGAGGTGGAGGAGTAATTTTAGGGTGACCCAAGAAAAAGCAATCTGCAGAGGTAACAAAGAGAATGGCCATTGAAAGAGCATCCCACTATCAAATCACCTTCTTGACCCAAGCAGTGCTCAGAGTGACTCAGCTAAAAGTTTTCATCAACCACCTGCTGACTGCACTATACCTGTTTTAATGGACTCCTCCAGAATGCTGCCCTGTCTTCTCTTGGGCTCCGTTTAAGGTGATGGTTCAGACATTTTGACGAGAGCTTCTGTTAAAGGGTTATGAACTTTGAATATCCAAATGCAGCACATAGCTCTGTTGGCGTCTTCTTTTTCTATAAATCCACGTTGTTAACCCCAGAGGGTGAAGCTGATAGCCAGTCTGAGAGCTGCCAAGACCACAGTGGTCTTCTAACATGCTAAACTCTAGTCTAAACAGATGTTTTATGATACTCCAAACTATCATCACATTTGCATAGGATGGTTATTTTCACAGATGCTTGATTATTTACACTGGAAATGAAGGGTGAAAGTGGTGCTCCACCAATGCTCCTCCTGTCTGAAACACGTACTGAGAAGGGAACATTTGAAGTGTTTCCAGCCAGAGCAACAGTATAATACAAAAGTAAAGTAGTCTAAAATGCTATAGTAGTCTAGGTAATAATTTATAATTTGCACAAATTGCTATGGTATTTTTATGATTGGAGATGATTTGAGACAGAAAAAGTCATTTTATTCCGCCTCTTTTTGACTAGCCATTAACTTCAGGATCCTGGCTCAAACTAATCTGGATTTATACCAAATGAAGATGCTATGAGAACTGCTTGTAAGATATTGACTAAAATATTTTAACAGCACCTTACATCAAATCGTAATTACCGTTTGTACCAATCATAATGAACTGATTAAAATCAGAGGATAGTGATGACTGCAGTCTCTATTATATTTATGAAATGCTAAATATCTTAGATCAGATAACAACTGCTGTAAGTAACCGTTTGTGAGTACAAAGGATTGTTTCTAATGCAAGATACCACTTGACACAATATGTTGTCAGGTGTGTGTCTCGATGTAGCATGGACCCAAACGCAGACGTGGAAAAGGTGCAAGGATGTTAATTATGATGAGGATGAGGACAACAGGCTAACAGAAACGAGCAGGAGGGTGAGACACAGCATGGAGACGTTAATGATCTGACGGGAAGTGAAGGGTTTAAATAGACAAAAGGGAAGGAGGATCAGGTGTGACAGATTGGAGACAGGTGCAGACAATGATTAGACAGGAGTGAGCAGGACAGAGTGCTGATTGATCTGACAATGTTGTACAGCCAGTACAAATTGGGAAATGTAAGAACATAGGTACATCTAAAAAACAAACAAACAAATATTCTGAAAAAGCGCATTTGAAAAAGTCAACCTTACTGTATAGATTAAAATATCTCAAACTTTTATTTCTTGTATTTCCTTGTAACTTTGAAGATTATGGTGAGCAGATTATGAAAACCCAAAATACACTGTTTCAGGAAATGTGAATATTGCATAACACCTATTAAAGGATTCATGACCTGTAATTTTCACTTTTCTATGAGAAAAAAGGTATGTTATGATTGCCTAACGATTATACACTGCCTGGGAAGCCGATATTTAAAAGTGAAGCGATTGTTTACCCCTGGGTTCGTCAACCAGCCCACGTGCACGCGCACTCAAATACGTGGTTTTAATTTCTGGCCGACTTGACGTCAAGTCGGCGCAGGATATACCATATATAGACATTGCAGACATACCTATGCTGCAGGAAGCCCGCCCTGCTCCTCTTCTCCTCAAATTCAGTCGAGCGCCGCCATTACTGAATTCTAGTGATGGGAATTCCAGCTCTTTTTGGAGAGCCAGTTCTTTTGGCTTGGCTCACCATAAGAGCCGGCTCTTTCGGCTTCTCAGATTTTCTGTTGCTTAAAGTGTATTTATTACCAAAATTGATGCAAAACGATGTGTACCAAATGTACCAAAACAAGCAGGGGGGAATGAAAAAAATAAAAAAAACGGCTCCCAATGACGAGCTGACTCCAATCGTTCACTTCAAAGAGTTAGCTCTTAGAGCCGGTTCGTTCGCGACTGACACACCACCGATTCGAAGTACGAACTCCACCGTGAAAGATGCAGAAAGTTTCTTCACGCAATGATGCATGAAGAAGACATATTCGTGACAGCCTTTTATTTTAATCAGCTAAATCAGCTAAAACCATTTCTACCAGAAACGTAGTGCACACGTGAGTTGCTCTGTTGTTGACTGCCAGAATCAACATGGAAATATTTTTTCTATTTTTTTTAACGCCGGAATCCTTTACGAATTTGGGACAATATCAGGCGAAGTTGGCATCGAAGCTCCGTTTGGAAAAAGGGGCCATTCCAACAATCAGAGACTTGCCTGCAATTGAAACGGTAAGGCTGTGTTTTTATTGCTCTGCTGTGTGTAACAAACAGCAGCTAACTGCTAATGTGGCTATTGTATGCTAGCGGGAGTAGTAGATATGGGTTAAGCGTTACCTGCGGTGTCAACCCCCCTCCTTCCTGCCACCAATCAACGCGGCCCTCATTTGCATTATTACAATCCCCATCCATTACAGCCAAAGTATCGCATCAGATCTCACGAGACAACAATGCCTTCAGAAATAAGGGTCAGAGGAGCTCTGTGTTTATTATTTTCAACTTTTTTTTTTTTAGAAGGGCCTGAAAGACTATAATAGAGCATGGGAATCCAAGATAATACTAGGTTATGACTCCTTTAAAACATTTGTAATGTATGAATGTTGACACATGCCCAGAAGACAGTCACTGACACCCTCCACAACAGGGTAAGCCACAAAAGGTAATTGGTAAAAGAAGCTGAGTGTTCACAGAGGGTTGCATCCAAGAATATTCATAGAAAGTTGAGTGGAAGGAAACAGTGTGCGAGGAAAAGGTGCCACGCAAAATATATTCCCCAAATTTGGGGGAGTTTTACACAGATTGGACTGAGGCTCCACTGTGTCAAAAAGCCACTACACAGAGAAAAAGCCCACATATACACTATAAATGTTGCATTCCTCCTGTCAAGCCACAAATAGAGACAATGTCAGAAGCGTCTTATCTGGGCTGAGGAGAAAAATGAACTGAACTGTTGCTGAGTGATCCCAATTCCTCTTTCCAGATAAAATAAAGGTTTATTTAATTTGGAGATCAAGGTCCCAGAGTCCAGAGGAAGAGTGGAGAAGCACAGAATTCAAGTTGCTTGAAGTCTAATGTGAAGCTTCTACAGTCATTGATGATTTTGGGAGCATTGTCATCTGCTGTCTGTTGTCAGTCAACACAGCCATTTACCAGGAACTTTTACAGCAATTCATACTTCCTTCTGCTGACAAGCTTTATGGAGATAATTATTTCATTTTCCAGCAGGACTTGGCACCTGCCCATACTGTCAAAGGTACCAAAAAACCTGGTTCAGTGACCATAGTGTTACTGTGCTTGATTGGCCAGCAAACTCTTGACCTGAACCCCATAGAGAATAAATGGAGTATTGTCATGAGGAAGAAGAGATACACCAGACCGAATTACACAGATGACCTGAATGTTGCAATCAATGCAACCTGGGCTTCTATTACACCTCAGCATCTCCTCCATGCCACTCTGCACTGATGCAGGGATCCATGTAAAATGAGGCCCAACAAAGTATTGAGTGCATAGAAATGAACATATCTATCCAAAGCTTTACATTCCTGTTTGAAATATCCCTTTTTCATTGATCTCATTTACTGTTATAATCTTCTGAGACACAAAACTCTGGGTTTTCAGTATCTGTATGCCACAATCCTCATATTACAAGAAATAAAGGCTTGACATATTCCATTCTATGTATAATGAATATATATTTTATTAATTTCACTTTCTGAAAGAAAACTATTGAAGTTTTTAACGAGGCTGAAATTTTTAACAAGGTTCAAGTTTTTTGTCTTACAGCTCAAATGATGAAGTATGGTCACGGTCTTCTCTCTTCAGGGTACAAGTGTGCATCAGCTATAAACAGGTTTTATTTTTGGAGGGACTTAAGAGAGATACAGAGGGTTTGTTGCCTAACAGATGTAAGAGGACAACAAGGTCACCATGACAATAACTACAACAGGCAACATGTTTACTTAAAACTATTCATCCCAAACAGTCAAGCATTTGTTCAGGTACTTTTTTAAATTTTTATCTGAATAGAAGAGTGTGGGACAAAACACAGAGTGGATTGTATTCTCTCTCTGGAACCAGGCTCAGTTTTTTGGAGTGTTCTCAGCTTTGTTTCATTTTGGCAGTAAAAATGTGGTAAATAACAAACATAATACTGTTTTTCTTTCACAGCATATTGTTTGGTTGAAACAAATGTTCTTAGCTATTAAATTGATTTATTTGCAAACACTACTGAGTTATTAGAAGTTGTTTATAAAAAAAGTCACTTTATCTTCATTTTGTACAGTCTTACTCTCTATTGTACCTTTAATTGTGTTAGAAAATGAGGAGAGATAAAACAGAAACTGTAGCAATACACATCAAAGAAGCCATCATTGCAGTAGAAATGCATTTAACATGAAGATTACTGTAATGCCCTGCTTTTTGGTATTCCCAAAAAGAGTATCTCAGCATTACAACTTCTGCAAAATTCAGCAGCATGTGTTCTGACAAACACCAGGCAGCAGGAGCACATTGCACCCGTCTTTTTTAGGATCTATTTTCTGCTTCCTTTAGTGGTTTTTAAGTTTCTTAATGGTCTTGGACCTTTTTATCTTTCAGAACAGCTTTTACCATACGAACATCCACAGTCTCTGCGCTCCTCTGGCTGCCGTCTCCTTGTCATCCCTAAAGTCAGGACACACACTCACGGTGAGGCGTCTTTCCTTTATTATGGCCCTTACCTCTTTAACAGGCTGCCTGAGGACCTCAGGGCCACCGAGAACGTCCCTTTTTCAACAAGCAGGCTCAAGACTCACCTATTTAGCTTAGCTTTTAACTGATTATTATTTATTGTAGTCTGTTTAATTGCTCTGCATGTTTTACCTGCTTATATTTTATCAGTGTTTCACTATCAGTCTTAGCATATTTCTCCAATGTTTATTTTTATATTTTAACTTGCTATTTTAATCCTCCTTCCAGTGTTTCCTCTGTGGGAGCCCTCTCCCTAGGGTGCGGTGGTGGCTGTGGCTGACTTGGTGCTCTTTAGTTAGCGCTTGGGTGGAGATGGGGGTCTCGGTCTTGCATTCTCTGGGTGCCCTGGGTCAGTGCCTTGGCTGCTGCTGTTGATGTGCTGCTGCCGGTGCAGATGGCTCCTTGGATGGCGTTTCCTTACCTTACCTGGTTCATCTGTACTTGGCCCAATGTCCTTTTTATTGTTGCTCTTGAGTGTCTGTGTGCTCATAAGGGTTGAGTTGGAGGGAGGGGGGGTATAATTTTGATCATGCTTTTAAATCTGTGAGAGAGGGATGGGAATGTGGTTTATGTGGGGTCATGGTTTTGTAATTGTTGCCAGTCCTGCGATGGACTGGCGACCTGTCCAGGGTGTACCCCGCCTCTCGCCCCATGACAGCTTTAGATAAACACCAGCCCCCCGCAACCCTGCATAGGATTGACGGGTACAGAAAATGGATGGAAACTTGAAACTGAAACTTTACTTTTATTGTCCCCTGAGGGAAACTTGCTTTACAGATGGGTTAAAAACATAAAAGATAAAAACATAGTAACACAATGACATGAAATTCAAGACCACCACTGACGTGGACAAGCATCATCAAAACACACACAAAGGACAACTGAAGGCAGGATCATTACTATACATCACAACTGTTCACTTTAAAATTTAGATTTAGTTGTGTAATGGCTGGGGTTAAAAATGAATTTTTCATCCTGTTTGATTTGGCCTCTGGCACTCTAAATCTCCTGCCTGAGGGTAGGAGTTCAAAATCACGGCGGAGAGGATGTTCAGGACATTGTATGATGCCCTAAGCCTTGGAGTTTACCCTCCTATAAAAAGTTGTTGACAGGTTGGGTAATGTGACACCAATGATTTTACTTACGACTTTTTTGATGTGCTCTAACCTTTTTTTATCTGCCAATGAGAGGCTGCCGAACCAGGTGATGATGGCAGAGTTCAGGACAGATTCAACCATGGAGTGGTAAAAGATTGTCATTAGTTTGCTGCAAGCCCCGAAATGGCTGAGCATCCGGAGAAAGTGCAGTCGCTGCTGTGATTTTTTGCACACAGCATCAGTGTTATCATTAAAAGACAGCTAACTGTCAATGACAACACCAAGGTACTTAAAACTGTTAACAGGCTCCACTGTCTCCTCCTTAATCACAGTTAAAAGCGGTGGGTTTGATTTCTTTCTAAAATCAATATACATGTCCTTGGTTTTTGTCACATTTAAATTTAAAAAGGAGTCATCACACCAGTGAATAAAATCATCCACCACTGGCCCCGGGGCTGAGTCCTCTCCCTGTAGCAACCTCAGTATGACTGCATCATCAGCAAATTTCAGGTTATGTCTGTCTGGATATAAACTTCTACAGTCATCAGTGTACAGGATATATAAAAAGGGTGAGAGGACGTAGCCCTGTGGAGAACCAATGGAGAATAGGAGGACATCCGACAGAGAACCATTTACTCTAACACACTGATCTGTTTGTTAAGAAATCTAAGATCCAGCCAACAATACTAGGACACAAATTGAAAATTTTGAGTTTAGAAGCTAAAATATGGGGCTGGATAGTGTTATAGGCCGAAGTAAAATCTAAAAACAGTAAATGTGCGTGGGTGGCCGAGCCGTCAAGGTGTTTAAAAATGAGGATAAGAAGAGTTAAAACTGCGTCATCCACACCTCTTCTACTCCTATATGCAAATTGTAAAGGGTCTAAGATGTCCTCCACAGCCTCCACCAGCTCTCTCTTGATTAATCTTTCAAAAGCCTTCATAACTAGTGAGGTCAGGGCTATAGCTCTGTAATCATTAACAGACTTTGGGAATTTTACTTTAGCCATAGGAAACACTGTTGACCTTTTCCACAGCTGGATGGATGGGCATGGCTTTTTGGCATCCTATTAGCATTTTTATAATCTTTGTTTGGTAGTCATTCAAATTTGTGAGTTTTTGTTCAGTTTAAAACCCAAAAAAGTATGATGTCCCTTTGTCAAATTGCTGAAGATACATGTTTAATTAAAACATTTGGTCATTTCGTCTTTCCCTAACCTGTTTTTGATACGACTCTGATTTTTGCATTTATCAGCAACTTTAATAAATTAAATAAATAAATTGTATGCCCCTTTACCACTAGCACCTAGTGCTTAATCTAGACACAAAAGTGGATCAATTTTAAAAACCCATGTCTTTACTTTCATCATTGTCAACATCCACAGTAATGTTTGCAACAGGTTCTTCTCATGAGATCTCTCATAGGTCTCTCCATGAGTTTCACAGGTTATGCAGAGCAGCAGGTCAGCACCATAGACTTCATAAATTGGACATCAGTCATAACTTTTCCGAAGGCAATGCCATTTTTCCTTCAGTCTGCCAAAAGCATTTTCTGTGAAAGCAGAAACAACAACATTCCACCACTTAGTAGGCTGGTTAAATGCCCACACCCACTGCGATGACTTTTCGGGACAGTCATCTGAAACACACACACACAGTGTATACATATTACTAAACCTTAATTCATCTGCATTTACTTAGTTTTATGCTGGGCTTTTGCGTATTTTTAGGGAGCCTAAGTCTCCTTCCCTTCCAGTCGGTCTATGGGTCCCCTGACCAAAGGAAATGAAAGTCAATGGCGCAATAAAAATTATTTTCTGGTCCACTTTGCTTTGTGCCCTAAATCACACATATGCTCTTCCTCAATTTAAATGATTACTAATGATGTGCGTTTCGACTGTGTTTATCTTGTGATTTGTGATTTATTTGCTTTTAAAAATTTGTAAATAAAAAGACTTCAAATCAAAAGTCGCATATTTGACGCCAAGCTAACATTAGCTAGAAATTGAAATACTCACACAGAATATTCACACAAAATCTGAAGTAACTTTTGCCACCTGATGAAAATGTGCACATTCTCAGCATCAAGATGTGTCTTTAAAATTCACGGACATCATACATTAAATTCATGGAACATTTCAAAGGGGATCAAAAAATTACGTTTCTCCCTCCATTGACTCTCATTCATATTTTTTGACGGTAGTGGACGCATGGACCGGAAGTAGATGGACGTAAATTAGGCTCCCTATAGCCCACTTCACCAGGCCAGGCGAACATTAGCTAACCTTCACAATTGGTCTAGCTTGTATCCTGTGTTCCACTTCATACTGCTTTAGGGCATCAGACAGTCTGAAAAAAAGCTGCAAACTAAGAATGATTCTTGCACATCACTATGACGCTACCATGTTTTGTTAAATGCGTAGCGTATCTACAGATCGCTTTTCGTTCTCTGGGGCCGCCCACCATATGACAAGCCCAACCATTAGGCTGGTACTGAATTGCAATGGAAAAGCAACCAGGTCAAGCAAAGCCGAGTGGAGTGGAGTCGGGCTAAGTAGGTGCTACTGGAAAGGCAACATTAGTTGTTTAACCGCTTTAAATGATGGCAATCACATTCAGCTCATGTAAAGAACCTTCAAACCACATTTTGCATATCTGTCTAACTTACATAACCACAGCAAAAGATCTCCTTGAATTGCACTGTCAAACAAATAGCATCTTTCTGACCCCTAACAATTCGCTTATGTTCAAACATTTGCATCCATACACTTATTTTGTTCTATTTAAACTAATATCAGGTCCAAAAAAGTACAACACTGTGCTAAAGTTTTAGGCAGGTGTGAGAAAATGCTGTAAACAAAGAATGCTTTCAGAAATATAAATGATGATTGTTCATTTTAATCAATTAACAAAATGCAAAATGAGTGTAAAAAAGAAAAATCAAAATTTAATCAAAATTTGGTGTTACTACCTTTTGACTTCAAACTAGCATAAATTCTTATAGGTACACTTGCACAAAGTCAGGGATTTTGTAGGATTATAGTCAGGTGTATTATCAACCAATTATACCAAGCAGGAGCTTATGATCATCAATGTCACACATAGGTTGAAACACAGTCATTAACTGAAACTGAAAAAGCTATGTAGGAGACTCAAAACTTGATGAGGAACCACCAAACCTTGCTACCAAGGGGAGGTTGTGGAAGATAGTTTCATGTCATGGCAAGATTGAGCAAAACAACAAGACACACGGTAATTAAACTGCATCAGCAATGTCTCTCCCAGACAAAGATTTGCTGTTCAAGCTCTTTTGAAGAAGCACAAAGAAACAGGCAACAATGAGGATCGTAGACACAGTGGTTGGCCAAGAAAACTGCATTGACACATCAAGCTTATTACCCTTTGAAATCGGAAGATGTCCAACAGTGCCATCAGCTCAGAACTGGCAGAAAGCAGTGGGACCCAGAAGTGATCTTCTGGAAGAGTTGCAGCCCAAAAGCCATATCTCCAACATAGAAACAAGGCCAAGCGACTCAAGTATGCAGGAAAACATAGGATCTGAGGTGCAGAACAATGGCAGCAGATGCTCTGGACTGATGAGCCAAAATTTGAAATATTTGGCTGTAACAGAAGGCAGCTTGTTTGTCGAAGGGCTGGAGAGCGCTACAATAATGAGTGTCTGCAGGCAACGGTGAAGCATGGTGGAGGTTCCTTGAACATTTGAGGCTGCATTTCTGGAAATGGAGTTGGAGATTTGGTTAGGATTAATGGTGTTCTCAATGCTGAGAAATACAGGCAGATACTATAATGGTGCTTAAGCACAACAAAACCTTATCTGCACAATTCACTCACAAATAGGAAACTGAACATGCAGTTTAAGAGTTAACTTTAATACAAGGGTAACAAAATAAACAAATCATGAATCTAACTCAATTCATACGGAAGTTAGAACAAATAAGTCCCTTGAATGGTTGATATGTTATTAACGATGAGGAAACGGGGAACCTTTTTGACAGGCTGTATTCAATACTTTAGCTGCGAGGAAGCCTTATGCCACATTCACACCGTCCAAAACGTCAATGCCTAGAACGGCAAGATTACATGTTAAGTCTATGGTTGAGGCTGTCAGAAGGCCGTCAGAGTCTCTGAGGTGGTTTGTGTGTTTTGGCCATGGCAATTTGTGAAGCTTTTGCTGCTTTCCAAGCTTCAAAGCCAGCAGCGCAGAAGTTCAGCTTGCTTTACTTTCGGCGTCATCCCCTGAGCGTCAACCAATCAGAGCGTCTCGCTGTAGTGACATAACTGCACATTCAAAGTAGCGCTGACAGCGAACATCATCCATATGCAGCTCCTGGAACAAAAGGTTATACTCTCCAAACTCAGAACGCCTCTCAAGAATGGGGTGTATCCACAAACAACACTAATGCGCCCGACGTCGACATTGTCTAGCTTTATTTAGCGAATAAAGCCAAGCCACTCTCTCGATCCGCCATTGTTTAAAACATCTGGCAACAGAGGAAGCCCCGCCCACACTCTCTTTTTTTGTACAGCAAGTGGCAGGCTTTGCAAGCTTCAGGCTTAAAAATTTATAGGCTTCAAACTAGTCGCTTTGTCAGCGTGTTTTGACAGTCACATTGCATGCGGTGTGAACGCGGCATAACACTTTATCACAGCAGATCTTAAACTCATTGATGGCACTAAATTAAATTGACAACTACAGCTAAAGGCAGATTGCAATTAAACAGAAATGAATAACAAACTTTCCAAATTAGTTACCAGGGTCAGAGGCCTTGAGAACTCTGTGTTCTCTATTTTATCAATTAGATCACAAGGGCCCAAAAACTGTTGGAGTTTTTTGAAACAAATTTCATTCAGCAGCAACCTGACTGAATGGAGACCGACTGACATTTTAAATTTTAATGATGAAAAAAAATACGTCCTGAGAGTGTTTTTAAGGATTGTCTCATGGACTAAATGGATGGTTAGGAAAACAAGTTTGAAAAGCAGATTTTGAATAAACTGGGGATTTTAGGAAAATATGTATTTAAACGTCATGGGGAATTTAGTATAATTTCTGTATTTGTACTTTATTTTCTTTTAAATAAAGTAAACCAAGTATGGCTGCGATTATTTTAGTTTAAAATCTGCACCCTACGTTCTTATTTTTTTACTCGCTTTCAGGTAATAATGACTTGACTTGACTTGGACTGGACGATTCTTTTTGGGACTTGGACTTAACTCGACTTTACCACTGGTTTCTGAGTTTATTTTGATTAAAATCATTCACCTTGCTCATTTAGCCTGCTGGATTTGCTCCAACATATTGAAAATGCACCAGTTTTTAATTACAATTCAATTCAATTCAATTCAAAATTACTTTATTAATCCCAAAGGGAAATTAAATGTTGTTGTAACTCATTATGCAAGTTCCTTCAAAGATTTGTTGTAGATGCTGATGGCTGTGGGTAGGGATGATCTCTTGTATCGCTCTGCAGATCTGAAGAAGCCTCTGACTGAAGACGCTCTGTAGTTGCACGACATTCCGACCCAGAGGACGCTCTGGATCCACGGCGTCCTCCCCCCAACTCACCAGGGTCCCGTGGCTGTAGTTCAGGTCTTATTTGAGCTTTTGTGATGTTAATCAGCTGCTGCCAGTTGTAAACCACCTTGTTGCCATGGTTATGCATCATAACAAATGTCCAAAAATAAAAAGTATCAGCAAAAATCCTTCCAGCTGCACAGCATTCCAAACCAGAGAGAACAGTTGTCCACAAAAACAATGTTTCCACCAGAAATGGAAGAATTAAAGTTTAAAAAAAGAAAAAAATATGAACCAAAGTAACAGAGCTACTCCAACATGCTGCCACCTTGAGCGGCGCAATTCCGGAATATTAATATTAATATTAATATTAATATACAAGTCCTTGAAAGAGTCCTGTATTGCTTTTTCTCTAAGGTTTCTATCTGAAAGGATATCTACATTTTCCAAAAGCAGGCTCTGAGAACCCATAATGTTTCATTTTACTCCCAATGTTTTTTATTTTTGTTTTTCCCAGAAAACTGATATTCCAGTATCTGTAAGGTTTTTTTCATTTTAAAAGAGAAATCTAAATCAAAACAATATTTTGTGTGACCACCCTTTGCCTTCAAAACAGCATCAATTCTTCTAGGTACACTTGCACACAGTTTTTGAAGGAACTCAGCTGGTAGATTGTTCCAAACATCTTGGAGAACTAAACACAAATCTTCTGTGGATGTAGGCTTCACATTACCACATTGCCAGCCTGCAGCCTCACACATATCTGAAGCTGCAGAAAAATTGGTTGATCTGAAATTTGTGAAGAAAAAAATAATAGTTGGGGACTTGCGAGGAACAAAACAATGACTGATTGGGGACTGACTGACTGACCTCTGTGTGTGGTGTTTGTCTTGTATTGTATGAGATGTCCCTGTTTAAATGTTTTTCAGTAATGATTTATGTTCAATGTATAAATATGATTGTGCATTTAGATTTGTTTCCACAGAGACCCTGAGATAATGAATGAATAATGTGGTATGTCAACATGATGCTTGTGTCACCTGGACTAAAATTCAGTGTGTTTTTAAAGAGAAAATAAAGGTAATTCCATGAAGCTGTGTTTGAAAGTAAGCCAACCCAAGGAATAAGAGAAGCAAGGTATAGAAGATAATTATTAAAGGGTAGAATAAAAATGGACGAACTTAAAATGAGAGAATACCAATTTTCTTTACTCTGCTACTTCCTTTTCTCCTACAACTCTCCAGTTGTATTACAGTACATTCTGTTATTTTGACTGTTAACTTTGTGTTCTCTCAGTGTTTTTCTCTCCATAGAAGATATACCTGGTCTGGTATCCTGCTTGGCTGCAATGCCCTGTTGGACGGGGGGCATCGACTGGGATGATCCTCCCAGTAACTGAACATCCACTGTGTCCTGTTATCAACTTTTTACTTTCTGTAACATAGAAAGTTCTCTTATATCAGATCTTCTGTTCCTTCTGTGTTTCTGCTCGGTCTTCTCAAACCCCCAGACGGTCGTGGCAGATGGCCGCTCCTACTGAGCCTGGTTCTGTTGGAGGTTTCTACCTGTTGAAAGGGAGTTTTTCCTCTCCACCGTCGCTACATGCTTGCTCAGTATGAGGGATTGCTGAAGGATTCCTGTGGTTGGAAAGTCTGCATCAACGGGGCCCAACCTCACGCCAATGACTGATGCAATCTGCTGGGATTCCTTAAATAGGAAACTTTTTAACTGATTGGAATGTTTGTATAAATGTATTGAAATGACTTCTTGTTAAGTGCCTTGAGATGACATCTGTTGTGAATTGGCGCTATATAAATAAACTGAATTGAATTGAATTGAGAAGAAACATGCCTGAAAAACTGGTGGAAAAAACTATGGCCTTCAATTTAAGAACTAATAAACTTATTGTAGACTAACAACATTAAAAATAGCATTTGAAGGCATAGAGAAATAAAAGCAATTCTATAATGAGAAAATAACTTTTAAAAACAAATGAATGATGTTTGCCTAAATGGCTTAATTAACACTTACATTTTAGAAAGCATTCTTTTTTTGTTTACAGGATCTTTCACACCTACTTAAAACTTTTGCACAGTACTGTAGCTGATGCTCAGATCGGCGCTGTTTGCAAAATGCAGACAGCTTTAAAACAGTAAATAAAGTAAAGGTTAAAGTGTTAACTTTGGAAGAAGAGGACAGGGATGGCACAGATGGTTTAAATGAATCCTCCCAATTAGTAAAGTAATAAACTTGTGTGCTTGACTTTGCAAATTATTTATGTAATTTACTTATAAGTTTTTTTAAACTGTGCTTAAAACCCTTTGGTCTTTTTATACTTTAGTGTTTGATAACCTTAGATCTTGAGGCCTTGTGTTTAAAGGTCACAGTAAAACAATTTTATTGTCTGTTATTTTGACTGACATCGTGCCATCACACATCAAGCAGATTAATAGGCTAAATATATATATTTTTTAAATTCACCTGCTGTCGCTTAAACGCTTTGCATGGAGCTGAGCTGCCCGGCCACCTGTGTGTAATTGGGGCTGTATCCACGCTCTGTTGCCATACTGGAGACTGGAATTACAAGCACCACATTAGCCAAAGTTTTGAAATCAGTGAACTTTTCTTCAATTGAAGTGATCAGAATTTCGGCAAGACTCTTCGAACAAGGGCTTTTCTAATTGCTTCAGCTGGAAGGGAATCCCGTGGGGTTCGTTTTTTTTTTTTTTTGCATTGGTGGTTAAGGTAGTGACCATATTTTGATTTCTAAAAAAGAGGACACTTGGCACATTACTGAAACACTTTCAGGACTTTGCCAAGACTTTTGATTTTAACATATTCAAAGTGTGCATTCTCAATGTGGTTAGAAAAGATTAGTTAAATAACAAACTTCAAAGAGGCTTTCACAAGTAGGACAGAGCTCGGGAGGACTGAGAAAGATTGTCACACTGGATGCATCACACCAGTCAGTTTAAGTATGTTCCTATGGAAAACAATAGAAACCCCGACATTTTCATCAGTCTATAAATCCCCCTGGATGCCCTGGACAGTCGGTCACCGTAGGTTAAGGTGCAGTGATCGGTCACTGCCAGTCTGTGTAAGGTGCAGTCACAGATGAGCTCCAAACCTTCCATAACTCTTCAACGCACAGTCAGTTCCCAGATAGCGAGATGCACTGAGTACAGTGTCTTGGTCTGAGATGATGCTCGGATGTTCACTTGAGAATCTTTTTTCGATTGATTCAGTTACCTGACATTTGTGCGTAAAGCTGAAAATGCCCGAGTGTCTGTACCAAATGGTGAGGGTTGTAAATTGCAATATGTCAAAAAGACAGATGGCTTTCAGATTTTTCCATCACAGCTTAAAGAAATAGGTAAATTAAGGAAAATATTCGGTTAATCCCTCCCCTGCTCAGGTTGGGCTTGGAGCACATTTCTAATCCAGAGCCCTAAACTGAGAGTTACCCAAAAAATTATTCCTTAGCTAGAGGCTAAGGCTAACTATGCTGAAAGTTAGAGCCAAATGTTGGTACAGTGTGTGTGTGTGCTGTATGGGAATCTATAAAAGAGGATTTGTTCAAAGACCAACAGGGAATCTTCCACATTCGGTTTAAGATTCCAACTGGTCAATGCACAGATCTGTACTTTTAGATGCAGGTTGAAATAAAATCCTCTTTTTTTCTATTAAGTCTGGTCAACAGTCTTTTTCTGGACCATTCTCACATTGGTAGTTTAAAGGTGACCAACCCATCATACGATACAATACTGTAGTTTTCGCATTAAATCCAAGGGGAGTTTCAACACTCCAAATATGGATCCACCTCCAAAAGAAACAAACTATTTTCTTTGTTAAGTGAAAATAACAGGATTCAATATTGGTGGAAAAAACTGTTTCTTTTTATTCTTTGTATTTAAGTACAGCAGGGACATTTACTGAAGTCTAACTTTTGACTTTGCTACTTCTCAGATCATTGCTCAAATTTATAAAAGACAGCACTGTTAATCTTACCTGTTTGTTTGTAGTAGATTACTTCATTGGACTCAAATCTACAAATAAGCATGTATTCTCCCAGATCCAGCAAGATGTTTCCCTACTCCAAATTAATCACACTAGTCACATTGTTCATGTCTGCAAAAGCATACCATTGCTATTTGGTTTGTGAATGACCCTGAGAAATTTAATTTCTTTCCTTTTTTAGTTATCAGAATCATCAAAATGTTTCAGGGTTGGAACATTATGAAGCAAGTTATTAATTTATTTAAACATAGAGATGAAATATGTATCAGGTGCAATTCTGGTAATTAAAATGTTGAAATTACTTTTTTATGTTGTTAGTCGATTTTCTTCAAGGAGTTGTGCCTCTCTTTTTATCCTTCTCTGGGTTAAGCTATTTTGATTTGGAAACTATACATATCACTTCAAGATTTATGACTTGACCGTGATCACAGAGTTTCTTTTATTACACATGTTACAGTGTTATGCAACACTGTTTTAAATCAGGAAGCAATAACCATCATTGGAGAGATAAATTTATTCAGCTTGTTTTAAAAATGTCTTTTTCTGAAGGGTAAAAAAGAATAATGAATAAAATAAAATCTCTCTCTCTCTCCTACAGCCTTTTTCAGACATAGTGTCAGAACTGAAAGCTCCATCCAAACTTGATGGGTCTTATAATATGATTTCTCCCAAGATAAAAGCTTATAATGCATCCTCATATCCACTCAGGCCAGTTTAACACAATAGAGTTTTTCATTTCCCCCCCTCTCTGTTTGGTTTCTCTAAGAGCTGCTGAAGCCTCACAAAACAAAGCCACACTGAATTCTTTTTAATGCACAGGCATTGACGTGGGGTCACGCTCTTTATTTCAGACCTTTCAGTAAGGTATAAAAAAGCTATTCATCGCTTTTGCACCCTTCTGAAATCTCTTGAATTATGATGAAGTTCTTTGATGCTATTCACAAGTATTAAGACTTTATTTTTGTTTTAATTATTTTGTTAAGATTTTCTTAATAAATTAGACTTTTCATTCCTTTCTTTAAATTGTTTTTACTTTTGTGATTTATTTCCTCATTTCCCTTTGCTAATAAGATTTTTTACTTGTGTGAATGCTTCCATTAGGGTTCGTTTAGGGCAGTACCCAGATGCAGTTTTATCTTAATGGTTTGAGTTCACCAGGACTTCCTGCATATTTAATATAGTTTTCTTGCTCCCTGAAATTGGCTAAAGGCTCATAAACCCCACACTTTTCCTGCATAGCAGCTAAAATGTTTCTGTACCTTTTCTTACTTAATTTGCAGTGCTGCTGAATATTTAACATTATGTTGTTTGAATAAAAAATACATAATCTCGTGAGAAAGTCTTTATATTTAGAAGTATATAGAAGAGCAATCTCACATGCTTACAAGCAGAGACAATCAAAACATTTATTATGTACAGTTCTTTTCTATAGATTTCTTATTTTTTTGCTTTTTTTTGTCACCATTGGATTTCAGATTATCAAAGAAATTTTAAACTCAGGCACAGATAACCTGAGTCTAAAAACCCTTCCAAACCAATTTGGCCTTATCTGGCAAAACAATCACCCCCTGATACCTAAAGACTGATTGTGCAATCCTTGGCAGCAGCAACTGCCATCGGGTGTTTCTTATAACTGATAATAGGTCTTTACATCACTGCTGAACATTTCTGACTCACTCTTCTTTGAAATTTGTTTTAACACAGACTCATAAGAGAGCTTTTTACAGCAGGGATGGTCTGCTTAAGTTCAGACTTTGACTATGTAATTGCATTATATTTATTTATTTGTTTATTTATAAGCTTAGGATCATTGTCCTCCCATAGAACCTGAGTGTGTTTGACCCCATGGTCGTAGAATGATACAGATATCCTCCTTATGGAATTTCTGAGCAAAAATTATGGTTCCTTCAGTTACATCAATTAAGACCATCACACTATCACCACCTTGCTTGACTGTCGGTGTGGCACTCTTTCTCTGAAAACCTGTGTTAGTTGTAATGGGACACACACCTAAATCAAGATGTTTTTTATTAAAAAAAAAAAGTAAATATGGGACAGGCCTTTGTGTTCATTTTGGTCAGCAGTGGTTTTCACATCAGAAGGCACCCATAATTCTTGCCCAATCTCATAAACACTGACCTTAACTTGATCAAATGAAGCCAGTAGTGCTTTGATGCTGTTGTGGTGTTAATGTGCAAGGCCCTGGATGTGTCGTAGTTGTGCTCTTTAGGTAGTTTTGGTGGGCCGGCCTCTCCTGGGACATTTCACCAGTCTTCCATCTTTTTTCCATTTGTTGATATTGGCTCTCACTGTGGTTCAATGGAGGAGCAAAGTTTTGTTCCCCTATCCAGAATCAAACATGTCAGTGATTTTGTTTCCCATCCACACTTTTCTTTCTTTAGAGGGCAAAGTGTGTTCCTTTTGGAGAGGTTCTATATAAGGGCTTAATTACACAGGTCATTCACCAATCAGGCCAAGGCATAGATGGGGAAGCTGAACCGAAGAAAACATAAAAAAAACATAAGTAATAGACAATTAATATTTTAAAAAGGGGAGTAATTATATCTTCATATCCATAGCCTGGCTGGTCTGACTAGCTTTTGGCCATCTGTAAAAGAAAAATGCGTTTTCTATTTACTTAGATTTTCTTTGTTGGATATTAAAATTCATTGAATGATTAAACATTTGCATGTCGAAACAGCAAAAGTAAAATAAATCTGTTAGAAGCAGATTACTTTTCAGGGATGCATTTCTCCCAAATATGTTTATTCTAGAGAGTAAATCTTTTGGGTTCAAGGAAAGAGTAGCAATACTTTGGAGCGTGCTGCTGAATGTTTTCTTTCTGATTTGTGCTTGAGCTGTGATGTGCGGCTCCCAACACAATTTCTGCTCTATTGTTTTCTATCATTCACCTCCTCTGTATAAGGCTGTCACAGCGGTGGCTGACACTGATGGACTGACACAGACAGATTAAACACTGGCTGTCAAATGGTCTCTTTCCTCTGCGGCGAAGCATCCATCCAGTGCCGAGCCTTTCTGCCTCAGTCGATTCCACACGTTGGAAAGGATCAAACCTCTAATTGACTTCAGTTAGCACAGGGACATGTTAAGGCTGTGTTTGATTATCAGAAGACAGACGGGGCTCTGGCACACAGAGATGTACAGTGTAATAATATTAGCTTGATCGGATTTAAAGAAAAGCTTATTCTCTAACCTCTTACCTGACAAATGCCTGTTACTGTGTACCCAAGAGCTTTAATTAAAAGAAGAATTTCATAGCAAAAGTCTGAATTGAATGCTAATGTTCTCTAATTCCTGCGATGGACTGGCGACCTGTCCAGGGTGGACCTTGCCCAGGGGCGTTTCCTGGACCTGGAAACATTGGGGGCTGAGCACACACCCTCTTAGAGGAATCTGGGAGAACCCATGCTGTAAAAAAAATTAATGCAAAACAATGTGTACCAGATGTACCAAAACAAGCGGGGGGGGGGGGGGGGGGAATTAAAAAATAAAAAAACGGTTCCCAATGACAAGCCGGCTCCCATCGTTCACTTCAAAGAGTTAGCTCTTAGAGCCGGTTCGTTTGCGACCGACACATCACTACTGAATTCTAATTCGAAGTACGAACTCGACCGTGAAAGATGCAGAAACGTAGTGCACACGTGAGTTGCTCTATTGTTGACTGCCAGGATCAACATGGAAATATTTTTTCTATTTTTTTATGCTGGAATCCTTTACGAATTTGGGACAATATCAGGCGAAGTTGGCCTCGAAGCTCTGTTTGGAAAAAAGGGCCATTCCAACAGTCAGAGGCTTGCCTGCAATTGAAACGGTAAGGCTGTTTTTATTGCTCTACTGTGTGTAACAAACAGCAGTAAACTGCTAATGTGGCTATTGTATGCTAGCGGGAGTAGTAGATATGGGTTAGATATGCTGAAGCGTTACCTGCGGTGTCAACCCCCCTCCTTCCTGCCACCAATCAACGCGGCCCTCATTTGCATTATTACAATGCCCGTCCACGACAGCCAAAATATCACATCAGATCTCACGAGACAATAATGCCTTCAGAAATAAGGGTCAGAGGAGCCTCTGTGTTTTTTTCAACTTTTCTTTTTTAGAAGGGCCTGAAAGACTATAATAGAGCGTGGGTATCCAAGGTAATACTAGGTTATGACTCCTTTAAAGCTTTCTTGAGCATTGTTTAAAGCCAAATACAAAGATATGTACTTCAAAATGTATTTATATTCAAACTTAAACGTGACAATGTAAAGGAGATCTCTAAAGTCAGTATTAATATTAGGTAAAACAGGATGATAAAATTAGACAAAAGGTAACAAATATTTAAAAATTTTTTGTTCTCTGACAAGCACAAAAGTTAGTTCTGTGTCAGGTTGCATGGTGGATCTCTTTGTCAGCTGCTCTTTTCATTATACTCTGTCCTGTCTAGGTCATCTGTAAACCCAGTATAACATCAGATTTCTTTTATCTTAATAGATGTTATCAAAAGGCATTCAAGCTCAGTCCCAGTCAAGACAACAGTCTTTGCACTCAGAACAAAAGTAAAACTGGTTGGAAGGTTGGCTGTCAGCCAATAAGACACGGAATATTCCCCGCATACCTCCTCTCTGATCGGTCATACCGTCGTGCCTCTATTGCATTCACCGAAGCCAGGAAATTACAAAACTACCTTCTTCGTTAATGCCATATGGCGGCTCAGTTAATGTAAACCAATTCCTTCTGGGGAGAAAAAAAACAAAAACATTCATGGCTTGAGGAGAAATGTTCGGGGCTAGAGCTGGGAATGCCCAGGCCAGGCGATGCCACTGACTCCGCCTCTAAAAGCTGGAGGCAACCCTGCAAAGGATAGACGGGTATAGATAATAGATGGATGGATGGATGGATGTTCTCTAATTCAACACAGGCTCAGAATCATACATATAGGCTTAAATAAATAAATGTACAGTACCACCTACTATATAGTTTGTTAAATGTCCGTTAAAAAGAAGAGACTAGACACTTTTTGTACCTATTAATAAGGACCTGGAACAATTCTGACTGAATGCTTGAACCATTTTCTTTCAGAAATGGTTGACCTTATTTAAATTAGTTGGATTTTTTTGCATGGACCCAAATTTAAAGTATACTCTGTAAATATTCAAGTGGAGAGATGGTAAGGGCATTGAGAAGTTTCATTCAGGAAACCTTCCATTACAAATGTAGATGTTTCTTTGGGATTAATGTCCTATTGGAACACCCAGCTGTTTCTACCTTTTAACCAGTTCATCCCAACTGCCCCGCTCAAATGAATGGAAATTGGTTATTTTGCTTAGTAATTACTAAATAACTACCAACCCTCAAGCCTGCCATGTTGGCAACCTAATGGACTACAACTCTTACTGTTCAGTCAAGCAAGTTTTTCATCAACATGGACTGACACCTGGTTTATACTCTGCATTTTTGTCCAGATGAAGGGTGGCTTACTACAAAGGCATACACATTGTCTGGAGGGGAAAGTTCTGATGTTTTGCCAAGTTGAGAACATCCCCATTTTAAAATTGTCTACAAATTATGCTTGCAAAGCAGGAAGAGCTGTGACATAGTGTCTAAAGCACATTAATTTTCACAAGCATAAACAAGATTGAATATTTTCACAGAGGGAATAATTGTTAAAAAATGTTACATAAATGTTACTTCTAAAAATGGCTAAAAGATAACACTCCAGAGGTAAAATTTGGAGTTAAGAGTTTCTATTAGGACTTCCTCTAGATTGTTCTTCAGCTACAACTTGTTGAATACTGTATGGTAAGATTTTATCTGCAAAATGTTCTGCTGTTGAACTGAAAAGAAAAAACCTAATGAGATTTCTTGTCAGGATAAGCGGTGTGAAGCATGGACCCAAACGCAGTCGCGGGTAAAGTGCAAGGATGTTTATTGGAGTGCTGCTAGTTGAAGTGATGATGACGATAGCAGGAACGAAGAGACGGGACATTGGATGAGCAGGACGGGTTACAGCAGGACAACACACCCTGGAGACATCAACATTAATGTTCCTACGAGGCAGGTAGATCTCGCCGGATCTTAAATAACAAGTAGGAGAACAAGGATCAGGTGAGGGCAATCAGGGACACACAGGTGAAGGACATAAACAATCAGGGGCAGAGCCCTGAAGACTGACATTTCTGGCTTGCAAGGATATACGTATGGCTTGAGAGAGTGCCAATCAAGAAGAAAATGAGCCACTCAAATGTTAACATTGTCATGCATGACAGAAAATAGCAATTACCCACCTGGACAAGCCAAATACCTCCTGGAGATAGGTTTTATGGTGAAACAAGGCAATGGTTGAGCTTTTTGATCACAATAACATGAAGAATGTTGGGAGCAGTTAAGGTGGGGTTTTCGAGCCTAAAACCATAGTATCAACTGCAACACATTGTTGTGGTAAGATCATTATCAGGGTCTCTTTCACAACTAGTGTTACTGGTGCATTGCATAAATTTGGTAGAGTAATGCAGATCAAGGACTACCTCCAAAGTCCTAACTTTACCTCAAAACAACAGCAAGATGGTGTTGTGACCCCAGCCCCAAAGCATGAATGTATATATGAATGAATGAATGAGTGAATGTAGTGCAAAGCACTTTGGCTCCTCTGACTAGATAAAGCAGTATACAATAGGCCATTTACCATTTACCAGCCATGAGGGACTAAACTACACACAGAGAGCAAAGACACTCAGTGGGTTTACATGCAGTAAGAGAAAACTTGACTTGACTGGCAACCTGTCCAGGGAGTACCTCTGGACATTCAATAATTCCAATTTCTTACTGACATGTAAAAAAAGAGACAAAGGCTCCCCTTCTGATTATTAAGTTATTAGCTCAATTATTGGCATAGCTGGATTTTAATGAGCATGTACACTCACTGACTGGTATAAAAAGCCTGAATCCTAGAATGCACTACATTGACACAATTTGAGTTTCTTGGAGGCAGAGGAGGAGTGTCACAGGGTGATCATGTGGCATGGTTAACAAAACTCAGACTCATTGTCCAGAACTTCCTCTTTGTCCCATAATCTCCCAGGGCTACATTGGTGATGAGATTCTTCATTGGCAAAGGGAAGTAATGCTTTTTTGAAGAAACCCTTGATCCAGATCAGTCAGTCATTTGTTAAACTAGTGACTGTTTTCACCAGAATAGGCCTTTAACCTGGCTTAAAGCTGCAGTCCAAAGAATATATTTATGCATCAAAGTTTTCTAAATCTTTAAAATGATAGTGGGGTTCAATGCTATGATAAAAGGCTAGTGCTTCACAACACTTGTTATTTTTCTCAATCCCACCTTCCTCCCGTAGAGCCCTATGCATTTCACACTGAGCGCCAATTTCTTTTAGCCAATAGAATTTGAGTTTCCGCGTTGTCGGCTGTCAATCAACTTTCATGCGGATCACGCAAACATGTGAACATGGGGCCGCTCTGTGTCTTCCCGTTTACAGTCGTCATATTGTGAGAGAGCATTAGTCATGCAGAAGTTGCTCACCTCCGAAATGTCCATAGGAAAAATACAATCGAGTGGTGCTCAATAGCGCTTACTGCTTCCTTCTTTGACTCGCTGTGTCGCCACAGGTGATGCGTGTGCACAACTGCTGCGGTAGGGCTGGAGGGAGGGAAGGGGAGGGGAGAGCGGAGTGTTTTTGGAAGGGGCCTTGGTACGTCGGATTCAAAAAATCTCTCTCCCTCAAATTCTCTGGACTGCAGCTTTAATTGAAATTCTGCAGAAAAAATCTAAATAGTTATAAATAACTCAAAAGAGATGCCATCTCAGATCCCACTGACAAACTGGCGCTGCCTCCACCATCTTGAGAGAGAAGACGGCCCCATACTTGTCATTGTGTTTTGAAGGGTTTAATCCTTTAAACTGCTTGAAGCAAAAAAAGGCCACTGAGCCTGCATTTGCATTGTAAAGTTAATGACTGGTAAAAAGTTATTTTCACTCATGCAATTTGAGCTCACTCTGTTTAATGATTTCCTTTCCTCTCTTCTCACTACCCTGGGAACAGTAGTCCGTAAAAACTTGCCAAAATGTGTCTGTTACCTCAGCTGTTAATGGAAAAGCTAAACGCTCTGCTAATGCTAAGCTCAGGTAGCAACCTGCAACATTCTGCTGTGTTTAGAAAATTGTTTTCTCTATTCGTGTCACACTTAGCTGTAGCAAACTGCTGCCTCTCATAAACAATATTGGTATTACCTTGTTAATAATTGCCTTTTACATTTATTAAATTATTCATATGCAAACCAAATCTATCGTTGCACAAAAATGGTCAAAATATGGACACAGTCGAGTTTTGCAAAAGGACCATGCTTTACACAGGCATCATTAAAAGAGGTTTTAAGATGGAAAAGGAGACTAACATTAAGATTCTGCAATAGTCCCTACTACAACCCTATTAGAATATAGTGGCATATTTTTGAAAAAAGGCTAGTTGGAGAATACTAACCAATTTAAATATTTCTAATAGGAAGAAGATGAAGATCTGAAGCTATATAAATGCAAAAGCTTTTTTATGGCTACAAAATATGGTAGTTTCTGTGCAATGTTTAAATGTCCATTTATTCAAATATGAGTGGGGTATACAGTATGTATGCAGTTAACATTTAATTGTTTCTAGCATTTTTATCCTGTGGGGATTAAAGGAAATCCACAATAAATGTATACATTGGCTTGTTTTAAAAATTAATTGAAAAATACAAATTTTCAGAATCATTCCATTCTGGAAAAACTAGAGTTGAAATACATAATTAATAGCTGAAAATAAATGTCATATTCACTCACTTTATGCATGTATGTAAACTTCTGATCTGAACTGTATAAATACTCTGAGAATGGACAAAATTCTGAACCGAATGGAGTGCAGACCAGTCTAATGCAAAAGTAATATTACAGTTTAATGTATGAGAAGCTGTGCAGTTATAAAGAAATAATGGACCGTTATACTATGCAGAGCAGGTTTCTAATCCAAAGAGCGGTAGAATAATAAGAACTTCCGTTATCTTTTTCCTTTGTCCTCAGGAAGGAGGGTAAATCAAGCTGCAACACCAGCATTGTGTCGTGATCTGAACATAATGCATTCCCTACAGCCAATCCAATCAAAGTGTTCTCTGTTGTCATAGCAAACAGTTGAAGCAAAATATTTTTTTCTTGAAATACATTATATCAATGTTGTATCCATTTTTCTAGACTGCTCCATCAACCATAATGCATTAAGTGTACATATTTAACAGGCTTTCATCTTGGGAGTGATTTATGGGAAAAGGAAAAGAAGAAATATTCAGCAAACAAAGAAACTAAAGTCTTCATTCAGAATTTCAACGCCCGATAACATCACTGAGTTCATTTTGATCTAATGGAAATACTTCAGTTGTTTCCTGAAACAAAAAACACCTATGAAGCAGTGGGATCGATCTTCTGTCACTCTCAGCAGGACTGTTTTATTCACCAAACAGTGTGTGATAGTTTAAAGCTAAAATTTCACCTGTGCTCTAAATAGGCAGATTTCCTGGATACTTTCTATCTATTAACCCAGCGGCAAAACAAACAAAACATTATTTCAAAAGCCTGCTTATGATTTTACTGTTTTGTTTTGAAAGTTTCTTTAAACAACAGCAGAACACTAATCTACTATTCTGAAAGTCACAATCACAGTAAAAAGAAAGTACACAACTTAAGATACTTTGTATAAACATAGAAAGAATTTTAGTTCATCTTTTTTTACTAACTTTTACAATTTGGTCTCCTGTGTGGTTTTGTAAGATTAGATTTGAATAAATTTAGTGCCCTGTTAAGATCAAATCATTTAGGTTATTATTCACAGTTGATAGCTCGGTAGACTTGGTTCAACTGGGGACTAAAATTGCAGCATTGTTGCTTTTTATATCTGGTGTGGTCCACTTCACACTGCACTTGTGCAAATGAACCAAACCTCTTGAGCAACTTGTTTACCCTCCTGTGGTGGCGCTGTGTCTCCAGCTGCACCAAGTAGCACTGTTTCGTGGTGCAGCAGGGGACACTTCCTTTTCCGTGAAATGTAAACAAACATGGAGTGGCATCAGATTTGAGCAATTTTAGGATAGATCTGTTTTCTTTGACAAATGTGGCAGACAAATAAGACGCAGCATGGAGCTCAACATCAGCAGAGAACAAGGCAGAGTTGTTTTTGCTTTGTTATTTTGGTTTCATTTACCCGGAATGCCCTGTGCTATAGTCCA
Source organism: Valencia hispanica (assembly GCA_963556495.2). NCBI lineage: Eukaryota > Metazoa > Chordata > Actinopteri > Cyprinodontiformes > Valenciidae > Valencia > Valencia hispanica. Next base: position 32,614,885 of record OY747717.1, on the reverse strand, counting down.
CTTCCTATTTTTGGAGCAACCCCAGCCCTCTTGGCGTTCACATATTTCAACTGAACCGCATCAGCGTTCACGTCAATTGAGCCGAGACCTAGGTTTTCAGGTTAACAAAATTAGCTTTTTTTCTACTGCACATTCACACCTCCCCAAACAAATCTGACTTCCTGGGCAAACAAACTAGTTCAATTAAAGTGGACTAAACAGGGCTGGTGTGAATGCACCCTTATATGTTAAAGTCCCAAAAGCCCCAAAGTTGACTTAGGGTATACTCTCTTTTAACCATGTATTTTTGATGTTTTTTGTCTTGTTCAAGTCTTGACTTGGCTGTATTTTGTGTGAGGTTTGTATATTTTTCATGAGCGTAATTTGGTTGCTTGCTGTTACTGCCGATTTTTTGGATTGGTCATCAATGATGTGAATCTCCCAATCTACCATATCCTGAAGGAGCTCCATTCCATGGAGATCTAGTGACTGTAGAGGGCATTGAAGTACACATTTGTGTTCAGGAAACCAGCTGGATTTGTGACATGGTGCTGCTTGAAATATTCATCAGAAGATAGGTACACTGTTGTTATAAAAGGATGAATGTGGTCAGGAACAGTTTGGCTCTGGTGTTTAGACATTGCTCAATTGGTACTAAGGGGTCCAAAAAGGGCCAAAACCCTTCAAAGCTCCCACACAGTTACACTATTGTCACCATCAGCTTGGACAGTTGGTATAAGGCAATATGTTGAAATCGGAACTCGGCTCAGACTAGGCAATGTTTTGCCAATCTGTTACCATTCAGTTTTGGATAGTCTGTTCAAATTGGAGCCTCAATTTTCTGCAGCCCATCTTCAAGGTTCAACACGATGTGCAATCAAAGATGGCATTTTGCCTGCCTTGGTGATAACGAGGAGTTATTGGTGCTTCAGTTGCCTTTCTGTCACTTTATACCAGTTTGCCCATTCTCCTCCGACATCAAAAATGCATTTTTGTGCACACAGCTGCTGCTAACTGAATATTTGCTCTTATTCACTGTAAACACAATAGATGGTCGTGTGTGTGAACATTTTAGTGGATCAAATCAAATACTCAGACAAGTCACGCAAGTCACCTAAACCAACAATCCTCCCTCGTCTAATGCAAAGTTTGAACTTGAGCAAGTTGTTTTCACAGCATCTTGATGCCCACTTGCTTCCTGCTTCGCTGCAACTGGCTGCTTCGCTCTCCCTTCTGCTTGCATTTTTCTGCATATTTTGATTTTTTTCCCCCTTATAATTCGACCCGCAGGACTTTTGAATACATATAAATTTATGGGAAAAACCATTTTTAGTAGTAACGGCAATATTTCATAGATCTTTTATCTTCAGCGCTCTGTGTGCATGGCCTACACACAGCTGAAGCCTGATCTACAGCATCCAAGTACTTAGCATTCAGCTGAAGCTAGATATAGCTCGTAAGGGTCCTAACACTAAGCTACAGCAACAAGATGCCTTCTATCTCCACAATGGACTACCAGGACCTTCTACAAAAGATAACAGCACTGGAGAGGAAAGTTCAACGGATAGAAGTTAATGAGGAGGTAAATGGATTGTGTGGAAATGAAACAACCTTACCAGTGTTTCATAACAGTGGAAATGAGCAAGCTAACACACGGCAAAGAGGCAGAGATAACACGACCTAGAAAGAGGGAGCCTCTGCTCCATCCATCCATCCATTTTCTTCCATTTATCCGGGGTCGGGTCGCGGGGGCAGCAGCCTAAGCAAAGAGACCCAGACTTCCCTCTCCCCAGCCACTTGTTCCAGCTTCTCAGGAGGAACCCCAAGGCGCTCCCAGGCCAGCCGAGAAACATAGTCCCTCCAGCGTGTCCTGGGCCTTCCCCTGGGCCTCCTCCCGGTGAGACGTGCCTGAAACACCTCACCAGGGAGGCGTCCAGGAGGCATCCTGACCAGATGCCCGAGCCACCTCAACTAACTCCTCTCAATGTGGAGAAGCAGCGGCTCTACTCTGAGCCCCCTCCAGATGACTGAGCTTCTCACCCTATCTCTAAGGGAGAGCCCAGACACTCTGCGGAGGAAACTCATTTCAGCCGCTTGTATCCGTGATCTCGTTCTTTCGGTCACCACCCAGAGTTCGTGACCATAGATGAGGGTAGGAACGTAGATCGACCAGTAAATCGAGAGCTTCGCCTTTCGGCTCAGCTCTCTCTTCCCCACGACAGACCGGTAAAGCGCCCACATAACTGCAGATGCCCCACCAATCAGTCTATCGATCTCCCGCTCCATTTTTCCCTCATTCGTGAACAAGACCCCCAGATACTTAAACTCCTCCACTTGGGGAAGGACCCCATCCCTGACCCGGAAAAGGCACCCCACCCTTTTCTGGCTCAAGACCATAGCCTCGGATTTGGAGGTGCTGATTCTCATCCCAGCCGCTTCACACTCGGCTGCGAACCTCTCCAGCGAAAGCTGTAGATCACATTCCGATGAAGCCAACAGGACCACGTCATCTGCAAAAAGCAGAGACCCGATCCTGAGGCCACCAAAACGGATCCCCTCAATGTCTTGGCTGCGCCTAGAGATCCTGTCCATAAAAGTTAGGAACAGGATCGGTGACAAAGGGCAACCTTGGCGGAGTCCAACTCTCACTGGAAACAAGCCCGACTTACTGCCGGCAATGCGAACCAAACTCTGGCACCGGTCGTACAGGCACCTAACAGCCCGTATCAAGGGGCCCGGTACCCAATACTCCCGGAGCACCCCCCACAGGGCCCCCCGAGGGACACGGTCGAACACCTTCTCCAAGTCCACAAAACACATGTAGACCGGTTGGGGGAACTCCCACGCACCCTCCAGGACCCTGCTGAGGGTGTAGAGCTGGTCCAGTGTTCCACGGCCAGGACGAAAACCGCATTGTTCCTCCTGGATCCGAGGTTCAACTATCCGTCGGACCCTCCTCTCCAGAACCCCTGAATAGACCTTACCAGGGAGGCTTAGAAGTGTGATCCCTCTGTATTTGGAACACACCCTGTGGTCCCCCTTTTTAAACAGGGGGACATTTTAGGAGCTTTTTAACAACCTCGGTGACCTCAGCACCAGAGATTGGAGAGACCGACCCCAAGTCCCCACACACTGCTTCCAGATTGGAAGGCGTGCTGGTGGGATTGAGGAGGTCTTCGAAGTATTCCATCCACCGACCCAAAACGTCCCGCGTCGAGGTCAGCAGCACATCATCCCCACTGTAAACAGTGTTGGTGGCAGACAGCTTTCCCCCCCTGAGACGCCGAATGGTGGACCAGAATCGCTTCGAAGCCGTACGGAAGTCATTTTCCATGGCCTCTCCAAACTCCTCCCACGCCCGAGTTTTTGCCTCAGCAACCATCCGAGCCGCATCCCGCTTGGCCTGTCGTTACCTATGAGCCTCTGCTCATTACATTATATCACAGAGTGTTAATCCTCCCTGGAACTGTCTTGGTGCTAAGCCAAAAACGAAATGATGTCTCTGGGAAACGGGAGGACGTAGTGCAGGCTGGACACAGCGAGCGGAAATCTGTGATGAGAAAGACTGGCCTGCACTCCCTACAAGAGAGAGGGCTTCTTATACTCCCGTACATGAGAGGACACGGGACAGAACAGCTGCAAACGGGAAAGTTAGCCACAGACTTTCAAAACAACCGAATGTGAAGCTGCAGAACAGATTTGCTCCACTGTTGGAGAACCCTGGATCTTTACCTGACGACCATCCACCCCAAGGCAGCGAGGTGAGGACCGATAACCTGTCAGAGAGTGAGAGGCCACAGAGAAAGCAAAAGACTGGGCCTGAAACTCTGATTGTAGGTGATTCCTCTGTAAAGGACGTTCAGTGGATGTGTGGAAAGAACACCAAAGTCCTCTGCTTTCCAAAGGATATAGTCAGTAACATGCAGAAGAGGATTCTGAAAACTGTGACTAAATATCCAACAGTGAAAAACATTGTTTTCCACACAGGGTCGAAGGATGTGTCCAAGCAACAATCGGAGGTTCTGAAACGGGACTTCACTGGATTACTAAACACCGTGAGCTCGTTGGATGCAGCAGTATTCATCAGTGGACCTTTACCACCCATCAGAGGAGGAGAAGAAAGATTGAGTCTGGAGTCCCAGGCGTGTCCCTCTGGACACCCCCGGCGGAGTCTGGAGCCCGAGGCATGTCCTCCGGGACACCCTCGGCGAAGTCAGGAACCCGAGGCATGTCCTCTGGGACACCCCCGGCGGAGTCAGGAGCCAGAGGCGTTTCTCCCGGAACACCCCCTGAGGAATCAGGAGCCAGAGGCGTTTCTCCCGGAACACCCCCTGAGGAATCAGGAGCCAGAGGCGTTTCTCCCGGAACACCCTCTGAGGAATCAGGAGCCAGGGGCGTGTCCTCCGAAACACCCAGTGTGGAATCAGGAGCCAGAGGCGTGTCCTCCAGAACACCCCCTGTGGAAACAGGAGTCAGGGGCGTGTTATCCGGAACACCTCCTGTGGAAACAGGAGTCAGATGCGTGTCCTCCGGAACACCCCCTGTGGAAACAGGAGTGGGCTGGAACCCCCTGGAGGAATTAGCAGGCTGAGAGACCACCGAAACTGACTGGGAACAGGCTGAGGTTGACTGCAGTGGCTGAGAGGATTCTGAGGTGGAGATGACATGCTTAGAGCGTCTCTTACGGCGTGGTTTGGAGGATTGAGGTGAAGTAGCAACTGGCGGAGAAGATGAGCAGCTTGAGTGGGAGCTAACCGATTTAAAAGGTCTATGAGGATTAAGTGGAAAATAGTCCGGTATGTCATGGTAGAAAAATTCCTGTAGATCCGATTCATTGATGCCAGGAGGGTTGGTGGCTGTTTTGGGGGGAAAATTGTCTGTAGAGGTTTGGACTAAGCGTTCACCAGATGTGTACCGAGAGTCAACAAGATAACGAGGGATATGGATAACTGAGGGAACGGATGAAGATGAGGTGGACGGTAAAGTGATTTTAGCAAGATCAGAAATGGCCTGGTGTCTGTGGACTTCAGCCTCATTTAGCATTTCTTCTAAACCCAGTCTCTTTAAATGGGGCTTAACACTTAAAAAATGAGAAATACTAAGCTCAGCCACCCGCAGTCTAGTCGTGGGATCGGATGTGGTAGCCATGGTGTCATAGAAGAGTTTAACCGTAACATGCAATCTGTTCCAGTCTTTATTGGTAAGGTCAGCTGCTGGGTCCTGTAGCTGGCTGGTTCGTTCTGTCATGTTCTGGTTTGTATTGAGGACCCAAATGCAGAGAAGTAAATAAGAATGTTTTAATAATAACAAAACAAGGACTTACAAACTCAGGAGGATCAAAACCGCAGCAATGGCAAACCAGGAACCAAAAAGGGAAGGAAGACAGCAACAGGGAAGGCAGGAACCAGGCGGGGAAGAAAGACAACGAACCAGCGAGTAGTGACTGAGAGAGGACTGAATTTAAACTGAGGAGGAGAGTGAAGAGTGAAGCAGAGAAGGAGCAGGACTAATTAAAGGAAGCGGTTGCAGCTGAGGGGGAGTGAGCAGGTGGAAGTGATTAGCTGGGACAGGAGGTGAAATGGCTGGGAGACAGAAAACTGGGAAACTAGAGAGATCTTAAGAAACTTACTAAAGACAAGACTTCGGGGAAACCAGAAAGTGCAGAAAACACAGGAAAAGAATAACTAAACATGATAATGGAACTAAATAAGTAAAATAACTAACAAAAGACAAACACCTAGGGATCATAACAGCATGTGCTGACAAAAAACTGCAATTTATTAACAACTTTCTGTCACGGTTCCCAGGTGTTTGTGTTTTGTTAGTTAGTTTTCCTTATTTAATTCTATTTTTATGTTCAGTTATTCTTTGTTTCTACCAGTTATTTCTGCACTTTTTTTGTTTCCATATTTCTCCTTGTTCCTAGATGTTTTTCACCCTTTGCTCCTTTCTATTTTTATTCCTCTTTAGATGGTGTCCTTATTTATTTATTTATTCCTTCTGTTCTCCACTGTTTCAGTTAAATTCCTCCCTTGACCTATTATCCTTTCTAGTTTCTTTAGAGTCTTCTATCTCCCAGCCATTTTACCTCCGTTCCCAGTTGATTACTTCCACCTGCTCTCTCCCTCTCACCTGCATCTGCTCTCACTAATTGGTCATTGGTCTTCTCAGTCACTTCCTCATTTCCTCCCCAGTATATATTCACCTCTCCTTCAGTCACTACTCGCTGGTCCGTCGTCATTCTTTCCCTGTCTGGTTCCTGTTTCCTGCCCAGTTCCTGTTTCCTCCTCATCTCTGCATTTTTGTTTCTCCTAGATCTGTAAGTTTGCTCCTTGTTTTTGTTATAAATAAATCCTTTAAGTTTTATTCTTTGCTGCCTTTGGGTCCTTATAACATGCAAACATGACAGAACGGACCAGCCCAGTAGACCCAGCAGCTCTCAGTCTGTCCACACTGCACCTGAATTTATGGCAGAATTTGGACTGTATAGCCAGTCTCAGCCCGCCTTGGGTCCGTATTGGGGCAGCTGACAATTTAATGGATTTGCTAAGGCCTCATGAGAAATTATTTGCTGAACTGGGGTTGACTGCATTTTGGGAGGAGGCTAGGTGGAATAAGCGGGCAGCGATTGCTGGCCAGCTGGGAAGGCCTCCTCCACCTCGACCCCAGTTGCAGCCTTTTGTTTTCGGATCGGCCTTGGCAGTCTCCCAGCTCTCAGGAGGTGTCCAGAATGACACGCCCCTGACTCCTCGTTCCATAGAGGGTGTCCAAAGGGACACGCCTCTGGTTCCTGACTCCACAGGGGGTGTTCCAGAGAACACGCCTCTGGTTCCTGACTCCACAGGGGGTGTTCCAGAGAACACGCCTCTGGTTCCTGACTCCACAGGGGGTGTTCCAGAGAACACGCCTTTGGTTCCTGACTCTGTAGAGGGTGTTCCAGAGAACACGCCTCTGGTTCCAGACTCCACAGGGGGTGTTCCGGAGGACACGCCTCTTGTTCTTGTCTCTCCAGAGGGTGTTCCAGAGAACACGCCTCTGGTTCCTGACTCCACAGGGGGTGTTCCAGAGAACACGCCTCTGGTTCCTAACTCCACAGGGGGTGTTCCAGAGAACACGCCTCTGGTTCCTAACTCCACAGGGGGTGTTCCAGAGAACACGCCTCTGGTTCATGTGGATACTGAAAGTGATAGCCTAAATGCAGCCTTTAATGCTATTTTAGACTCAATTGGCTTTACTCAAAAAGTACAGGGATCGACCCACTCGGGCAAACACACTTTGGACCTTGTACTGACATACGGTATTGAGTGTGAGGAAATAACAGTCCACCCACATAACCCGGTCCTGTCTGACCACTTCTTAATAACTTTTGAATTTACTTTAACTGACCATCTTAAATCTGAAAGAAAATTTCATTATAGTAGAGCTTTATCAGACAATGCTGTAACAATTTTTAAAGAATCTGTTCCATTCTTACTTTCCTTAGTGTCTCAGGGTAACACAGTGGATGGCAGCAATTCTATCTCTAACCCTTCAGAAATTGATGATCTGGTTCACAGCGTTACGTCCTCATTGCGTTTGGCATTAGATAGTGTAGCCCCCTTAAAAAAGAAAGTGGCTAGCCATAGGAGGCTGGCTCCTTGGTTCAACACAGAGTTGCGTACTTTAAAGCAGAATACTAGGAAGTTGGAGAGAAAATGGCGCTCTACACACCTAGAGGATTCCTATTTAACCTGGAATAACAGTCTATTGCTGTATAAAGAGACCCTTCGACAAATTAGAACAGCATATTCTTCATCATTAACAGAGGCGAATAAAAACAATCCTAGGTTTCTTTTTAGTACAGTTGCCACACTTACAGAGTCATAGCTCTGTTGAGCCAACTATTCCCCCAGCTCTTAGCAGTGATGATTTTATGGGATTCTTCATAAATAAAATTAATTCTATTAAAAATAAAATCATTGACATCCTCCCAAACATGATTACTTCTTACTCAGTAAATGAGGCAGTATCGGAAAGAACTGTGGAACCTCAGTCGTGCTTAGGCTGTTTTGATTCAGTTGAGCTTTCGGAATTATCAAAAATATTAGCCTCATCTAAACCTTCAACTTGTATGTTGGACCCAATTCCAACCAAATTATTTAAAGAAGTGTTCCATTTAGTTCATGGCCCCATTTTGGATATGATGAATCTATCCTTAGTAAACGGATACGTACCACAGGAATTTAAAATAGCTGTAATTTAACCTTTACTCAAGAAACCTTCCCTTGATCAAGATGACTTAGTGAATTACAGACCTATATCTAACCTTCCTTTCTTATCCAAAATCCTTGAGAAAATTGTTGCTAATCAAGTCTGTGAGCATCTAAACAGTAACGAGCTGTTTGAAGCGTTTCAGTCAGGTTTTAGAGCTCATCATAGCACTGAAACAGCACTGGTGAAGGTTACTAATGATATTCTCATGGCCTCAGATAATGGACTTGTGTCTGTTCTGGTTTTGTTAGATCTCAGTGCTGCTTTTGACACAGTCGATCATAATATTCTCTTAGAAAGGCTTGAACATGTTGCAGGGATCAAAGGAACAGCACTAGGCTGGTTTAAATCATATTTGTCTGACAGATTCCAGTTTGTTCATCTAAATGATAAATCTTCTTCACTCTCAAGGGTTACTTGTGGAGTTCCACAGGGTTCTGTGCTTGGACCAATTCTGTTCACCATATATATGCTCCCAATTGGTAGAATCATTAGACCGCATGGGATAAATTTCCACAGCTATGCCGATGATACACAACTATATTTATCCATAAATCCTGATGAACCCAGTCAGTTAGGTAGATTACAGGCATGTCTGGAAGACATAAAAACATGGATGACCCTAAACTTTTTGCTTTTAAATTCTGACAAGACAGAAGTTGCTGTCTTTTGACCAGAAGTTCTTAAACAGAAACTGATTAGTCAATCACTTCATCTGGATGGCATTAAATTGGCCCCCAGTAATAACGTAAAGAACCTCGGCGTTATTTTTGACCGAGACTTGACATTTAAATCCCATATTAAACAGGTTTCTAGGATTTCCTTCTTTCACCCCCGGAATATTGCTAAAATTAGAAACATCCTGTCCAGGAGTGATGCTGAGAAACTAGTCCATGCATTTGTTACCTCAAGGCTGGACTACTGTAATTCTTTACTATCAGGAAGTCAACAAAATCCCATTAAAAGCCTTCAGTTGATCCAAATGCGGCAGCAAGAGTTCTGATGAATATTAAAAAGAGAGATCACATTTCTCCTGTTTTAGCTTCCCTTCATTGGCTCCCTGTTAAATCCAGAATAGAATTTAAGATCCTTCTTCTTACATACAAAGCCCTTAATAATCAAGCTCCATCATACATCAGAGATCTAATTGTTCCTAACAGAGCCCTTCGCTCTCATACTGCAGGTTTACTTGTAGTTCCTAGGATTTCTAAAAGTAGAATGGGAGGCAGATCTTTTAGTTATGAGGCTCCTCTCCTGTGGAACCAGCTCCCAGCTTTAGTCCGTGAGGCAGACACTCTGTTTACTTTTAAGGCCAGGCTTAAAACTTTCCTTTTTGATAAAGCTTATAGTTAGAGTGGCTAAGGTCATCCTGAGCTATCTCTGTAGTTATGCTGCTATAGGCTTAGACTGCTGGAGGACAGATTTACCAATTTTCTTCACTCTGCTACTTCCTTTTCTCCTACGACTCTCCAGTTGTATTACAGTACATTCTGTTATTTCGACTGTTAACTTTGTTTTCTCTCAGTGTTTTTCTCTCCATAGAAGATATACCTGGTCTGGTATCCTGCTTGGCTGCAATGCCCTGTTGGATGGGGCATCAACTGGGATGATCCTCCCAGTAACTGAACATCCACTGGGTCCTGTTATCAACTTTTTACTTTCTGTAACATAGAAAGTTCTCTTATATCAGATCTTCTGTTCCTTCTATGTTTCTGCTCTGTCTTCTCAAACCCCCAGACGGTCGTGACAGATGGCCGCTCCTACTGAGCCTGGTTCTGTTGGAGGTTTCTTCCTGTTAAAGGGGAGTTTTTCCTCTCCACCGTCGCTACATGCTTGCTCAGTAAAAGGGGTTGCTGAAGGATTGCTGTGGTTGGAAAGTCTGCATCAACGGGGCCCAACCTCACGCCAATGACTGACGCAATCTGCTGGGATTCCTTAAATAGGAAACTTTTTAACTGATTGGAATGTTTGTATAAATGTATTGAAATGACTTCTTGTTAAGTGCCTTGAGATGACATCTGTTGTGAATTGGTGCTATATAAATAAACTAAATTGAATTGAATTGGTTCCTGACCTCACTGAGGATGTCCAAAAGAACACGCCTCTGGTTCCTGACTCCACAGGGGGTGTTCCAGAAGACACGCCTCTGGTTCCTGACTCCACAGGGGGTGTTCCAGAAGACACGCCTCTGGTTCCTGACTCCACAGGGGGTGTTCCGGAAGACACGCCTCTGGTTCCTGACTCCGCAGGGGGTGTTCCGGAAGACACGCCTCTGGCTCCTGATTCCGCAGGGGGTGTTCCGGAGGACACGCCTCTTGTTCTTGTCTCTCCAGAGGGTGTTCTGGAGAACACGGTTCTGGCTTCCGATTCCGCAGGGGGTGTTCCAGAAGACACACCTCTAGCTCCTGACTCTGCCAAGGGTCTCCAGAGGGACATAACCTTGGGGTGAGCGTCACGACGTGGGTCTTCTACTCCTCCCCAAGAGTTCTCCACTCCGTCCTCTCGAGGGTTCCCAGCGTCCTACCAAGGTCCCCTTAGTCGACGTCGTTTCCCAAGTCACAAGGTTCTCTGCAGCCGGTTCCCAAGTCACAAGGTTCTCTGCAGCCGGTTCCCAAGTCACAAGGTTCTCTGCAGCCGGTTCCCAAGTCACAAGGTTCTCTGCAGCCGGTTCCCAAGTCACAAGGTTCTCTGCAGCCGGTTCCCAAGTCACAAGGTTCTCTGCAGCCGGTTCCCAAGTCACAAGGTTCTCTGCAGCCGGTTCCCACGCCACAAGGTTCTCTGCAGCCGGTTCCCACGCCACAAGGTTCTCTGCAGCCGGTTCCCACGCCACAAGGTTCTATGCAGCCGGTTCCCACGCCACAAGGTTCTATGCAGCCGGTTCCCACGCCACAAGGTTCTATGCAGCCGGTTCCCATGTCACAAGGTTCTATGCAGCCGGTTCCCACGTCACAAGGTTCTATGCAGCCGGTTCCCACGTCACGAGGTTCTGCTCCACATCCGGCCGCCACGCCACAAGGTTCTGCTCCGCCGCCGGCCTCCCAGGTTCCTGGTTCCTTCGTCGCCGCCCTCCCAGGTTCCTGGTTCCTTCGTCGCCGGCGTCCCAGGTTCCTGGTTCCTTCATCGCCGGCCTCCCAGGTTCCTGCTCCTTCGTCGCCGGCCTCCCAGGTTCCTGCTCCTTCGTCGCCGGCCTCCCAGGTTCCTGCTCCTTCGTCGCCGGCCTCCCAGGTTCCTGCTCCTTCGTCACAGGCCTCAGGACTTTAGCCTTCGGCTGTTCTGTTTTTTTGGACTCTTGCCCTCCTTCCGAGGCCCCCTTCGCCCACCCTGGTTGGGTGTGTTTTTTGTTTTGTTTTGGACTCTTAAGGGCGTCTTGTATGCCCTTGAGGGGGGATCCTGTCACGGTTCCCAGCTGTTTGTGTTTTGTTAGTTATTTTTCCTTATTTAGTTCTATTTTTATGTTCAGTTATTCTTTGTTTCTACCAGTTATTTCCGTTCAGTTACTGGTTACTTTTTTTGTTTCCATATTTCTCCTTGTTCCTAGATGTTTTTCACCCTTTGCTCCTTTCTATTTTTATTCCTCTTTAGATGGTGTCCTTATTTATTTATTCCTTCTGTTCTTCACTGTTTCAGTTAGATTCCTCCCTTGACCTATTATCCTTTCTAGTTTCTTTAGAGTCTTCTGTCTCCCAGCCATTTTACCTCCTGTCCCAGTTGATTACTTCCACCTGCTCTCTCCCTCTCACCTGCATCTGCTCTCACTAATTGGTCATTGGTCTTCTCAGTCACTTCCTCATTTCCTCCTCAGTATATATTCACCTTTCCTTCAGTCACTACTCGCTGGTCCGTCGTCATTCTTTCCCTGTCTGGTTCCTGTTTCCTGCCCAGTTCCTGTTTCCTCCTCATCTCTGCATTTTTGGTTGTCCTAGATCTGTAAGTTTGCTCCTTGTTTTTGTTATAAATAAGTCCTTTAAGTTTTATTCTTTGCTGCCTTTGGGGCCTTATAACACGCAAACATGACACTTTCAGATTTTTTGGGAGCGCAGACATCTTTTTAAGGCAACTGGATTCAGTTTGAACAGGTCAGGTGTAAGACTGCTTACCTCCAATATTTTCTACTTCTACTGCGTCATCCCTCTGTTCTTGGACCCAAAAGGGAGATACACAAAGACTTATCTCAAAAGGAAGACCAAACAAAGCTGAGTGCAGAGGGGGAGGAACTTCTTCTGCCCTCACTCATGGGAAGCTATGAACAGAAGCAGGAAGAAGGATCTTTATTTGCCCCAAAAGCCCTAAACAGCCCTAAAGAACAGGACAGCGGACCTCCATCGCCCCCGCAAACCCCTGACAGCCCACCGTCTTCCCTACCGCCCCCCTTCCCCCACTCCCCCCATCTGAAATTCACTGAGCAGATGATGGAGCTGGTCAACATTGGGCTCAGATCTACCCCCCAGACCAATCTGTTTTCTTTACCCATAAACCCCACACCTGGATGATCAAAGGTAGGGCAACAAGCCCGGCCCCCTCCTAACCACGTAAGCATGTACAATCTCCACAGTCTGATGTATGATGTGTTAAGGGTCCAGGCTGTGTGGATATCAGCAGTCAGAACTTTTCCCAGGACAAGCTGGGACCCTGTTCATTAGAAGGTTTGATCATTTCTGTTCTTATAAGTAACAGAAGGAATGTAGTTATGTCAAAACACAGAGCACTGCATTCTAAAAGGTTTTTAAGTAAAGTAAACATACGCTGTACACAGCTCACCCCAAAACACAAGGGGCACAATAATACTCTTAAACCTGTTAAGATGGCCTTATTAAATGTCAGCTCTATAGTAGGGAAGACATTTTTAATCAATGATCTTATCACTGAGCATAGCCTTGATTTTATGTTTTTAACTGAGACTTGGTTAGATAAGAATAGCAGTGTTTCTCTTATTGAATCAACCCCTCCCAACTTTAGTTTTGTCAACCAGGCCAGACAGAACAGGAGAGGTGGAGGAGTTGCTGTTTTATTTAATGAATCATTCCAGTGTAAGCAGTTATCTCTTGGAAGTTTTCCTTCTTTTGAATATGTTGCTGTAAAGCTGAAAGCCTCATCTAGAGCCATATTTCTTAACATTTATCGGCCTTCAAATTACTGTGCTGACTTTAATGATGATTTTAGTGAACTGCTGTCTATAATCTGTGTTGATTTTGACTGTATAATTATTGTTGGTGATTTTAACATCCATGTTGACAATCCCCAGAACAAAGGGTCTAAAGACCTGAGTAACACTCTGGACATCTTCGGGCTGACTCAGCATATAACAGAGCCCACACATAATAAGGGTCATGTTTTGGACTTACTGATCTCAAAGGCTCTGGGCATTTCCAAGATTAAGGTGCGTGATGTGGGCTTGTCTGACCATTGTTGTGTTTTCTTTGAGAGTATAATTTCGGTTCACATAAATGTTTTAACGGAGATTATCACAAAACAATGTATAACTGAAAACACTAGTGAGATCTTTAACCAGGTTTTCTCTCTAACACCTGCCCTGTCAGGGGTTCAGTCAATGAACTTGTCAACAGCTTTAATGCTAAAATATTAAATGTTATGCATACTATTGCTCCCACTAAGGTGAAGGTTATCTCTGGAAGGAAAAAGTCTACATGGAGAAATTCCACACTGGTGAGAAATGAAAAAAGGGAGTGTCGGAAAGCCGAGCGCAGATGGAGAAAAACAAAACTTCAGGTTCATTATGACATCTATAAAGAGAAACTTCACTCTTATAACTTACAACTGAGGAATGCAAGGAAGTCATATTTTTCTGACATCATCACCAGAAATAGTCATAGTGCTCGCGCATTATTTGCTGTAGTCAACAGGCTAACAAACTCTCCTGTGTCAGTAGCACCTGAACTCTATTCCACCAAGGCCTGCAATGACTTTGAAAAATTCTTCAGACAAAATCCAAAATATTAGACAAGCGGTTGGTTCATTAACGGCAGGTTCAGGTTATGTATAGTGTCCACGGAAAATCTGTTTAAACACCATGAAACAGTTTTATCTCATAAACAGCAAAGATCTGGAGGACATCTTACGTCAACTGAACTCCTCCTCTTGCTGCTTAGACATCCTGCCCACAGGCCTTCTCAAAAAGGTCTCAAAGATCTTGGAGTCGGATCTGTTACAGATTGTGAACTCATGTTTAATATCGGGTGTTTTCCCAGAGCCCCTGAAAACAACTGTAATTAAACCCCTGCTGAAAAGAGACAATCTGGACAAAACACAAATGAACAACTACAGGCCCATCTCCAATCTTCCATTTTTAAGTAAGATCATTGAAAAGGCTGTTTTTCATCCGCTAAATGACTTCTTTAAAAAAAGCAACTGCTATGACGTCTTTCAGTCAGGTTTTAGACAGCACCACAGCACTGAGACTGCTCTGACCAAAGTCATCAATGACATCCGTTTGAATACTGACAGTGGAAAAATGTCAGTGTTAGTTTTACTGGATCTCAGTGCTGCATTTGATACTGTTGACCACATTATTATACTCAAACTGGTTGGGTCTCTCTGCCACTGTACTAAACTGGTTCAAAACGTACTTAGAGAACAGGAAGTTCTTTGTGTCAACAGGTAACTTTACATCTGAGCAGACGGGAATTACATATGGGGTTCCCCAGGGTTCCATCCTGGGACCTCTTCTGTTTAAGATATATATGCTCCCACTGGCACAGGTAATAAATAACAACAAAAAAAGTTACCATAGCTACGCAGATGACACACAGATATATATTAGAATGTCACAAGAAGACCAAGGGCCTGTACAGGCTCTTGGCAAATGCATTGAGGAAATTAAGGACTGGATGTGCCACAATTTTCTGCAGTTGAACAAAAACAAAACGGAGGTAATTGTCTTTGGAGCTAAAGAGAAAAGATTGAAGGTCACCACAGGGCTTCAGTCCATACACCTAAAAACCACCAACCACGTCAGAAATCTAGTGATGGACTCAGACCTAAACTTTGAAAAACACATTAAGGCAATCACAAAATCAGCCTGCTATCACCTTAAGAATATCTCAAGGATAAAAGATCTGATGTCTCAGCAGGACCTGGAAAAACTAGTCCATGCATTCATCTTTAGTCGGCTTGATTATTGTAACAGCGTCTTTACAGGTCTACCTAAAAAATCAATTAGGAAACTGCAGCTCATCCAGAACTCTGCTGCTCGAGTTCTCACTAAAACCAAAAAAGTGGACCACATCAGTCCAGCTCTGAGGTCTTTACACTGGCTGCCTGTCTGTCAGAGGATAGACTTCAAAGTTCTGCTGCTGGTCTACAAAGCTCAGAATAGTTTAGGACCAAAATACCTCAGTGATCTCCTAACCCAGTATGAACCTACTCGACCCCTAAGGTCGTCTGGATCCGCTCTTTTATCAGTTCCCAGAGTCAGAACCAGACATGGAGAAGCTGTGTTCAGCTTCTATGCTCCACATGTCTGGAACAAACTCCCAGAAAGCCTCAGATCAGCTGAAACACTCAGTTTATTTAAATCCAGGTTAAAGACCCACCTGTTCTCAGCTGCTTTAGATTAGGTATTTATTCTAAGTTTTAAATCTTCACGGTTTCTTTTAAGATAGATTTTTTTTTTCATTTTAAATCATGGTTTTTATTCCTGTACTTTTGCTTTTTCTGCACCCTGCTGTAATGCTTTTGATGTTCTATGTAAAGCACTTTGAATTGTCTTGTAACATGAATTGTGCTATACAAATAAACTTGCCTTGCCTTGCCTATACATTTTAAGTTTCTGCCTTGCAATTAGCTGATTCACTATTTGTGTAAACAAACAATTGAACAAGTATACCTAATAATGTGGACTGTAACGGCAAATTGTTTCCTAGTGTGTAAAATACAGTAGGTAAGTGCTCTTTTGTCTGGGGGAATTTTGAAGCAGAGTTGTCTCCTCTGCATCACAAGGAGCCAGCAGAGGTGTTTCAGGCATCTGATTGGGATCCCTCCTCATTGTCTCTCTTTGGATGTTTTCTGCACACATCTCACTGGGAGGGAAACCCTGAGGCAGACAGGGAACTTGCTTAGGGGATAATATATACCTTCTGGCGTGGGAAAACCTTGGGATCCCCCAGAACAAACTGGAGAATGTTGAGAGTGCTCAAATAGGCAGCAGAGGATGGATGGATGGATATTTTTGTTGGACTCAAATGTTATTAACAATTGTAGCAATAAATAATTACATCATGTTTTTACATTTAAATCTGAATGTTTCCAACAAGCAAATTCATATTTAAATTTAGCTTAGGGAAGAATAACAATATATATATATATATATATATATATTGGGACAGCACTACAGTATGAGACAAATTGTTGTCTTAAGTCCAACTTCATTTCAGGCAACAAGCAATTGTTTAGGTTAAGAAAATGCATCAAAGCTAAATACAGCAAATATACATACATCCTTATGAATACTTTTACACTGTTTACAAATCACTGAGTTATATAAAGATGGAAAAGTGGCCTCGTCACCCCAACAACAAATCAATTACACACCTCCATTGTTTATGGAAATGGAAAATGTCAATGTTTTACTTTGGGAATGAGGCTAGCCTGTGTCATGGAAGCCTCTTGTATACAAA
This sequence comes from Valencia hispanica, assembly GCA_963556495.2. NCBI lineage: Eukaryota > Metazoa > Chordata > Actinopteri > Cyprinodontiformes > Valenciidae > Valencia > Valencia hispanica. The sequence goes on along the minus strand of OY747717.1, from coordinate 32,598,023 downwards.
GCAAAGAAACATTACGCATTCTGATACAACATGCAAACCTTGAGGGTAAGCCAAACCACAAAAGTAAATAAAAAATGTGTAGTTTTGGCAGGCAGACAACTGCCGAGCAGGAAAACAATTATGTGGCACACCCACCTTAGAAAATGACACTGAGCCTTGAAAATAACATTATATACAGTAGCCTTTAGACAGTGTAAGGAATGCCAAGCAATAAGCAGTGACAGCCAGAAGGCAAAGCTTCTGCTCAGTTGCAGTCAGACAAGTCTCATGATTGTTTTAGGCAGCATAGAGACTCCACTTGTCATTTTCCTGCCCCATGCACTGCCCCTGAGTACTTAGCATCCTGGAAATGTCGTAGCCATTATCTGGTATTCTTTAGGATTTGCAGCTGCTGTCTCCTGTGCCACAGGTCTGTATGACTTCAACTGTATAATTCAGGCACACAGGGCTTCGAGGTGTTGGAACAGCTGTATGATCGAAAAGCCACCTTACAGTAATGTAATACATAAAGTTACAGCATTAAAACCAAAGGTCAAATAAAGGTACGTTTAGGTTTGGTTTTTTTTTCTTTTGTGAAATAAATGTTTTGGTTCCTCAGCATTTAATGTTTGGATGCACGTTCTTTGTACTTTTGATTTGGATTCATTGCCTTCATAAAACAGACTTAGATGACAATTCAGGCCACATTTTATTTAACTTTGATTTAAAGCTTTTTTTAGTGAGATATTTGATAGTCTCCACAGTGAAATTAGATTTTCTTTTTTATCCTGACAGGTAATTAGGCTACAGAAGACAGGTGGACAAAATTCAAGATAGGATCTGTCTCCAGCCTAACCTTTTAGATGTCAAATTGTTAGACATTGAATCTTCTGGAGTCAAATTTACAGGCCTTGAAGGTAAAAATAACTAGAACAACTGCTTATAGCTAATTACATTTTTCATGTTAAATATAAGATAAATCTTTCTTTTGGAATGGAAGGAATGTTATCATAGGTGCTTCTTCCCATCAGCTGTTTATACTCTACAACCATCACTGCTACCAATAACTCAATGAATGTTTACATCTCTACCTTTACTTGCACCTTTTTTCTAAGTTCAAATAATGTTTCTACTGCTGTTATTTGCACCTCCCTGTTTGCATAGTTTATATTTTTTAACTTCTTGTAAATAATATTTACATTTTTGTCATGGCAAGAAGCAGGTAGGTCCTAAATTCAGATATTCTTAAAGCATAAACTAGTTTAACTTACAGCTAAACTACTTTTTGGGAAAGAAAGATGGAGAAACAAGCGAGGTATGACTGAGCATGAGCTGCTTAAATACTGAGGGTAATTGAGGAACCAAAATGAGGCTAAATCAAGATGAATAGATGCAGGTGTGTGAGTGACTGAGCAGACGGAGGTGGAAGCAGCTGGGAAGGTGGCAGAATGGCAGGAGGAAATGAGACAGAGAAGGGAAATAAAAGTTGAAAAAGAAAACAGAAGGTCTAAACTAAGAATAACCCTAATGTGAAAAATAAAAGTAAAACAGAACTAACAGGGAAAAATGATTAACAAAAGATCAAAAACACAAACAAAAAGTACAAATATCTTATAGATCCAAACAGTTTTTAACGCACAAATAGGCTACACATGAACATTCTGTATTTCTTTTTAAATTATCCTGCTTAGTTGCACACTCCTCAAATCTGAATATGGCATCTTTATTTTGAATAACCTAACTGTAGCTTTGTAATTTTGTTCTTTATGTACTTATGTTGTTCTTCTTGTGTGCATCTAAATGCTTAAATTACCTGTCACTTTGCTGCAGTTACAGGTGAATATTTCACAACAGAGGACACACCCTGGACTTAGTCATCACATATGGCCTGTCCACTAGTGTGTCCTCTGTTGTTGACTTGGCTGTCTCTGACCACTACTGTGTGTTTTTTTAAATCACCTGTTTTATCCAAATAGAAACCTCTGTGAGAACTGTCAGGAAACGTAATCTAACCCCTGAAGTGGCTGCAGGTTTTCTTGAAGTTTTTAATAAGTTTCCTCCTGTACCTTTATCTGCCCCCTGTGATTTTATCGTGAATGATTTTAACAGTAGGCTTCAATCCACTCTCGACCTGCTGGCTCTACTAAAAGTTATAAAAACTTATTCAAAACATGCTATACCATGGAGAAATGAAAACCTTAAGAAATTAAAGAGGAGCTGCAGGGTGGCAGAAAGGAAATGGAGGAAAAACAAAATCACAATAAATCATCAGATATACATAGAAAATCTCAAATCATACAATAACGCTGTAAGAAGTTCCAGTAATGCATACTTCTCCAGAATCATCTCAGAACATAAAAATAATCCCAAAATTCTGTTTTCCACCATTGACAACATTCTCAATCATACCTCTACTGCACTTCAGAAAACCCCCTCAAACACTCTTTGTGAGGAGTTTGCAAACCACTTCAGAGGAAAGGTAGACACCATCAGATGTAATATTTTATCTTCTCAGAGTAACATGGTTTTAGACAAATCTGAGTGTGTGTCTCTAACAGAGGAAACGCTGGACAGTTTTGTCCTCGTAGAAGCTGGGACCCTTGACAAAGTTTTCTCCTCAGTGAGGCCCACTGCAAGTGCCCTGGACCCAATTCCCACCCAGTTTTTTAAGCAATTTTATGAATCTTTTAAAGACAAGATTTTAACCATGGTGAATTGCTCCCTTCAGACGGGGGTCTTTCCTGCCGCCTTTAAAGGGGCGGTAGTGAGGCCCCTGCTGAAGAAGAGCAATTTAGATTTTAATGATTTAAACAACTTCCGACTGGTATCTAACTTACCATTTTTAAGTAAAGTTTTAGAAAAACTTGTTTTAATTCAACTTAATGATTTTATTAACACTCATAATGTCCTAGAGAAATTTCAGTCTGGTTTTAGGGTGAACCACAGCACAGAGACAGCTCTTAAAATTTTTAAATGATTTTAGATTAAATTATGATGCTCAGAAGGTGACAGTGTTGGTCCTACTGGATCTAAGCGCTGCCTTTGATACAGTAAGGCAAGGCAAGGCAAGGCAAGGCAAGGCAATTTTATTTGTATAGCACACTTTCAACAGCAGGGTAATTCAAGGTGCTTTACATGATTTGGTGATTTAAAAGAAACACATAAAAGAAACACACATTACACATGATACACAATAAAGCAAGAGAAAAAAAAAAAAAAAAGCAAGAGAGCATGAACACATTTCATACATATAACATCAAGCATTTACTCAAAGGCAATTCTAAACAGATGGGTTTTTAGTCTCGATTTAAAGCAGTTCAGAGTTTCAGCAGCTCTACACTCGTCAGGAAGTCTGTTCCAGATAAGGGGAGCATAGAAACTGAAAGCTGCTTCTCCATGTTTAGTTCTGAGTCTAGGGATGTTTACTAGGCTAGAGTTGGAGGACCTGAGTGGTCTTGGTGGTTGGTACCATGACAACAGGTCTTCAACATATTTTGGTGCTAAGCCATGTAATGATTTATAAACTAGTAAAAGTATTTTAAAGTCTATTCTCTGAGCTACAGGGAGCCAGTGTAAGGACTTTAGAACTGGGGTGATGTGCTCTACTTTCCTGGTTCTAGTGAGGACGCGAGCGGTAGACCACACTATTCTTTTAACTCATTTAAAACAGATTGGCCTCTCTGGTGCTGTTCATAAATGGTTCACATCCTATGTCACAGACAGGACTTTTATGGTAAGTTTAAAAACCTGCTCCTCTAAGGTCCACAAGATCACATATGGTGTGCCCCAGGGTTCGATTTTAGGCCCAGTGCTTTTTAACCTTTATATGCTTCCTCTTGGCAGCGTCATCAGAAGACATGGAGTTAACTTTCACAGTTATGCTGATGATACACAGTTATACATCTCCATGTCTCCTGATGACACACGGCCAATGGACGCACTTTTTAACTGCATTTTAGACATTAAATCCTGGATGGCAGAAAACTTTCTCCAACTCAACCAGGACAAAACTGAAATTTTAGTCATCGGTCCTGAGGCTCAGAGAGAGAAGCTTTTACCAAAACTACAATCACTGTCTTTTAATCCTTCTGTACAAGTGAAGAACCTGGGCGTGATTTTCAACTCTGAACTGACTTTTATTCCTCACATAAAAAATATTACTAAAATAGCTTTTTATCACTTAAAGAACATCGCCAGAGTCCGCCCCATTCTCTCTCTGGCCAATACGGAGATGCTGATGCATGCTTTTATCACAAGTAGGATTGATTACTGTAATGCACTGCTTTCTGGTCTTCCCAAAAAGTATATCTCAGGTTTACAGCTTTTACAAAATTCAGCAGCACGTGTCCTGACTAAGACTAGGAGGAAGGAACACATTACACCAGTCTTAGAATCACTGCATTGGCTCCCCGTATGTTTTAGGATCGATTTTAAGGTTCTTATAATCATTTTTAAGTGTCTTAATGGTCTTGGGCCTTCTTATCTTTCGGAATTGCTTTTACCATATGAACCTTTGCGGTCTCTGCGCTCCTCTGGCCGCCGTCTCCTTGTCACCCCCAAAGTCAGGACACACACTCTGTGAGAGCCCTCTGCCTCGGGGGTGGTGGTCGGCACTGGCTGCCTTGGTGCTCTCCAGGTGGTGCTTGGGTGGAGGTGGGGGTACCAGCCCTCCCTCCTCTGGGCTCCCTGGGTCAGTGCCTTGGCTGCTGCTGTTGACCTGTTGCTGCCGATGTAGATGGCTCTCATGATGACGTTTCCTGGCTCATCTGTACTCAGCCCGTTTTGGTTTTGTCTATTGTTGCTTTTATGTGTGTGCGTGCATGTGAGATGGGGGGTTATAGTTGTGGTGATGTTTTTTACTTTTTTCCAAATCAGATACCATACATTCACACACACACACTACTGCTCTGAAGGTTTATGTAAGTACTATGTAAATTAGGTAGCAATGACCGGATAATGTTGCACAATCTCCTGCTGTGCTGTGCTGACCCTCTGTCTATACTGATTCACTCATCTTGGCATGCTGGATGCTTAGAGTGACTGACATGGCAGGCGACAGGCCCCTTTTTTCTGATTAATCCGGCAAACAACCTCACCAGTAGGTGTGCACATAAACTATGTGAACAACTGACCCAAGTTGGTAAGCTTTTCATTGAGCATTTAAAAAGTGAGATTGTGATACCAAAATAATAGCTAAATAAAAAGTTACATACTCTCTACACAGTAGCAGGTTGTAAATTTGACACTTTTTATCCCGATACAGATGCGCTATATGTATATGCCATGTACAAGGTACTTTTTGACACTTTTTTAAACAATTCATGTTATTTATATTTTTTAATTGAAACGAGTCTAAACTAAAATACTAATGCAAATGGGAAAATGATCAACTCAAGAACAGCTATGCTAACTACCTGAGACCAGGCATCAGGGAAGCAAAATCCAAAACCAACTGAGATAACATGAACAGAGATACAAAACATGAAGTGGAAAAAAAGCCACAAAGTGTAACTGATGGAAAGCAAGGCAACAGACAGCCTCTTAATAAATTTATAGACCATGACAGGTGTGCACTATCAGGCAGGCTGGTGGTTAAAGAATAAAGTGCCAATCTCAAAAATGTCTAAAGGGCCAGTTGATTCATTTTCAGATAGAATGCTTAGACACTTTTAGTCCATATAATAAGTTTGATGTGTTGGTTCTTCCAAGAGTCCAATGCCGAGATTTGCTAAAAATTATCATGGGCACAATTTTGTCACATACTAAAAAAACTAAAAAGACTGTTTTTATCAAACTTTCTTAGTAGGATCCTCCATATGTGGAGGGTGTGCTAGAACAGTCAGGACTGATATGTGATAATGCAGTGCTGATTTCATACTGAGAATTTGATTTGTAATTTGAGTTGGTAGGTGTCTTTAACAACTTAAAGGTGCTTATGAAATGCAACACTGCTGTCTGAACGTTTTTTTATGAAGCATATCTGTTATAAATGTCTTGAGAAAATGCATAAGCGGGTATCACTTTTCTGTAGTCTGGAATTATTTTACCATATCATCATCTGGACTGCCAATTACCTAAGGTGTAGCAGTCTTTACTCTCAGAATATAGTTTTTCTATACACTGTTTTCACTCATTATAAAAACAATGAAATGTAGACTGTCAACACAGGTTTGAAAAAGTGCATATATTTCTAATGGAAAACCTCTACCAGAGTGATAATGAACTAAAAAAGGGGGAGCTTCAGAGTCCACATCAGCAAATCAAACATGCATGTTGTGTCAAATGTATGTCCACATAAGATGTCTGACAAAATAAACTAAAGAAGAAAGTGTCAGAAATGTTGTTTTTAAACAGCTCATGAGATTGAGCTGGAAAGACACATACTGTAAATATATTCTTCATATGTGAGAGAAGATCCAATAATATATCATATCTATTTGAAAGCTCACCAAAATAGGATTCAAGAGGAAACTGTGCCAAACAGCGACTAAATGGGCAGAGAAGAGTCCCAACAGATTAACATGTGATTCACCTATTTGGTGCTATTTGGACTGTAACAGACTGCAACACACGGCACCTAAAATGAATAAATTCTGAATCTGTCAGCTTAACAGTGGAAAATGGTATCCACCATTCCCAGCATTGGTAGAATAACATAATGATTATTTCACATCTTTCATGTTACAGTTGTACATGTTAAACTGACATGTTCTGTAAACTTGTCAATGTATATAAACAGCTACCTGTGATATCGTGCAAACAAATCCTTGAACATAATTGCGTTTGCACATTGAGGAGGACATTTATTATTCAATTAAAATTATTTTGCCTAATATTAAGACAACTCTGGCCTGCAGATGTTTCTTAGAAAGCTGTGCAACTCATAGGCTACATACTGGTAATTGTGCAATATTCTGAAAGACAGTTTCTCTGTAATCTTAGACTACATAGTGTAGGCGCTCTGGTTATATTTAAACCGCATAACGTATTACTTCTAAACCTGATTAAATAACATTATCTTTAAAATCCTAGCAGGAACTGAATATCTATTCAACACATTTATTAGACCATAAAATAAGCAGGTTTTACAAAATAAGTCAAATGAAAATAATTTTTCATCTCGAACCACGAGGGTCACGAGGTCACGAGGAACGATGTTTGAAGTGAAATGACGAGTAGAATTATATCAAAAATAAGGTGGAAAAGAAACGACAGAGACCTGTGGCAGCCATGTCTTCTTTAAATGAGCTAGTAACTTTACAACAAAGAAAGTCTCCCTCTTTTAACATTTTACTATTGTGAAAATATGCAGCAAAGAGATGATCCCGATGCATATCAGACATGCTTGGAAACACATTGCGCCCTTTCAAAATATCGCAACTTTATTCTCTAAATATTCTTTTAATTTGAACATCAAGGTACACCAAGTTTTCCTCAACATTTCCTGTGTTCTTACAATCAAACTTCTTATTTTTTCTTCATTTTGTGGTTATTCTGAAACAAAGAGGAAAAATAAATCTGGCAGGAATGTTAATTGTTGTTCTCCAAGAGATCCCAATACTCATTTGTTTCCTCTGAACTGTAAGAAATGATACAAGTGTTGGAAAAATTATTTTAAAATATTTACAAGCATTTTCGCCCTATGATAAGACACATCACACCTGCCGACCAACATTACCCCAAGAGCGCAGCGACAACTCATCCAAGAGTTCACAAAAGATTCCACAACAACATCCAAAGAACTTCAGGCCTCTCTTGCCTTGGTTTAGGTTAGAGGTCATGACTCCACCATAAGAAAGAGATGGACAAAAATGGTCTGCATGGCAGTGTTTTAAGATGAAAACCACTGCAGAGCAAAGTGACTCATCTCAGTGTTTCCAGAAAACATATTGATGATCCCCAAGACTCTTGAGAAAGTACTCTATGGACTGACTAGACAAAAGTTGAACTTTTTGGAAGATGTGTGTCTCATTACATCTGGTGAAAAAGTAACAACGCATTTAAGAAATAGAACATCATACCAATTGTGAAATATGGTGGTGGTTGTGTGATGGTCTGGGGTTGTTTCGCTACTTCAGGACCTGGAAGACTTGCTGTGATAAATGGAACCATGAATTCTGCTGTCTACCAAAAAATCCTGAAGGAGAATGTCCCGCCATCTGTTCATGACCTAACATGAAGCTATGGTTCTGCAGCAGGACAATGATTCAAAACACACCAGCAAGTCCATTTCGGATTGGCTGAAGAAAAACAAGCTGAAGACTTTGGAGTGGCCAAGTCAAAGTTCTGACCTTATTCCTATTGAGATGCTGTGGCAAGATCTTAAAAAAGCGGTTGATGCTCGAAAACCCTCCAGTGTGGCCGAACTGCAACAATTCTGCAAAGATGAGTGTGCCAGAATTCCTCCTTAGCACTGGAAAATACTTTCTGCTGTTCAAGGGAAATTATGTTTGTAGTTTTACAGGGGTTTTATGATTTGCATTAAAGAAGTAAGAATGTATCTAATTTTCTAACTTCACTGTTTTTCTTTAGGCCACTGGCACCTGGTGGGCATTTTAAGGCGCAACGTATTGACAAGTTACTTCCAAAATTACTAAAAATTGTCTTGGTTCTGAAAATGTCACATTCAAGTCATTTGTTTCACTTGTTTCAGTTTAGTAATTATTTTTAACTGCATCCTTTATGAATTTTATTAAGTTCACCTCCCTTCTATTTTCTTTGTTGTGTTTCAGTCAAATTACTTTCCCATTGTAGTCAAGGAGAAAACATAGAAAAAACTCTTAAAACAATCCATGAGTGATGGGTCTGTCAGATTAGAGTGGCAAATAAGATATATGCTGTGAGCTGGTACTGACCCCTAGGTGCGGTGGGTGTGGGAGGTAAGAGTGAGAAGTTAGGAGATATACAGAAAGGTGTTAATTGCAGCATGTTTGATTTTCATGAGCCATATTGGAACACACACCTAAATGGTTCTTATCTTCCATTCCCCATTGTAATCTAACACCCACATGCTGTGGATCTTTACCATTAATCACCACCTTCTGTTTTATCTAATGCATGTACCTGCTCCGAGTGGTTACGTAAATAAGGATGTATTCATTGAGCTTGACAAGCAGCAATGATGATTTGACATGTGCCAATGTGCTGCTTTCTTATTTTACCCTTCCTTGAAATATCAGGACACAAAAGTGTCCATTACAAATAGCATAAAAGGAACACTGATTATAAAGTATATACCTATGAACATAACCTGAAAGTTATTAAAAAAATTATCTGTGTGGTCATTTCTGCTTTTCTGGAATAAAAAAAATAGTTAAGTCTGAAATTGTTCTCGTTTCAGGTTTATTCAGGTTCCCCTCTGCTTTTTACATCACCATGTCATAACTGTGTTCTTCCAAACTTACGTCCTAATGAGTAGGTAAAAAAGTGCTATTCTCACCAATACTGAAAAAGATAGGAAACATTCTCAAACACAAAAGAGACAATTGATTCAAAATATTTTAATGTGGTAGGTAGTAGTGAGAAATTAAAGATGATGTTGCCAAAAGAGAGTTGAACTTGGCCTTCAAAGAAAAACTAAATTTCATACATTGTATTTGAAGCTTCCTTCTGCTAATAGGCAGTTATTTATCTCCACTGGTGTAGGGCAGGGGCTCTCAAACGTTATGTTCAAATGTCCAAATCAAATTTTTGGATAAGGTTGAAGATGTGGAAAATTTAGGGATGAGTGAATGTGATTGATTAAATTTGCTTACAACTTACAAGTAAAACCAGCAATGGTTTTTAATTGCTGACAGTGAAATACAGTAGCATTCCAACTTTACAAGAAAAAAAACCTTGAACATAAAGTGCAGCAAGACAGTTATATTAAACATCTAAAGCTAGAATTGACAGATACCAAGAAATCATTTAGTGTGAAATATTACACATACAATTTTATTACGTCAAAATTCAATTCAATTCAATTCCATTTTCATTTTTTATAATTCCATGTATCACAAAGTAAACGCCATAAAAGTATCTAATATAAATAATCCTGTAGCAGTAATAGTGTTACATGTCATGACTTGCTCAGGGTAATGATTTGGATCAGAACAGGTTCTCTTTGCAGTTCCAGTTCCAGTAATCGTGAGCAAATTAAATACACCAGCAGAACAGTTTACCTGCTTCATCAACGAAGCACTTTAGTCATAGTTATTAGTAGAAGTGACAGGACAGAAATTACACCTGTTTGTCTTGAAAACTGCAAAATGGTTACTAAATTTTGCCATATGCACAAAGTTAATTCAAGCTTAAATCAGTTTCATTTTGGTATCTGTGAGACATAATCGACTTATCCACCCTTTTTTCCTCCTCTTTGAGCAAGAATATTAAAAATATCCAAAATAAATTACATGTAACGTATAACTGATGACCCCATTAATGTTTTGTAATATTTTTACAGATTTTGTTTAAAAAGTTTGCATGTTAAACAAATAGATGTTTGATCTGTAAAAATATAACACTACCATCACACTGTGTGGGCGTCTTAACGGTATAAAAGACACACTTCAAAATAACGCTCTGGGATCTAATGACCTCTTGATGTGACTCAAACCTACGGTCTGATTAATTCAGTTAACAATTATCTGGCCTCCTAAGAAGACACTCACAGAGCATTTAGCTTACATTGCCAGATGGTCAGTAGATTCTTGAATATGAAAAAAAAAAACTGGATGTCACAACAAGGGTAATGTACTCCATCTTGACAGCATAATAAACTGATAAAGCAGCTGAACAATTCAGCAGCATTTTCCCAGAAGAGTAAAGTGGGTTACAATGGATAAAGATTAATCAAGAGTATGTCAATATATATATATATTTTTTTAGCTGCTGAAATAGCCAAGCAGCTCCATACCACCAAATTACCACTAACAATGTTTGACATTTGGTATGGCATTTCTTTTGCCAGAAATACTGTATTAGTTTTATGGCAGGAATAACTGGAAAAATACTATTCAAAGAATTCCAGTTTTTGTAACATCCTGGATAAATCATTGATGTGCTCATGGAGTAATTTTGGTAGGGTGAACACTACTTGGAAAGTTATCAGCTCTTTCATGTTTTCTTCATTTGTGGACTGTAGCTCCCACTCTGGTTCTCTGGAGCTTGAAAGCCTGAGAAATTGCTTTGTAACCCTTTCCAGACTGATAGATGTTAATGACATTGTTTCTTATTTGTTCTTGAATTTCTATCAATTGGAATATAACATATTGCTTTTTAAACCTTTTAGTCTACTTCATGTTGTCAGTGTTAGAAGTCTGGGGTGTTTGTTCTCTGTCTGGGTTTCCTTCTGGTGATTCTCCACCAGGGGTCCCGCTCGAGTTGAGGACCTGTCCATCAACCTTGAGGGCGGAGCTGAGGTTCTTCCGCGTTCACACTGCATTCCAAGTCATCTACCTGTGACTAGTGATGGCAAGACAAAGCCTCATGATGCACTGAAGTTTTCCATCCAATTGGTCAACTAATGATTTGAGGCACCATGGTGTTACATTTGCTCTACTGCACCATCAAGTGGACAATACAAGTAAAACAGGCACAATGATTATAACGAAGCAATGTGTATACCTTTAAACTAAATAAACAAATTAGGGAGGTTTGTGATGGCAATATATAAATTACTGTGTAATGATGAGTATGTTAGATCAAGTGTAATAAATGTCAAACAGGTAGGATAATGACAGGACTTTGGTGTGTAAAGTTTCAAATTAAATAAATAACAAATGACTTAAGTTTCTGATGCCGATAACTAAACTCTAAATATGATCTCAATATTATATTATTTGTTATGATACAATGTCTGCTTGAAACAGGAAAGTACATGGGAACAAAGACTTCTAAGCCTTAGAGTCTAAGGACACATCACTACCTTTGACCAGTTCTCCAGCTTTTCCATAAGCTCTGGTTTCCTTCCATGTCTGACAGTCCTCCTGCTCCTGGCTTACCCATATCATCGCTCCAGCTTCAAGCCTTGCCTGTCAGCCCTTAGAACTCAGTCCTCACTCTGAGGATCCCTCACCACTTGCTGACAGTAAGCCAATCCTGAGCACTATCAAACAATTTTCAATAATCAAGGACAACTACTCACCTGTGATCTTCTCGTCCTACAGTTCTTCTCCTCATCTCCATTCCTCCATGCACTCTTCCTGGGTCCAGCAATCAACCTACATGTTTTAATAAACTATTTTATTATTTCAAAACTGGTCTCCTAGGGGTGTTCTGCATGTTGGCCAGAAAGCTTAACTCAAACATGACAGACAGGTTCTACTTAAGTTGTTTACTGATTCTACAGGTCAGACAATAAACAGGCCTTGGTGTGGCTCGTAAAAATGAAACAAAAAAATGTGATTATTCATAGCTATTCCCCCCTTGATAAATGAACTCCTTTGAAAACTGAACTAAGGTTATCCTTTTCTAATTACAGCATTAGTTTATTTAAATTGGACAAGAGTAAAAACCAAAAAACATGTTAGGGTCAAGTACTTTTTCAGTTTTTGCTTGGACTCCTTAGTTTATGAAATTGTTTCCTTATGATACAAATCTCACATTAATTAACATGACTTTATACTCATCAGATAATGTACAATAATAAAACTCACTGAAGGTTTGAATACAGCTCCTGAAAAATGCTCCTACAATACTTTCATCTACACCTAGATAAAGTACATGTTGCTGAAGCTCTTACGAGCTATTTTACTAGACACATTACCATCATCCCACTCACAACAGCCGGGAAAATGTCTGCTCTCATTACAGGACATCACCTTTTACAGCCTTACCTTGTCTGTAATTTGTCCTGGTGGGCAGTGCATATGTTCTTTAATTCCATTACACTATGCCAGCAGTGTGTTCTGTAAAAAAAGTAGAAATTGATGATTGGTGATATTATCAGACACTTGTATATTTTAGATTCTGAGTGCATCACTTATGTGTCAGTGGGAATACTGATCAGCTTGATCCAGGGATGTGAGCTTGGCATTGATGTTATGCAAATGCATGGTACTCTCCTGACTGTGTCCACACATTCCGAGCCCCTTCTAGTGTTAGACGTGAAGTTTCATGTGATCTGGCGATAATGGAACCTCATTTTAGTCAACTAAAACAACAGGGCACAGTGGGGATAATCAAAGCTGTGTAAATGATAAGCTTATACCCATTCATCTTTGTCTCCTACCTTTCTCTTGTTGAACTCACCCATGTTTGTTGGTCTCACTAAAGCACATAACACCCGGTTCTACAAAGGATATTACATGATCTTTGATTTTGTACACAGAGCATAGGAGTATGCATTTTATATCACACCCAGCAACATCAAATATAAATCATTAGCTTGTGTATTTAATTTTTAAACTGCAAAATTAACCCACAGGTAGGTGACAGAAGCCTCTCTGAGGTAACCAGCCCTGCTTCAGTATGATTCTTATTTTAAAATTCAATTCATCATGCATGAGGATGGCATCAGCCAACCTTTCCATTCATTCTGAATGATCTTCAATAAGGAGATACTCACTTTTGAAAAATAAATCATCTTTCATTGTTTAGGTCAGATGTATTTTACAAATTAAAACTCAGTCACAATTGTAACAGGAACATATAAAATGGCAATGATTTAAAAAGGATTTTAATCAGGCTATAAATAAATGTCTTGAACAAATTAAGCAACATTATAAATGTTATCCAAATGATTCCTTGTTTTCACTTCATGAACTGACCCTCATTTTCTTTAAGTTCATGTATTATACTTTTTAGAACATTTCTTTCTCCTAGGATAATCATCATTAGATGCTAATACAAAACCCAAACTTATCACACTATTGGTATATCTTGTGTCTACAGAATGTAAAATCCTTACTGCTCTCTTTGAAAGACAAAGGTTTAGTATTAGTCACCTAAGTGTAACCCCAAACTTCCATACAGTAATTTAAATACGAAAGTGCTGACAAATGTATCTTTGCTTGCATATTTTTTGTTCTCTATATCAAATTTTAATTTAGGTTTGTGATCTAAAATTACTCCAAAAATCTTTATGACAGATACCCTCTATGAATTCCATATTAAGGAATAATTATTCCATAATTGTTAGTATCCGTATTTATATAGTAATAAAATGTTCCCTGATTTGCGTTTTATCCCCAATTTAAAATTAGCTTATTAATCCACTTGACTTGAACCATATTAAAACACTTGACTTGAACCATATTTGCAAAATAATTACTATTACTATTTCCAGAACAAAATATATTTGTGCCATCTGCAAAAAAAGAAATTGTCATAGGAATGAGGCTTCATAAATCTCATTGTAATGTAAACAAAAACTTGAGGTCCCAACACTGAATCTTCTGGACCTCCTCAATGAATATATTGTAGCTCTGATACTTTTTCTGTTTGAGAAATAACTGCCCAGCTACTTATGAGCAGCATCTAATATTCCATGAGCCTGTAATTTTAAAAGAAACTATTTAGAATCTAAACTAACTCAAAAAACTATATTTAAATGGATCAGGACCATGGGCTTCACAGTAAAACAGTTGGTAGCACTGTTGCCTTGCAGCAAGAAGCTTCTGGGTTCAAATCTTGGCCTGTCTTTCTGTCTTGAGTTTTCATGTTCTCCCCGTGCAGTTGTGGGTTCTCTCTGGGTACTCCAGCTCCCTCCCTCAGTCCAAAAATATTAATTAGTCTAATCTGATCTGTCGCTCAGCCCCGATCCCCGATCGCAAACAAACCAATACCATTCAGCAAACAGTTTCCGAAGCAAACAAACTCAGATATTCTCGCCGTCTCGTTCCGTTACAAACCATTAGGACCTGCGACACCTATCGGTTTTTCAGGGCTGTATTCGTAGTTTAAGGCACAAATATGGTTAAATGATGTGCCTGGGATGTGCCAAAAGCATTATCAATGGACTTTATTTTATTCAATTTCCCAAACTGAAACAAACCATGGACAAATGTCTCCGTTGGATAAAGCTGTGTGGCATACCACACAGTCAACTCAACGTGACAACTATAAACAACAATGTATGTTTGTTGACATTCTTGAATAATCTTAGCAATCAGGTCAAATACGTTAAAATCAATTACATAAAGGCTAGTGGTAATGAGCTTTCTTAAGCTAGCCTCCTAGGATGGTAAATAAATGAGTCTAACATGCTGCTGTACATCAACAATGTTGGTCTTCAATCCGTCAATGCTTGTCAAAGATGATTGATGTCAGTTGATATAAAACATGAAGATTTAACTTAAGTTTGTTTCGATGTAATTCTACTTTAAAATATTGCACATAGCCCTCCATGGCATAATGCTGACCTTTCTGAAGGCTCCTAGAAGATATTAACTGTTGTTGGCTCCAAAAGTTGTCAAGAGCCTCTACAGGAATTGTTTCAGCACTGACCGCTCTCATTGTAAACATGCAATAGTAACGAAGGTGCCACAGGTCATTTCCCATTAGGTATGAGTATGTATGTGCATGGTTGTTTGTCCTGTGTGTCTCTGTGTAGCCCTGTGATGGACTGGCGACCTGTTCAGGGTTTACCAATGACCACTGGAGATAGGCACCAGCCTCCTCACAACCCCGCTTAGACAAGTGGGTACATCAAATGGATGATTGGATTTAGGACCCTTTAGTTAAATGAAATACTGCTAGGTAGTACTGTTCTTTTCTACATTCAGGTTTCACTTCTCTGCTACACCAAACAAGGTAAACACATCTGAAACCATCTCGATAGGGAATATAGTATGAAAAGTATCCACTGGACAAAAACACTTTAGACAGCAAGAGCAGAGAATAAATATGTTAATTGGGGTTATCACGTGGGCGTTTTCTTCTTTGTGCCAAAACAGCAAGTAAGTCTGATTTTAACTAACCTCTTAAGATAAGCCATCAAAGTTCTCTCCTCTGGCCATTCCCCTTGCACTAACACTCTGAACGAAGCAATTGATGTGAGCATCTTAATTATGATTCACACTGAGATAATGATAATAGTTGCTTTAGCCTGTTTGAAGATGGCTTCACAAACTCAAATGTGCACACATGCAAATGCACTGACATACACATATTGTATATGATGTATGACTGAATGTCAAAGGAAGGGGAAAACACATGTGGAAATGTTTTTAGTTTTTCTACTTGGTCTATTTATTGACTGAGACTGAAAAGCTACTTTAATATAATTAGCGGATGTACATGAAACCCCAGAAGTTAGCAGCAAGGTCAGTTTTCATTTTATTTACTTCTAGACATGCTTTCCTCCTCAAACTACTGTGCAGAGACTACATATAGCTTACTCACAGTTCCTTGAAAAAGTGTTTATAACTCTTGGAGTTTTTTATTTTTATTTATTTATTGCATTTTTTTGTTTCACAGCCACCAACTGCATGCTCTCTAGCAAAGAAGATAGATAGATAGATAGATAGATAGATAGATAGATAGATAGATAGATAGATAGATAGATAGATAGATAGATAGATAGATAGATAGATAGATAGATAGATAGATAGATAGATAGATAGATAGATAGATAGATAGATAGATAGATAGATAGATAGATAGGATACAATAAGACATAATTGTGAAGTAAGAAACGAATGATATGGTTTTCATTGTTTTCAACATTTTTTTATTTTTACCAAAAAAATCTATTTAGCATGGTATGACTATGTATTCCGCTCCCTTTACACTAATACTGCTAAATAAAATCCAGTTTAATAAATGCCTTACCTAAATATTTGTATATGAAAAAAAGCATCATGAAGACCTGGGAACACAGCAGAAATGTCAGGTATAAAGTTGTCAAAAAATTAAAAAACGTGTAGTAACATTAGATTTGATGGGGATAGATGTCTCACCACTAAAGTCTATATGCAATGTACTGTATAGGTATGTGTTAAAAATAATATTCAACCCACTTAAAGAAGTTATATCAGTTTAGAGTTTTAAACTAGCCGTCCATTAAAAGTCTAATTCTCTAAAGGGTAAAATTGATCAGGGACCCTAAATCGGATGAAAGGAATGTATTGTGAAAATATCTCTCCCCTCAGGATCACAACATAATATAGAGTTTAATTTGTAAATTTAAATTTAATGTTGGCTCTAGTCACAAAAAAAATCAATAACGAAGCTAATAATAATTCCACTAATAGGATTAATAAATTAACATGACATTAACAAACAAATAGGGTATCTAAATATTTACAGGGAATCATCAGAGTTGGAAAGTGAGCATTCTTTAGCTGATAATAAAGAGTTAACCTCATCAAATTCTGTCTCTCTCTCATATATACAGTGGCTTGCAAAAGTATTCGGCCCCCTTGAACTTTTCCACATTTTGTCACATTACAGCCACAAACATGAATCAATTTTATTGGAATTCCACGTGAAAGACCAATACAAAGTGGTGTACACGTGAGAAGTGGAACAAAAATCATACATGATTCCAAACATTTTTTGCAAATAAATAACTGAAAAGTGGGGTGTGCGTAATTATTCAGCCCCTGAGTCAATACTTTGTAGAACCACCTTTTGCTGCAATTACAGCTGCCAGTCTTTTAGGGTATGTCTCTACCAGCTTTGCACATCTAGAGACTGAAATTCTTGCCCATTCTTCTTTGCAAAACAGCTCCAGCTCAGTCAGATTAGATGGACAGCGTTTGTGAACAGCAATTTTCAGATCTTGCCACAGATTCTCAATTGGATTTAGATCTGGACTTTGACTGGGCCATTCTAACACATGGATATGTTTTGTTTTAAACCATTCCATTGTTGCCCTGGCTTTATGTTTAGGGTCGTTGTCCTGCTGGAAGGTGAACCTCCGTCCCAGTCTCAAGTCTTTTGCAGACTCCAAGAGGTTTTCTTCCAAGATTGCCCTGTATTTGGCTCCATCCATCTTCCCATCAACTCTGACCAGCTTCCCTGTCCCTGCTGAAGAGAACCACCCCCAGAGCATGATGCTGCCACCACCATATTTGACAGTGGGGATGGTGTGTTCAGAGTGATGTGCAGTGTTAATTTTCCGCCACACATAGCGTTTTTGCATTTTGGCCAAAAAGTTCCATTTTGGTCTCATCTGACCAGAGCACCTTCTTCCACATGTTTGCTGTGTCCCCCACATGGCTTGTGGCAAACTGCAAACGGGACTTCTTATGGTTTTCCTTTAACAATGGCTTTCTTCTTGCCACTCTTCCATAAAGGCCAACTTTGTGTAGTACACCACTAATAGTTGTCCTATGGACAGATTCCCCCACCTGAGCTGTAGATCTCTCCAGCTCATCCAGAGTCACCATGTGCCTCTTGGCTGCATTTCTGATCAGCGCTCTCCTTGTTCGGCCTGTGAGTTTAGGTGGACGGCCTTGTCTTGGTAGGTTTACTGTTATGCCATACTCCTTCCATTTCTGAATGATCGCTTGAACAGTGCTCCGTGGGATATTCAAGGCTTGGGAAATCTTTTTGTAGCCTAAGCCTGCTTTAAATTTCTCACTAACTTTATCCCTGACCTGTCTGGTGTGTTCTTTGGACTTCGTGGAGTTGTTGCTCTCAACATTCTCTTAGACAACCTCTGAGGCCGTCACAGGGCAGCTGTATTTGTACTGACATTAGATGACACACAGGTGCACTCTATTTAGTCATTAGCACTCATCAGGCAATGTCTATGGGCAACTGACTGCACTCAGACCAAAGGGGCTGAGTAATTACGCACACCCAACTTTTCACTTATTTATTTGTAAAAAATGTTTGGAATCATGTATGATTTTCGTTCCACTTCTCACGTGTACACCACTTTGTATTGGTCTTTCACATGGATTTCCAAAAATGGAAAGAGTATGGCAGGCTGCACATTGGCGCAGTTAGTAGCACTGTTGTCTTGGAGCAAGAAGGTCTGGGTTTGAATCCCAGCCCGGGGTCGTTCTGAATGGAGTTTGCATGTTCTCCCTGTGAATGTGTGGGTTCTCTCTGGGTGCTCTGGCTTCCTCTCACAGTCCAAAAACATGACTGATATGTGAATTGGTCTCTCTAAATTGCATGGTTGTTTGTCCTATACATTTCTGTGTTGCCCTGCGATGGACTGGCAACCTGTCCAGGGTGTACCCTGCCTCTTGCCCCATAACGGCTGGAGATAGGCTCCAGCCCCCTGCAACCCTGCATTAGATGGATGGGTACAGATAATGGATGGAAAGAGTATGGCACAAAAGCAAATCTTCCAAGATTTGGTCTTCGACCTAAACCAACAGACCTGGGAAGGTGAGAACAGCCATGCGGGTCATAATAACTCTAGAAAATCTGCAGCAAGCAGCTGCTTAGGTGGTCAAATCTGTTGACGCAACAACTATTAGCTATGGACTTCAAAAACATGAGCTTTATGGAAGATTAAATCTGTTACCAGAAAGACTTAGGAAGTCCAATATAAAGCTTTCCTTAAGCCATGTAGGAGGCACAGCAAACAGGTGGAAGAAACTATCTTGGTCAGAGAGACCCTAACCTGAACTCTCCGTCCAACACGCAAATGTGTAGCAAAAAGTTAACATTGCACATCATCATAGACATGGTGAAACATGGCGGTGGCTACATCATTCTGTGGGGGTGCTCATTTTCTTGAGGGACATGAAGGCTGACCATATTGACGGCAAGCTAGATGGAGCTAAATACAGAGCTATCCCGTGGGAAAAAGACTTAAGACTTGAATGAAGGTTCACCATCCAGCAATACAATAACACTAAACTTAGAGCCAGATATCCAATGGAATGGTTTTGATTAAAGCATATTCATTTGTTAGAATGAGCTGGACCAAAACGTTGTGTGATTGAGAATCTGTGACAAGACTTGAAATCTTATGTGCACAGATGCTCTCAATCCAGTCCCAATGAGGTTGAGCTAATTTGCAAAGAAAAAGCAAAATCCTTATAGTCTCTTGTCGTGCAAATCTGCAAGTAACATACCCAAGAGACTTGTCGCTCTAATTGCAGCACAAGGGGGAAGAAATACAAATACATGCCCAATTTGTCAGAACTATATTTGGAAAAAAATTATTTAAAAACCATGTATCATTTTTCTGCTGCTTCACATTTATGCACTACTTTGTTGGTCTGTCGCACAATATTTTAATAAATGGAAGTTTATGGTTGTAACTTGATAAAATGTGGAAATATTTTAGGGGTATGTATCATTTTTCACGGCACAGCTAAATGTAAAAATGCAAGGAAAACAGCAACAGTTTGCATATCCTTCAGTTCTTACTTTCACTCTGAATTTCTACTTTAGTCTACTTTGATATAATTCTCACACAAGTTTAAACACAAAGGGGAAGTTTGGAGAAATGTGTGACCCAAAAACACATTCACAAGCCCAAACAGTTATGATACTAGGGTAGAGAAAATTAGTGCACTCACAGCAAAACACCATGCACTACAACGCCAACAGCTGCATAAGTATCTATCGACATATGTGATGAATGATGATTTCTACCTACAGTTTGGTGGAGAGAGGCTTGCGTCCCACAGTTTACCTGTTTATTTATACATTCCGCCTTAAGGTGGAGTGCTCTCCACAGCTGTGAGCATGAATGGCCCATAAAGAGGTTTCCATTTGGGAAGCCTTTGTCATTGTACTCCCGTCAGAATGAATTGCTTTGCTTGATGAATGACCAAAATCATGCATAAAAAGACTGACATTCTAATAGTACAGAAGTATAATTTCAAAATGAGACAGAGGAGTTTTATGTTAAAGTAAGGCTATAGAAAGATAAATGCTGGAATTAATTGGACCTTGACTTTCACAGCCTCAAAACACCAGGAGGAGGAATGTGGGAGTAGCAGGCAGAGGAGCTCTTCTTTCTTAAGGAGAAAACACTTGAAAGCTTATGGTGAACATCCAACATACATGTGTTTGCAGTTCACTAAAAATATAAAGAAAAAAGAAAAAATATTTTATAGTAACTTCATCATAAAAGGGGAATGACATCACATGAAAGTCAAGCTGTTTGATCCTCTATCTTGGCAGAAAGCTTTCAAATAGAAGACTAATTCTGGTACTGACTAAAATAATTGTGCATGTCTTCTACACGGTATGAAATGGATCAGTTAAATTTCTGTATACTATTTGTGCTCCATGGTAAATTCTAACATGAAACTGAAATTAAGAATTTTCTTTAAATATGTGCCGTTCTCCCTTTCCCTATCAGAAATAATTTACTCATGCTGGTTTCCATCCAATTTCACAAACCTTCTTATTTACCTGTTTTGCTTAAATATAAGTCATTAAAACTTATTTCTCTTTTTTTATATATATATATATATTTGGTCATACAGCGTATCTACATAGGCTATTTCACATTTTTATTTTATTTTAGGTCAGTTGAGTTCAGTTCAATTCAGTTTGTGCCAATTCACAACACGTCATCTCAAGGAACTTTACAACAACAAAAGAAGCAGGAAACTTCCAGCAGAACCAGACAAAAAAACAGGAAGAGAAGCACTGATCTAGGAGTACTTTCTATGACTATGTTTACATGCAGCCAATATTTGGGTTATGGTCACTATTCGGGTTTCTGAAACATTCTGAATATCCTATTTACATGCGTGAGCAGAGATAGTTACTCCTGCATACACGGAATTTGTAATCAATTGGCATATCCTGATGTAAACGGCGACACACGGTTAGCGTCAGGACGCAGGGACAACCTTAAGACGCAATATGCATCATTTCTGATTCTTTTTCCTGTATCCAAAGAACACAAAAACAACAGCAGCAGCACGCGGATAATGAATAGTTCGGGGCAGATAGCGATCGCCTTTGTTTGCGCTTTGGTGCAGGTACTGACCCACCAGCAGCAGTGTGGTGCTGTGCTGCGTCTCGCCATCTTTACCTCCACTTCTTGTTTACTTCCGTATACTGCACGCAGGTTTTTCTATCCGCATACAAGAAGTTCTTCTACTCAAGAGACCAAGATTCCTTGCGAATAGAACATGCGCAGAACACAAATCAATGTTCCTTTTGATGGGGAAATGCCGACATGCGTTTACATGACAAAATATTCGGGTTAGAAAACGGGTACCCCGGGGGTAATATTCGGGTTTTTTAAAACCCGTATATGAGCATATTTGGGTTTTTGCCGGTGTTTACATGGCCATGCATAACCAGGTTATTGCTAATATTCCGGTTTTGAACCGGTTATTGGCTGCATGTTAACGCAGCCTATGTTAGAGAGAAGTAAGAAGTTAATGGCAGTAGTAGCTCCTTTAGTGGCTTCATCTAGGAGAGGGACACGTCTTAACAGATAAGCTCTGAGATGGTTTTAAAACTAGGATGAAAGAGACCACAGACAGTTTGTAGCAAAATCTCAACCATTAATTCAATTTGTTTGGAGAAAGGTACAGTAACTTTTATAAGCTTAGCTAAAGTTTCACTTCTCAAACTTACCTCCCAGATGTCAGACAAGATGTTAATATGTAGCACTTTCTCTAAGAGAAGTTGCCACTATAATTACAAGAGGAAAAGAAATCTGGAGTGTTCTCACCAAGTGTTTGATCTTTGCTGTGGTCACAACTCCTGAAACTCCTGTTTCGTATAAAGACATACTATATGGCTCACTGGCAAGGGCAGCGCAGCCTAGGGTGTCGTATGTGCACAAGAAGTCAACGTGTCAATTTTCAGCGAGCTGGTTTTCTTTTGGTTATCAGTTTTTGTGATGGGGGAGCCCCACAAGGTAAGTACTTTAAGAGAATAATAGCCACCACCATATTTTTGGTCTAGACGTACATTTTTGGGGGAGTCGTGAATGAAAATTTTATTGTGATCACAATTTCTTTAAAACATACCTTGTGATTTGTGAGGTGTATATTGGCATGACAACGTATCAAAAGACATATTGTACAGTTGAAGAACCAAATTCCAAGACCCCTTCTGAAAATGCCAGTTTGAAAAAGTCCCAAGAATTGATAACAGAGCAATACTTTGTAAAACACAACATTAATTCTGTTTGTGAAACAAAAAGGTGTGGAACTCAGAAGGAGGGAGTTGCAAAGGGCACTAGTCATGTTAGAGCCACCACTGCGTGTTTGTCTTGGGTTTCTAAGGAGCATGAGGATACATAGCTCCATCATCACAGCCTTTTTACAGATCTGAAAGCGTAGTTATGTGATTTTATCATCAGATAAGCCAGACAGCTGCAGATTTGACAATTTTTAGGAAAAATTCCATGGTAGGTGCATCGCAATTTACATCTAATATAGGGATAGTGGAATGACATATACATTGATGCAGTAAAAATGTGATAAAAATACAATTATGACGTGTCTTACTCTAACGCTACACTATGCAGATGCTCTGTCTGCACTAAATAATTCACTGAGTAATTTACTTCATAGTGATCTGACCTCTTGAAGGCACTAAAGTGGTATCTAAAGTGCCTAGGTGCTTTTTGTGACCCTTGGAATAATTTTGTGTGGTCCCTTACCATAGTTTCAGAATAGAACAAATTTGGCCGTCCAGCAAATTATTTATATAATTTTTTTCAGGATAAAATTTTTTTCATGAGAAAATAATCTTCTGAAATACAACATACTTGTTGCCGGCAAAAGAGTAAAAACATTTTCTAGGCCTACAATAAACAACAACATTTGACCTAAAAAGTTAGGAACACCTACCCCTTACTTTTATTAAGGCAAACCCTTAAGACCCTGTGTTGGACGTATAATCATTTCTTCTTTTCTGCTTTGTTTGATCAAAAAAATGCATTTTTACTTTCAACCTGGTGATTTTGGACCACCATGCAAAAAGTTTGAACACAAGATGCACAGTTGATTCTCAGTTAGAAAAACACCCTAAATACTTTACTGGGAAAGAAACTTACTGTATCCCCGTGCATTAGCATACGAAAAACTTAGCCAAGTTCATTCCAAAACTCAAACATCACTATAAAGCAGAGGACATCATAAACAACACACATATTTCATACATCTGAAACTACTCGAGGTTTAACTAAATATACTTCAGTGTATTTTGTTTAGACCCATTTAAAAAGCATTTTTAGATATACCTACATACATGAGATAACATCAACATGAGAAACTAGCAAGCTGTTTCTGGAAAGCTATTATTCTATGAAAGTCAGTGTATGTAGATAAACTTTGAAGTATTCAGCACTGGAGAAGGTAATTTCATTCAAATACTCGCTGATAACATTGGGACCTTGTGATTTGTTATCGTCAATGATTGCTGCTCAAAATGGAGTAAGTCTCATCATTAAAACTCCACAACACAACTAGAAATGTGTAGATTTTTAAATAAATGTTGACCTGAACCCCTGCTGTGGGGCTGGTTGTGTTTGACTACCTCACCTTTACGTCAGCTTTTGAAAAAAATATACCACCGCTTTCATCTTGAAAATCTTCATTAATGTCACACTGTGGATGATGTGAAATGCCTCAGTAGTGCAATCTACATCAAAAGACACTGTTAAATGTCTGTGTGGGATTCAGTCTCTGATAGCTGGCAGGTGGAGTGTAACTACAAAATTTTAGCAAGTTGTATTTCTTTATTGCTTTTCACTTTGGACATATGTTTGCCAGACATTTATGCTAAAACAAAGATACAAATATGATCGTGGATAAATCTTTACCTTTAACTCTTTAGAGCTTTGTGTGGTGTAATTAAATGTGTACTGGTGTTTGCTTGGAGGCTATTCATTAAACATTTCCTTTATCATGCTTGGTACAACAATTGTCACTGTTCTTGTTGAAAGAAAGCGTTTTTTTTAAAGGCATGATAAAAATATAGAATCACAGATGGAATAAGCTTACTGACATCTATTCGGTATTTTGTAGGAAAATGCTTGTTAGTAATAATAACCTTAATATAAATGGACTGGACTTATCTAGTCATACTGACCACTCAAAGCACTTTACAATGGAGCCACATTCATCCATTCACACTCACAAATGGGCACACATTCATACATTGATACAGAGCTCAGTAGGCAACTTTGGGTTTAGTGCCCAGGGGCACATCAACGTGTGACAGGAGGAAGCTGGAATTGAACCTACGACCCACCAATTCCAAGACAACCACTCTACCTACTGAGGCACAGTGACCAATATGTTTTCTGTAAGGAGAAACTAGCTCCGAGTTTGTTGTTGTTTTCTAAATTGCAAAAGCTGAAGCTACCTGAGCTTTTGCGCTGAACACAAGGTTCTTGTAAAAAGAGCCCCAAGGGAAAAGTTGTGGGATTGAGTTCAGGAAAACAGAAGTTTAGATGTTGGATGAAAGAAAAGTCTCCTTTACGTTTTAGCCTCTGGGTCGATTCTGTTTAAAGCTGATGTTCAAAGTCAACCTTTATGGTTAGAATAAAAGGTAAAGGGAATATTCCTGCTTTTTGCTTTAAATTAAGCTTTCAATCTAGTAGAATACTATCATGTAAAAATGTATGTTCTTGAAAAAAAAAATAAGAGCACCTGAATCTCCATAACTTATGTTTTTGCACTGTTAATTTCTTGAGACCTTTTCACTCGAAAACAATCAGGTTTTTTAGGTTAGAATGGGCTTCCTGTTCCGGAGGTAGACTCAGATTGTTGCACGCATTAACAGACACACATCCTCACAGAAAAAAAAGATATCTGAGGCCAGAGTAAGGCACAGTGGATGAGACAAAAAACAAGGCACAGCTGGATGCCTGAATTGAGCTTGGACCACTGTAAGGCTTTATTATTCTCTGAAGAGATTCAGCTTCTACCGTACAAGAAAGAAAGGGTCTTTTCCAGACATCTTTTTTACACTTTTATTGTTTTAATGTAAAACAGAATATATAGTATAACCTTATCACATCATAGAAGTAATAATGATACCTTAAATATGCTTTTTTTTTCTCCATTTAAATGTTTGGTTATGTCAGTAACCCTCCATAGGTCCCATCGCTCAGTCCATACCGTTTGCTTTTACCTATACTGTAACACTGGCCATCCCTGTGGAGGAAGGACCTAAAAGGGTAATATATTGCATTTCAAAGGGCTCAGGTGTTTCATCATTGCCTTGAAAGTCTTATGAGCCCTAAGGTCCTGCTTGGAGGTTACAGATTGTAAAACAACAGCCTAAAGCCTACCATACTTTAGTTTTGCCTCCTGAAAACTTGCTTAAATGGTTAAAAAATGATTCTACAAACCATGCATCTCAAAGAATATTAAATTGTCTTTTAAATACTTCTTTAGTCTGAAAGTTGAGGGAAAAAATCGTATTCTCCCTATGACGTTTAACTGTTTAAAAAATATTTCCCAAGTACAACATAGATGTTTTACATATTCTTAGCATGTTTTAGATGTTTATGTTGCTTTTTTTTCCACAGCATTATACCGATTTAAAAATCCACCCTTTACTTTCTGAATCACATTACATTTTGTTTGAACATCTTAAATACAAGGCAACAATTTCCCTTTTATTTAGCTACTTTTTTACTTCAATTCCAAGCAGTTTTAAACACATAAAGGTGTAAAGGTTTGCCAAAATTCCAACTTGCAATTTCAAATTCAGAAACTGACATCAGATCACATTTAGCCAAAGATTTAAGTCTTTTACATAATCATATGTTTGGTACAAGACTGATCCACAAACCAATTATTTTCTAGAAATGCACCGTTTTATTCTCTTAAACTCTTACCTAATCACAGTGTTGCGAAGCTTGGCTTAGGATAAAATATTAAATATTTTTAAGGAGATTTGTACCCAAACATTTGTTCCTAAAAATAAACTCTTACAGGTTTTTAGTCATTTGGCCTGTTGGCAGGAAATTTGTGTCTTTTTTTTCTTCAGTAGTTAAGGCGAAGAGAGGAAGTTTGTCCATGAAAGCTATAAGGAAAGTACACAGAGCCATTATAAACAAAACACACAATCTTAACACACCCTAAATGTAAAGATACATTTTGTCCCAAAAATTTTTTGGTTAACAGGCATTCAGAGGTTATACAACAAAAACGGATTAAAAAATAGGTTGCCAGTCACAGGGCAACCAAGCATGCACACACACTCATACCTAAGGGAGATTTAGAAAGACCTATTACTTAAGTCATGTTTTTGGACTGAGGGAGGAAGCTGAAGTACCTAGAGAGAACCAATGTATGCATAGAACATGGAAACTCAATGCAGAGAGACCCCAGACTGAGATTTGAACCCAATACCTTATTACTGCAAGGCAACAGTGCTACCAACTGCGCCACTGTGCAACCCATTGAGAAACATGTAATATTTAATTAATATTGATTTAAAATGACAACTCTGTAGTAAAATAAAACAATTTTGTAAAATATTTGCCACTTCTCTCTAAGATAATTTCTCACTTCCTCAATTATATAAAAATTAACAAAGATCTGAGTACAGGAAAGAAGATGTTTTATATGTTTTAGATGCTTTTTATTTCCTGTTTTACTTTATCAGTTTACTCAGTTGCCTGTCTTATTCTAGCAACAAGGGGTTATCAAAGTTGAAATTGCTGAAACATAAGCATAATGCCTTATTTAAAACCAAACATCCAACTGTTGGGTATAAAAATTGCAAACGTCTACTGTTTGTAATACATTAGGTGCTACAAAGAAGTCGGACGAGAAACAGTTTGGCTTTTTTAGAACACCGTTCATTTCAGATTTTCTAATAGTAGAGAGCTACAGTTAAATTCATCCCCCATTCCAAATATAACAGTTGATATCGTGAATTAAGAAATTATTATAACTGATTACCATATAACACTAGTTTCTGCTAAACAGATGCCAGCCTCTCCTATGTGCAGATACTCAGGAAAGTAGATTGAAGGATTACTTATAACGCATAAATTCAAACATATTTTATGTAGATTCAATACACAATGAGACTGATATATTTAGGCCTTTATTGTAGTTCATTTTGATATCGCTTACAGCCAATGAAAACCCATGATTTAGATTCTCAGAATGTCCTAATGAAAAGTATGTCTGTGCACTGTACAGTGTATGCACTCAGTACTTGATCTGTGGTCATTTTGTGTGAATTACTACATCAATGGAGTGTGGCATGCAGTGCAGTCAGCCTGTGCCACAAGTCAGGAGTCAGCGTGTAATTTGTCTGCACTGTTGAGTCTGGTGTCCCTCTTGTGAATATCTCATAATCAACCACAGTAATACCAGGGTCATTAAAGTAGTTATTGTTACTTTTGGCAGTGTTATTAGGTTCCAAGTCTTTCAGAAAATTATATCAGCAAATTCATTAATCTAATAGTTCATATTAGACATAATAGACATAGTTCCTCAAATCATCACTGACTGTGGAAACACACACATCACTCGCATCTCAAGAAACTTGGATTCTGTGTCTCTCCAGTCTTTCTTCAGACCGTGGGACACCATTTTGCAAATGAAGCACAAAATTTTATTTTTCTTTGAAAAGAGGAATTTAAACCTCTCAGCAACAGTCAATTTTTTTTCTAATTAGCCCATGTCCTTGACATGTATGACTTTAGAGACTCTTGAAGCACAGACACCAGCCACAGTTCATGCCTTTTTAATTCCCCCTTAAACTCCTAAATATGCTTTGCCTCACACACTTCTGCACACTTTTTTCTTCCACTCAACATTACATTAATATGCTTGGATACTACACACTGAACAGTCAGTGTCTTTAGTAATGAACTTTGTATTTAGTGTCCCATTGAGTGTCATCTGACCAACAGTGAAATTAGCCGTCTCTACAACGATTATGTAGGTAATTATATGATATTTCTGTGTTTACAAATCATTCTTAGTAATCATATAAACTTTTGAGAAACATTTTGGCTTTCCAATTGCTGTAAGCCATAGTGGTCAAAAGTAACAAAAATATACAAATATAAACAATATATACAATATATACAATATACAATCTGTATTTGGAATATAATTTCTAAAAAACATAAAATAAAAAAATAGGGATAAATATTTCACAAATGACAAATAAAAACAAAATTTTCAATTACTTTAACAAATCGTTCCAAATTATTACAAAAATGTATTGAATAAATTTGCATTTAGTCATATGTTGTAAATTAATATGCCATTTAACATAAGAATAGAAATTGCCATAAAAGTTATGTGAAATACAACTAATACTGTTATTGCTTTACAGCCCCCCCTTTCAACACAGCATAGATGTAAGAATGTGGAAAAATAAGACTGGAAATACACAGGAGAAATACACTCGTTTGAGTTTGAGTTAATTTGCATCCATATCATGACGCAGCAGTCATTCAATGACTGCTTCCAGAAGACTTAGCTTTTCTTCAGTGTAACAGGGAGTCATTATTATTGATGCCTTGACAGCCACTAAACATCAGCAAAAGGTAAACTGACAGTTATCTGAAGTGCAGTATTTACCATACTGATGCGATTGCAAGATGAATGACAATTTGATACAGCAGGCGAAGCAAAACAGCGAACAGTTGACAGAAGAATGCAATATTTTAAAAGAGACTCACCCACAGAAGAGTGAGCACTTACTCCTTAATGTGAAAACTATGTGGTCCCTAATTGAAAGGATAGCAAGCAGCTTAATTCTAAATCTAGAAATGTCTCTCAAAAGCAGCCGTACTGCAAAGGCTTCCACAGATCAGTCATGCTCATCCTCAATGTCTCTTCATAATGAGGCTGCCCCCCTCTAATATGCTTTGGATCCTAGGAAAAAGGCTCTTATAATTAGATATCTCCCAACACTGACACAATTAAGGTGTGAACACAGGCGGAGAGCTATGATTGTACCATCAGAGCGGTTCCTACCCCCTTCAAATTTTGAAAAAAAAGGATACTTTCCTGAATCCTTTTATCCATCCAATTTAATCTGTGTCAGAGAGACCTTCCATCAAAACAGGACAATAGAGACTGTTGTGAGTATAGAATCTACATGTGTGTTATTGCAGATGGCTTATACTGGTGCATTGCAGCATGTTTTTATGTAAATCACGAAATGTTTAAATATTTGTTTCAAATAAGATACTTATTCTAAAAGGAAACCGATATTGAAATTTAACAACTTAATGTACAATCTGTATTCACACCTTTTCCTCAGATAGTCAAAATTGAGCTCAGGTGCAACTGATTTAAACTAATCATCCCTGAGATGCTTCTGGAACTTCATATGGGTCTAAATGTGGTAAATTAATTTGATTAAACATGATTTGGAATGGGACACACTTGTCTGTACAATTGGCAGTGCATATCAGAGCAGAAATCAAGCAATGAAGTCAAAGGAATTAGCAGTAAACCCCATTTGCCCCTTGTGTTAAGGGCCAAATGTCCTGAAAAACACTGGAATTTGGAATTCAAAAATGTCTAGAACCACCAGGATTATTCCTGAATCTTGCCACTCAACCAGACCAAGTCTTCATCGATTTTGGCCCATAGTAAGAAAGATAACAAAGAACTGAATGGTCTTTAAATAGCTACTTTAGAGTTCCCTTGTGAGGTAGCAGAACCATCTAGAAAGTCAAACACTGCACACGGACTCCACCAATAATAGCTAATCACTAATACAGTGTTTCTCAAACTTTTTTTATCATTCCCTACTTTGGACAAAGGAGCATACACAAGCCCCCCATGCTTTTATCGCCCCAACAGAATGGTGACCACGCCTGATTTTTAAAGTGTTTTATTTATTTATATAGCTGAGTTAGTCTACAAGTTTTTAAGGGTATAAATTAGTTGGAAAAAGGGGTTGCGCACTGGTATAAAACCGGCTCAGAAATATCTGCTATAAGTAGTTGCTACATGTAGAACTTCAGCTCACAGTTGGAGAAAATAAAAGTTGTAGTTTTATCAAATTTACAAAGCTTTCAAAAGTACAAAATAAAAAACAATTAAAATAAATAAATAAAGAGCAAGAAACTCATCCCTGTATTTCCTCCGTGGTTGACCGTGTGACTTCTCTGACTCTGAAACGTTCCCTGATCTTTTAAGATATTTGTACATTTTGTAGATGGAATCTCTGATAATGCGGCTACTTCAGCTTGTTTTGTTCTACTGCGATATGTTCCAACGTCAAACTCCCAGCCCGATGTTCCAGGTCCCGGTTCTGTTTACAATGATGATCACAATTGCTAATTTATTTGAGTGTGTTTAATTTTGTGAGAGGGGGGGAGCTGGTTGATTTAATTTACAGTGCAGTGAAACATTCACAACAACAGAATCTAGTGGGGGGGGAACTATTTAAATCCCATTGATTTCACGCCCCACCTGCAATACCTCTGTGCCCCACTAGTGGGGCTCGCCCCATAGTTTGAGAAACACTGCACTAATATAACTGATATTACTAATATTTATTTTGAGACATGCTTTACGTTATTTAGTGTATTTTCATGAATGGCACCTGACAAGATAAACAATGCCTCATAAATATTTTTTAAGTAAAAAAAAAAAGTTGCATATAGTTTTATTACATTTAAACTTGACCTTCTTCTGTTCATATTTGGTCTTCTGTGTTTACTTGTTTAAGTTACAAAACAGTTTATTGAGCAGTTTATTTGTTTAATTCAAATATGATTTCTGTTTGTTTTTGGGCATAATATGTTAACAAAGTAGATAAATGTACAAAACACTGAGCAGACCACATCGGTAAAGTTATACTGAAAAAAAAAAAACATACCAAACATGGAAAACCTTTTTGTGGTAGGCCTATATGAGAGCAAAATCAAATCAGCTGGCACAAACTTGAAGTTTACCTCAGTACTTCTATCTGAAGTAATATTTATTCCTGGGTGATTCATAATATCTTCAGCAAAAAGAAACTGATTTTAAATCTAGGTCATGAGTATATGAAACAGGTCACTGATTTTAAGCAGAATGACTGTCAACAGTCACCTCTGTTGTCTTGCTTTCTGTATGTGTTTATATGTGAAAAACAAGGGCTGCTCAGTTGTGCAGTTGATAGCACTGTTACCTTGCAGGAAGAAGGGTTGGAATCCCAACCTGGGGTCGTTTTGCATGGAGTTTGCATGTCCTGCCTATGTATGCGTGGGTTCTCTCTGGGCACTCCAGCTTCCTCAGTCAGTCCAAAAACATGACTGCTATGTCATGGTTAGTCTAAGTTGCCCTTAAATTGGAGAAGTGTATCTGTCTGTGCCTGTTTGCCAAACCCCCCCCCCCACATCCCACCATTTATTTGAAAAAAACAATAAATGGCATAGGCAACATAACCATAACCGTAAGAATCACTTTCATAAGCAGCATCTTTTTGTTGTTGTTTACATTGTGATAGAGTAGTTTGTGTATTGTCTGTGTGCATCTCCATCTCCTAGCCCCCCCCTCCAACCAAATGCTCTAAACCCAGGGGAAATACCATAATAAAAAAAATTATAAAAAAACGTCTTTCTAAAAAGCTGTTTTCCCTCGTCATTATGTGGTACTTATCTTTGACAATAAACACTCAAATCCATTGCTAAGCTGAAGAGCTGTGAAAACTTTCTGATGGTACTGTATATTCAGTGCTTACCTCTAAACTCTGAAATTTAACAAAAAGCCTTGGAGCTCAAAACCCAATACGCACCTTTAATATTTAATAAAAAAGTGGATATTGTACTTTCCACAGTGGTAAGGTTTGTAGTTTATCCAAGACATGGGAGAAGACAAAAGATGGATGTGCCTGAAACAATTTTAAGTCTAACATTTCTTTTCATCTACAATAGTTTGGCGGTGATATGTACTGATTCAGCATCCACCTGACTCAAGGTTATCACAAAAGTCAAATGGTTTTTATTCGAAGGAGAGATGCTACAGAAGAAGTGAATATTTGGACTTGCATCTTTTAATGAATTCTTTGCCATT
The DNA here is from genome assembly GCA_963556495.2 of Valencia hispanica. Classification (NCBI taxonomy): domain Eukaryota; kingdom Metazoa; phylum Chordata; class Actinopteri; order Cyprinodontiformes; family Valenciidae; genus Valencia; species Valencia hispanica. Next base: position 32,565,216 of record OY747717.1, on the reverse strand, counting down.
CAGCTGATTAGTATTTTCTACTAAAAATCTTTCTCAAGATTTGGGCTGTTTAACCTATTTAAAAAAATTCCTTAAAAGTTATAAGGGTGAAAACTTCGAATTTATATTGATATTTTGTTTAGAATGAAACGGGGAAGTTAAAAAGATAGCTCATAATTAAATTAGGTATTTGTAAAGAGGCTAAGACCAATCCATAAATTAGTTGTATCTTTATCAATGTAGATAAACTTGCCTTGACTTACAAGTAGGGATTCACAATATATCGGCATCAACATATCGCATCGGCCGATGTTAGCCGTTTTTTAACACATCGGTCCGATAAGTAACAGAGGGCCGATATTAACAACCAATGTTTATTTATTTCCATCTTTGTGACCTTCTGTCTGTGTTTCGGGGGGTGTTATCCATGTGTTGTTTGTTTGGTCATGTGACAGCGATAGTGATGCGGTGCAGGAATGTGGGGGTGTTTAACTCAAACAGAGAAGTGATGTAGATGGTGTGGTTGATTTTCGACGGTGTCGAAAGTGTAGGGAAATATACCGTATACCATATCGGTGCGTATCGGTTATCGGCCATAACAGCGGGATTAATATCGGACATCGGTATCGGCCAAAATTTTCATATCGGTGCATCCCTACTTACAAGCTATACATGTTGCTCTGATTCCTTCACTTAAAGCTAAGCCAGCAGGACTCCCAAATTTTGCCAGATTGTCTCTCTGTTGTGACAGTAATCTAGCTTTCCTCCCTTGGTCTCTGGGGAAAACACGTTATTTATACTTTGGTTTGTTGTGATTTAGAACTACTTAACTGCAACCTACTTCTTGTTAATAATGTAGTATGTTTATAATCCTCTGGCTCCTTTGTAGTTTGAAGCAAGATCTGAAAACGCATCAAAGATTTACCTCGATTTTCCTACTTGTCTGTCCTACAGACCAGTTTACACTGCCTCACTCAGCCTCCAAACTCAACCACCCTTTGATCTGTGGTACTTCCCCTGATTATTATTCCCCGGACCACTCTCTGTATTCTAAGTTAGCAATATTATACAAAGAGGCATTAGTGTAGGTGACAGACTGCTAGGTTTGTTAAAACCTGCTATATAAAAAGTAACTCAGCCTTTTAAAGTTTGCTCCAAAGTGTAAAATTTGCCCTCAAACAACTGTGCTGGTAAAATAAATAATAGGAACCACCTGATATACCATTAGGACTATTAAGTTTAATTAATCGAAAACCACTTTTTGGCTCAAGCCCTATATTTCAAATTGTAAACAATTTAATTTGTGATGGGATTTTTGTGGGGGAAGATCCAATTGCAGGTAAAATGGGAGGCAGAATGAATGCAACTCCAGAATCCAAAAACATCATCAACATCCAAGAAAAACCAAGTAACACCATGAACCAGTAGAGACAGAATGAACCCAAAAGGGAATATAATGTGAGGAGAGGTGATCAAGAAAACAAGACACTGGTGAACACTAATTATCCAGAGTGAGAGCAGCTGAGTGAGAAAACAGGAGAGCAGAGACAGAGTGAATCTAATGAACTGAAAACTAAACACACCAACTAGGAACTGTCAAACTGAGTATTAGGGCAATCCAGAGTAAAAAAGAAATTTATGTGGCTACAGGGGAGTAAATCTCCACCAAAAACGCAGAAATTTCATGATTATTTAATATATTTACACCACAAAACTTGGATATTCTCTGATGTCCAAAAGTTGTACATTTGCAAGAAAAGAAAGGTGAATCTCCCATGATTGAAGGCATAATTTACTATGCTAAAAATAAGATATGTTCTTAAATTAAGTGAAAAAGTTTACTAAGAATATAAAGTCAGACATCTGTGACAAAGAAATTGCATAAGTCCTCAAAGATAGAAGTAAAGTTATGAGACGTGGATCTGGATAGTTTCCAAAGTATCTGTGCCATTTTCCTGCATCAGAAAATCTGCCTGTTGCAGACTCACCATGAACGTCTCGAACAGGATCTGGAATACACACCTGAGAAAAAGGAAGAAAGAAGCTGCAATATTACTGCATGAAGTCTGCAACAGGAGAAGCTGTTCTGATACAAGAAAAAAGCCCAGATCTACCACTTGTGAAAACGACTGAGTTTCTGAAAAGTTTAAGATTTTTTTTCTTACAGATTTCTGACTTTACAATATCAAAGAATATCCTTGTTTTAATATGTTAAATGTATCATTTTTTTCTTGCAAATTCACGACTTTTTGACGTCGAAGAATATGCTATTTTTCTTTTAAATATATGAAATTAATCCAGAAATTTCTGCATTTTCTTTGGCAGAAATGTATTCCCTCATGGCCACATAAATTTTTTTCTTTGATCTACAATGGCCCTAATACGCCGTTGTAGGGAAAAGTGAAAGAACAAACGTAAAACAACTTAATATGAGAATGACTAAAATACAAAGACAAAATAATACAGAGAAACTCAGAAACAAGAGAGTAAGAAAACTGAAAATAAAGATAAAACAGAACAGAATAGAAAGGGCTAGACTAAGTTAAATAAAACACGAAATCGGAAATAAGAAACTCAGAAATGCTAAATGGAACTTGAACCAAAGTAATAACTGTTTGTATGCTTCGGTCCAAAGAAAAGATTTGAGAATCTCCTTAAATCTACACACAACCTGTAAAGCAATGAGAAATGATGCTATTACGTTTGGTCATACATCTATGTATTATTTGGAAGCTAGAAAAATAGAGAACGGTCTTCAGAAAAAAAAGACTTTTAAATTACATAATGTTGCCTATAAATCATTATTTGCACCACAGATGTATCACAGTACTTCAGTTATTTGTTGTGGGAAAAGAAATACCACAGGTGGGTTTTTACAACATACTCTGCCAAATGTGGTTAATGGAGACTTTTATCCGCTAACAACGACTTTAGTTAATCTCCGCTCTGTAAATATGATTAATTCATTCAAAGCAACATGTGACGGACTGGTTTAAAATTCAACCCAAAAACACATTCACATTACATTCCTCTATGTTGTTCTCATTCGTGTATAATTCATTAGTTACTTAGTAACGGTGGCTATTAACTACAGAAAAAAATAAATTTAAGATCAAGAAGAAAGCAACAACAGACTGGAACAGACACCTGAGGTAACTGTGACTCGTGTTTGGCAGTGTTTTGTCAGTTGCACCAAATGGCTGAAAACCATTAACAGCTTTAATCCTGAGCAGTATTACTGCACGGCTCACAAGCCTTGAGCACCTCTTGCCAAGCTTTAATCAGTGGCTCACAGGGCAGATAATAATTATATGATAATGCAGCGAGTTCTCATAATCTCTGAAATGTTCAACAAGGCTTCAACACACAACCTACCACAAATAGGCAACAAACAAAAGCGCTATTCTTACAAAGTGTAATGTTCAATGGTCTCAATTCGCCCTATTGGCTGCATTAGTGTTCGAAAGAGATGGCAAGTGGTACTTTAGGAGAATTGGGTTCCTGCAGATTTCCCTTTAAAAGTGTTCTTCAAAACTATGTTGTCACTCAAATCATTTTTTATCTCTGATGCAGTGTGCACTCAGAAAAGCTGTTTATAAATGTTCAGCTTTTGTAACTGATTAACCAAACCTTCGTGCTTCTTGTGGTCTATGTAGCCAACAGAGGGTGCTGGTGCTGCACCTATGAAAATCCTGATTCTTCACCACATGTAAAAAAGTACCATAAAACCAATCAATCAAACTTTATTTATAAAGTGCAACTCAAAGTGCTTTACAGATTAAAATGACCCCCCATAAACCACATTCCCATCCCTCGCCCACAGATTTAAAAGTGTGATCACAATTATACCCCCCCCTCCCCCCCCACCCAACCAACCAACCAACCAACCCCCATGCGCACACAAACTCAAGTGCCATAAAATAAAATCAACCATATTCCCTACAGACTTAAATCAAACTCCCGAGAAAACTCGCATGTTTTTATCATTTGCTTCTAATGAGAAAAATAATTTACACTTCATTTGAATTTATTTGACACATTTTATGTCTAGTTCCACCAGCGCAAATTACTTAAGAAATTAAGAAACATTCCTCCCAAAGGACTCATTCAAAAAGAAAAAAGAAAAGCATGCACAAATATCAGAGAAGAGAAAGAATAAAATATTAGCCAGTTACATACATTGTATTTCCAAATGTATTTGGGTCACTTACATGACATGCCAGTTTTATTATGATGCTGGCCCACACTTTGTTGCTATGACAACTTTAGTGGGAAAGCTGCCCACAAAACTTAGGTGTGTGTTTCTTCAACAACCAGTTTGACTATGGAATATTTAATAGAGATGAAGTTTAATGACTGGACCTATTGCATATTTAGCGTCCAGTCATAGGGCTGCATTGGAATTCTCTGAACTCCTGAGAGTGACCCATTCTTTCACAAATTCTTGTGGAAGTATACTGCATAGGTGCTGAATTGTATACACCTGTGGCCATTAATAGTGCTATGAACATGTGTACATGAGCTAGAAAAAAAAAAGATATCCTACTGTTATATGTCAGGTAAAAAAAGGTGCATTAGGATTAATGAAAATGAAGATGCTAGCCAGATGAAGGATGAGCCAAAAGATAAGATTTTTAAACAATTTAGAGCTGTAATAGATGCAAATTTGAAAGAAGTGTTTCAAATATACTTACAAAAATTCCACAGGCTTTCTATCACTATAGTAATCCTCAGATCTTCAGGTTGTTTATAGCTAAAAAGAGGACCATATGGATAATTTAAGGTCTTGCTGTGTGTTTTATTGATCTATGAATAATGCAGAAACAAAGGCCCCTAGATCAAAGCCTGAAACAGTGTTGTCTGCACATAATAGACTAGACTTAGATAGGAAAACATACCAGTTGTCTTTGTGGGCCGACAGAGTTACAAAAAAAGCCAAAGAATACGACAAGAGTAACGTTTTAATCTAAGCAATTACCTGGGAGTTGCCAACCAAAACTTGGCATCCAGGAGACAGATCAACTGAGACGACGAACTTCTCAGGTGCCGTCTCAGATATCGCTATATTTTTTTCTTCCTCCTGGTCTTTCAGATGCCCATAGAGATTTTCAGGTGTGTTATTTATAATTCTTTTTTCCAACTTGTCAAATTTCTTTATATTTTAAAGACACATTGCACACAGTGCCAAATTTTGACAGGTGTTTGGTTAACACCTCTTTGGGTATCTCCTCGATGGTACAAAACTGATTTTCTTGGCCTGTCAAACTGTCATCTTTGCCTTTTTTATTTTGTTGCTAGAAGAGAAATGGGGGGAAAGTATGCATATGTGTGGCAGACTGCTGGTATTGCCAAAAGATATAATTGAAAATCCATTCTTTCTAACACAACACCAGTTTCTCCATGGGGTTTAAAAAGAACATTTTAATATGTAAATCTTCACAAAAAAGTCTATTAGAACAATTTATTTAAAACTGGTGCAACAGCTGGACATAAATAAGAGAATAAGCTGTTTTTTAGAAGAAAAACTTTTAAAGGCCTCCAGAAAGCTCAGAGAACCATTGCTTTAATCTGCTTCTAAAAACTTTGTGTTAGCCCCTTGATACAATGCTTAAAAAACTGAAAGATTGCCCTATACTTTTTAAAATCTGTAAAAGTTCTGAAGCTGATGTTTAAGCTCAAACTTGGTGATGCAATCTTGTGAACTGAAAAAAAACCTCCTGAAAATGCTTCCACCATCTTCTGATGTAGGAAAGCATCTGTGATGTGCTCTTTGTGGTAACAATTGTTTGATTTCAGAGGAGATAAAAGACTTTATATAGGAACCACAAGACATGTGAATAATCCATATAAAGGTTTATATGATGAAAGTGTCTAATACATGTTCATGAATTAATACTACTAATCTATCATAATGTGTTAACTGTTTACATGGAATAATGTTTTTTTGCAAGTTTCAGTAGGTTAAATTAGTCTTTTTAAGCTGTACCACACAAAAAATAACTAACACAACTTGACCTAATAACTAACTTACTTAACAGCTTAAGTTAAATATAACTTTGTTAGCTTAACTTGGTGTATTCTGACTCTGGTTTCTGAGTTGATTTCAGTTAGTTATCTAACTCTAACTTTTCTTAACCCACTAGCCTAACCACCTCATTTCTAGATTCTGTTGAATTCTGTTGGCAACGTCTGGTCCAGCATTTTCACATGTGAACCGACTCAACAAAACATGTGGGAACTTTACTTTTACATCTGAAGCTGAATGAAATAGTCATTTTAGTGATAAAGGAGATTATTTTAGGATTTATGATTACATAAACCTGCAAATTTATTTGCCAAACCCACTGCCTTGTCAAGAACCGAGGTATAACATGGAATTCAGTTTGGTAATGGTTTGTTGTTTTCAATGCTTTTCAATCTCTATGTCCAAATTAGTTGTGAATTAAACTATTTTTTATATTTTTAACTGGTAATGGTATGCTGCAGGTTGAAAAGGTGGCCCAGGAGGGAAGACCAGCAAGTAATGCACTAAGGAAGTATTACCAAGTATGAAAGGATGTAACTGTTCTATGTTATATCTGAAGCGTATGTCATACCTTTTGCTCCCTGCTGTGTTGTTAATCTTTTTCTGAAGCCAACATTTCTACTTAAGTGGTAGTGAGAGATATTTTGTCAGGGAGCTGCAGCAGCCAAAAAAGCCTCTTTCACCGTGGACACCATTTTAAAGGAGAAAAAACCCTGATTTTTAAGAAAACCCTCATTTTGTTTAACCAACAAAACAATGTACACTACCTATGATACAATTTTGCCAGTCATGCACATGGAAATTGGTCGCGATTGTTAAAAATTGGCTGAACAAAACATGATTGCACAGCTCACTGGCTAATAGCATGGACACAACTGACATGAGATCACAGACAGTACTAACAGGTACTAAGCGTTTATTTTTTTGCAGGACCACTGATGCTGCAAATTTAAAAATGCCTAATTTTGACCTCAATTTTTTTCTTGTAATCAGAGCAGGCATTCACTGGACAAAAAACATGCTCAAACTTCCAATACATACATTGTAGAGGGTGAGTCACATTAATCTTCCCTTACGTAATCTTTTTCCTTTAATTCCAACGGGTTTCATTACATAAGACTATTTCATATCCTGCAATTTTCAGTGTCACTGCTGAACAACTTTGTATCATACATATATTTAAAAAATGTTGCATTAAAATGTGTTCTAAAGACTAAACATGTCAACAGATAAGGTATCTAAAATGTTAGGAAACTGTCAACAACAATGAAGCAAATTTAACTAATTTCTTTTTTAGAGGAAGTATGTGGCACAGTCTCACTGATCAATCACAATAGGTTTCAACAACTTAAGAAAACGTATTGCTTTACTAACATACATGAGGTTTACATCATATATCTATCAAATGTAGTTCTTGTTTTTTCTGTCCAAGACTAAATTTGGTTTCTTTGTTACCTGTAACTGCCTCTAGATGTCCTCACCAGCTTTAGTTTATCCTAACATCACCTTGTCACCACCTATTGTTCGTCACTGATCTACAACCACCTTCATAATCCCCATTCCAGTCATCCAGTTATTGTTTTCTTTGTACATGAATATTGTTACGTTCATGTGTGTATAAACCCGTTTATATTTAGTTTTGTGTCATTTTCCCCTGATTTCCTGCTTCCTCATTGCCATTTGTATTAATTTATTCCTCCATACCTGTTTAGTAGCCCCCTGAATTAACTCTTTGTCTGACTACACACAGCAGAAGTTCAAGTAATTCAAAATGGACTTATTCAGCAATTTTTATTTAGTTTTGGAATACATTTTACTTCTGCTCAAGGATCAAGAAAGCTTTCCCTTATCTTGGATCTGACAAACATTTCACAATGTGTAAAATGATTAATAGTCAAACACGTTTAACCCGGAAAATTCTCCACACAGTGATAGTAAGTTAGAGCTGGAGGCCCTTTTTCCTCCTACTCCAGGCATATACTGTAATTCACCTTGTTGTTGTTCCTCCTTCCAGTCAATGAATTAACAAGTGACATATCTGAAATGTTTTGGACTTGTCTCCACTTTCACGTGCTGCCAGCAATGGTTTGAAGTTTTAAAGTCATACCTCATTGACAGGTTTCTACATAACTCATTGGAAACTAATTAATTCTTCCGAATCACGTGCATTTGAGTGAAGACGAATCTAAATATATTGAGAACAACACACCCCGGGGAGCAGGATGGTTTGATGTATATATGTTAACATAACCAAACCTTGTTTGCAAATTACGAAAAAATAAGGTGCTAAATCATTACTATAAGAAGTCCTTATCATGATACACCCGTCACTCAACTCTTGTTTTTCTCAAAAACATTGTTTCACAAGGCTTCTGACGCTCATGCAATAATGTACTTGCTTGGTATTTATTGGTCTGTTGAAGACGTGTCATGGTACCAGTTCAGTATTAGATCATCATAATACATGGTTGTCTGTGTTTGGACATTTACCTCTAAAAGATGAATCCAACATTGGGAGGTCTTAATTTGGGTCAGTTATTACCAAAATTATAAAATTACTGCAGTCGCTTTAAGTGAAAATGCCTCAAGCTGCTCTTTTACCTGTGTGGGTGGTGAGCAGATGCTTTTGCCTTGGAGATTCACCCCTCAAACAGTGACATTTGCCACATTACAATTGCCTTCCATGCCGTTAATATACCCTTTTCGTCTGTATAGGGTCTCAGGTGGTTATCACTGTTAGAAATGAGATTGTGGTTCGAAAGGTCACCAAGGGCAAAAAAAAGGTCAGTGATATTTGCTCAAAATACGTCCCCCACCTCTGTTACATCCCGAGTAGGTGCACACGCATTGCTTTCAGAGCAATAGAGCAAGTATAACAAAAAAAAGATATTCGTAACAGTTTTCTTTTGATAAACACTCATATTATCCTTCCCCCTTTTCAAAAAGAATACACACATATGGTGGTTGTTTCCTTATATATCCTTTTGGGATTTGAATGTCATTTTATTAATGCCCTTTACCAAGATTTTACTACACAACCAGATCTTTGCTTGTAGGGTGTGGGCTGGGCTTGAGTGTTAAGTGGAGAATCACAACGGCACCGTCATGAAAAAAACCCATGAAATGAAAAGATGTTTGACCTACATTTACACTGGGTGGATTCATTTAAAGTTTACTAAGAAACAAATTATTTTGGACCTTAAAAATGATCGAGTTATTAGGAATTATATATAAGAATGAACTCAGGTTTGTATGTCCTAATTACATCCAGCAAAAACCTAGTAGAAATTATGGTTGTCGTGTTTCAACATGTTCTGAGAAAACCTGATTGGTGTTTTCTTTAAATCAGGTTGGTTTTCTTATCACAAGGAGGAGTGCTTCGTTCTAGCAGACACACTGAATTCAGGCAGTTAAATTTGTTAACATCTAAAGTGAAATCCACCAATCAGAAAATCCCGCAAATAGGTATTCGTCTTAAGCAGCATTTCAGAATTCAACAGAGCATAAAGTTATGGAGCTTTATGCAATTTATGTCTCAGCATTGTCTGTCTGTGCAATTTATACTGTATTTACTGTAATCTCCAGCTAAGTCAGGTAGTCATAGATTTGTTTGGTTAAATACAAAGATTTTAACATCAATTAACACTGCAGCACAATATGCACTGCACAGTGTCACTGCTACGAAAGTTACAGAAATGCTACAAAAATGTTACAATGACTCAATATGGTGATGCTAGTACTTCATTTTCAGTTAATGATGGTTAGGTGATCATTAAGTATAAAAAAGTTTAAAAAAATGAGATGCTTCTTTATCGCAATATATATTTAATCTATGGAACATATGCACATAAGTTATGCACATACATTTTTGTTTAATTTGGACCCAAGTTTAGACTGGCATAACTTAGAGGTGATAGAGCATTCGCTGTGGCCACCCAAAGACAGTGGAATACCGAACCTCTACATGCCCACACTGCTCAGAGCATGGAATTATTTATATGTCTAAATTTAAAAACTCAGCTGCTGTTTTCCTTGACCTTTGGGTATTAGACTCTAAATAGTTATTAGAAGTCTCAAATCTTCTGTTTTTTTAAAAAGATTTTATTACAGTTTTATTCTGCTTGCTATACTGGGGTTGTTGGTGTAATTGTGATGCACGTTGGTAAAGATGCTGTTTTTAAATGAGTTATAGAAATATATTTGACACTGACTTAAAAAATACGCCTACGCAGATCTGAAATGAATGTTAATAGCAGAAGGGCAGGTCAAAGCATTTTAGTTTGGAGACCCCACGAATGTTTAGATCATATTTCTATTTTTCTGAATATAGTTTAGAATATAAAAGAGACTTTTCTCTAGCAAAACAATATCTTGGGTTAGCACATTTATACAGAAATATTACACACATAAAATATTCATGTAGCATTAGTGATTTCCATCTCTTAATTTATCTAGTTATATGAGGCTTGGTTGCATTTAATTTGCTTTGTTATTACTATTATTATTGTAAGTCAATGCATTATTGTATTATTATTTGACTTATATATGCTTTGGCAGTCCAATACAGAATTACTTTTACCTAAGATAAAATAATAATAAAAATGCTCTCAAAATATGAGTAGTGACATTTTTGAAGTCAGAAAAAAAAATCACATCATCAGATCTTACAAAGGCTTAAACTTCAGAGATGCATGTTTGACATTTGGAGCCCCTCTTTGGCATGACCTTTCCAGAAGTTAGCCAAACATATCTAAGTGTCAATCTCACCCTTTGCCTCTGAAATTTTGATTTCTGTTCCCGTTGACGAGCAGAATGGAAGAAAGGCATGAGCTGTGTTTTGAATCTGTATTTTAAGGTGGTCCGGCAAAACAAAATTTGGGTTCAACCCTTGTTGTCGGTGGCAAGGTAATGTAATACAAGCGACATGATGTGATTTTGTATTATGTCTGAATAGCTTTCATATGTCCAATACATGTATACAAGCTTTCTGCTGGGGAAGAAGCACAAGAGTGAACGAAGGGAAAGAAATCACAAAACATTCCACATTTAGAAAATAAAATCAGCTTCAGGAGTTCAAAGAACCTCTCAAGCACCTGTATATGCATAGCTCAACGTTTATCACTGAATAAATACTGAATAAATATTGAAATACAGGTAGAAGCATGTTTATGAGATTTCTGTTTAACAATAAATGCACCGAACTGTATACAGCACAGTTTTATTGTCAGTGTTTCAGTGCAGAAAAAACGTGACATAAAATCTTAAACCACAGCGCCTCTGTGTGGTGAAAGAAGGAACCTTACATTCAGAGCTTGCATTCTCAGTTGCGGAGTGTGGTTTAATAAAACATAAAGCGTCAAACTATGGTACATGAAGGATATTTGAAATAAATAATAATTTCATAACAATAGTTTGTTTTCAATGTGTATTTTGAAGCAGAATAAAACTATTTTAAACTGACAAGCAATGGTATGTGAGTAAATTTTGTTTATATTTCCAGATAAAAATCGCAAAAGCGAAAAGTAGCAAGAGTGAGAAAGACGATTAAATATTAGACAGATGTCAATAGCCGTGAAAAAAATGAAAGAAGATAATTCAAATCATAATCACAGAGAGCACAACAAAAACAAAGAACAAAACTCTTCCTCTGCATCATAAAGAAACCAGCCATCTGAGGTTAATGTTAGAACAGGGGAAGTTCATTCCAAGTTCAGTGTGTGTGGCTGCTTGATAGCAGTGATCAGATCAATTGGTTTTAAACCAAGTGTGAAAATATCTTGATCATCTCCAGTTGGACAACCTTAGAGTGCAAGCCAATATAATGAGGTGGCTGAGCTATAAAGGTTAACACCAATATTCTAAAACGAATCCTAGTAAACCAGCTGATTAAACAGGATGGTTGGGTTCTTCTATTTATTCCGGCTGGGAGTGTCACTGCAGCCTTTTTTTGATGAGCTTTTTTTAAAGTAAAACCTTAAGAAATAAAAGCATGCATGAGCAACTCTGAGTGACCTAGACTTGTTGAATTTGAAATCAATATGAAATGCAAAAAAAAGTTGTAAAGTGTGTGTGTTGACAGATCATCTCAAGATGCAAACTGGAGTTTCTAAAGCCTCTTTCAGATGGTTCTTTGGCTCCACGATCTGCATGTCTTTATCATGCCTCGCAATCAACTGAAATTTCCTGACATGGAATTGGGGGTCGAACCCACTAATATTATGCTGTTGATCCACCACAAGATCAACAGCAAAAGCAAATTATTAAAAAACCTGTAACAAAAACTATGAACTGCAAGCGGAAAGTAGAATTACAGGAGTGTGATGCTGTAAACTGTAAACAGTAGCAGCTCTTTAGTCTGCCAAGTATACACAGAATGGAGACATCATATCATCCATTATTTTCCATCCAATTTGAGAATAATGTTGATAAGCAGACTTTGATACAGACAACAGATTCATGACAGTGCATAGCAACTTTGCTTGTATTTAAAGGACTGAATGTATTGGGAATGTAAGGATCAGGGGTCTCATTTATAAAAATTTGCGTAGAATCCTTACTAAAATTTGGGATTTATAGAAAGAAACGCGGCGGAAAAAATTGCACAACGCTAAGCACACTAAGCACCTTGCTTACGCACATTTTGGACACGGAGGACACTGGCAGCCCAGCCGGTGAGGTGGCAAAATTGTGAATTTAAGCCACATTTTCAGACTTGTAGAGCTTCGCACACACATGAACACACAATCAAAAGTCAGCCCACTCCCCATTCTCTGAACTGAGAATTAAAATGAGAATCTGAATCATAAATTTTGCATTTAAGAATTATATCACAGTGTGTATGTATTAGGATTTTACGGCAATTGCACTTATTGGTGCATTAATTGCGTGAAGTACAAATATAAATACATAAACAATGGATGCCCTGGCGTTCATTGAAGATCCCGCCATTGGCAGCATCTGGACGGGGGAGCAGATGTAGATGTAGCTAGGGGTAGTTCAACCCTACGCCATTTTGTACTTTTTGCAGGTTTCATTCCCACCATAACAGGCTTCGATTTAAACTCTTTAGGATTTACTGAAAGGAGATGTGGTTTCTAGGATATTAAATATCCTAGAAACAGGAGATCACTCATTTATTTAGATTTGATCAGCTTTTATAATCTATCATGTCTCAGTGTCATCCATCCCTCCATTATCTGTATCCGTCTATCCTGTGCAGGGCTGCTGGGGGCGGGTGCCTATCTCCAGCATTCATGGGGTGAGAGGCATGGTACACCCTGGACAGGTCGCCACAACATCACAGGTGTGAGTGTGCGCACAGGACAAACAACCATGCATGCGCACACTCACACCTAAGGTCAATTTAGAAAGAACAATTAACCTAACAGTCATGTTTTGGACTGTGGGAGAAAGCCAGAATACCTCAGTGTCATCTGGTACAAATTGGGAATCAGACCCACTATCAATGGAAAGAGGGTGACATATAACATTTTCATTTTCCAACAAAATAGCATTAAGCTAAATGAATCCGTACATGAGGTTTGAGCAACTTCATGATTATCTTTCTCTATTATTTAATGAAAATACTTAACTACCAGGAGAAACACAGTTATACACAATGGTTAGAAAATGGTTTAAGAGGAAGAAACAGAAGTAGTTTGGGATAAATTGGCAACAGGTGGATACCACATCTGGCTTTGAACTGCCTAAAGACCAAACCAGAGACCCACATGTTTGTATTTGCAAACAAAAAAACTAGTCTTATCAGCCTTAATGCAGACGTAAGTATTTTTATCACCTATAATGAAATATCAGGGTTTGAGTCAACATGCCCTGTTAGCGCAACAAATCTTCTTTTGTTGTTATTCCAGAAACTGGAAATGCACAGGTTTGCAGTTGAAAGAGAAAAAGATAGGAACATCATGTTCTTTTTCTCAATCAGTATCACATATGGTCATCAGCTTTGTTTTGCATTCCAAGAAACCTGTCGTGTTCCACAGTGGGTACCAGTCAGCCTTTGTTTATTTCACGATGGTACAAAAAGGTCCTGAAAGGGAATTTCTTACATGCAACAGAAAATATGTTGCATGCCCTTCATAGCAGGCAATGTGTTGAATTATCATCTGCAGCATTGGTGCCCCAAACTTGGTAATTTGACATAAAATCATTCATCTTATCAATAATTGCTCTAAGCATTTTTTCATAATTATTCATGGCCAAAACCTGCCTATTGTGTCACAACACTGATATTATACTACATGATTGGCTGGACATTAGCACGTTGACGTAGTGCGCAGTTGAAAAAATAAATAACTGCTTGTCTCTTTTAAATTTTTATATAAATATTGCTTGCCAGGGTTAAAAATGATTCACGATGTAGTTTATCCAAGTGGCGTTGCCATAGAGTGACGTTATCGGCAAGTGCAAGGCCCCCAAGCAGATCTGGTACCTACACTGGTCTTGGGTCATTTGCTGCGTGTCTTCCCCGTCTTTCACCATCCTTTATCCTCTCAATTTATTGTTTAAAAAAGGCCACTAGTTCCAAAAAGAAAAAAGACATTTACATCTACTCTACATTTTAGTTAATATATGTTTTTTTTGCTGTTTTTTTTCAAATTAGCAACTTATTTGTTCAAAGTGAAAAGTCTTCTTCAATGCAAAAGCAAATCGTCAGAGTAATCCTTGTTTAGAATGTACATTAGTACCAACCCCATAATCAAAGCTTGTACATTGTTATGTGCAAATCTTTTGTACATAACAATTCTCAGTAACTAAAAAAAACTCTGAAACTGGTTCTGATTGAAACAGCCTAGGGCATATCTTATCTTGTTGATCACATACACGATGGTAATTTCTGCACAACATACCAAACAATATTGCAGCAGCCGAAAAGGTCTGATGTGTCTGCCAGCTGGAAAGGTGTTGTTTTGATTCCTGAATTTAGTTAAACCCAGTTACATTGTCCTGAAGCACTGATGGTGCTTGACTATGCATTCAATTATAAAAGAGCAGTACTGTATTTAGTTAAAACACCAAAAAAGTGTTTCATTAATGTGACTTTAAAGGAGCCAATGCATCTTCAAAAGAGCCAAACAAAACAGCCTATTATTCTTTTGTCTGTGAAATGCCTGTGTAATTTAAGGCAATTTAAACTTTTTCTGGAATGTGTTGCGTGTGTCTCTGCTTTGTTTTCAAATCCTCACCCATTCATGAATGTCTGCATTTCAGAATTCAAGCACACCATGGGAAGACTGGTTGGTGCTGGTTTAGAAGAAGATGAAGAAGCACCACCCCACCTTACAATGGTATGTCTGATATAAACATTGGAGCATAACTTTCAATACGGTTCACCAACTAGATTGGTGCTTCACCAACTAGATTGGTGCTTCACCGTTGGGTGAGAAAAAGAAGGGTGAGAAAAAGAAAGTTGCAGACCAGATTCACTATGCATAACTGCTAGTACACAACGATTGAAATACTCGTCCAAGGAAATCTTGACTTCAACACATTTATCCCAGTCAATGATGGCATAACTTGTATTAGCCATGAGCAGTAGCTAGAACTAGACTGATATGAGCATTAACTCGTGCTAGAAAGACAACACAATTTTTCCCTGAAATATAAAAGGGATGTAAGGTCATGTTCATGCCCATAACATCGTAAATTGGTAAACATAATAAGTAGGCTATCGTTGATGGCGAAAATACATGTTTGAGTGAATCTCATTATAAAACTTAAGTTGTTATTAACAAGACGGGTTTATTTACTTGTTAGGAAGTCTGCTAGTTTATGGACAGCTATGTTACATTACGTTCGCCAGCTGTGCTCTCAAATATTGCTTTGTCTGGACCAAATGAACGTCAACCTCAGCAAATTTGAAATAAGTTTGCAGCAAACAATAATCTTTAATAATACTTTGCCTTAATAGTGGTATTATTATCCAGTTGTGCAGCAGGGATCTTGGGTTGTATTCATAGACAGTAAAAGTAGCTTCCAAAGAGCAGCTCATCTGAATCGCGTGAGAACACCTTCCACTGAGCAGGAGATAGGCTGTTTGATGGACAGCTTTGACATCAAATGGAGATACAGTACTTGGAAATTACAGGTCCTTCTCAAAAAATTAGCATATTGTGATAAAGTTCATTCTTTTCCATATTGTAATGATAAAAATTTAACTTTCATATATTTTAGATTCATTGCACACCAACTGAAATATTTCAGGTCTTTTATTGTTTTAAAACTGATGATTTTGGCATACAGCTTGTGAAAACCCAAAATTCCTATCTCAAAAAATTAGCATATCATGAAAAGCTTCTCTAAACGAGCTATTAACCTAATCATCTGAATCAACTAATTAACTCTTAACACCTGCAAAAGATTCCTGAGGCTTTTAAAAACTCCCAGCCTGGTTCATTACTCAAAACCGCAATCATGGGTAAGACTGCCGACCTGACTGCTGCCCAGAAGGCCATCATTGACACCCTCAAGCAAGAGGGTAAGACACAGAAAGAAATTTCTGAACGAATAGGCTGTTCCCAGAGTGCTGTATCAAGGCACCTCAGTGGGAAGTCTGTGGAAAGGAAAAAGTGTGGCAGAAAACGCTGCACAACGAGAAGAGGTGACCGGACCCTGAGGAAGATTGTGGAGAAGGACCGATTCCAGACCTTGGGGGACCTGCAGAAGCAGTGGACTGAGTCTGGAGTAGAAACATCCAGAGGAAATGGGCTACAGGTGCCGCATTCCCCAGGTCAAGCCACTTTTGAACCAGAAACAGCGGCAGAAGCGCCTGACCTGGGCTACAGTGAAGCAGCACTGGACTGTTGCTCAGTGGTCCAAAGTACTTTTTTCGGATGAAAGCAAATTTTGCATGTCATTCGGAATTCAAGGTGCCAAAGTCTGGAGGAAGACTGGGGAGAAGGAAAGGCCAAAACGCCTGAAGTCCAGTGTGAAGTACCCACAGTCAGTCATGGTCTGGGGTGCCATGTCAGCTGCTGGTGTTGGTCCACTGTGTTTAATCAAGGGCAGGGTCAATGCAGCTAGCTATCAGGAGATTTTGGAGCACTTCATGCTTCCATCTGCTGAAAAGCTTTATGGAGATGAAGATTTCATTTTTCAGCACGACCTGGCACCTGCTCACAGTGCCAAAACCACTGGTAAATGGTTTACTGACCATGGTATTACTGTGCTCAATTGGCCTGCCAACTCTCCTGACCTGAACCCCATAGAGAATCTGTGGGATATTGGGAAGAGGAAGTTGAGAGACGCAAGACCCAACACTCTGGATGAGCTTAAGGCCGCTATCGAAGCATCCTGGGCCTCCATAACACCTCAGCAGTGCCACAGGCTGATTGCCTCCATGCCACGCCGCACTGAAGCAGTCATTTCTGCAAAAGGATTCCCGACCAAGTATTGAGTGCATAACTGAACATAATTATTTGAAGGTTGACTTTTTTTATATTAAAAACACTTTTCTTTTATTGGTCGGATGAAATATGCTATTTTTTCTCATTACATTATGGAAAAGAATGAACTTTATCACAATATGCTAATTTTTTGAGAAGGACCTGTAAATATCAAATTAGTCGTTTTTTCATAAAATAGGCCAAACTTTTTTTTTTAAGTGCCATTGCAAATTAACTACAAATTTATAAATTAAAAGGGGTAACACTAACAGTCACAAGTGCTGCGACTTTCCCCAAATGACCCAGAGAAGACTAACCTGACAGGTACCATCACAGAGTTTGTAAGACAGAACTTTAAAAAAATTTTGATGAGATTGTGTTAATCCTGTCAGATATTAGTCATGTGTTTCATGTTAAATAAACTTAAAACTTGTCAAATAAAAATACCAGCTGCTAAAACAATAGTTTTCTTTTTTTTTATTGCCCTGCCCCAATGTTCTTCTAGATTACAGTTACTGTATTTGAGTCCATCCTTAGAGTGTTGCTCTCTGAACCTCCTGTAATTTTGAGCAGCAGTTAGTTTTTATAGTTCATCCCTGCTCGCTTTGCAGTAAAGTGTTTTTTCTGTATTGGAAAATTAACTTCTACATTTAAATAGGTCTATAGGACGATTTTTTTAAATTCTACATATTCTAAATCACTCTAAAATTCCCAACAAACAGCCCAGCATTAGTACATACATGCTTGTTGAAAGAAATTAAACCTGACAATTTAATTTATTTGCGAATGGCTGACTTCAGCCCTGCCCTGGCGTTGTGGAGTATAAAAGAAGCCAAGTCTCCACCCATGCCTCCTCCACAGAACCTCCAACCCTTTCCTCTCTTTCTTCTAGTGAATGAAGATCGCGGTGAGTGTTCGTGTGATTTGCAGCCCTGTAGCTGTGCAGTGAGACGTGCTCCCAACAATGTGACAGTCTATGTTTCTATGACGTTGGCTTTTGGTGCGTCCTGCAGAAGCAAGACTTCGTGCAGTCTGACCCACTTAAATCTTGGGCCGTTCAGTGTAACACACCTCTAGAGCTCGGTGGAGCTCACAGTATGGGATGAAGCAGTCCTTTGAGATGGCCGAAAAACGCACAGTGTGAACCGGGCATCAGGAAAAGGAGCTTGCGTCTCTATTGCTCTCCATCTTTCTCGCTGTCTACGTGTGCCACTGCAGCACCGTCAGCCGCTGTCAACATGTCAATCACAGCCCAGACCACGCCCAACCCTCTACCCCCAGCATGTTCGCTGGTCCGCCAGACAACACCTCCTTTTGACAAATTTTTCAAACAGGAAATGTGGGCGGAGTTAGACTCTGGTAGGGGGGTGAGTTGCTCTTTAACTCGTGTCATTCACTGATGTCTTTGATTAACTTGAGCACAGCCTTTTATTTATTTTTTATTTTTTATTAATTTTTTAATTAAACTATGACTTGACTGTGACAGTAGTTTGGTTTAACTTACCTTTACATGCTTGCGCAGGATGATGTGGAATTTTTAAATGCTGCTACCTCGGTCTCACGTAATAACACTATTTCCTTTCTTGAATTGAAGTTGAAGTGGTAATTTAAAGAAAATGATGTTAACCCCTGGCCATATTTCAGATTAACGTTAATTGACGGGTCTCACTGTTCGCTGGATCCATACCGATCTCAGGTGCTTCCATATTTTGTCCTTTGTCCAGCTCTCCTATTCATCAGACATTGCAGTATTTCCAGGGAGCAATATTTTTAATCATGTAAATTGGATTTTTACTTAGTAATGGATATAATTGAAAATGTAGCGAAGTAAAATACTTTAATAAACATACTTAAGTAGAAGTAAAATTATACTTTAAAAAAGACTTTAAAAAGTACAGTTACACAAATAACCTACTCAATTACAGTAACGCAACTAAGTGTAATTCGGAGAACTTTTGATTTTAAACTCAGTATGAACTTATTTATTTTATGAAGCAAACATTATGTAGATGCCAGAGGTAAAAACGAGATTAAACATAAAACGGGTTCACCTTATGGCCTATACTGCCTCCTGTTTGGAATGTGGATCTACTTCCTGGTTTGTGTAGACACTGGGTAACAGAAGCTCATGACTGCAATACCGTCCAGGAGCACCTCCGTTGTGAAGATGGCATGTGTTTTGGATTTTGCATGTGTTTTGGGTTTTGCATGTGTTTTGGAATTTGCATTTGTTTTGGGATTTGCATGTGTTTTGCCTCCAGGTGCCACCGTAAAAGCATGTTAATTAGCCATTAATAAAAGCAGTTGTGCTGAAGCAGGGAAACATCTAAAACATGAAGGAGCAGGGTTGAATGAGTGAAATAAAAGACAAGCGAACCAGCGAAACAGCTTCGTCTAGGACTAGCCTTTGTACTGTTCCTGCACTACCGAGTGCTCTGCCAGTTTACACCAGTTTTGTCTGCTTTTAATGGTTGTAAAACTGGGACAAAGCAAATAAAAGCTAGATTATTGGACATTTTAGGGCCCAATCAAGTGGAGTTCTCTGAACTACTGTGGTTTAAAAATAGGCTGAGTCTGTCAATAAAACTGATGCTTTTCACTGTTGCTGTGGATTCAGGAGGTAGTAATGAGTGGTTTTGTGAATGGTCTACTAGAGAAGAAAAATAAAAGAACGCTTTTCCCAGAAACTCAATGCAGGTTTTGTTAGCTTGTGGTCATTGAGATACGTTTCTTAGGAAAACAGTGGCTCCCACATTATCTTTCTTTAAATTCAACTGTCATTGTTGATTTCTTCTTCTGCCCCTGATCTGACTGTTGGTTTCTTTTATCTACAGTGGGTATGGCGCCATACTATGACACAAGGTCATATTTTTGTCAACTATAACAGGCTAATTTGTCTTGTGTAATTAGCATCAGGCAGGTTTAACACTCATATCATCTGGGTTAATGTAGACCTCAGAATTGGGATTCCTGATTCCTTGAACAAACCAGCTTTGTTTGCTAACAATGCTTATACTTGTCCCACATTTATGAATTATCCTGTCTTTTAGTAGCATTGGAAGACACAATGCCATCGCAAAAAAACGATACCACATCACCTTTCTATGCGAAGAATGCTGTAGCACACAAATTTTATTTACCACATAGGACAGACTGCCACAGATATTTTGTACATGTGAAACAATAGGTTTGGTTGGCTATGAATAACCAATAATAAGTGCAAAAGACAATTATTTACAAAGGCAGTCATTTAGATTATAATTACCAAATTGGGGCACCACCTTATTTTTTATGAATACCTGCCTGGTGAGGTGTTGAATTATAGCAAAATGGATGAAAGAGTGAATTCACACACTGGCATTCTCAAACAGCAAACCCTGCATACACACAGTATACAGAATCAATACAAAAAGCTTCTAAAAAAAAACTTTATTAACGAAATATTTCAGCTTCCAGTTAAAATACTTTAGTCAACAAACTTTTTAACCCCTGTAGTCAGATTTATGTGTCAATCTACAAATATAGATGCTGAATGTATGCCTAATTTGAACATAAATGTTGTCAAGCCGTACCTCTAAATAAATAGCAGAGCCTGTGCTACGCTATATAAACGTTTTTTACCTGCTCTAAACGCAACTAAATGATATATGACATATAAGTAATTATACCCCCACCACTGTGTGATGACTTTGCTACATATGTCTCTAACACTTAAGGAACTTCAGATTGCTTACACCCTCAACCCCTCTGAATTAGTCACTGAGATACAAGGGTGCGTAAATACAGCATCCATGTTGGTGAGGGGAAACCCCAGTTTTGTCAGTTATATACAAAGGTGTCAAGTAACAAAGTACAAATACTTCGTTACATTACTTAAGTAGAGATTTTGGGTATTTATACTTTACTGAAGTAATTATCTATGGGCCTACTTTTTACTTCTACTCCTTACATTTTCACGCAATTATTTGTACTTTCTACTCCTTACATTTTAAAAATAGCCACGTTATTCCTGTTTCATTAAGTGTTTTATTAAGAAGACGCAAAAAAAAAAAAAAAAAAAAAATCTAAAATGCGCCAACTGGATAGAATTTCACAGTGGTTTGATCATAATTTTAAACATCTACCATTCTGACACCCCGCTTGTATGGGATCCATTGCATACTGTGCACACGGGTCTCGTTAACCGAATATTTTCCATATTAGTCCGTTTTTTTTTTTTTACAACGGTGACAGAAAATCCGAAGGCCACTTGTCATTTTAACAGATTATAATTCATAGCCCTGACTATTTGGTGCAGACCCACAGACATTTTTAGGTTGGAGTTAAAGCGCGAAGTACAAGTAACTGAATCAATAAATTAATAATAAAAAGGTTTGCATGAAGCCATCTGAGCATCATCTCAGACTGGGAGGCTTTGGAACGTGACCGTTACCGGTGCGGCTGGGTAAAGACTCGCTTCAACCAGGTGTTGTGCCAAACACCCGTGCAGAAAGAGCGCAGGCTCCGACATTTTCTGCTGCTGAAGCGATATGAAGCTGGGTTCAGAGAGTCTTTCCGAGCTCTGATCACATGAATCAGAGAAATGTTCCCAAATTTCAAAACTTTGGCTGAAGTGGAGCTTTTAGTTCCAGTCTCCAGTGCATCAGCGTGGATTCAGCCTCTAGAACAGTGGTTCTCAACCTGAGGTTCGTGAGCCAAGAGAGGGTCATTAGAGATTGCAGGGGTCTGCACAATCTCGTCTTTGCTGAGGTTGTAAGACTTTTGGTGATACTATTCTTAATATATATATATATATATATATATATAAACTAAGCAAAAAAAGAAACGTCCTCTGACTTTCAACTGTTTTTACTTTCAGTGAACTTAATGTGTGTAAATATTTGTATGAACACTAAAAGAGTCAACACCATAAGACATAAACTAAAAATGTTTCACAGACATGTGACTAACAGAAATAGAATAATGTCTCCTTGAATGAAGGGAGGCTCAAAATCAAAAGTACCAGTCAGTATCTGGTGTGGCCACCAGCTGCTTGAAGTACTGCAGTGCATCTCCTCCTCATGGACTGGACCAGATTTGTCAGTTCTTGCTGTGAGATGTTACCCCACTCTTTCACCAAGGCACTTGCAAGTTCCTGGACATTTCTGGGGGGAATGGCCCTAGCCCTCACCCTGCGATCCAACAGGTCCAAGACGTGCTCAATGGGATTGAGATCCGGGCTCTTCGCTGGCAATGGCAGAACACTGATATTGCTGTCATGCAGAAACTCACGGACAGAACGAGCAGTATGGCTGGTGGCATTGTCCTGCTGGAGGATCATGTCCGGATGAGCATGCATAAAGGGTACCACATGAGGGAGGAGGATGTCTTCCCTGTACCGCAAGGCATTGAGATTGCCTGCAATGACAACAAGCTCCGTCCGATGGTGATGTGAAATACCGCCCCAGACCATGACGGACCCCCCACCTCCAAATCGATCCCGCTCCAGGGTACAGGCCTCGGTGTAACGCTCATTCCTTCGACGATAAACACGAATCCGTCCATCAGCCTTGGTGAGACAAAAGCGTGACTCATCAGTGAAGAGCACTTTTTGCCACTCCTGTCTGGTCCAGCGAAGGTGGGTTTGTGCCCATAGGCGGCGTTGTTGCTGGTGATGTCTGGTAAGGACCTGCCTTACAACAGGCCTACAAGCCCTCAGTCCAGCCTCTCTCAGCCCATTGCGAACAGTCTGAGCTCTGATGGAGGGATTGTGTGTTCCTGGTGTGACATCCTGTACCTGTCACGCAGGTGTGATAATCGGATGTACCGATCCTGTGCAGGTGTTGTTACACGTGGTCTTCCACTGCGAGGATGATCAGCTGTCCTTCCTGTCTCCCTGTAGCGCTGTCTTAGGCGTCTCACAGTGCGGACATGGCAATTTATTGCCCTAGCCACATCAGCAGTCCTCATGCCTCTCTGCAGCATGCCTAATGCACGTTCACACAGATGAGCAGGGACCCTGGGCATCTTTCTTTGGGTTTTTTTCACAGTCGGTAGACAAGTCTCTTTAGTGTCCTGCGTTTTTAGAACTGTGACCTTAAATGCCTACATTCTGTAAGCTGTTAAGGTCTTAACGACCATTCCACAGGTGCATGTTAATTAATTGATTATGGTTAATTGAACATGCATGGAAAACATTGTTTAAACCCTTTACAATGAAGATCTGTAAAGTTATTTGGATTTTTACAACATTATTGTTGAAATACACAGTCCTGAAAAAGGGACGTTTCTTTTTTTGCTGAGTTCACATATACATACATATATATATATATATACATATATATATATATATACACACACAATCCACTTAGCAGTCCAGCCAGGACAACGCAGACATATGTTGCTGAGTTCAACATGTCGGTGGTAGAAACTCAGGCAAATGCAGCAGTACAATATTTATAGGCAACTAGTCATCATATCTTCCACTCCATTAAAACATTTATTAATGCTCAGTAGTCCACATATAGGAACATTTTCCTGAGACCTTTTTGAATTGTCCTCTAAAAGTGAACACCAAACACTGCACATTATCACAAACACACCTGCCCCACTAAGAAGCATGGCAGTGGCAGCATCATGCTGTGGGGATGCTTTCTCAGAAGCAGGCCCTGGGAGGCTTGTAAAGGTTGAAGTAAAATGATTGCAGCAAAATATAGGGATATCCTGCAGGATGATTTATTTCCACCGGCAAGATAGCTATTCCTATGGAGAACATTTATTTTCCAGCAAGACACAGAAAGGGTTTGAAGATGGATGTTCTTGAGTGGCCCAGTCGAAGACCTCAATCCAATAGAGAAACTGTGGCAGAACTTGAAAAGGGCTGTTCACAGCAGATCCTCCTGACAGAGCTGGAACAGTTTT
Source organism: Valencia hispanica (assembly GCA_963556495.2). Classification (NCBI taxonomy): domain Eukaryota; kingdom Metazoa; phylum Chordata; class Actinopteri; order Cyprinodontiformes; family Valenciidae; genus Valencia; species Valencia hispanica. The sequence goes on along the minus strand of OY747717.1, from coordinate 32,540,910 downwards.
GCAAGGAAGAATGCAGCATCCAGATGTGCAAGCCTGATTGAGAACTATCCTCACTGAATCTGTGCTGTGATTGCAGCCAAAACTGCATCTAATTGACGTGAATGTTTATGCATTCACTTACTTTATGTTACTTTTTAATTTAATTATCATTATTTTGTAGAAATCAGGTTTCACTTTGACATTAAAGTTTTTTTTATTTTTGTAAATGCAGATGTTTCTCTTTCTTGGACAGTGGCTTTGATGCTAACTAGTCCTCTGCCTTTATCTGTGCATTTATTGTATTGCGTGGGGAGACTGGATTTGGGGTGGAATCCACCACAGATGGTAAGTAGCTTTCATGTTTTAACATCTTTGGTCTCAATTTCTTCCTTTGGGAAGCTCCCTATTCCAGCAGGGTATCTGATTACTGGCAAGGCATTGTCACGAGGTGTGTGTGGAGAATGGACCCAAACGCACTCGCTGAAGGAAGGTGCAGGATGTTTATTAAAGTGAGGAGATCGTGATGATGGTGGTGAACGGAGACGAGGGCAGGAATGGAGAGACTGGACATCGGGCTGGAACGAAGAGGCAGGAAGACGACACACCATGGGGATGAAGACAATATAGGACTAGGAGGAAGGAGGACTAGGAGGAAGGATGAAGGATGGATGATCCGGCCGGGAGTGAAAGGAAGTGAGGAGTCTTAAAGGCAGGAGGTGAGTAGGATCAGGTGTGGATGATGAGACAGACAGGTGAAGACAATGAGGCAGGAATAGGGCAGCGTGACAGGACCCCCCCCTTTAAAGGTGGATTCCAGACACCGTGGAAAGAGTGAAAACAAAAGGGAAGAGAAAAAAAAAACAAGCACCCTTGCCAGGGTGGGTGGAGGGGGCCCACGGAAGGAGGGCCCCGAGTCTCTTTGGGTACGCCCCTGGAAGTCTGGCGGACGGCCCCGGTGGTGGCCCCTGAGGACCTGGAGGTCGGGCGGACGGCCTCGGCGGCGTCCTCTGGCTGGACGGAGGTCGGGCGGACGGCCTCGGCGGCGTCCTCTGGCTGGACGGAGGTCGGGCGGACGGCCTCGGCGGCGTCCTCTGGCTGGACGGAGGTCGGGCGGACGGCCTCGGCGGCGTCCTCTGGCTGGACGGAGGTCGGGCGGACGGCCTCGGCGGCGGCCCCTGAGGACACGGAGGTCGGGCGGACGGCCCCGGCGGCGTCCTCTGGCTGGACGGAGGTCGGGCGGACGGCCCCGGCGGCGTCCTCTGGCTGGACGGAGGTCGGGCGGACGGCCCCGGCGGCGTCCTCTGGCTGGACGGAGGTCGGGCGGACGGCCCTTAGGTCCTTTTCTGAGGTTCAGGTAGTGCCATAGAGAGTCTGGAGGCTCGGACTCCTCCCCAGACGGAGAGTCTGGAGGCTCGGACTCCTCCCCAGACGGAGAGTCTGGAGGCTCGGACGCCTCCTCAGACGGAGGTTCTGGAGGCTCGGACGCCTCCTCAGACGGAGGTTCTGGAGGCTCGGACGCCTCCCCAGACGGAGGTTCTGGAGGCTCGGACGCCTCCCCAGACGGAGGTTCTGGAGGCTCGGACGCCTCCCCAGACGGAGGTTCTGGAGGCTCGGACGCCTCCCCAGACGGAGGTTCTGGAGGCTCGGACGCCTCCCCAGACGGAGGTTCTGGAGGCTCGGACGCCTCCCCAGACGGAGAGTCTGGAGGCTCGGACGCCTCCCCAGACGGAGAGTCTGGAGGCTCGGACGCCTCCTCAGACGGAGAGTCTGGAGGCTCGGACGCCTCCTCAGACGAAGGTTCTGGAGGCTCGGACGCCTCCTCAGACGAAGGTTCTGGAGGCTCCAGTGACGGGGACGGGTCCTCCCTGACCCTCCCTGGGAGCTTCAGCGACGGGGACGGGTCCTCCCTGACCCTCCCCGGGAGCTCCAGCGACGCATGGGGAAATGTCGCTTGCTGGAGAGCAGCCAAAGTGATGGCCAGGAAGACCGCAGGAATGTTGGAAGCCGAGACTGGCTCTGGAGCTGGAACGGGCTCATGGACTGGGACTGGGACTGGCTCATGCACTGGGACTGGCTCATGGACTGGGACGGGCTCATGGACTGGGACGGGCTCATGGACTGGGACGGGCTCATGGACTGGGACTGGGACTGGCTCATGGACTGGAACTGGCTCAGGATCTGGAGCCGGAACTGGCTCAGGATCTGGAGCCGGAACGAGCTCACGGACCGGAGCCGGAACGGGCTCACGGACCGGAGCCGGAACGGGCTCACGGACCGGAGCCGGAACGGGCTCACGGACCGGAGCCGGAACGGGCTCACGGACCGGAGCCGGAACGGGCTCACGGACCGGAGCCGGAACGGGCTCACGGACCGGAGCCGGAACTTCCCCGGGAGCGGCCCCATCTCGGCGGCGTCGCTGTCTGCGGCGAGGCGCTCCCCTGGAGCAGAGGTAGGCCGTCTTGTCCCCATAGAAAAACTCGAAGAGGTCCTCCTCCCTGATGTGAGGAGCCCCCGAAGAGCCAGCTGGAGGAGGGACAAAGACGGCGGGGGAGAGAACCGGCGGTGGGTGCCACGCGGAGATGGAGCCGACATTGGTGGTCCGTGTGGCCGCGCCGCCCTGCTCCTCGCTCGCTGAAACACCGGTTCGGCGGGTCCGTCGCCTACGGCCAGATGGTGGAGGCGGAGAGGGCGGACCGATCGTCTGGTCCAACGCCTCCTGGCGAATCCTCTCCGCCTCGCGCCGCAGATCGGCGAGCTCCCGGGCCGAGAAGACACTCTGGAAGTGAGGGAGCACTCCAAGGATCTCCCCGGCTCCGGAGACCCGCACAGGGAGGTGAGGAGAGGCAGCGAGTCTGGCCAGGTTAGCCCAGACGTCCTGGCGCAGGGCGGCGATCTCCTGGGCGAGTGCTGGGTCCATGTTTAGGGCCGGATCATTCTGTCACGAGGTGTGTGTGGAGAATGGACCCAAACGCACTCGCTGAAGGAAGGTGCAGGATGTTTATTAAAGTGAGGAGATCGTGATGATGGTGGTGAACGGAGACGAGGGCAGGAATGGAGAGACTGGACATCGGGCTGGAACGAAGAGGCAGGAAGACGACACACCATGGGGATGAAGACAATATAGGACTAGGAGGAAGGAGGACTAGGAGGAAGGATGAAGGATGGATGATCCGGCCGGGAGTGAAAGGAAGTGAGGAGTCTTAAAGGCAGGAGGTGAGTAGGATCAGGTGTGGATGATGAGACAGACAGGTGAAGACAATGAGGCAGGAATAGGGCAGCGTGACAGGCATGCATTGGTTTTTGATAACCAGGATTTTGTTCTTTCCCTTTACTTATTGGAACTTGTCTTACTTGTTGCAGCTATTTGGCCGTTGCTGCCTTCCTTGTGGCTCCTTTGGAGTTGCCATTTGCCTTTGGTATTCCAAGTTACTAATAGCTCTTCTCAACATCTGTTATTCTCTTGAGTGGTTCTGGGGCCAATAGGGGCCAGTGCCCCTGTAGAATAAATACATTGTTATGGTGATATGTACTAGCAGTTAAACTAGTTATGGTTTCTCTGCTAGTACATAGATTAACCAATCTCATTTTTAATCAGTTTGCTGTAACAATAAATAAAGAATAAAGTGTTGCACTTTTAGCTTTTGCCATATTGAGATAGGATCAAAGTTTTCATCTGATAGATCTGGTGATCTAAAACCTGCAGATCTGAAGCCAGAAGTGGCTGTCTGGCTCCGTGGTAGAGGCTGACAATTTTTGGGGATTCTTGTGGGTCACATGAGTTCAGCAAGATTCCAGTGATATGGGAGTTAAGTTATTTATAATCACATTACTGGGAATAATAATCAACAGGAGTGTTGAGAGTTTTTGGACCCCTCTTTTGACCTTTTTCAAAGACAAATGTTGCTACTTTTTTGGTGTTATTGGAGACTTTTAGAAACTGACGTGTGCATTTTTGAATGATATGTACATACAAATCCAGTAGGGTATCTAGGACAGACTAAATCACGCGCTCAATAAATTTTATAATAATTCTACAAAGCGAAATAATGTTTTCTTTCTTAACAAAGGTGTTAAATGGAATGATGTGGTGCATTGGTGCATGGTGGAGCCGGTCTAGTAACATTTGTCCTTCATGATGGGAAATGATGGGTGATGCAGTTCTACTGGTTTTATAAGGATATGTTGGACAAATTACTTTATATAGCAAATGTTTTTGTGTAGCACACTTTCAACAACAAGGTAATTCAAGGTGCTATACATGATTAAGGGGTAAAATAAAAATAACAATAAAACACAGACAAAGCATATAAAGTAAAAACTGCAATAGAGCATGAAGCATACACAAAATGATACATTAAAGCATTACTCAAAGGCAGCTATAAACAGATAGGTTTTTAGTTGTGATTTAAAAGAACTCAGTGTTTCAGCAGCTTTGCAGTTGACTGGAAACTTGTTCCAAATTAGAGGAGCATAGAAACTGAAAGCTGCTTCTCCATGTTTCGTTCTGATTCTAGGGATGTTGAGTAGACTGGAATTAGACGATCTGAGTGGTCTGGAGGGGTTGGTATAGTAACAGTAGATCTTCAACATACTTTGGTGCTAAGCCATTCAGTGATTTTTGAACTAGTAAAAGTATTTAGAAGTCTTTTCTTTGAGCTACAGGGAGCCAGTGTAAGATGTTTAGAACTGGGGTGACGTGCTCTACTTTTCTGGTTATAGTGGGGACACGAGCAGCAGAGCTCTGGATCAGCTGCAGCTGTCTAATTGACTTTTTAGCCAGACCTGTGAGAACGCTGTTGCAGTAATCAATCCGACTAAAGATAAGCGCATGGATTCGTTTTTCGAGGTCCTGTTGCGACATCAGTCCTTTAATCCTAGAAATGTTCTTCCGGTGATTGAAGGCTAACTTTGTTATTGCCTTTATATGACCCTGGGTCCATTACTACACCTAGATTTTGGGCGTGATCAGTAGTTTGCAGATGTATTAAATGCAGCTGTGTGCTGACTATAGATCGATTGATCTATTTACGTCCAAAAGTAATTACTTCTGTTTTGTTTCTGTTCAGAAGGAGAAAGTTATGGCACATCCATCCATTGATTTGCTCAATGCATCTACTTAGGGTTTGGATGGGTTCAAAGTCACCTGGTGACATCGTAATGTAGAGCTGAGTATCATCTGCATAGTTATGGTAGCTAATCTTATTGGTTGTTGTAATCTGAGCTAGTGGGATCATGAAGATATTAAATAAGAGGGGCCCCAGGATGGAGCCCTGGGTGGTGCCCCAGGACTCCATCCTGGGTCCACATGTGATTTCTGTTTGTTCTGATGAAAAGTTTCCTATTAAAACAAAGAAGTCCCTGTTCTTTAGGTAAGACTCGAACCAGCCAAGTACTGTATAAGAGATTCCGGCCCAACTCTCCAGTCGTTCCAAAAGTATATCATGCACTGAAGTCCAAAAGTACCAGCACTGTGGCTCTACCACAGTTTATATTTATCCGGATGTCATTGAAAATGGAAACCAGACTGAAAAACATCAAAGCAGTTGGTCATTTATTATTATTTATTTGTAAAATGTAAAAGACAAAAAGAAACTTCTCTGTATATCCTACAGTGTAAAAAAAGAAGAATATTTGGAACAAAAACCTACAATTGCTGTTTGATTTTTTCAAATAAAAGTTTGTAATTGTTCACTTAAAGTGTCTATGCGGATAGGAGTTGGGGTTGGGGGGTCCAGGCTTGTCTTGGGCACAGGCAAGGGAATACTCAACGATAAAAGGATGGGAACCACTGGGTTAGCTGGTAAATGAACTAAACTTATATAGCACTTTTCCAGTCATACTGACCACTTGAAGCACAAAACATTAGAGCCATGTTCACCCATTCACACATCTGATATGCTGAGCGGTAGGCAACTAGAGTCTTAATGCATTGTTTAGAGGCACATCAGCATGTGACAGGAGAAAGATGTAATCAAACCTATAACCTTCCGATTAAAAAAAGACTATTCTATCCACTGAGGTGTGTTTGTTCTGTTTTTAACTGGCAAACCACCTCACTCAATAATACCAGAGATAGGTTTGCCTGTCCTTGGGTTTGGAACATTAATACATAGATAAGAGCACAGAGTCCAGCTTTGCAATGTTTATGCCAGTTTATGGAGTTATGTAATTAGAAGGTTGGGATGTGTTATGGCAGCCACACCTTAAATGCACAAATACAAACAAACAAGAATTACACAGACAATGAATGGCAATAAATTGAGGAAACAAAAAATGAGGAAACAGTTAAGGCATGGCACATGACAGTAAATCCCCACCCTCATATTACTAATAGTCTTACGTAATTATATTCGTAATCAAGCATGATGCTGTTCTAAAATAAGAAACTAGATGCACAAAATAGGTTTAATTATACCTTATTACTTCTATAACTGAAAATGTGTTATTATTGTAAATATAACAAAGGAAAGAACAAATATATTTGACATTTCCAAAGATTGCCTTGAAGACTTTAAGGTAAGGCAAGGCAATTTTACTTGTATAGCACACTTTCAACAAGGTAATTCAAGGTGCTTTACATAGTTAGGGGATAAAAAATAGCAGTAAAACACAAAGCACATAAAGAAAAAACAGCAGCAAAGCAAAAACCACACAAAAAACATATGATACATGAAAACATTACTCAAAGGCAGCTCTAAACAGATGAGTTTTTTAGCCATAATTTAAAAGAACTCGGTGTTTCAGCAGCTTTGCAGTTGTCTGAACGTTTGTTCCAGATTAGAGGAGCATAGAAACTGAAAGCTGCTTCTCCATGTTTGGTTCTAATTCTAGGGATGCTGAGTAGACTGGAATTAGAGGACCTGAGTTGTCTGGGGGGTTGGTATAGTAACAGTAGATCTTCAACATACTTTGGTGGTAAGCCATTCAATGATTTATAAACTAGTAAAAGTATTTTGAAGTCTATTCTCTTAGCTATAGGGAGCCAGTGTAAGGACTTTAGAACTGGGGTGATGTGCTCTACTTTCCTGGATCTAGTGAGGACCCTGGCAGCAGCATTCCGGATCAGCTGCAGCTGTCTAATTGACATTTTAGTAGGGGTGGGCGGATTGATCTAAAATATCGATAGTATCGATGCTAACATTGGTATTGGGTACTGACCGATACTTGTGTGATGAGATAGATTCTTAAGTTTCAGTTTCTCTTCTCTACAACTCCAGGTATTTACAGAGTGACCATCTGGCCGTACAACACCGCTCTTCTCTCACTTCACTCATGCACAATTAGACCATCCCCTTTACTCCAACGCCACAACTCTCCCCCCTCCACTGCAACACTCACTTACTGACACTCACTGTAAGGCAATTTTATTTGTATAGCACACTTTCAACAACAAGGTAATTCAAGGTGCTTTACATGATTAAGGGGTAAAATAAAAATAGCAGTAAAACACAGACAAAGCATACTGTATAAAGTAAAAACAACAATAAAGCAAGAATCATGCACAGATACATCAAGGCATTACAAAGCATATAATGTAAAAACAGCAATAAAGCAAGAAGCATACACAAAACATCATACATCAAAGCATTACTCAAAGGGAGCTATAAACAGATAGGTTTTTAGTTGTGATTTAAAAGAACTCAGTGTTTCAGCAGCTTTGCAGTTGACTGGAAATTTGTTCCAAATTAGAGGAGCATAGAAACTGAAAGCTGCTTCTCCATGTTTCGTTCTGATTCTAGGGATGTTGAGTAGACTGGAATTAGAGGATCTGTGGATCTGGCGGGGTTGGTATAGTAACAGTAGACCTTCAATATACTTTGGTGCTAAGCCATTCAATGATTTATAAACTAGTAAAAGTATTTTGAAGTCTATTCTCTGAGCTACAGGGAGCCAGTGTAAGAACTTTAGAACTGGGGTGATGTGCTCTACTTTTCTGGTTCTAGTGAGGACACAAGCAGCAGTGTTCTGGATCAGATGCAGGTGTTTGATTGACTTTTTAGGCAGACCCGTGAAGACGCTGTTTAAGTAATCAATCCGACTAAAGAAAAAAACATATATTAGTTTTTCTAGGTCCTGTAACATCAGTCTTTTAATCCTAGAAATGTTCTTCAGATGATAGAAGGCTGACCTGCAAGACGAGCAGTGCACTGTTGTGGCTGCGTGATGGCAGAGTGGAAGAGGAGCGCTGTTTGGAGGTTTCTTTACAGCTGTAAATCAAACCACTTCAACCTGCGATGTTTGAAGGAAATAAATTAGGTTCTGTGGCAACACCACAAAGGTATATAAGCACATGAAAACACCCCCCAACCAGAACTCTGAGCTGCAGAGCCAATGGAAGGGAGGAAGAGAGGGAAAGCAGACCCCCAGCACCGAGACAGAGGTCCTTGCAGAGGCTTTTCAGCAAGGGCAACAATATCCAGGTAGCTTATAGTGAAGTGAAAGTAAGATCTAGTCATCTCCTGCATTAAATAATTATCAAATAATTAAATAATCATGAAAATTAAAGTTTTCAGACATATTTGTGTATTGATGATGCATTCACTTAAATTATCATACATTGCTCTCCCCTACACAAACATAGATGGTAGTAGCCATCTATGTTTTAGCCTAGCTTTTAATTGATTATTACTTATTATAGTGTGTTTCATTGCTTTGTATGTTTTATTTGCTTATATTTTAAAAGTTTTATTAGCTATCTTTGCTACTATATGGTTAACTATTTTTACTATTATATTTATTACTAATTATTTTACTTATATTGGCTCTGGTTATTTTACATTTTTACTAATTAATCATTCTTCCAGTGTTTCCTCTGTTGGAGCCCTCTGCCTCGGGGGAGGTGTTCGGCTGCGGTGGCCTGGGTGGTCACCAGGTAGTGCTCAGGTGGAGGCGGGGGTCTCTACCCTCCCTCCTCTGAGCGCCCTGTGTCAGTGCCCTGGCTGCTGCAGTGGACGTGCTGCTGTCGGGGCAGACGGTTCTCCTGATGGCGGTTTCCGTACGTACCTGACTCATCTAAGCTCAGCCCAGTGTCTACTAATGATCTTACGCGTTTTGGGAAGATGTCTGTGTGTGTTTGTGGGTGGATGTGTGCCAGTGTGTGTCTGTGTATGTCTGGGAAATGGGGTTTGGGAAGGGGGAATAACTTTATTTTCGTTTTTATAATTGTGGGGAAGGGATGGGAATTTGGGTTATGTGGGGTGATTTTAATCTGTAAAGCACTTTGAGCTGCATTTTTTGTATGAAAGGTGCTTTATAAATAAAGTTTGATTGATTGATTGATTGATTGATTGATTGATTGATTGATTGATTGATTGATTGATTGATTGTGAAAAGTATCACTCTTGCTATTGCTATCGGTATCGGCAATACTGGCCCTGTATTTACTTGGTATTGGATCGACACCAAATTTTGCAGTATCGCACAGCCCTACGTTTTAGGCAGATCTGTGAGGACACCACTGCAGTAATCAATCCGACTAAAGATAAACACATGGATGAGTTTTCCGAGGTCCTGTTGCAACATCAGTCCTTTAATCCTAGAAATGTTCTTCAGCTGATAGAAGGCTGACCTTGTTATTGCCTTTATGTGACCCTGGTTCAGGTCTGAGTCCATAACTACACCTAGATTTCAGGCCTGATCAGTAATTTCTAGCTGTATTAACTGAAGCTGTGTCCTGACTGTTGATCGCTCCTCTTTAGGTCCAAAAGTAATTATTTCTGTTTTGTTTCTGTTCAGCTGGAGAAGGTTATGGCACATTTAAATTCAATTCAGTTTATTTATATAGCACCAATTCACAACAGATGTCATCTCAAGGCACAAGAAATATCATTTCAATACATTTATACAAACATTCCAATCAGTTAAAAAGTTTCCTATTTCCTAATCCCAGCAGATTGCGTCAGTCATTGGCGTGAGGTTGATGCAGACTTTCCAACCACAGCAATCCTTCAGCATTCCCTCATACTGAGCAAGTATGTAGCGACGGTGGAGAGGAAAAACTCCCCTTTAACAGGAAGAAACCTCCAACCACAGAACCAGGCTCAGTAGGAGTGGCCAACTGCCACGACCGTCTGGGGGTTTGAGAAGACAGAGCAGAGACACAGAAGGAACAGAAGATCTGATATAAGAGAACTTTCTATGTTACAGAAAGTAAAAAGTTGATAACAGGACACAGTGGATGTTCAGTTACTGGAAGCATCATCCCAGTTGATGCACCCCGTCCAACAGGGCATTGTAGCTAAGCAGGATACCAGACCAGGTATATCTTCTATGGAGAGAAAAACACTAAGAGAAAACAAAGTTAACAGTCGAAATAACAGAATGTACTGTAATACAACTGGAGAGTAGTAGTAGAAAAGGAAGTAGCAGGGTGAAGAAAATTAGTTAGTCTGTCCTCCAGCAGTCTAAGCCTATAGCAGCATAACTACATAGATAGCTCAGGATGACGCCACTCTAAGCCACTCTAACTATAAGCTTTATAAAAAAGGAAAGTTTTAAGCCTGGCCTTAAAAGTAAACAGAGTGTCTGCCTCAAGGACTAAAGCTGGGAGCTGGTTCCACAGGAGAGGATCCTGATAACTAAAAGATCTGCCTCCCATTCTACTTTTAGAAATCCTAGGAACTACAAGTAAACCTGCAGTCTGAGAGCGAAGTGCTCTGTTGGGAACATATGGAACAATTAGATTTCTGATGTATGATGGAGCTTGATTATTAAGGGCTTTGTATGTAAGAAGAAGGATTTTTCTACCCTGCCTTTAGGCTGAGGGAATAGCGTTGTTCTTTGGCTTCTATGCGAGACTGTTGGACCGAGATAGTTACGGTTTTCAGAGCTGACAATGACCTCATGCAGTCAGTGTTGGCATGCAACCTAAAAGAAAAGAAAATCTTTCGAATAGTTCAATGTCTCCCTGTCTGCAGTATCTGGAATTTGAGTTTCGATTACGTTTCCAGCTTTCATTGACAGTTTGTAGCCGTCAAGTTCCAACTTCTGCTACCTACATCACAAAATTTACTGTGAAACCCACTTTAAAAATTCTAACACAACTCATTAATCTCTATGTAATACATCAAACTATTTATGATTGCATCTGGAAATTAGAATGGTGAAAGGTTACAGAAAGTAAGACATATATTATATGGATTTATAACATAGAGTGAAAATGTTCAGACCTTTTTTTTCTTAAAATTTGATCATAATGGGATACAATTAACAAATATCCAAAATTTGGTGTCTCAGAGAATTTGAAATTTTAACCACATTCTGCTGGAAAATGACATCAGCATCTCCAAGAAGCAGCAGAAGGAAGCATTACATGTTCTATTATTTCCTGGGTAGATGCTGCATTGACTGTGGACTTCAGAAAACAGAGTGGACCAACACCACCAGATTACATGATTTCACTTCTGGCATTGTCTCTGGCTCAGAAAGGGCTTGACATAATGAATGTGACATGTGGAGCCCATGTGTGGGATTTGTCTGTACGTAGTGGCTTTTTATGTGCTGACTTGAGCCTTAAAGGAGCCGTATGTAAGATTGTGTATCCCCTCCCGACTCGAGGTTGCCAGATAGGCTGCAGGAACGTAGGCTGCTACAAGGAGCTTCAAATGGCAAGTGACGAGTCCTACACAGTAAGTTTTTTTCTGTTAATTATGTTGAATTAAAATGACAGGGAAATGGGCTCTGATAATGCATCGCTAATGGTCAGTAATGGCGGCGCTTGACTGAATATGAAGAGGAGAGGAGCGAGGGGGAGAGGGGAGAGGAGCAGGGCGGGCTTCCTGCAGCATAGGTAGGTCTGCGATGTCTATATATGGTTTATCCTGCGCCGACTTGACATCAAGTCGGCCAGAAATTAAAACCACATATTTGAGTGCGCGTGCACGTGGGCTGGTGGATGAACCCAGGGGTAAACAAACGCTTAACTTTTAAAATCGGCTTCCCGGGCAGTGTGTAATCGTTAGGCAATCATAACATACCTTTTTTCTCAAGGAAAAGTTAAAATTACAGGTCATGACTCCTTTAATGGAATTTAAAACGGGTGTGGCCAAATGTCTCGACAGCACCCCCTAATGTTAAACTGCCCCATATGTTTTAATGTAGACATTTAAAACTTGGTACACAGGTACAACTCTTGAAGACAAAAAAAAAAAAAAAGCCTATAAAAAAAAAACGTCCTACTCCAAAGCAGACCGGAAGTCGCTAATTTCAGGTCAAATGATTATTTTTCACATTTCATGGCATGGGGCATCTAAAGTAATAAAAAAAATTGACTTTTCCTATATGTTGAAGGGCCTCAAAGTTTGACTTAACGGCAGAAATATAAAAGTTGTTATATCTCCTATCAGGAAACTGACAGAGGGATGAAACTTGCTGTGGTGGATCATTGGTAGGTCACTGACATGCCCAATGGTGAATTGTTGACATCACCTAAGCCCCACCCACTGAGAACAGGAAGTCTAATGTTTTGCTTTCAAATGTCCATATTTTACACCTGGACCTATTTTACATGAAACTCTGCACAGTGAGTGTAAATAAGTTGGTGTAACTCTGTGTCTAGTACTGAGAGGCTACGAAAGACGGTGTTGCTGGGGCGGCATGGGAAAGTCCTGAATCATGCCATGGCCATATGTTTGCCTTTAATTTCCAGAAAAACCATCTGATCTGGAGCACATTCAACATGAGGAATACTAGTCCAACCCCTGAAAAATATATATTCTATTATCGGGTGGGCTTGGCGTAATTCCTCTACAGCGCCCTCTAGAATCCTTAAAACAAGCAGCCCTGACCAATACTTAATCCGAAGATTATCAAACTCGGTACACCCTATGTATTGTCTCATGACCTACAAAAAAGTATTTTGGAGCCATAGTCCAAACCCCACAGGAAGTTGGCCATTTTGGATCAAAACTGCCATTTTGGGCCGTTTACATGTCATATTTGAACAAACTCCTCCTAGAGCTTTTGACTTAGAGTTCAAAATGGGTCAGGATAGTCGTAGGCAAAATTGGGGATCAACAGTTATCTAAAGGTATTTGCTGAATCAAGGCATTTGGAAATTGCCAAGCCTCAAAATATGACTTCTTGTCATAAAAGTACAAGGTGTTATAACTTACACACACAAGATCACAGGTGTACCAAACTTTGTCTCATCACATACCAGCACTCAACACATTCATTGGTTCGTTTGCTCATGGCACCTAAGTCCCGTCCCCTGAAAACAGGAAATGCAATCTTTTACTTAGTTTGGTCCATATTTTATTTATTTTATCCAATCAACATTTAGCTGTGGATGGTGACTGAAAACAAGTTAGTGTAACTTGCTTTCCAGAACTGAGAGGTTTAGAAAGAGGGTGTAGCTGTGGCAGCATGGCGAAACCCTCATATTGCGCCATGGAAATGCGTTTGGCTCTAATTTCCACATACTGTACATCATCTGATCTGCACCAAATTCAACAACATGGATATTAGTCCAACCCAAAACGAATATGTATGCAAATATTTTGTGGGTGTGGTCTAATTCCTGCACAGCACCCCCTAGAAGGATTAAAACAATCACGCAATTTTCTCAACTAGGATTGTATAATTCATACATATTTGTAGTTTATGAAGTCCTATTAAAGTATTTTAAAGCCAGGGTCTATACCTCACAGGAAGTCGGCCATTTTGGTCGAAAGCTTCCATTTTGTGGCTTTTGAACACTTTGTCATGCAGATTTGATCAGCAGATTCAATGTAAGCGTTGAGGTGGTGTTGACTTGGCAGAGCATGAGTCCTGTGGTCGCAGCACAGGCCGAAGCGATGCTGAGGTGCGAAGGCCATTCGAGGCTGCTTGCAGCTTTAATTTAATATTTACCTGTAAATTCATAGAGATTTATTCTCAGTTTCAAGGATTAAGATTGTAAAAACATAAACATTCTTACGTCAATTAAGTTTGTTTTTCTGTCAAATTTTATTCTCTTTTTTTAATGTCTTAAGTTTTAACCAATATTTTTATCTTGGAGCCACAAGATCAGGCCCTGTAGCTGTACCTCACAGAAAGTGAATAAATCTTAGATGATGAAAGTTTATAGTTTTAAAGAACTGTTTAATAATTGCTAACCTAGATTTGATCAATTTAGGTCAAGCGACAGAGGGAGACTCCTATGGACAAATGCTTAAACGTTTGTTCCTGTCTTCTTTTGAATTTAAGAGGGACTATCTGGAAATCCAGGCAGTGACCTACTTAGTTGTGTTCTACTGGATGTGTGCACCTTTTTTTAGCATAAAGTAACTTTTGTTACTATATGATCAGTAAAGAATACATTGCATTCATGTGTTCTAGTTTCATTGTGTCCTTCATTTGTCACCCAAAGGCTTTGCTGTGACTAGGCAACATTTTTTGTTACGGTTGAGGTAGCGTGACCGACAGGTTGGCTGTGATTTATTAATATACAAACATCACATTTTGTATGGTGGACTTACATACAGCCTTGCATGTGTAAACATCAACTCGGAATGCAGTATTTTAACAGGGAGGCATTTTGTTATCATTCAGCAACACAAATAAGATGGATATTTTAAAATGTCCTTTTAAATGTTATGTTTGTTTAATTGCAATAGGCTTAAGCAATAGATACTTGGAACCAGTTCCCTTTCCAGTCCAACACCATCATGTTAAAATGGTACAAGGAATGTCCACTTTTAACTTTCCATTAGCTTCCACAGTCCAACAATTTGATGAATGTGGCTGCTGAAATATACCACTCGAGTTTTTTTCCAAATGGAGATTTAGATTTTATAGAAAAGGAGAAGGAAATATTTAAACTGTCATATTTACACCAGCAGACTTCCCTGTTCTATCATTGCTTGTGATTAGGTCTGGGCTGTTTTTAGTATCAAGGTATTACAAGGTATTAGGATGTTGAAGTTTCAAAACAGCAAACGTTTCTTCTGTACCATGTCAACAACTTAAACTCCTTTTACTGAGGTGTGACATAATGTGTGGAGTGACTGGAGTTTAGTTTAGTCACCAACCTAGTGGTTGGCCTGGATCAAGGGCTAAGCCTACCAATTAATGATAAATGCGAACTGGGCGTCTGCATACAGAAACACCTAAGGACAACTTAGACATACCAATTAACCTAACAGTCATGTTTTTGGAAGCTGGGGTACCCATACAGAACCCACACATGCACAGGGAGAACATGCAAACTCCATGCAGAAAGGCCCCAGGATGGTATTTGAACCTAAGACCTTCTTGTTGCCAGGCAACAGTGCTACCCACTGCTCCACTGTGCAGCTCCTTTTACACCTAAAAATCTCCATATCCATTGATTAAATGTTTGATAGTCAAAACACTCATATTCCGGACTATGTCATTTGGCATACAATTTAGATCTGGTTCAATGATTAAATAAATAAAAAAAGATTAATGTGAAATCTGTTGGTTAAAACATACTTTCTACTTTCTATAGCCTGTTTCAAAACAACGGTGGCCCTACTTTGCCGCAAAGCGGAGGCGGCATCAGGGAGCCTTTGGTCATTCATTAGTGGTCAAGTCTGGCAGTGTGGTAATTGTAATATCAAGCTTGGTGGCACAAATGGCGCAATATTCTTCCCACGCCATACAACAACGCAGTGGCTCCCCCAGAAAATATTCAAGGGGTGGGCCAGATGGGGCCAGTAAACATTTTAGGGTGTTTCAAAGGGAATTGGTCTTCCTTGTGTTTACTCAAGCCTATGACTGTGCATTGGATGCCCCTTCACTCTTTTTCATTAAAAAGACAAAATGAATGCAACACATTTACATCGAGTTTGATAAACTAACATTTCAAACTGTTGTTTTAGTTATTTTATTATTTGACTCTGAATTTTTTTTGATTCAATATTCAAAACACCCTAGTTGCTGAAGCTTCTAGGCTAGCAAGGCTAGCTGCCTGTCTCTGTCTGTTGCGGTAGAGAGAATATTGTGACAACAGAGAAGTTGGAGTAGAAATTAGAGTCAAAATGTGTGTGGCACATGAGTTAAATCAGTAAAAAGATTAAACTTTATTAAATGTAGCTTCCTTTTAATTCAATAAAACCTACTGTTGCACTGTTTCTTCTTTGATATCTACTTCTGACTTTTTCTATTAGAACACGCACCTTTTGGTATATTACAGGTGGAGCCTAGAATTATTGTTTGTCTTTGAGACAGCGCTTCAGTCAATTGAAACTGGTAGGCAGCAGATAGGTTTTTTATTTTATTTTTATTACGAATTATTTAATCATTATTTATGTATTTAATAATTCGGTTTTGTTTTTATGTCTGCATTGAAGACAACTATGGTTCGTATGAATTCAATATGATTTTTTAAACAGGGTGGCGGTTTTCTCTGGGGGGGCAGTGGGGTGGCCAGCAATTTTCCATGGGTAGCCATATCACCCCCCCCCCCCCTTGTTTGACGGTGTGTCGTTTGAAACAGGCTTATGGTTACACTTGTTTGTTCTCCAAGGTGTTGTCAAGACTGTTTTGAGGCAACTGCAAAAACCCCATTAGTGTTTCGCTCTTCACTGTTATTAACATAGCACTGTAGAGGTAAGCTTTGAGCGGCAGCTAGCCGAGCAAATAGTTAGACTGATCAACAAGCTAATATCCCCTTTTCATGCTTGCATTATTCTATAAAGAGGCCTTGAAAGTTACTACAAAATTCAGTAGTATATATGAAGCGGATAACTTTTTTTGTTTAAAATTGTTTTGTAAATGCATTAAGAGTAAAATTGTGGTGTTTTTACTCAAAGTTCTGATCCTTTCACACCAGCCTAGTTGCAACAAAAAAAACATATTTCAAAAGAATTTAGATCAAATCTTCCTGTCACATGCACTAATCAAGTTTTATTTTCTTTCCAGTAAATGTCTGCATTTTGATTCTGATCCATTTGTTCATTCAGTTTTTTTCACTTTGATTTGGAGAATAATTTGTGCAGGATGTTTCTACTGTTGCTGACAGTCACATATTCTTTGAGTTCAAGAGAAGCAATAGCCAAACCAAAACTCCACACCCATTGAGATCAATCAGGAAAAGCTCTCATCTCACTGGTATTGTCTGGGACTTTAGGTCTTGCACCTCATCAATGCATTTAATGGTAAATATGTCACCAGAATTCGGCGAGCTTATTTTCTCATGAACTATTCTACTTAGTCTGCCAGACTGGGTACAAATATATTACCAAGGGCCTCACGATGTTCTCCGGATCTCTGAGAGACAGCCTTCTGTTCCTTCTCAGTGGGTCTAGCTTAGAATTGCAGATGTCCACAGATATTCCTGGTTCATTAACATGCATATTATGTTATATAAATAAAAAAAATAAAAAAAAACTCTCTAATTACCAAAGAATGCTTTTATAATGCAGATTTGGCAGAGAAGCTTTAGAGGATTAAACCAAACATATTTCACCCATTTGACTCATCCAGTTTTCATGTCTGGTTTCTATATTTGTATTGTTGCAGGTTCAGTTCAGAATACCAGTAGTGTTTTGATAGGGATAACACCCCACCCTTTGGATTCCTATAGCCTGAGCTGAGAACAAGCTCCACAGAAAGACAATTGTCAGTGCAGACAGGTGTCTTGGTGGTAGACAAATACAAAACTGCAGCCAAGGGGTTATTCTGAGCAGACTAAACAGACCGTCATTCAACACCAATTATACTTCCTGTGTAAGGCATTCACACTGAATATCTGCTAAAAATACTCAAAAAAACCCTCGCCAACCTTATACTTCCTTCTTCCTTAAGGATAATTATCAACATCTTTCATCAACCAGAGATGTCAAATATTTTGAGAACATATTTTGGTTTCTGTCCAGGAGTTTATTTTTGTATTTTTGTTATCTATTTCTGTCCTATGTCAAGAAATCCTTTATTGCTCCCCTAATCCTAACCCTTTTAGTAGTAGTACTACATATTATATTTATCTTTAATTTTTCATGTCATATCCTAACAAGAAGTCAGAAGCATTCAGAGGTTTTGGTCCATACTGACATGACAGCATCACACAATTGTTGCAGATTTGTTGACTGCATGTCCATGAAGCAAATCTCCCATCCTCCCACATCCCAAAAGGGGCTGTTTTGAATGGAGATCTGATGACACAGGAGTACAGCAAACTTCCAGTCATGGTTAAGAATCCAATTTGAGATTATTTGAGCTCTGTGACAACATTATATAGTTTTGGAAGTGTCCATGAAAAAAATCACTTGTTACTTTTGGGCTAAAGTGTGCCAAGAAAATATTATCTTCAGCATTAGACTGTACTATGACCCTAAAGATTTGACACAAGCCCAGATGCACCGCTGCTTTATTGTACATCATGGCAGGTTCAGATCTACCTCGTGCAACTGAATTAATATCCCAGCGGATCAGGCAATATTTATCTTCCAATCTTGTTTTGTTTTGGTGAGTCTATAAAGACTGGAGCCTCAGTTTCCTTGTTCTTGGTTGACATGAGTGAAACTCGTGGTTTTGTGCTGCTGTAGCCCATCTGCTTCAAGATTAGACTTCTTGTCCGTTCCAAGATTATATTCTACATACCTTGGTTATAATAGGTGGTTATTTGAGCTGTATACATCCAGTATTTAATATTTGAACATAAAATAGTTACTTAATTTGAACAACATTGTTTAACATAGCAACCTGTTGTGGTACAACATTAACTTAAAAATGACATTACATTTATGTATAACGTCATCATGTCTGTATATTCTATTTCAACGTCTTCAAGCATTTAGAAAGTTGTCTTACTAAGAAATGCAAAAAAGATCTGATATCCTAACAAGACAATTTTTTACAAGATGCAAAACCTGCTATGCCAGAATGCATTTACCTTTATTGCATTGCTTTCACGTTAAAGGCCATCGACGTTAGAATGACTTTGAAAGATTATGCAATGAGTCATATGGGCTAAAAAAAAGAAATGAATATGTCTGAATAGATAATATGATGGAAAGACATATATATCGTTCCCATGTCATGGTGTATTCTAGCACATGTTTTTTTCTGGTCACATACTCCGGAGCAAGTCCAACTGGTTCGACAATTCAAATCACAGCAGGAAGTTGTTAGAGTAAACACCCCCTTTCTGCTACTTTATCGCTTTGTCACACAGACTCAAGGGACTAGTATGTGACTGACGTGGCAAGGCCTTAATAAGCTGTTGCTGTGAATGAAGGCGTCTTTTAACTTGCTGCAGGGATCACTAACCAACACAGCTTCTCGGCTTGTTTTCTAACCACCAGGCCAATGAGATAACTCTTTCCATCGTTATAGTCTTAGGAGAAAAAAAACAGGTAAGGAATCCTTTGGTTATAATCTAGAATTAAGTTGCTCATGATATTTATTCAGATACATATCGTGCCATAATTGTGCTCACTGTTCATCTTTATTATTGAGTGATTTTATTTGGATGATACAAAAAGTTATTTATTCTATGAATAAAAATAAAACACAGACAATCTTTAATCAGCTGGAATAACATCTATTTTAATAAAACTAATATTGTATGTGTTGCTATAAATTACATATACCGAAACAGTGGAACTAAGGCGACAAAAGGACGTATTTACACTTAATTTCACTCTGGGATCAATTAAGTATTTTTGAATTTGAATTAAAAGCATGTTACTTTTATGCCTCATGCAAATGGTATGAGTGATTAGCTCCGCCGAGATAGGTAAAAGTTTCAGTATCAGTCAACATGATGGGGCCATCTTACATCTATTCACTGAGAAGCAGGGTGATGTTGAAGTAAACAGTGTGTTTATCCATTTAAATTTTAGAGCAGTGGGAGAAAAATCACTGGAATAAAATCTTGAATTAAAGGATTAAAATTCCTAAAATTCTTCTTTTGTTATTGATTTCAGGTGTAAGTGAAAATGGCAGAGACGGAACTCAAGGAGGAGAGCACCAAAAACCCGTTGGAGGATATCACTGAGGAGCAGTTTCTCAAACATCTCTACCTTTTTATGAAGAAGCGAGACACCCCAATAGAGAGGATCCCCAATCTGGGTTTCAAACAAAGTAATTATCAGTTAAAACGTGTTGAAGCAAATGTTTATATGCCCTTACTTTGGCCATCCAAACATTTTTTTTTGCATACATTAGTAACAATATTACATAATTCTTGGTAAATTCCAGATGCATTTGTTGCCTAACATTTGATGTGATGCTCGCCACAGCATCACATAAACATGTCAGAAAACATCCATAGCTCACAATTGGAACATTACTGAAACATGTTTCACATTACAGAGTTTGGCTTATAATACCATATCTTAGTAATTTTGTCTATTTGAGAAAAAGGAAAAATGTTCTAGGGCAAATAAATATGAAAGGGAAGTGCTAGATTGCAATAAATGACACATATAATAATAATAATAATAATAATAATAATAATAATAATAATAATAATAATAATAATAATAATAATAATAATAATAATAATAATAAACATTTATTTATGTTTTTCATTTGCTTTCCAGTTGATTTGTTTCTGATGTTCAAGACTGTCAGTGACTTGGGTGGCTACCATAAGGTAATTATGTTTTCTACATTATCATACAGGATTTAATCATTATTATTCATTGTTACATACAGTACATTTACATTTGCTCTTGATGAGGTCAAACCTTTTTATGTTTGTTCAGAGTTAGTTCAAAATTTTATGAACATCTTGTATTTATTTATATTCAATTACAATTATTTCACCATGAAAACACTGACAAAACTTATATGTAAAAATTTGCATTCTTTTTTTTACTATTGCTATATAACAACTTTAAAGTCACATTTATAAAACCACAGTTAATATAAATGTGAAAATGGGAAGCTACAGTATTTTCTTAGTTATTTGTAGTGGCTTGATATTGATTATGCACTAAAGCTGTGCACCAAAACTTTATTTCTATTTAATAAAACTGGTGTGTCTTTAATGTCTGTTTATAGACAAGCAAACATGAAATAATCTACCGTCCTCAAAACTCCAGGTGACTTCTCATCAGCTGTGGAAGCGGGTTTACAACACGCTGGGAGGAAACCCTCGAAGCACGAGTGCAGCCACCTGCACACGCAGACACTATGAAAAGTGAGTTTGGTTATATGTGCGTGCCATATGAGTGGGTGGTTTTATCACATTTGAAACTCTTATCGGATTCGATTCCCATTTGTTTAGGTTGCTACTGCCTTACGAGTGTCATTTGAAAGGCATTTTAATGAGCACCATGCCTTACCATCAGCCGAGGCCCTACCGCTACGCCAAAGACGACGATGGGGGCCAGAGGCCGTCAAAACGCAGGCTGTTATCACTGCCGCCGGTTGGTGTTATTTCAAACTCACTTTGAGCTGTAACACGCACACACATATATATATATATATATATATATATATATATATATATATATATATATATATAAAGTGTAATAATATGTTTTCTGAAGATTAACATTATGTAAATATTAATAACCTATTAATATGAATAATTTGATTCTGATGCAATAAATAATCTACTTAGCTATGTAGTGAGGCTTACTGTTTAAATTTCTGACAAGAGTAGTTGTAAATTGAATCAATCAAAAATTTAGAAATTTCAAGAACATGCCTCTTTGATTACTTATTTATAATAATAAAAAATCTGAATTTAAGATTCTAATCTCATCACAATTTGTATTAAGAAAAGAAAAACCTGTGTATCTCACAAAGTTAATCCCTGAAATGTATTATTTTCCCTCAGGGATCTCACTGCTTCCAGTCGGACACACATGGGAATATCTATTCTCTGCCTCTCCAGTACCACCCTTTCTACCAACCAGGTCCACCAGTTCTGCCACCTTATGCACCTATTCCATCCTCTGTAACGACACTACTTGCACCTCCTGCTCCCAAGTTTCCACGATTCCCGATCCAACTGACTCATCAGGACTCGGTCAACATGGTTAGGGAGCCTCTGCAACAACTGCGCTTGCTGGCAGAGCAGTACAAGACCTCAGCTGGATTGTCACCCCCTGAACCCCTGAATCTGAGCAAGAAAGCTCCAACCAGAGAGTCCGATACTATCCCTGTCTCATCATTCTCCGCACCTTCATCCAGCAAGAATCCAAAGTTTTTGAACAAACCTTCCACCCTCTACACCCCTCATCCTACAGGCGGTATGAGAAGTGAAGGAAATGAGACACAGGATGGTGAATCTGATGAAGGTGTTCCATCTCTTCCTGAGTTTGAGAACAAAAACGAGACCCATGACGCCAATGTCCAAGCCCCGACACCTCCAGACAGTCCGATATTTATTTCTGCACTGATGCCTGAGCCAGACAAGGACGTTTTTGAGATAACACCAAAACCCAGCTCTCTGAAAGCAGACTTTCTGGTCCAGCCAGCAGAGGACAGAGAGGCCAGAGCAGATGTAGCGGGTTTCAATCTTAGTCATGTGCTGCACAGGATTCCCAGAGACAAGGAAGGCAAGATGGAAATTGAGGTTCCACTGTCTGTGGTTCGTAACTGGCTCAATATGTACGGCTCTTCTGCGAAGCAGCCTGAAGCTAATAAGTTTCTTGTCTCTGATTATGAGGAGTCCTTGGAAAAAACAAATTTGTCGGATGTGGATATCCTGCCGACAGACCTGACATTTCGTAGTCCTCAACACCAGAGCTCAGCTGAAGACCTGAGGCTAAGGAGCAAATCAAGCCTCATGCCAAACACCGAGCCAAATAATCACCAGGATAGTTATTTCACCAGCTGCAAAACTTCAGGTGGCCAACTAAAAAAAGTGGGAGCTGGCCACAACACCTGGCCACTCGATCAGCAGGATATCAATAAATCATACAAGGTCAAATCAACCAATTTCTGGGATGCCTATTCTAAAGAAACCATGGCTCCCAGCAGCACAAATAAATCCGATTCTAGTCCCCCCAGAGTGGAAGACTTTGCTTCAAAGTTCTATATGGAAGACATGGTGAAGAGAGGGATGCAGAGACTAGAAGTGGAGCCTTCTGCTGTGCTGATAGTAAATTCCAGCCCTGCGTCTGTGTTTCCTCTGAGCACTGACGAGATAATGAAGCTGCAGAACATCATCTCAACTTCATCATGATGATCAGGGAAGGACACCAACACCATATTTAAGCTGCTTCCTATTCTTAACTTAACTATTTAGTATCTTAATGTTGTCATGCATCTTGATAATATCTATGTAAGGAAAGCATAATGCATCATTAACAAAGCACGGCAGGATAGCAATTTCAGCATTTTGAATTGCTACGTTATAATAAAAGTAATTTGCATGACTTTGATCATTAACGGTACAAACAAAGGGCAAGAAATGGCATGGAAATTCTCTCCCTCAGGTTTGCTTTAGAATTTAAAGAATAACAAGTTTCATACGTTAACATCCTTGAATGAAATAAACAAAACTGCAAGGCAAATCATTCTTATTAGGCTTTATTCACCCAGTGTTGTAACAAATCTAAGAACACGGAAGAGACCAAATGTAACACATGTTCAAAAGTAAAACACTTTCATTACCTTTAATTTTGCTGGATTTAACAAGACATAACAGACTTTCTATATTTTGAATTTGTTGTAAATATGTAAATTATATTTTTTAAATCTCTTTTTATTTTTTTAAATCTTAACCTTTTTTATTCCTCCCCAATACTAATTTTGTAAATATTTACCTTTCTACGTCCTTCTGTTAGAAAATGTACAGTTAAAAAAATTTAATTTAATAAACAAGAAATCAAAAGCATGATGTAGCAGTATGTGATTTGAAGAAAACGTTTTATTAAGCTCTATATATATCCTGTACAGAAACATAACTTGTACATAAATTTGATTGTGAAAATCAAATAAATTCAACTAAAATCTAAGTGGCTTGTTCGTTGAATACTTGTTTGATTTCATACAATATATATATATATATATATATATTATTGCTGTCAAATGATTAAAATAGTTAATTGCGATTAATCGCATTAATGTCAGTTAACTCACAATTGATCGAACATTTTTATCTAATCTATATGTCCCTTGATTTCTTTTTGTCCCATTATTTGTTCTTATTTTAATGCTATTAACATAGAAAAGTGGATGCAAATTTTGTTTTATTGAAAACAACACTGACATACAGTAGTGTTCGATTTCACATTAACATTCTCACTTGGTAGTTCAAGATTTAACTTAGTCTGGGAAGTCTGCCATATCATTTCTACTGCACAAGAGGTGTGACCAACGGGCATAATTCAAATGACTCTGTACGCAATTGGACAGAGCATTCACCAATCAGACCATTGATCCAGGTGACGTACTTTGCCGAGCGACGCGAAACTCCAGACAGGAAACTTGTCAAAAAAACGTGGATAGTTTGTAGGATTGCGATCTGCAGAAGCAGCAATGGCAGAGAACTTTTACATTTTTTAAAGGGGGGGTATTATGGAAAATTGACTTTCTGAAGCTTGATATCCTGAGAACCTGTCTTTCCCTCATTAAAAACATGCCTGAAGTGTTGCTCTGACCCATTCACTCATGTTAGAGTAATCTTTGAGTCTCTGCCGGTCTCTGCTGGTAGTTCTCGGGGTTGCTGAAACGCCTGCTCCCACCTATTCCCGCCTTTTCCAACCATCTCCTCCTCCGACCTTATGTACTCAGTCAAGAGCCTCGCCCCTGCAGAGCTCCCCTACCCCTCCCCACCCCTCACAACTCCGGCTGAGTCCCAGGTGCAGTAATTATAACACACCAGCTGCAGCTGCGCGTCTTTAGTGGGATTTCTTTTCCGACTCCGTGCATGCTGCGATGCTGCACGGTATGTGACGAACTGAAGGGGGAGTGTCAGAAAGAGTAGGAGGGTCTTAGAGAGGCACAGGCGAAAATCAAGGAGTCCAATACGGAAGTAAATTTCTTTAAGGTGGATTTGGATATATGACGGACTTTTACAAGACTTAAGGTGACAATTTTATTGGAGTGTGCTATAGAAGGGTAATATGTGCCTGGAGGAAGCATAATACCCCCCTTTAAAACAGCAGCGACAGCAGCGTCAACGGATAGCTGTGCTCTGGTGGCTGCCATGACCAATGTTAACAACAAGCTGCTTGCCGACCTTTCCGTCGCTTCTCTGACATCATCGTTCTGAACCCACCAATAGCGTGCGAGGCGGATAAGCCCGGTTGTGATTGGTTCCAGAAAACCTGGATAGGCTGTAGCAGTAGTTTAATGTGTGGGTTTCCAGACTGATCTGCAGGGGAGAATCAAACGGCCGTCAGATCAGGCTGGCGAAAGCCAGGCTACTCATTTGGAGCAGTCGCTCACACAATGTAACATTTTAGAGGGGAACTAGTTAAACCTACTGGAATTCACACAGTTCTCACTCACTCACCACACAGACACTCCAATATTTCAAACATGCATAGCCTACCTCCACATAAACACACACTCCAATCTTTCACACATGCATAACCTACCTGCACATAAATACATACCCAATAATTAACGTTACTGTTTTGACACAGACCTACTTTGATTATTAAACAAATAGATATACACAGAACACGGATATACAATAAATTACCTGAAGTGCTCCAGCACAGCCTCGAGCTTCTTCAGCTTCTCTAGTTTTTTCACCTTTGTGCAAGGAGGAACAGGAGGAGCACTGCCAGAGCCCTGCAAAATGACCTCCAGCAGGCCACAAATATGCATGTGTCTGCTCAAACAGTCAGAAACAGACTCCATGAGGGTGGAATTATGATCCGACGTCCACAGGTGGGGGTTGTGCTTACAGCCCAACACCGTGCAGGATGTTTGGCATTTGCCAAAGAACACCAAGATTGGCAAATTTGCCACTGGCATTCTGTGCTCTTTACAAGTGAAAGCAGGTTCACACTGAGCACATGTGACAGATGTGACAGAGTCTGGAGACACCGTGAAGAACGTTCTGCTCCCTGCAACAACTTCCAGCATGATCGTTTTGAGATCTGGAGACTGGCTAGGCCACTCCAGGACCTTGAAATGCTTCTTATGAAGCCACTCCTTTTGTTACCTGGGATCACTGTCATGCTGAAAGACCCAGCCATGTTTCATCTTCAATGCCCTCGCTGATGGAAGGAGGTTTTCACTCAAAATCTCACGATACATGGCCTCATTCATTCTTTCCTTCACACGGGCCAGTTGTCCTAGAAAATAAGTATTTGGTCACCTACAAACAAGCAAGATTTCTGTCTCCCTCAGACCTGTAACTTCTTCTGTCAAAAAGCTCCTCTGTCCTCCACTCAATATCTGTATTAATGGCACCTATTTGAACTCATTATCAGTATAAAAGACACCTGTCCACAACTTCAGTCACACTCCAAAATTCACTATAGCCAAGACCAAAGAGCTGTCAAAGGACACCAGAAACAAAACTGTAGACCTGCACCAGGCTGGGAAGACTGAATTTGCAAAAGGTAAGCACCTTGATGTGAAGAAATAAACTGTGGGAGCAATTATTAGAAAATGGAAGGCATAAAAGACCACTGATAATCTCCCTTGATCTGGGGCTCCATGCAAGATCTCATCTCTTGGGGTCAAAATGATCACAAGAATGGTGAGCCCAGAACCTAGTGAATGACCTGCAGAGAGCTGGGACCAAAGTAACAAAGGCTACCATCAGTAACACACTACGCCGCCAGGGACTCCAATCCTGCAGTGCCAGATGTGTCCCCCTGCTTAAGCCAGTACATATCCAGGCCCATCTGAAGTTTGCTAGAGAGCATTTGGATGATCCAGAAGAGGATTGGGAGAATGTCATATGGTCAGATAAAACCAAAAAAGAAGTTTTTGGTAAAAACTCTACTTACCGAAAGAATGCTGAGTTGCATCCAAAAAACACCATACCTACTATAAAAGCATGGGGGTGGAAACATTTGGGCAGTTTTTCTGCAAAGGGACCAGGACGACTGATCTGTGTAAAGGAAATGAATGGGCCCATGTATCGTGACATTTTGAGTGAAAACCTCCTTCCATCAGCTAGGGCAATGAAGATGAAACATGTCTTTCAGCATGACAATGATCCCGGGTAACAAAGGAGTGGCTTTGTAAGAAGCATTTCAAGGTCCTGGAGTGGCCTCGCCAGTCTCCAGATCTCAACCCCATAGAAAATTTTTGGAGGGAGTTGGCTGTCACTGTGTTTCCCAGTGACAGCCACAAAACATAACTGGTCTAGTGAATGAGCCAAAATACAAGCAACAGCGTGGGAAAACTTGGTTAAGACGTACAGAAAACATTTGACCTCTGTCATTGCCAACACAGGGTATATAACAAAGTATTGGGATTAACTTTTGTTATTGACCAAAGACTTATTTTCCACCATAATTTGCAAATAAATTCTTTAAAAATCTGACTCCCAATACTTTTATACACTAGTGTGTATATATATATATATATTTTTTTTTTTTTTTCTACTTGAGAGTTTTGCATATTTATTTGACGGAAGTGTGAAGGGTGTGCCTATAAAAAGTAAAAACAAAACAAAGCTGCATATTTCCTGCCAATGGTTGCCACATGATTGTTCAGGAGGAAATCTTTTGACTTCATTCTGGAAAATGACTGGCCTTAGTATGCAATGAGTAAGAGCTGTGTAAATTATTCAACATTTAATTATCACTGTGCCCACCAGGTAGAGAAAAAAAGTTTGTATATATAAGAAAACAACTATGCAACAATTAAAAATGTGGACTAAAACATAGTTAACTTGTGATATAGGAAGATCAGACTAGACAAAATTATCAGCATAACAGCTGTTTTTATTTGAAAAGCAATATTAACAAAATAATTATGGTACAAAAAGTTTAAAACTTCAGCAACAAAGCTAGTAGTGATACAAACGTTCATTGCAAATGATTTCTATATCTATTGCTACTTAACCGTAAGGAATCTAATTTCTTCCATTCCTTATATCATGGAAGCATTTCCTAACTTTCAACATGCACATTTTTTTATTTTATGAAATATGTTATAAAGAAATGTACATGCATTAAACAAGCGTTATATTTCTATTATTGTATGAACAGTTGCATTACACATGCATCATGTTGTGTTTCTGTCCTGGCTTCAACTACAACTGTCAATTCAATTCAATTCAAATTCAAAAATACTTTATTGATTGAAGTGTTGGTATAGTTCATGTAATTAATTCTTTAAGGAGTTGTTGTAGATATTGATGGCTTGTGGGCAGGAAGGATTTCCTGTAGCGGTCTGTATTGCAGCAAAACTGAAGAAGCCTCCGACTGAAGACGCTCTGTTGTTGTATGACTGTCTCATGAAGAGGATGCTCAGGGTTGTCCATAATTTTTTTGATTTTATGAAGAATCCTTCTTTGCATTATCATCTCCAGATCTTCCACAGTTGTCCCAAGAACAGAACCAGCCTTCTTTATCAGCTTGTTTAGCCTATTTAAATCCCTGGCTCTGATGCTGCTACCCCAACAGATGACGGCTGAAGAGATTACACTCTCCACAACAGACCTGTAGAAGATCTCCAGCATCTTGCTGCAAACCTTGAAGGACCTAAGCTTCCTCAAGAAGTACAGTCTGCTCTGTCCCTTCTTGTAGACTGGTTCACTGTTGCGCCTCCAGTCCAGTCTGTTGTCAAGGTGAACTCCGAGGTATTTATACTCCTCAACCACCTCCACTTCTTCTCCCATGATGGAAACAGTTTTTGACTTATCCCTGTTTCTTCTGAAATCTACAGTCATCTCCTTTGTTTTGTTCACATTAAAGGTGAGATGATTGTTTCCACACCATGTCACAAAGCGGTCCACCAGCTCTCTGTATTCAGCTTCTTGTCCATCTCTGATACACCCGACAATTGCAGAGTCATCTGAGTATTTCTGCAGATGACAGGTCTCTGATTTGTACTGGAAGTCTGAGGTGTACAGAGTGAAAAGGAATGGTGAGAGTACGGTCCCTTGTGGTGCTCCTGTGCTGCTGACCACCTGGTTTGACACACAATTCTTCAGTCTCACAAATTGTGGTCTGTTGGTCAGGTAGTCATTGATCCAGGAGATTGTTGAGGGCTCCACCTGTGTCTTCAGGAGTTTCTGACAAAGCAAATCAGGCTGAATTGTGTTAAATGCACTGGAGAAATCAAAGAACATGATCCTCACAGTGCTGCCTGCTTTGTCCAGATGACAGTGGGTTGGTTGAAGTAGGTGGATGATAGCATCTTCAACTCCACAGCGATAAGCAAACTACAATGGGTCCTGATCCGTTCTTGTTTGTTTACTCAGGGGTGCCAACAGGACTCTCTCCAGGACCTTCATGATGTGGGTTGTCTGGGCAACAGGTCTATAGGCATTGATGACTGATGGGTGAGTTCTCTTTGGTACTGGAACAAGGCAGGATGTCTTCCACAACACTGGAACCTTCTCCTGAGTTAGGCTAAGGTTGAAGAGGTGCTGCAGAATCTTACAGAGCTGCTCTGCACAGGCCTTCAGGACTCTGGGGCTGACACCATCTGGACCTGCAGCCTTGTTCCGGTTCAGTTTCTCCAGCTGCCTCTTCACCTGACTTTTGGAGACAGACAAGTGGGAGGGGGAGGCAAAGGGGGTAGCAGCATTTCCTGGTTGAAGTCAAACTTGTGGAATTAGAAGAGTCCATGGCTGAGGTGAAGGATAAAACATCCGAGGTATAACAGGAAAGCTGTTGATCAGAGGAGAGTGGGATGTCTGTTTGGCTGGGAACAGGAGAGGGGGATGCTGAGCTAGTTCCTGAACTGAACCTGTTGAAGAATGTGTTCAGTTCATTGGCTCTGTCTAGAGTTCCATCTATCCAATCCTTCCTGTCCTTAAAGCCTGTGATCTTTCTCATTCCTGACCAGACATCTCGGATATTGTCCCTCTGTAGTTTGTTCTACAGCTTCTTCCTGTATGCCTCCTTGCTGTCTCTGATCTTGACTTTAAGTTGTTTCTGTATACTCCTCAGTAATTCCCTGTCTCCCTCCCTGAAGGCTCCTTTTTTCTTGTTTAGCAGTTTCTTCAGGTCACTGGTGATCCAGGGTTTGTTATTAGGGAAGCATCTCACTGTTCTGGTGGGGATGATGTTGTCCACACAGAAGTTTATATAGTCAGTCACACACTCAGTCATGGCATTGATGTCCTCTCCATGTGCTTGGCAAAGAGTCATCCAGTCTGTGGTTGCAAAACAACCCTGCAGGGCTTCTTCAGGTTCCTGTGACCATTTTCTCACAGTTCGTTTTGTCACAGGTTGCCTCTGAACAAGTGGTCTATATTCTGAACAGAGAAAAACAAGATTGTGATCTGATTGTCCCAGAGGTGGTCTTGGTTTGGACATGTTTTCATCCTTTATATTTGCATAAAACAAATTCAAGGTCCTGTTTTCTTTTGTAGAGCAGCTGACAAACTGTTGAAATGTTGGAAGTGTAGTAGAGAGCGAGGCATGAATAAAATCACCAGATATTGCCACAAATGCATTGGGGTTCTGTGTCTGTAGCATAGCAACAACGGAACTGATGACATCACATGCAGTGTCGGCAATGGGTGAAGGTGGAATGTAAACAACTGCCAAAATTACACTGGTGAACTCTCTTGGTAAATAATATGGAGGAAAACTCACTGCCAAGAGTTCGACATCTGGGCTGCAGAGACGACACTTCACAGTAACATGTCCTGGATGACACCATCGGTTGTTGACAAGCACTGCTACTCCACCACCTTTTCTTTTTCTGCTCGTCTTCAGATCTCTGTCTGCTCGTACAGTCAGGAAGCCTGGTAGAGAGACGTTGGAGTCGTGGATATGATCCAGCAGCCACGTCTCAGTGAAACACATAACACTGCATTCACGGTACTCTGGCTGAGTCCTTGTAAGGGCTTGGAGTTCATCCATCTTGTTAGCCAGTGATCTTACGTTGCCCATTATGATCGATGGAAGAGATGGCTTGAACTTCCTCTTTCTCTGTCTCCTTTTCGCTCCTGTTCTGCATCCACGTCTTCTCCTTATCAACTCATCAGGGATTTGTGGCTTCAGCTGAGGTATTATTTCAGCTTTTGCGATGTTAATCAGCTGCTCTCGGCTGTAAACCACATTGTTGCCATGGTTATGCATCATAACAACGTGTCAAAAAGGGAAACATTTACAGCAAAAACCCTTCCAGCTTCACAGCACCAAAAACTAGAAAGTATACAGGTAAAAAAAATGCAATCTTCTTTAAGAAAAAAAGAGGAACCAATGTACAAAAAACCAAAACTTAATATGTAGCCAACAGAGCCAGTCCAACATGCAACCACCCACAGCAGCGCAATTCTAGAATTTTCCCAATCCATGGTGATAACGGACTAGATCTGGGGTGAGACAATAACATGCAGGTAGCTGCAACACTCCCTTCACTGTAATCAAAGACACTAAATCTTGCGAACAGATGGTTTGGTTGATCAAAAAGATATTGATACAGACTTCGTTGTTTTTTTCTTGTAAATTCTTTATTCCCTTTCCTCTCTTCTATGGACAATTCCCTCGTTCCCTTTCAACTTTTTGTCACACCTCTCTTCCTCTTTTTTCTTTCTTCTCCTTTATTTTCGATCTCAGTGTCCATACTATTTAAAATAAACCCACAGCAATTTATAATAAAGATTGCAAATATTCATTCTGAGTGCAACACTGCCAGACAAGACACATGTTTATAAAATATAAAGTAAAACAGGCGTTATATTTCTTGTATTGTCTGAACAGCTGCATTAAACGTGCAACCTGCCTGGTTTCTGTCCTGGCTCTAACTATAACTTTCTTATTGACGATGACAACGTGAGTAGATCTGTGGTGAGACGATAACATGCAGGCAGCAGTGACACTCCCTTTACTGTAACCGAAGATACTGAATCTTGCGTGCGCATTGTTTATCAGATATTGTTTATCACAAATCTATTAGAACTTGTACTTCAGATTTCTTTCAGGTGAATTGAACTTTAAATCATTAGCAGCTGGAACAATGTGGAGCAAACCTTTGTCTTACACGCTAACAGTGGGATGATAAGTTAGGTGGGGTACAACAACTCAACAGCTATTAGCAGCAACTAATTCTTCTGTGATGCGTACAAATCTAACTTTGATCAATATTAAATTAAGCGTATAAAATAGCACAAACTTACACACTACGAACACCACTTTACATCAATCTAATTGAAGAACTAAACCTTTTTTATACATTAAATTACAAATAGTCACTCACCAGTGTTAATTTCTTGAACAAAAGAATGCATATCTTTTATCTGAGCAAACTTTTCAATAACTGTATAGTATTTCTAATTATACCCTTTAAATCTATATTTAATCTTTCAAAGTCATTGAACTGTGTTAAAATCCACGGGCTGGTGACTCCCAAAATAATTAATCTTTAATTTTTGTTCAAGAGGCAAGGTGCTAAATTTAGATATCATAAAAAAATGTAAAAATTCATTATTTGTCTTGTCATGGCAGCTAGCAAGGATAACCAACATAAGATGGCTGCATACTTCTATCCCACAACGTAAATGTGACATGTGCTATTCCGACATTTTAATGCGAGTTATGCATGACCAACTTTCGCATTTTGGCAAAACGGGGCACATCTCTTCCTTCCGTGCCTCAAGAGGATTTAGCCTACTGAGCTTGCATGGAGCTCCACAGCAACATCTGTTAGGGGCAGGCCCCACTGGTCCCAAATACAGAGACGTCACAGCAAGCTAATAACACCCTAACCCTAATCCTCTTTATGTGTTAGATTTGGTGACGTGTTTTTGTGTTCGTTAGAAATAACCTGATAGTAGAGCTCAGGAGATGATGGCTGTATGCAGGTTGTGACAGGCATTTTACTGTCACTCAGACCAGGTTGTTCTTTTACGGAAGAGAAAACAGTGATGCCGATGCAACTTAACCCACTTCCTAGGTGCACGGAGAAGGAGAAAATCATAGGATGAATGGAAACTCTGGGAACACTTGGAAATGAATAGATCCACTTTATTAAGACCAACGCGTTTTGGCGTAAAACCCTGATGAAGGCTTTACGCCGAAACCCGTCGGTCTTAATAAAGTGGATCTATTCATTTCCAAGTGTTGCCGGAGTTTCCATTCATCCTATGTTCTTTTACGGAAGACATATGTATGATCCCCTGTTTAAATGTACGGTGTTGTTAGCGTTACATAAAAGTACCTGAGAATAGTTTAAGTATTAGACATGGGTTGACATTAGGCTGATCAGGTTATTGTTACTACATATCATTAATATCTTCCTTAAACCCTTTACATTCATGCTCTTAAGCTTAGAGCACCACAACTTCATTCAAAAGCTTTACACCAAGTAAACAGACTAGACCGTGTTTTTACTCCTATGGTGTAAGACAACTGTCAAAAAGATGTGTGCATGATTCTAACCATTTGTACTTGTATGTCAATACAAGTGTTGTACCCACAATTCTGCTGTCAGAAATGCGAGTCAGAAATTGTCAGCTTAGGAATGTTATATACGACTATCAATCTAAAAACTGTGAGTGCAAAATCTTGTGAATATACTGTAACTCTAATTTTTACAACTTCAAAGTCTTTACTGCTGTGTAAAAATGAATTTAAGCTTGTGGCCACGAGTAGAAAAATATCAAAGTGACTTCACCGGTTGGAGTAACCAACCCACCAATTCCACCAAACGCGACATGCTCCAAATTCAAACATGGCTGATGACAGCATTCAATAAGGTTGCACATAGCATACAATGTAAACACAATACATCAAGAAGCTAGGCAGCAAAACAGCTCATATGCAGTGCTTGCCAATGGGTGTGGTGCTGTCAACTTGCAATAAAGATGTTTGTCTTGTGAGTCAGTGTGAAAGAAGCCAGACTGAGTCTGTGGTTTCAGTATGAAACTCTGAAAGCTGGAGGGTGATGAGTGACAGAAATTTGTTATACAGCAACTGAAAAATGTATAGACAAAACAGAACAATTTAAATGCACAGAATCATTAGCCACATGTTGAGGCAATATAGTTTGTTCATTCTAGTACAGAATTTATTTTAATAACAGAAAGGTTGAAATATTCCTAGACAAGTCTACCATTTCCTAAGATTTAAATGCCAGCATTTGTTTTTGTTCGCTTTTTAATTGCAAACTAACACTTTAATTGTTATTCCTTCATTCAGTGAGGTTCTGGATTTCTGTATAGGGAG
Organism: Valencia hispanica; assembly: GCA_963556495.2. Lineage (NCBI taxonomy): Eukaryota > Metazoa > Chordata > Actinopteri > Cyprinodontiformes > Valenciidae > Valencia > Valencia hispanica. Next base: position 32,506,756 of record OY747717.1, on the reverse strand, counting down.
AACACCAACAGTGAGAACAATATAGTAAGTCCGGTGTCCTTAAAGAATTTGAACGAGCAGCATTTATCATGTTCTTGTCCATTCTGACCAGGTTTAAAAACCACAGGCGAGGAGAATAGGAGCCATTGTGCAATTGCTCTCCGGTGTATCTCTGTCAGGATGATTAATAGCTGGGGGAAGAAAAAAAAAAAGGTCACTGAACTACAGCGTTAAACAATAAATTAGTGTCCTGAGATGACATTAGAGAGGCCTTGCTCAGACTGTCCTGATTTATTTTATGTTAGAGACAATTTTACAATTCCTGTCCTGGCAGCTAAAGCTGCATGGTTGGTTTGGGGGGGTTGCTTTACAACATGGAGGAAAAAAGTAATATGTTTCTTGTTGCATATTTGATTTTACTCATTTAACAGCCTGATCGACTACTGATGGTTCAGGCAGCAAGGAACACAAGCCACAGCAATTTTAGAGATACAAATATGACAAGATGTAGAGAAAAAGTAGGAAAAAGGGGTTGTGGAGGCGGCGAAGAAGACAACCACACTTACAACAAAGATGACGAACACACAAAATACTAAAAACATGTCAAGCTAATAGTATTTATAAATAACAAATCAGTTGCCAGTTACTGTAACTGCTTTCTGGCAGCAGTTACCTCTAAGAGTGGCACAACCAGTTTCTAGACTTGGGCAGCCATTTTTCTCACAATAAATTAAATCGATTGAAAACTGCATTTATTATTTACTTTGGATTGTTTTTGTCAAACATTAAAATTTATTTGATGACCTGAAATATGTTGTATATGCCCGCAAATATCTATTTGTACTTGTCTTAATATATAACTCCTGCAGTGTGTTGGACTGCTCCTAGATTGCCAAAACGCCTAAGAGCAGTTCACCAAGCCCTACACATGAAACAGGACACACCACGGGGCAGACAAGGGCCAACCCCCAGCAAGCTTTCCAGATCAATATTTTATTTTTTGATATTCTACCGTCATTGTGTTTGATCTTAGAGGAAGGGAAGTGAAAAGCAACTGGAACCTTTTTTTGTGGTTTGGACACACCTCTAGTAACATTCCCGTCTTTCATTCAAAACAAATCAAACACCCCTGACAGTTGAAACTATTCAAACAAGTTTTTCTCAAAAACCACAGTTTGCGCTCATGTGAGAATTTGTAAGAATGAGGATATGTTGCCATGTTAACAGAGTTCAAACTTGATGAATCACTAAGACTAAGATTTCAGCATCTGTCCATGAATTTGATGAAGCGTCATCCCCGCTAGAAATGTGCTTGGTTTCAACAAGTCACGTTCTGAATTTTTTTATATCATTATCCTCTCATTCATTAATAAAAAATTTATAACGGCATGATTGCATTGTAACCTTAAAAATACCTCAACATTTTGTTTTATTTTTCCTTTGAAGTCAGTTAAGATCCCAGATTATATCACATGTAATATCACAAGTAATTATTGATTTGCAAAAACTTATTTATCTTTCCATAAGAAGACAGAAATTCAAAGCTAAGGAGGGCAACTAAAGAGTCAGACAAAATATATGTAAAATGTTTGCTTGTATTAAAATTATTTGCTGAAATAACTCACTGGAAAATTTATGCTGGTGAAACAAAGTCACCATTGTTAAAGCTGAACTTTGTTATTGTTATGTTGTCACCTCACGTATATCAAATATCAAAATGTGCAGTACAACCTGTTCTGTGTGACATCTTGTGACCCATCACTGACTTTTTCTCTTTACACAAAACATCCTACTGTCGAACAACGAGCGCTTTCTTTCTAGACCTAAACATGTAACTTTTGTTTGCCTGCCAATCTAGTAACTTAAATTATAGATTTGTGTTTTATGACTTAGCCTACATTGTATTAAGGGTGCCTTTGTGTTTCAGTTCGGGAGGTATTTGTCTTGCTAAGCCTCAGTGACATCATGTCATTGCTGACCTCCAAATGTCCGTAAAAAGACGATTGTTATCCTAGTCAACGTCTACTTATGTTCTATTATTGTGAATTGCATAATTAAACTATGATAACATGGTACAAAAACCTGACGTCCAGCATAAAACTCCCTCTATATTTGTTTATTTATCAGAATAATGTAGTAATTGCTTTAAATGACAACATTCAAAATGATGCAATCAGGTTTGTCCATTATCACTAAGACGGAAAATTATCTTTCTACTGTGTCTTGCAAAAGTATTAATGTCCATTAAAGCTTTTTAGATTTTGTCACATCACAGCCACAGACATCAGTGTATTTTATTGGGATTCTATTGTGATTAAGGAACACAAAGTGGTGCGTAATTGTGAAGTGGACAGAAAACTACACAAGGTTTTCTAATTTTGATAAAATTCCAAAAACTGTGGCATGCATTTGTATTCAGTCCCCTTTCACTTCGACACCCCTCAACAAAACTGCTGTCAGAAGTCTCAGAATTAGTAATTAGAGTTTACCAGTGCCGTACTGACTCAGTATTAATACATCTGTTCTGTGAACAAACAGCATTATGAAGTGCAATAAACATACCAGATAGTTCAGAGATGTACTGATTTTGTAATGAAATTTTTGGAGAAGAGTTAGGTTACAAAATACCACAAGCTTATTAGGTTGCAGGAATGTTTGTAGTGACAGATCTCCCTGTGCATGCATTTAGATAAATATTATTCAAGAGCTCTTACTAGCTTAGAAGGAAATTGCCCTGATGTTGTGTTTTTAAGCTGATTGTCGTGAGGCCGCTTTTTCCTTCTCTTCATCAACTTTAAAGTGTCTTGAAGCCAACAGTTTTTCCTGTTAAAACCAAAACTAAACACATTTTTAATGTTGATTTAAATCAGAGTTTCTCAAAGTCATTGCCTCTGAGTTTCGGAAAAGTTTGGTTTCTGCAGGCTAACATTTTGGACTATGAAATGATAAACTAAACTGAATTGAATTTACTCTATTTATCCCCAAGGGAAATTCTTTGTGGGTACAAGAACTCCAAATAGATGTAAAACAAAAACGAAAAAAAAACTAAACAACAACAAAAAGTCATGTACAACATGAAGGCATAAGAATGTAAAATATAACAAAATAACACAATAACACAAGCAGTCAATAAAGAAAAATTATGATACTAAAATATAAACATATTTTGGTGCACAGTATCTGCTGCTAAAATTTTAACATAATACCATAGAACTTTATATCTTAAAAGTGATCGAAGATTTAAGCTAAATAATTTTATTGCAACTGGAAATAATGATCTCCTCCTCTCGGTACTGCAATGTGGAAGTTTGAGCCTATTGCTAAAGGAGCTCCTGTTACTGGTCAATATAAAGTGGATATGTGTGGACACAGACCGATCACATAATTTTTAGCTTGCAATTTATCTCCTGCTGCTTAGGTCAGTTATTCTCAGTATTCAGGAGATTGTCCTGCTACTCACTGCGATGATCACTAAGCCATCTGGAAGCTGTGAAACATGGAAGACACCTCTGCAATGATACTGATTCAGAGGGGGCGCTCCTAACCGACATGAAGGTTCTACAAATAGTGTCTTGTTAGGTAATTCTTAAACTGCTCCTAATAATACTCTGAAAAGTGAGTGACTTTGTATACAGCCCACCTTACTCTAATACCCTTGAACAACGGATGCAACAAATTGCCTTCATTCACCTAATTAGTAGGTCAAATCCACCTCTGTGTAGTTTAAATTCAATATTTATGTTTTTTTCTCTTTGGTTGGTTTCCTTTTTTAAATCTCAGGCCTCAGAGTTTGTTTGTTTTTTAAGAATATTAATAGCCAAATATCATGAAGACCAAGAAACAAACCAAACATGTCAGTGATAAAGCTGTGGAGAAATTCAATGTTAGGATGTTAAACAACATCGCAAACCGACCAGAACATGGCCGTAAAAATGAATTTGGCTGTCAAAAAATGTGGGTAATGACATAAAAAGGGTTGCTCATAGGGCCGAACTATTAATCAGTTCTGCTTGGTGTTTGTACTGTTGCGCAATCCTTCTCGGAACTGTTTGTACTGTCAAACAATTTCAGATTTCAATTGATAAAACCTGAGCCAAGTGTGAAGCACTAAATTGTGGATCCTGCACAGGATCATATCATGTTTGATGGATCACCTCTACTGTTGTAACTACTTCTTTGGCTTAGATATATACATATTTATGCAATATCACATTTTTCTTCTCCAGCTGAGGGGTTACTGGGAATTTAGCTGCTGCTTTGGGAAAAAAATTGCACATTTTGGTTTTTCCTGTTTCAGTAGATCTTTATCTTTTTCTTGCTTTGCTTTGATCACAGAAGATTGAACAACGCAATGCTCAATAGCTAGCCATAGCTGATGATGTTGTTTTAACATGAATTAATAATACTCCTCCAATATGTGTTATTGGCAACAATCTACGCTTTGCCTGTATTCCTTACGATTTTGTGAGAATTCTTAATGTACACTATGTGATATTTTTGATATTTTTGTATGTAAAGCCTCAATTAAACCAAACAAAACAGAGAGAATGCCTGCAGTACCCAAAAATATTTTAAAAAACTGTTGTCATTGATTTTTATAAATATTTTTTCCAATCCAGAAAGAAAGCTGTGTATGACAAAGTCCCCTTCCTCCTAAAAATCCTGTCATATCCAGTATTCTGTTGATTCAGGATGAGGTGATGTTTCCTAATTTGTGTCTTAAAGCAGTTCCCTTTTTTTTGGTTCGTTATTGACACTTTTCATAAGACTTCCTAAGCATAACAATCTCTTCCAGACCTCTTTAATGTGAGATGGTAAGTGGAATTAACTGCGTTGAAACTTTTATTTTTAGCATTGTAAAGGGCATTTCTTTAACTGTCAAGCGAGAAATAGAGTAGCTCATAAATTTGATTTAACTGAAAGTAAGTAAAGCTAAAAAAATCAACTAATATTTATGAATTTGAAATAAAATGTGTGCATTGAAAAATAATCTCTCACTTATCTTTTGTTGACACGTTTTTGCATAAATTGAAAAGATCAATTCCAAATATGTGTTGGATATTTAGCCAGGAACTGACTTTGTCTCCCAAACTGATTGAAAGTGCGAGTAGGGAAAATTTAAAAGAGCAATAACATTCCGTCTTTAGTGTTGTCAAGCTTAGGGTTAGTGAGAGCTGTGTCGAACTGTTGCAACAAATGATTATGCACATCACCTGAGCATTAAAAGGATTTTCTGCTTAATCTGCTGCAGGAAAAGCAAATAAATCTGTCCGATTTACCCAGTGAACAAAAATGGAAAATTGGTGAGTTGTTGTGTAAGCAAAAAAAATCATACCTCTCTTTGTAGTAAGAGGACAACAAACTGCATATCTCATTTGACAAATCTGGAATGGCAGGACCCTTTCTCAGAGATGAGGGAGTTACTGAAAAGGAAGAGGAAGACAAAGATAATAAATGTTATTATCAAAGTCTGCATCTAAGAGTTCAAGTATAACTCCCTGTGCCAGAAGGCATTTGAAGGTGGTGAGAGATTGGATTTCAGGAAGTTAAAAAAAAATATTTATTAGTACTTTTTCTTTTTTTTTTTCTGTCACGTTGTCAGTTTAAACCATTGGAATGTCTGTAAACCACAAACATGTGCTTCCCCCTTCCCCTCTTTCTCTGGCACGTAGTGTTGCATTTTGAACACCGTCAGTAGATGTTGAAGATAATGCTGCCATTCTTGACGACAATATCTGGCTTTCTCTCGCAGGTCATTTATGGGTGGTACTTTTCAATGTCTGTTATCCACTCTGACTCGTTTGTCTACCTGATGATGGTAAACACAGTGTGTTTGTGGGGTTTTTTTGGTCAAAATTCCTGGCAAGAAAAGACAGGCACTATTATTGAGTTATATGAGTTAACCATGACAGAGAATGACAAAGTTATTAGATTTGTGGCTTTTTTAATAAACTGGCCTTCATTAATATCTACATATTCATAAGAAATATATAAATTACAAATTCTGCTTCTCTCTACTTGATTTGGGTGCCTAATAAGCCCACAGTGATTCAGGCTGTTCAATATTTTAATGATGCTGGGAAAATGTAACATTCAAAAAACATATTGTCGGAAACATCAACAGCTACTTTTACTTTATTTGCACCTCATAAAACAAAGACTTCATTTGATTGAATATATATTAACACATATTTAATTATGTAATTAATATCTTAATTAGTGGGAGAAATAAAATTTAGAGTAAAGCTAAAATTCTACTTGCTTGTTAACGGCACAAAACCATAATCTTGTATTGTTGTGTCAGTATGACAAAACAATTTTCAGGTGCCAGATGGTTATCAATAAATCAAGGAAATTGTCTTTGTGCAGTCTGCTTTGTTTTCAGTGCTTCCAATTTGTCAAATAGAAAAATATGTAAAGTAGCTCTGATTTATTACTTTAAAGAGGTCGAAAATGTTCTTCTTCTTCTTTGTTTTACTTATGAAGCTGTCTATGCATAAAAAAGGTATTTAAAAGACATCAAATAACTAAGACAGGCGCTTATCTCATTTAACTAATGCCGATTCTCATGAAACATACACCAGATATTTCCATACACTTTTTTGTTGTGAATTGCCAATGAAAAAAAATAAACTGAAATGGTTTGAATAAAAATTACGCTGAACTAACTAAGCATTCTTTGCTGTCGTTATTAAGGATTACCAAAATTATTTACATTTGTTCATACATTAAGATTACTTTGTTTTGGCTTTCCAAGCTACTGATAAGTTAATTGCCTAAGAGGCACACCTGTGGATTTGTTTTAAGGCAACACCTCAACCACACTGCATCCTTATGTGACATCACAGAAGTCCCAAAAAATTACACGAGATAGAGAAACGTGGACCTCCACAAGTCTGTTTCACCCTTGAGTATAACCTCCAGATATGTGAAGGTACCAAATTCATCTGTTCAATCAATTATATACAAATATAAACACCATGGGCTTTGCCAGGTATCGTATCATTCAGGAAGGAGACAGGTTGTGTGTCCCAGATATTAATACATTTTGTTGCAAAAGGTATGGATCACCCCCACAACAAATGTATAAGACTTTGTAAAGATGTTGGAACACTGAACCAAGTCCTGTGAATACATAGACTGAAAGGCCACTCAGAGATGAACAAGCCATTACTTTAAAACCTACATAAAAAAGCCTAATTACATTTTGCAAATGCCCTCTGGAAATGTCAACAGACATGTCCTGTAGTCTGATGACACTGTAGTTAAAATGTTTGGCCATAATGACCATTGTTACATTTGAAAGAAAATGGGGAAAGCTTGCAAACTTGAGAATACCATCTCGACCGTGAAGTACGGGGGTGGCAGCATCATGTTTTGAAGGTATTCTGTTGTAGGACAGACTGGTGTACTTTACAAACTAACTGGCATAATGAGAAAATAATAATAATAATAATAAAGAAATATTGAAGCAACATCAGTCAGGAGCAGAGGTCGCACTAGATATTTTTGTTGTCCATCATTTTGACCGATGGGATAAAACATTTTTTAATTCATTTTAATATTCAACCAGAACAAGCTGAATAGAGAATTACATATAAAAAACTTCCTCGTGCTCCTTATGGAACTGAAATGCACACACATTTGTGAGTGATTAAATAGCGGGATTACTGCAGACGTTTTATCATGAGGTTTTTGATTTTTGCCTCAGACAGATGACTTCTCATGGGGGTTTAGATGTTGTCCTGGAGGCTCAACCTGTGTTCCGCTGCCACACTGGAGACTGGAATTAAGTAGGACTTCAACCAAAGTTTTGAAATAATGGACAATTTCTCCAACTAATGTGATCATAAATTGGAAAGATTGTCTGAAGGACACGTTTCCTGACCTGCATGCTATCGTTTCAGGAGGTTAACGGTTCAGCACGAGAAAGTCTTTTAAATGCTTTGGAGTGGCCATCACAGAGTCCTGATCACAGTCCTATAGAAAATGTTTGGGCAGATCTGAAAAGGAGTGTGCAAGGCAAAGCAATGCTCCATTCAATAGTTAAAGCTGGGGAAATAGTTTTGTAACCTAATGCTTCTTTAAAATTCTCCACAACTTTCTCCCTGATCTGTGCTGTGTTCCATGAGTTTCATGAGGCTGTTTGCTCACTAATCTTTTCTGTAAAACTTATTATTTCTTCACAGAACTGCTGTATTTATACTGATATCATCTTACACACTGTTGGACTTGCTCTTCTAATTCATTGATGTCTGAAGGTAAATGGCAGCACTGACTTTTATTTAGTGTATCAGAGTAAGAGGGGTAGAATACAAATGTATGCCACAAAAAATCTTTAACTTTCACTTCACAATTCTGCGCTACACTTTTTCACCTAAAAACCCAAGAAAATACGTGACGTTTGTAGCTGTAACATGACAAGAGTAAACAAGTTCCGGAGGTATGCACATTTTGAAATGCACTGGAAATGTTGACATTCTCAGTGACGGTTAATTGCACGCAGGGAGATAAAAATGAATATTGTTTCAGCCTCCATCCACACCAATAAATGCAAAGCAACAAATCACATGTAGCACATCAGTGTTGTCGATTGAAAATGTTGGCTCAAATCGAGGATGCCTTAATTTGCTAAATGCTTTTCATGGCATCTTTTCAAGTCTCATTTTCTGGACTAGCATCCGTTCAGGGAAATGGGTAAAACAAAAGGACAAAACAAAGGGGAATACACCAAACTGGAACTGAGTATTTAAACTGGCAGTTTGCCATGAGGAAAAATCTGAGTTACCTTCCCAACTAAAACCCCTGAAATCAGAGACTTAATCTGTCATCACAGAAATGCTCAAATGCAACCATGCAATGCAAATGGCCTTATGCTCCTGTGACATTACCTATTTCATGAAAAAGAGATCCCTGGTTCACTGTTTTGGATTTCCTGGACCTTGGCACTTCAATCTTCATCACTTCATCACAACACTGTTTCCACTGACCTGAAATAACCAAAATCAGCAATTATTTATATCACGAAAGAAAGAAAGAAGTATTCTGTAATTGGAAGGAAGATTAAAATTACAGGTTAAAATATAAAAAGAAACAGTGAATAAATATAAGATTAAGTAGTAAAACACAGATAAAATGTATAAGCAAGTAAAACATGCAGAGCATTTAAGCAGACTCTAATAAATAATAATCAGTTAAGAAATGCGTGGGTTGGTCAAGCAGCAAGACCAACCTAAAATATTTTGGATAACTACATAATTGGCCACTGCATTTTCGGGTATATACCACAAAGCCGGTACTTGGTTGGTTCCTAAAATGGCTTAGAAAAACGCCCTGTTGGGCCTGGCCCGGTACAGTGGAAACAGGCGCATACTGTGAACGTTTGGTAAAATTACCAGGAAATTCCGATAGTGGAAACACGCCTGTTGAGGTCAAAACTGAAATATTTGGCCTAAATGCAAACTGTAGAAAGCTAACACGGTACAACCCCCTTAAAACACCATCCCAACTGTGATGCATTGTGGTGGCAACATCATGCTGAGGGAATACTGGTGTAGCTAGTCAGAGTGGATGGGAAGAAAACCATAGAAGCTGGAAAATGGTCAAGACTGGGGCAGACACTTGCCTCCCAGCAGGATAGTGCTGGATGGGGAATAGAATGGCTTAGATCAAAGCAAATTCATGAGTTATCCAGATGGAGATCCAATTAAGAATTTGAAACAACAAAATGAAAACTGATGTTCACAAACAATCTAGATGTGCAAATGTGGTAGAGGACTCGCAATTGTATTTACAGCACAAAGTGGTTCTATAAAGTGTTGAATCTATAGAAACGGAATATAAGTGCACACCACACTTTTCAGATTCTTTATTTTGGAAAAAAAACTTTTGTAAACTATGCATCATTTGCCTTAAACTTCACAATTATGCATAACTTTGTTATAGACCTTTACATAAAATCCAGATAAAATACATTGAGGTTGATGGCTACAATGTAAGAAATCTTGGAAAAAGTTAAAGGAGTATGAAAACCTCAGCAAGGTACTGTATGCATTTACACAAACTGTACAGTGGATATATGGGATATGGTTTCTTTTTATGGTTCTGTGCATTTGAATAAAGCCATCATTATTTTCATTTCAACCAATTTGTGTCAAACTTCTGTTGTACTTTGCTGATTGTGTTGAACATCTAGAAAGAGGGAATAAAATAACAAGAGACAGTTCCACAATACTCACGGTCCTCTTCACTATTGTCTCAGTACCTATGAATACCATAAAGCTTGTTTGTGCACTCCTCATTTCCCTTTGTTTAGTTCCTGTAAGTGGCAAAACTACCTTCTTGCACATCACATAGAAACCAAAAACTTGCTTTCACTTAGCTAATTTCACTTAGCTGCCAAAGCAGTTTGCAGGTAGAAGTTAAGATATGCCAGATGTATTTTTGGACAGATAAGTTCCTTAATGCTTGCCTTACTCAGGTTATAAACATGTTGCTGGAGGGCCTTGTTCCAACGCTGTGAGTCTTCAGTATTCTGGGTGGTAGCTGTGTAGGTCACATTCTCTCTTTGAGCCTGCATGCTAATGATAATTTGCTGCCCGTGGACAGGATCTCTTTCAGACATGTGCAATCTGGTGTCCTGAGGGGAGAAAAAACACAGAGATTGATTTATTTTCATGTTTAATTTAGATTTCTGAAAAGTCTTTTGCAAGAACATCCACTTTAATATTACATGATGCCAAGGTGGTAAAGATGTTTACAATCTAATGGAAAAATAACCCTGCAGGTCTAAATTCCAGTCAGCTAAGGCTCACGGCAAATGTTCTCTAACAAATCTCCAAGGTCTTCACAGATCAGCTGTATTTATACTGAGATTAAATTACATACAGGTGCTTCCTCCAAACCTGATGTTGCTATCACCAGGTTTCACAGTGCAAATAGGGTATTCAGGGAGACATGCAGTGCTAGTTTTTGGTTTGTTCAGTTTTGGTTTTATTTGCTTTGATCAGACCAGAGCACCTTCCTCCTCAAGCGTTACCTTGTTCACAACATGGCATGTGGCAAACAACAAATTGGATCTCCTAATGTTGTTTTTTTTCCTGGTTTGTGGTTGTAATATGACAGAATTGGGAAAAGTTCTAAAAAATAATAAACACGTTGGATCATTGTTGCATCCTTTACAGTACCAAGAATTGGAATGAGCCTCCTCCATGATTTCTGAGACATGACAGTTCACCCTGTCAGTATTTCTGTTCGTTGAGAAGGGTCACGTTTTTTTGTGATCGCGTTTGGAAGAACTCGTTTGGTAGGAAAAATACAAATGAAAATACAATAAGCTGGGGGAAAAAGCCTTGAAATATAATCGCTTTTTTCACTTTTGGATTTGAAATTGAGCATGGCTTTTATATGTAAAATTAATAAACATAGCTTTACCCAAGTCGAACTATATACATCTCAAAGGTTTATCTTTCATCGAGCCCTGCCATTAAACTAACAATGTTTAATGTTCAAGAGCTAGGAGAAAAGATCCCGTTTAACAATCCCTGTTTCTCAGAGCAGCTTAGCAAGCAGGTTATGCCAGTCTGTGATTGATGAGGAGGGATCGGATTCCCAATGCTGAATGAGTAGCCTCACATTTAACATGACAGTTGTCTAAAACCATTGAATCTATAAAAGTTAACTTTCTCTTTAATGCTTAAGGAAAATAAATGAAAAAATATACAGAAATTAGAATATGCATTCTGTTTAGACATGTTGATCAGTTTAAAAAGTAACTTTTGGAGAAAAAAAAACAGGTATGTCTGTATTACTTTTTTTATTGGTCTGATGTAATGTTGTAATCTTAAACATGTTTTCATCAGTTTTAAGTGGAAAATCATCATAATGACCAGATATAAAAGCTTCAAAACATCAATATGTGTGTAATTAGTCTATATTTCTCACATAGTGAATTGAGTTACTATTATGCATTAACATCTCAATAATATTCCAATTTATTGAATAAATGTATACAAAACTACATCAACACAACGTTTCCCAGGACAAATAACTATATGGCTACAATTAATAAAAAATGTCACGTCCTTGCACTATTGAGTAGTCAGGTATGCGAGAAGTTAATGAACCCTATTTAAGGAACTCTTGCTCTTCACTCTCACTTCCTCAGTTGTTTTACATTGATGTACTGGAATGTAGTTGTTAGCCTTTGGGGGAAAAACAAGCAAAGTTTGAAATGGGTTAAAAAGGTATAACAAGGAAAACGGTTTGAGAATTTGTCATTGTCTAAGTCAAGGTTGTGGTGCATTTCACAGATAAAGCTGTCTGCAGGTTTCTGGTTTAAACTGGTCTTTTTGACGTCATTGGCTTCTATGTTTTCCAGAACTGTACAGATTAACAATGAGATTATTCTCTCAAAGTGCACAAAGCTTTTCTCTATTCATTGTTCTGCAGGCAGTATCTGTCATGAGCCCAATCTCATGGTACTTCTCAACAAAAAATTTACACAGTCACCAGGGTGTTTTGTAAATTTTCTGCTGAAAATACTGTATAGCATATGTACATTTAGGATTATTTCATTTTTCTTACCCAGTGATTACATACATTTGAAAAATATAGTATTTTATGTCTGAAAAGTGAGAAATCCGAGTTAGAGCAAACATACAGTAGTTATCCTTTCATCAAGATACACTCCATCAAGATACACAGGAAAGAATGTGTTTGCATGAGTTTTCATATCAGTGTCTGTCAAACTGGCAAAAGCCAAATATTAGGAATCTCTATTTGTAGCCTCAGTAAAGCAAAAACTCTAGGTGGGTCTGATGTGAAGCGAAGAATAAATATGTGGAAAAGCACCTCATGCCCACTTGTATGTATGGTGGAGGACCTATGATGGTCAGGGCCTGTTTCTCTTTCAAAAAACACAATAAACTTAATATTGTTCAAAATTTTAATTAAAAATCACATTAACTCTACTATTAAACTGATATTGGGTCATCATTGGGTATTTTCTCAATGTCATTGTCAAGTTTATTTATATAGCACATATGAAAATATAAAAGGTGTGTGGATGTTAAGGAGATCACATAGGGAGGATACAACTTTTTAAGTGAGCATTAAAATGTAGCTACAGTATTTTCTTGCAGCCATTCCTTGATTCATGAAGATCAACAAACATCTGCCTTACTTAAATGGTGTGTTCTCTGTTTTCTTTTTTTTTTTTGCAAGAGTGGTTGAGAAAATATTTTTTTACATTCTATATATACACAGGTGAAACTGAAAGTCATGGGTTACAAAACAAATGTTCACAAAGGTAAAATAAACAAAAAAATGTTAGTTATTTTATATGAAAACTAATTTTGCACCAGTACATTTGTAAAGGAAGAGAAAAAGCTGCTTCTTTCTATAACACTGAATAATTATACTCAAATCAAAGGTGTGATTTTCTGTGGGAAATTATGTTACTGAAAAAAAAAAAAAAGATTAATCTATTTATGGCTAGTACATGAATAAATATAACTAAGGGGGCTTTTAAGTGTGGAGGATCCTTTAGGTCAATATAAAAATACTTACTCTCACTGTCTTATGCGTGTATCTAACTGACAGAATTAAGTTGACAGTCTGACCATTGAATAAAGACATTTTAACAACTATTTTATCATTAAATACTATAATTATTTATAACTAAATATGATGGTAGTGAGTACCTGGAATCAAGTCATAAATGCTCGCAGCCAAAACAGCTTTGTTCTTCTTTTTTCTCTATTTGTTTATTTACTCACTAGTGCACTCTAGTGGCCTTGGCATGTAATCATAATATATCATATTTGCCCATCTCTGCAGACGTCATATTCTGACTGCATGTTTAGAACCAACCTTTGTGATGGGGATTACAAGCAAAGGCTTGTCCTTAGACTCCAGGTCTTCTTGACATTGATAACAGAGAAGAGTTTGGCCCATCAGGATACAACAACAGTTTTCCCAATGATCTACGTCCTCCTCAAGCTGAGTGAGGGTATCAAAAAACACACAGTAAAGCTGACGAGGTGTAAGAAAATCAGAAAAAAAGGGAGTTGTGACTGGTGGTAAAATGTAAAAATATATAGTCACCTTGACCTCAAGTCGACCACTTATTACTGTCTGAATCATGCATAGAGGCTGAGCAACTAAGCGACAGCACATTTTTCCATACAGAGGCAACCAGAATGAACTCTCTTCTAAAAAAAAAAGAATAGATGAGAAAGAAAAACAATTTAAAATGTTTTAAAACATATAATATGAGGACAAAGACAGGAGATTAAAGAAGGAAATCACCTGTAGCTGAAACCGTTAAATCGTGAGTCTTGAAACCTTCTCTGACATGTTCAATACTCAATGTTGTGTGAGCCAACAGGTTATATTTTGGTCCCCTGTCAATGCAAAGAAATTGACACAATAAGGGCTTTTTCCCCCCTCTTATTTAAGTGTGTTTCAAGGAGAATCACCATGCTCACAGGGCAGGCTGATGAATTAAAGGAGATGAAACATGTCCAGGTCTTATGTTCTCTGCACACGAGGAAACAAAGCTGCATGCAGCCGCAGACTCAAACGCAGCTCGGATCTTTTTCCCAGAGGAGCATCCCAAGGAGCTTCCCAGGAAGCTCATTCTCCTGGGAGCTGGAGATGCCAGAGAGAAATCCTCAACCACCCAGCTGCTGTACAGCTCAGCACGAAGTTGAAATCCTGGAGCCACCTTGTTGCTGTGCAGATATGAATGGTTTAAAAAATATATATATACTATGCGTAAACCAGAAGTACTCTGCTGAGTTTCGGCAGTAATTTGTCTTACAATATGATTGCGTCTTCAAAACAGATGTCAGTCAACGTCCTGTCCACCATCACCAGATCAGTGTCATAGATCTCTGTGCCGCACTGAAACAGGCAGAAGACCGCACAGCGATGCAGCTCTGAAGAAAGAAAAATGGATTTTATAGTTTGTGATGATTTTGCAGTTGAAACAGTTTTTGCAAAAAGATTGGAAAAACTCAAATGAAAAATCCATCCATCCATCCATAAATCCCCTCTTATCCTTGCAGGGTTGCTGGTGTCTATCTCCAGCAGGGATTGGGCAAGAGACAGGGTAATATCCCAGACAGGTTGCCAGTCCATTACAGGGAAACACAGAGACACACAGGACAAACAACCATGCACACACACACACACACACACACACACTCAAGAGCAGTTTAGAGAGACGAATTAACCTAACAGCCATGTCTTTGGACTGTGGGAAAATGCCAGAGTACCTTTAGAGAGCTAACGCATGCACAGGGAGAACATGAAAACTCCTTGTAGAAAGATCCCTGGCCTGGATTCAAACCCATGAGATTCTTGCTGCAAGACAGCGATGCTACTAACTGTGCCACCATGCAGCCAATGGAGATTTCAATTTTTGTCAATTTTCAGTGTGCGAATATTCTGCACAATAAAGTATTTTTTGCCATCATCTCTACCAGCGGCACCAATAAATTTCCCCAACATCTGTAGGCTGATCAGACAATTGCCTACCTCCTTTGTTTTTGAAGTACTCTGAGTCTTTCCACATGAGGGGGATGCGCAGGTCTACAGATTGCAAATTAAGAAGTCAAACATGCGAAAGTTTGTTGCAGCTAATTTTCCATAATTATACAAAGACATTTTGATACACTTACCTGAAAGTGATATTTTCCCAGTACATGGCACGGCATCTTCAGATGTTCTGCTGGTAAATGCATCAGTAATCAACCATTCGCTTTCAGAAAATATAGAAAACAGACATACTGCAGATGTAAACAGTGAAAACAGAAGAGGAAACAAATGTTGTGTTTAAAAAAAAAGAAAAGCCTTTTTCTACTCTAAAAGAAACAAAAATGTTTTAAGCAGTATTGACACATCAGTTACACATTCATGCTTCACACACCTGAAGCTATAACTTCTAAATGGAAATTCTGGATGCATCCATTGTTTAATATAAATACAGCTCATGCATCTCCAAGTAACCTCGCCTGACATCTCGTACTTGGCACAGGCCTTGCCTTTTTTCCCCAAAATTATATCTTGTCTTCGGTTTAAAAACAACCATAAAACAGACTTTTAAGCTCCTCATTTACATGCATCTCTCTGAGCAATTACCATTCCGTGAAATCATGCATATACTCAAACCTTGTGCTTCATCTGACCTGTGTCCTGCTCTCTCTAAGATGTGTGCTTTCCTCATCCTCTGTAGTTGGCTGAGGAGAGCCAGGATGCGGACGTTGCAGGTTAACAGACTCTTGGAGGCCTCCAGGGCTTGATCTCTCCGGGAACACGCAGCCAGCAGTTTATAGGCCCCCTCCTGCATTCGCACCTCTCTCTCAATCTGCTGCAGCACTTTCTCATCCTGTTAAAGACAAAACAATGGTATGTCTCCTGTATCTAAGTAACTCTATACCGAAAACCTGGGACACGTTGACTGAGAATAGAGCCTGAGCTTAAAAATAAAAAGACCACACGTCAAAAGCAAAATGTCTTAGGCATCTGTATTCCACTCCCTTTATTCTGACACCTCCTTAATTAAAATTCCAGTAAAACTTGAAGTTTAAAGCAAAATTAGGTTGTAAAACTACAGAGCACTGCTCAATCCACTATCTGAAAATAGAAAGAGAGCGGCACAACTACAAACCGACAAAAAAGACGGCAAGGAGACCATTAATTTAAAAAAAATCAGTCAAGAGTCTAAAGGAAGCTCTGGAGGAGCTACAGAAATCCACAGATCAGGTGGGAGTATCTGTTGACATGACAACTATTAGTGCTCATCACATATCTGACCTTTATGGAGGAGTGAAAAGAAGAAATTGTAGAAGGTCTAGCCAGGAATCCCATCTTTACCAAACTTATAAGAATACTGATAGAAATGCTATTTTATTGATGGTTGTAATGCATTGATTATGTCCATGGCATGGCAAGACCTGCTGTGAATACGTGGTTAACATAAACAGTTGGCCTTGCAAACTGAAGGTCTCCCACACTGTGTTATTTATTGCACCAAAAACAATCCAGGGTCTTTAGAATTAGTCAAGTTCAGCTAATCTTCCTGGAGTTTAAATATGAGAAGAAAAAAAAGATGATTCCTGCCTGTTGATCTAGCACCTTGAACCTCCCAGCTATTAACAAAATGCTTACAGCCATATCCTTGTATCTCATCGTTGTTGTTATAGCACATAATACACAGTGGATTCACAATGTACTCGCTGCATTAACAAATCATGTATTTGAGCTTTGGGGATCATAACAGTATTGAATAATTCAGCCATGCTGGAATGTTTGGATTCACTCTCAATGGATAATGAATAGTACATGTATCTCACTCAATTGGTTAAAATATATATATACTTTTCTCCCTTTAATATCAGTTAACCTAACGATAAATATTTTGTGATGAGTTTGAAGACCAAATGAAATATTTTTTTCTCAAATAAATTAAGACAACCTACTTTTTAGAGCATAATTCATCCGTGCATTTCAACAAATGTATTCAGCGTAGGAACTTTTTCCTCCTTTTGCTTACCTGGGTCCTCTCGGCCATGGTTCCGCTCAGCTGTGCCTCAGAGGTCTGTTCAGGCCGCACACTCTGGGAGCAGGATAATCCTGCAGCTGACTGAACCAGCGTTCGGACTGGATCTGCAGACGGAGCAGTTAGTTACTCAACAGAGATCAAAACAATCTTAAGCCTCAATACAAGAGGCTGGAGCGTGAAGGAATTAGAGTCTCAAACATTACACGGTCTCATTCAAGCAGCTCTATCGCAGGATTAATGGAGGTCCATGTACAGAGTATGTATTAATCAACTGTATAAATCAAAAACAAATTATACATGCAGATGAAAAACTTTACATATGGGGAATGGAGGTTGTTGGATGAAGATAAACATTTTAACGCTATTTTTGAATTCACAGTACTGTTGAAATATTATGTGCTTGTTCTGAAGGGTAAACGCTAATTCCTGTGAAAGGATCAATGGTACCTTGAATAACTGGCCTGCGTTGTTGCATTGTGTAACACAGTTCCTACTAAGAGCTCAGGGTGGATTCATTGTCAGCGGGGGTTTTTTTACTGCCTGGTCACTTTTTAAAGTTGCGGCTGAAGAAAGAAGAAAAAAAGAAATAAACCCCCGATCAAAGCCAAACCCAGAAAAGAACTTAAAATTATTCCCATTTCGTGCTGAAAGATCATAACCAGGTTGAAACCAGAAACAGGAGCAAGAAACCAAAAAAAAAAAAAAAAAGTTAACATTGACTGTAAAGTTTGAAAAAAGCTCCATAAAGTCTACTACTCATCACTACTTAATGGCAAATGTCTTAGGGCGTTACAGGATTGTGAGGTCGACAAGCGGGGCATCTCGCAAGACCCCATTGCTGCAGAGATTGAATGGAATAAAAAACCATGAGGTGGGATCTGTGAGAGAGGGGCTTAAAGAACAAAAAGCATTATCAGAGGCGATATCCCCTCCCACTGCTCAAACCTACCCATCATTATCTTGGAGCTTTCTCTACCAGTGAAGCTATGGAGCACCAGGTTGTGCAGGGGCTTTAAACTACAGCTGGCTATATGGAGATGTTGCAGCGGGGGCCTTCATCTGTGGAGCAAAAAGTCAGACCAGGACTTTAACAATGACTAAAAGCTTGTTGTTGTTGTTGTTTTTTGCTTTAAATGATTACATTTAAATATATTTTTTAAATGTTGTTAAAATTGTCATGATAAGGTTTTTAGGTAAACAAAAAAAGAAAAGAATCAAATTAATTAAAATAAAATGTTAAACATATATAGCAAATGTTTAGAGCACTTTGCTTAGATGTCTACTGATGATCCAGTGAAATACAATTTTATTCTGTGAGCTGAACTATTAGGACATTGGGATATCTCAGACTGGCCTTAATAATAGTTCAGCCCAAAATTATTCATGCCTCTGGCAGATTTAGATTTAAAGGGGTCTTTTAATTTAACCAAGATATGTTTTTCTGACTGGGAGTAATTTTCATGTTTTGGAGTGACCCAACCAGAGTCCCGGTTTAAATCTGATTACAGTAATGGTTAGGAGGCATTCCAACCTCAAAGACCTGAAGCTTATTACAACAAAGATGAACCTTCGTCAAAATACCAGTGGAAGCTGTGATGATGCAGAGCTCGGTATCAATGAGCTTTTGAATAAACCCAGACAAGTCGGAATCTTAAACTGCCTTCAGCTATTATTCTGAACTAGTTTCTCAACAAAAGGCTCAGACATCGGTCTCGACACCTTCACAGCAAGGTTTGCAAAAAACAGGAAATGCCAGGACAGATAAAAGCATTAGGGCAGCACTGACAGATGCTTTCTTCATTTGCATTGCAGAAGATAACACAAATGACATTTCGTTTGTATTTGTGATTGATTAATTGCTTTTTACAGAACGTAAAAAACCTTTAAAGTGACATTTATATAGTTGTGTAGTTATGTCTGTTCAGGCTTGAAAATAAGCCGGAACATATTTGCATCTACACTTTTAAAAACATGCCCGGAGAGTACTCTGAAAGAACTCCGAAAGCATCTACATTTTTTTATTTTTCTGTTCCGTCCTCTTGTAACTAGATCACCATGGTTGCATGTTAGCATCATATGAAGGCCATGGTATATTCTCTGAAGTATTGCTGCCATAAACTATATATATAATAAGTTTTGTTTTTCTTTCTTGTAAAAACTATTCATGGAACAACATCCTGTGTTCTCAAAGTAGAGTTCCCTGAATAGAGCAGCTGCTGCTCCACATCAAGAGGAACCAGTTAAGGGGTCTTAGGCATCTAGTTAGGATGCCTACCTGGAAAGATGTTCCGGCCATGTCCCCCCGGACACTGGAGGGACTGTTTCTCAACTAGTCCCCTAGAGGACCTGGTTTAAGCGGCCAAGGAGCGGGATATCTCTGCTCAGACTGCTGTCCCCACGAATTGACCCTGGATAAGCGGATGGAGGGATGGCATTAAATGATCAACTGACTTATTTTATTAGAATTGGACTGCAATCAATCTGAATCTGGCCCCAATTTATTTTTTAAATAAATATGGTGTTACTCCAAAGCAGAGTATAAAAACAAAAAACAGAAAATGCTGGGGAATTCAAACCTATCAGTAAGATTAACAAATACTCAAGTTGAGATGTTGCAATTTAAGGATTAGGGTGTAAATTACATTTAAATCACTGTAAGATACATTTAATCATAAAAAAAAGCATTTTCTTATCCTTTAGATAGAAATAGGAAGAAATACTCTGGCAACTCAATGTGGATTGTTTTTCCCCAACATCTTTTACAGATCCAGATTGCAACAAATTCCACACTTAAGAAACACTGTAGTTATATGATTTCATAGGAACTTCACAAGGTAGAAAAAAATGTGTATATTATATATATATATATATAGTCATTTAGCAGATCATTTGCAGTGTGCTTAAACGAGACTTTCAATTTAAAATATTACCCTTATTTATTTTCCCAATTTAATTAGTTTTTCCGACATAAACACCACAGAGGTACAGGAAGACACAAAATATGAAAGTAAATACTGATTTACAATACATATACGTACCAAAACACAAAAAGATAATGAACAGAACTCAATGGATGAAAAAAAGGGGGGAAATGCTGCCAAAATACATACACTGCTAAGGCACTTGCAGAATGATCAGAAAAATTGTAAACCAAAAACACCCTAGCAGATGAAGGAAAGTCCCAGTTGTCTGCTAACAGCCTGACAGATCCACCAGATAGCAACCCAGCCATGGTCTCAAACATCAGCATCACTTTAGATTGTACTCCTCCTGACCTGTAAACAGGTTGCTAAGCTCTTCAGATTTAGCATTCACATACATAGGAGCCACAAGCGGGCTGGATGACAAGCGTGTAGGAAAGTAGAGAATAAAGAAACTTTTTTTTTTAAGTGAGTGCTTGAAGCAGGGGTCCCCTGTATTATAATTACTAATAAATAAGCTTTATTTCTTTATTTGTTGGGCAAAGAGGTCCCAGATTCTTGCATATCTCAGGCTGACATTATCATAAATAGATCAGACACAATCCAGTCGTTGATGGTTTTATTTACACATCATATTTCAGCTGAACCTTTAGTACAGTAACAGTTGATCACAGAAAGTAAAATAAAATTGAAAAGCATGTTTCTTTAGTTTCATTTATTGAAGGGAGATTTGTTGCTTATGTTAAATCATAAAGCATTTAAGTACTACAATGTTGTTGGGGGTCTTCTTAAACATTCTGCCATGTTTCAGAACCTTTAACAGGAACATATAAGTTACTAAATCTGTAACATTACTTTATTATTTTGTGGTAATGGATGTTGAAGTCATTCTAAGTTTGTCATCTGTAAGCCCCCTAAATGACATCAAGTACACTGGATGTTCCAGTCGGAAACATTTAAGTAGCTAAAGGTATCAAATATAATATTCTGAATGCTTATCTGTACAAGTTACTCATCACACACATCTACAGAACCTATCGAAATGTTTAAGCATTGGATCTGTTCTATTTTACAGAATAATTTTTTTTTTTTTTTGTACAAACATGGCTTCTCCTTGTGGAGTTAAGTTTCAATCTGAGACCAGTGATTTGGTCTCAAGTCTGAACACGGGTATACACATGGAGAAAAGAGGTAAATCCGTTCTACTTTACATTATATACATATACATTTTCACAGCTGGTTTATGAAATCTGAAGCTCAGTGTGTAATGTCAGCTGATGTGTATTCAGTCTATATTGTTTTGTCAGCCATATTTAGAGTTTCACATTCTTATTTGAACAAATTGAAGTTAAAATGAAAATCACATTTCCGTACACTAGTATACATCTAAAGTGCTAAAGTAAAAAAAATAATAATTTTGAACTGACAGAAAAAAAAGTAAAAAGAAATTGATAAAATATAGTATAAATAAACAATTGTAGAGCTGATGCAAAAATTATTAACTGTTAATGGTTTGCAGCTTTTATCCCTCTTCCACTTCTGTGAAAATGTCACTTAGGAAGTACTGTGACACACTTGTAGGCTCCTCCTCAACAAAGCCGCTCTCCCTTTCCGGGGAAGTTGAAGCCTACAACAGAGAGCAAACGTTTAGTCTTCGTCAAGTTCATGGTGGAGCACAGAAATCAGCTTACACGAATCTGTATCCTCCTTACCATAGATGCGGAACTCATATGGACATCCACAGATGGTGTAAGGACATCTGTTGATGATTGTGTTTGTGTGGGATTAATAGAATTTGAGGTGGAGACCTTAGGTTTTGAAGAAGACATCTGAGGTTTCCCCTTATTTCCCGTAGTGGCTGCTTTTCTACTCGGAAGCTTTCTTGTTTCAGCAACATTCGCTTCAGAAATGTCAGAAGCAGGAACTTTGGCTTTGCTGTGATTATTGAAAAAAAAAAGTAAATTTTTTTAATTACAACTAATAGTTTTCAAGATGACAATCAGATGAATTACTCCGATTTTCTACCTCACCGACTCAAACGAGTTTTCTTGTCAGCTAAATCATCATCATTTGTTTTGTTTGGCTCAGCGATGGAGCTCTTTAAGACTTTTGGCTCCACGGAAAGTTCAGGATGGTTTCCCTCTGCTTCCAAACTCACCTCAGAAACACTGCAAAGGGAGAAAAAGGTATGGGAATCAGATAGAAAACATCCCAATCTTCCCTGGATGGAGAACCAGTACTTACCTTGACTGTTGTCCTGATGCACCTGTTGCAGGAAGATAAGAGAGGTTCTCAGCTCCACTCGCTTCCATTTCCCTTGCTGAGGAGACTGGGATCTCCGTCAGAGAAAGGATGAAAAAGGGTTCATCTGGATCTGAAGGCACTTGCTCTGGCAGCACTGAGAGGGAGAGAGGCATAATTCAGTCAAAAACCAACAGGAAGAGAAAGCAAACTTCAAACAAAATGATGTGAGTAGAAGAAAATCTCTGATTGACTTACTCTCTGACAGGAGTGAATCTCTCTGAATCCCTTCGGTACTTGATGTTTTATGCTAGGATTAAAGGTATCAAAGGGAGAAATTTGATGGAAAGTAGCAGCATCTTAGCATGGTACAATCCATCCTTGATCAAAGTGCTGACTTTTAAGGATTCAAGGAACTTTTATTGTCATACCATCTCATGTTACATGTGATGGTATGAAATTAGGACTCAGGTCCGGAATTATATGCCATTTAAATTAAATTAGTGGGAAATTTTTTTTTTTAATAAATGTAATAAATAAATAAAAATAAATGTGCTCTACAGGACACAGCAGGAGTTCAGCAGTCTAACAGCTGCAGGGAAGAGCTGTTATTGAGCCTGGTGGTCTTTTAGTACTAGAAAGCATGCTTCTCAGTCTTATTTAGTCAAAGGAGGTTCTACAGTCTTTGTAAAAGTATTCACACCTCTTCTGCTTTTCACATTTTGTAATGTTACAACGACAAACTTGAGGGGATTTTATGTTAGGATGGCTAAACCGTTACCCTGGTCTTGATCTTCATGAGATTATTTTTTACAGCTGGATTTACATTGTGATCAAATCACAGAAAGGTGAACCTTACTTCTATATTAGATGACTTCTAAAGCCAAGTTAGTTGCACTGAATTATATTAAGGAGTGACAAGGTAAATGGATCAGAATACAACTGTACACCACTTTTTAAAATGTATCAATTATTAATTTATTTTTAAAACCATAACCTTTCTCTTTAGCTTCACAACAATGTGCTACTTTGGGTTGGTCCATCATATAAAAATAACCATAAAATACACTGGCAAATGTGGTTGTAACATAACAAAATGTCATGAAGGCAGTGTATACTGACCTTAATTGCTACAATTTCGTTAAGATTATAGATTATACTTATAAACTATAACATATATTAGATCCTAAAGCCATATTTTAAAAATGGAGGTTTTCTTTTATTTACTTTAGAAACATGACTGATTACATATTAGAATGCATGTCTACTGCAGTTACATTCTATAAAAATAATCATTATTTTCAGGGCAATTACTTTAAGAACACTAACTCTAACTAACTTGCAATGAAAGATCTAAAATATTCAAAGATGCACTATATTATATTCTTTATTATAGAAGGGGGTCAGCAATTTACAAACCAAAAAGCCATTTTGGCCCTCAGATCAACTAAATAACACCAAGTTAAAGTCGCAAATGTAATGTGGTCTTTTGAAAAAAGACAACTTCTAATATTTGATAAATATCAACTACAGGAAAAAAGAAATGTGATTTCTATTTTAAGTTTATTTTAGGAAAACTATTGCAAAAAAAAAAGACGGATAAATTTTCTTCTATGGGATGTTAATATTTGCCGAAAATTATGTATTAAAAAAAAGCATATTTTCCAACCTAATGACAATTATTGCTACATTTAGTGTTGCTGTGTTATGGAAATTCAATGTTAGTATTTTATGGGGGGAAAAACTGAGAAACTGCTAAACCCTGCATTTGTTATTAGATACTAAGAGCCATTGTGGAGGGTCCAAAAAACCACAGGTTTGATAACAATGAAAAGTAAAAACGATGTAACTACAGCTGTCCAACTCTAGAGGGCGCCCATTGTTATTGTTCAAAGTTAATTATTACAACAACAATAAATTCCAATTAATGACATTTAAAAACCTCAAGTACTGGCTGTATTGTTGAGACTACTGCTTTTACTTTTTTCTCAATTGCTCAATTAATTTTAAAAGGCAATGACGGTGTGAAATGTATTGATACAAAAAAATATTAATTTCACTTTTTATGTCACCGACATCCTGAAGATGCACATTTCAAAATGGGGATGTTTTAAAGAGCAGTATTTTATGTATGTGGAGCTTTAGCTGCAGTGACATGCAGTTGCCTAAAGAAAAGGCAGAAAAGTTGTAAATACTTTCCATCATCACTTTTACCATCACCTTGGATATCACAAAATATTTTTATAAAATTTTAAATTCATATTGCCCACCACTTGTATAGACCTCATAATGTAAAAACTGCCCAATAAGTGAAAAATCGACTCTTACATATGTATGTTACGATAAATGAGACATTAATGCTTTTCATACACCAGACAAGTCTTAAACCACTACTAGTCCCAAAAACTGATTGAGGCTGCCAAGTATCATATTTTACATCACAAAAGGCCAGTCTATATTTATGATAAAAATGAGGAATGACCAGAAAAAGAAGCATGTTAGGGTGGCTCATTGAGAATAAATGTAGTTAGTAAAGAAGCATATTTATCCTACCTCATTAGAAGATTGTTGTGTAAAACCACCATGAGAAGAATGAGCATCATTTGAACTCAAGTCTTTTTCACTTAGTTTCTCATTGACTCCTTTTTCTGGTCCCAGGGTCTCAGCTCTGAGTTCAGATACAAACTTTTGATCACCAGAAGAACTAAAAGCTTGCGAGGTAGTGCCGGAGTCTATAGAAAAGAAAAATAGTTTAAATCCTGTTAGCTAGTAAAACTAACCTGGGAGGATTGCTTCGAGAACAGGAAAACCATGGAACCTGTTTCTACTGATTGGGTATCTTGGTTGATTGGGTTTTCAACTGTCTGGGTTTGCTGAAGACGACTGCTGCATCGTAGGTTGGGTTTAGGTTTAATGAGCTTCCCTCTATGAGCTTGAGCAGCTTTTCCAGAGTTCTTAGAAGAGTCGATCAACTCTGATGGTGCTAGATTACTGCATTAAAAGAGTAAAATAAAGCAGAATTAATGGAAAATGTTTTAATTACTACTTAAAGCTTTACAAATCCACAAAATAAATTAATGTTTGAGGACATTTATGTCTTACCCTTGAACAGATGAGTCTTTGTTACGAGGTGAGGGACTAAGATTAGAAGTTGACGGGGCATCTGTGATTCCAGTTTGAGCAGCAACTGTTTGGATATTTGAGCTGTAAACTGTTAAAGGTATATCCAAGTAGCATTCCCCACATGAAAGTCTATCTGGGTCTGCTGGGTCATTATTTGAGATTTTGTCCATATTTGATTCCGTTTGTTGCCCCAATGTAGCAGTTGAGGACATGTCTTTAATCTGGTCTTTAAGAGGTCCACAAGATTCATCGGACTGAAGCTTTCTCACTGTAACTCTACAGCTTGATTCAACATTGAGCTTGGGTTTGATTTTGGAAAACCGCTGCCTTCTTTCAGGCATAGTTTTTTCTGTGACAACTGAACTTGAAACTTCTCCTGTATTTGTCAGTACCTTTTCCTCAGCTTTTCGATTTTCTTCACCGGCTGGGCTCTGAGGATTTCTTACAAGCTGCATGGTTGCTGAGTTTCCTGTATTTGATTGTTCACTTTGAGCACAGACAGGCAAGTTTCCCACAAATGCAGACGGTTCAGTCTGGTCTTGTACTGAATCACCTATATCCGAAACCGTTCCCTCTTGTAATCTGATTAATGCTGAATCAACTGTTGGTGCAACATTCATACTCTCACTTGCTCCACCCTGAGGTGTCAGTTTTGAATCTGCAAACTCAGAATAGTTCTCTTTTTCTATAGTGGTCTGCTGTACATTATGTTGGGGTTGGACTTCAGATTCGACACCTGCTTTGAACCTTACAGGTCTTGAAGTTTGTGACAAATTTGGTTTAGGTTTTTGTGATCGACTCCTTTTAAACAAGTGAGCAGGTGAGACTTTATCCTCCTTCTGTCTAGCTTGCAACTCTTCAGAGGGTGTAAAGCAAGCAGCAGGATTGCTGCTTCTTTCTAGATCAGATGCTGAATTCAGGTTTGACCCATGGCCAAATTGTGGTTCTTTAGCTGTTGGGTCAGTCAGTGCTTCGTTATTACTAGAGGTGAATGCTGTGATAGCAGGAAATATGAGGGTTTCATTGTATGTTGATTCTTGTTCTTCAGTGGATTGCTCCTCACTTCGCTCAGGTTTGACATTAGGGTTTTGTTTCTTTGTTTCTAATACTGCTAAATGTATACCTGTCCAATCATCAGAGTTTGTCTCTTTCATTTTTGAAGGTCTTACAGAGGATTCAGATGTAAGTGGTGTTGTTAAATCCAATGCAGGATTTGTATTTTCGCTTTGTTTTTCAGAAGATGGGCTGCATGTTGGGTTTGGGTCCAGTTCTGCCACTGTCTGTTCAAGGTTTGTGTGCTTCTCTGACTGGTTTTCTGTTGTCTGAGGGTTAAACTTAGCGACTCTTGATGTTGGAGGTATGTTAGGTCTGGGTTTGATTTTTGATAATCGATTCTTCCTCGGTTGTCCAGCAGTTGCAGTTACACCATCAGGTTTGAAGGCAGCCTGCAGGTCAAGTCTGACAAACACTGCAGGTTCACTGCATTGGTGTAGGACTGGGTCAGAATCAAAATTTGTTGGGCTAACATGTGATGTCAATGTATCACTGCAACTAATTTCACTTGTTTTATTGTGAGATACTGAATCTTTATCTGTTAACTTGGAAACTGAACTTGAGTCACTACTGGTTTGCTTTTTACTTTGCTCAACTGGAACTTCAATAAAGTTCTGGCTCTGTCTGGAACTCTGATCCGATGCTGCCTCTACGTCAACCCGATCCACAAGCTCAGCATGTGTGTTTTTCTTCTCAATTGTAGACTGCTTTGCTTCTGTTACATGAATGGGGTCCAAAGCTACTATTGGATTCATCCTAGAAGCACAATCAGTGTCTAAAATTTGTTGTTCAGAAGTACAAACTGTTTGCAAGTGAACTTCTGTTGACTTTGTAGGCAATTCTGGATTTGGACCAGGACTTTTGATTGCTGTGTCTTCTGTGGATTGAGGTTTAGTCTTCATAGCCCTTGAAGTCTGTGTTAGATTGGGTTTGGGTTTAACCTTTTCCAATCGGCTCCTTTTTAACTGACTAGCAGATGAAACTTTACCGTCTTGGTTAATAGCTGATATTTCTTCAACAGGAGTGATACGAGCAGAAGAAGTACAACTTTCTTCTAAGGATGGAGCTAAATCTACATTAGATTCTTGTTCAGCTTGTGATTCTAAACTGGACTGAACTTTAAGTGTATTCTGACCTTTTTCTTTATGGGTCACTTCAATGTTTGTTATTACCCCCTCTGGAGGGAGCTCCTTTGTTGGTTTAAAACTAGTAGATGGGGTTTCAACATCGTTTCTGGTTTGAGTTTGGGATTCTGGGTTTGAAGTAGTAAGTGGGCCTGTCATTATACTCTCTTTACTGGTCTGAGATTTATTCAATGCAGCTCTTGATGTCTGTGGGAGGTTGGGTTTGACTTTTGACAGTCTACTCTTTCTAGGTACAATACCCATACTATTTTGATTGACAGGCAAATCTTGTTCAGGTGTAGGATATTTGTTGCTGCACTCTTGAAATGAGTCTGAAATCGTGCATGGTTCTGGTACAATCTGTGTCAATTCTGATTTAGATATCATAGAATTGCTCAAATCAGTCTCGGGAGGTCCATCATGAGGTCCATCTTTATGATAGGGTGAGTCTCTATCTTTGGCAGCCTCATTCCTACTAGATTCAACCACAGATGAAGAAACAGAGCAACCCTGTGTGATCAAGGAATTCACAGATTGGTCTTCTGTTATTTGAACCTCTGTAAGAGATTCTCCATCTTCTAACAATGTATCATTGGAGTCTCCTTTGGTTGGGCGTGGTTCTTCAGGAGCAACTGGTATCTCAATAACACCAATCGAGTGGCTCTCCTCAGCCTTCTGTTGTTTGGACATCTCAGTTTGCGATGTTGGCTTTGCAGTCCTTGAAATTCGCCCAAGGTTTGGTTTAGGTTTCACTTTAGAAAAGCATGCTTTTTTGGTTGATTCAGGATTATTTGAGCTCTGTGGCTTAGACTTTAAAAGAGAGTCGGATTCTTTTTCTTGTACACTCTTTAGCTCATCACACATTTGCTCACTAGGTGTGTCACTACAGCTCATTTCACTGTTTCCTGGGTTCGCACTGGCAACAGCCTCTGAAATTTCTCCACCTGTCTGATGACAAGCAGTGGACAAAGCATTTTGCTGTTGTGCATCAGGCACTATTTTTTCATCCAAGTGGTCTGATTTATTCCTGTCAACTGCCGTTCCTAGAATTGAACACCATATATAGTAATTACACTCAAATATAACAACATCCAAAAATAGATGAGGAACTTGCTGGGTTTTGTCGCTCTTACCTGATGTGGAACCTTGCGTGGTCAGTTCTCCTTGTGTTGACTGAGAAACGTGACTAACGTTGCCAATGGCCAAGAGGGTTTGAGCAGCCTCATTATAGCTCTCATCCTGAGAAACTGAATAATATAATAATAAAAAAACATTTTTAATTTGTCCTGAAAAACATGACGCAATTTTATTCACCAGAAGCTACAAAGACTGAACTTACAACTTACCTTCTGTTTGTTCTGAGGTAAAAAAGTCAATAACATCCTGCAACAGAAAAAAAAACAGATTTGAATGTCAGCAAAAAATACTTACAATTGACACAGAACAACAGTTGCCCCAGTTGCACTTCTTTATCTAAACATTACACAATGCTTTACAAATATATTCATACTCCTAAAATCTTCTTGAGAATTTTTAGCTTAACAACCACAAAAAATAATTTTCCTTCCACTTCTCAATTAGGCATCATTTGTTCAAGGTCAACGAGTACAAATACTTTTGCAAGGCACTGTATGTAATAAATGTAACACATTGCTAAATAGGCATGTTATTTGATTTTCTAGACAACACAACTAATTTATGCCAACACTATTTGTCTGATGCTATGAACCATGTTATGGATCAGCCAGGCTTAGAAAGGTTAATTTCTAGCATCATCTCACTTAAAACTGTTGGGCTCTATTGGTATCACCTTAACATTTGAAGGTCTTAGGTATTTCACAAAACCACCTAATAAGTCATAAAACAACAAACCAAATTAGTGCATTTAAAGTGTAAACAAATAAGTTAACACAGTATAATGCACTTGATCAACACACTGGATATTTGAGGTTAAACTCCAGAAAAAATATGTAAAATAACAGTTGCAACTGGGGAGTAAAATTAAAACATGCTAAGATTTAAGCACACGTCACTTACAACCAGCAGGTCCAATTGATGATCACATGCCTCGGCAGCGCCTGTCTCATGTTGTGTCTGATGACAAGATGAATCAGGACACAGTGCATCTTGGGAGATGCCCAGCATATCAGGCATACTGGCCAAGATATCAAGCTAATTAAGGGATGTGAGGAGTCAAGAATGGAGGGTTTAAATTAAAATATGTAATGGAAAATATGCATAAAGGAAAAAAATAACTGAAACACAAACAATGTTTGAAGGAGGAATGAAAATGAATGATGCGTCTCTGTGCCATTCAAATGGGAATTTTCTACTCCATACCTCGGCCATAGGGTCATCCACTTCGGAACTCTCCGTATTCAATGAGTGCAGGCCAGAAGAAACAATGGCAGACATGTCCTTACTGGAGCTGCAACCTTGATCTTGCCCCTCTTCATCCTCTTCATCAGTGAAGTCTGACTTGGAGGATATGAGAGTAACCAGTTTGGCTTTTTTGGGCTTTGGATCAGATTGTGACTTCAACGATTTGCCTCTTTTAAGAGTACACTTGGATTTGGATTTTGAGGCTGATGTAGTTTCAGCTTCAGAGGAGTGCAATTCATCTTTGCTAGGATAAGCAAAGACTGATGTTGGTTTGGGGACTCTTCCATATCTACAAATCAAGTGGACAAAAGTAAATTATACTAAAAGTAACTTGCAAATCAAAATTTATCAGATCGGTCTCTTCTATTATTTATTTTGGCAAATTATAGAACATTTTACCTGGTGGGTCCTTGATGCTTCATTGTTGCCTCTTCCTCTTCAGAAGAAATGTCATCACCAGCAGACTTTTCCCTACTTTTGCATTCATTTGATTCATTTTTATCTTCCTAAAATATAACCAAAGCTCATAATAAGAAAAATTTACAATATTTTATTTTATTTTGTAATATTCTGTAAAAATGTTCTCACATTTTAATGGCTCTAAATAAATACTAATTACCTGTTCTTTCTGGGGTTCTTCACTCGTAGTCATATCTCCTTTGTCTGATTCAGTTTTCTCCATTTTTCCCATTTTACCTCGCTTCAGGCCCAAAGGCAGTAGTGGTTTTGGTGCTCTGGCTCGTGAGAGTTTGGCTGGCTTGATAACTGTATCCTTGGCTGTGTTTATGTTTGGAATCTTTTCAGATCTAAATTTTAGGGCAAAACAAGAAGTTTGAATTTCAAAATAAAAAAAACTCAAAAAAGGCTCATTTTAAACCAATTGTGCAGCTTTACATTTCTGAACTGGTGTGGCCCTCAGGAAGTGCTGCCTCCGAGTCTTCAGGTACTTCACCTGAAAATATAAGAAAATAAACTAAGCAACAACCAAATTGTCATCTAGCAGAAAAGAAAAATCAAAATAACTTTTGTTGGACTACAGCCACGGTTACTGGACCAAACACAGACCTTCAGCCGTAAGAACTAATCCCACAATGCATTTCAGTTCCAACAGAAAAAAGGAGGGCTTTATGAGATATCATCACCCCTATATAAGCATAGGCTCAGTCCACTCTTGTTCTCTACCAGCCAGTCGGAGCCCAGCTGGCATTGGGTGAGGTGTGCGCTTTAAACATCCATCCTTCACTGGCGAGGGCAAGTTTCTGGAAAAAACTCATTGGATCCAAAAGACAACCTGCTGATCATTGATCAGGTAAACTGTATCCAGCAGATGGAATAAGTCCTGAACCTGACTTGTGCAAACTCTGCAGAAAGAACCTATGAATTACAGGCTACACCAGAAAAAGAAAGCCTTGCTGACACGCTGCTGCACGCTACACGAGCCGAGAGCTGCTCACCCGAGGCAGCTGAGCTGAAGGCTGCCAGCGAAAAAGGAAAGATCTGTGGGAGAAGATTGCAGAGCCGAACAGAGCTAGACAAACCAGAAGACCCAAGTTCTGGCTAACAGTGGCTAGCTAGCCCCGCACTTTGAAGCCTCACTTTTAGCACCCTTTATGTAGTTGCAGCTAACTGGCCAGCTAAGAGCTGGTTTCCTTCCTTTAACGCTGATTCCCAGAGCCACCCTTCAATGGAGATCTAAGAAAAGTTCAAGTAAGATTGTGTCTGGGTAGAGATCAAATAGCTTAGGATAGACAATTTAAAGATTGTTTTGCTGCATTTGTAAGAATTAACTCTTCAATTGTTTGAGTATAAACTGTTTTCAAAGGTTTCTGACCGTTACATAGAGTGGTTTTAAATCACGCAACATGAGTTACTCCGTCTGACCGGAGTTTTTCCTTTGTTCTTTGGTGCTAAGCTAAACATAGTGGCTATTAGCGGTGCATCATACATTAGCTCTGCACGCTTGTTCTGCTTTTTGTAGACTGCTAGCGTTCATAAACAGTAAAGATTGATACCTAAGGTATTCAAAATACAGATCGGCTTTAAAAAAGACATACCTATTGTGTCACAACACTTTAAAGAAAAATACTTTTTTATACCATATTTACAAACAAGCCCTTTAAGAGTTCGGCAGAACAGGCAAAAACAAAGACAGCTGGTGATCTGAATCAGCAGATTTCACTCTTGACTGATTCAGATCACTCAGACTGTTTTTAGATCAATGAATGCACCATACAGACTTCCAGCAACATCAGCAGAACTCTTCATTGTGGGAGCTGTTACTTAGCGATCAAGACTAAGCTACTTAAATTATCATTATGGGGTTTAAAGAAACATAAAGGGTTAGCTGTCAAGCTTCTAGAAAGGATGCTGTATTTTTTTTATAGAGGCATGTTTGTTGTTTATTCAGGCTGCTACAATGAAAAGATAGACATAAGCAGACAGCCAGAAACTGTGAAGATGCTCAGTTTATAGCATCTTAATTTTTTTTTTTTTTTTACAGTAAAGGTATGAGAATGCCATTTAACAAAAAGATAACCAAGCTAATTGCTAATAAATAATGTCAAAAACAGTTTACAATGTCACATCTTCAATAACACTCTTTGTTTTGAAATGATAGTGAAATCCTTCTTAAAAAGAAATTGGATACCAGCAACAAAATGTTTGACTGGTTCATCTCCAATATCAACTGGACATAAAAACTTTTTAACAGAATAAAGTGATTTTTTAAAATAGTCAGTATGATAAATATCCTCTTTATGACCTGTTTTGGTCTTCTTCTCATTCGGTTCTTCCGTCAAGGCCTCTGCTTCTTTCTTTCTCTTGCGCTTTTTCTTCGGCTCAGAGGTAGGAGTTTCTCCCTCGTTACACTGGTCCTCGTTCTCTTTCTCCTGTCCCTCCTCTAAGTCGGGAAATTCATCCTTATCCTCTTCCTCCACATCACTGAGTTTTTTAGCTGATTTTTTGCCTGTGAAGGTAATAAAAACAAAAAAATTTAGAAATGAGACAACCTATAAAAAAGGTACTGCACCTTTAAACAGAATGGGGAGCATATTACCCTTTGTTTTCATTCTGTCTTTCCTTTTGGTATTCTTCTCAACAAGTGACTTGAGTTTCTTTTTCTCTTTCTGAAATTCCAAAATTTTCTCCAGCAGTTTAGAAAAGTACTCTATATCCAGTTTACGCCTCTCTCCTAAGAAGCAATCACATCAACATCACTTTAAATTACATTCATCAATCATAAATCACCTAATATCATACTTGACACCCTAAACACTTACTGAAAGCTTTATCAATCCTCCAGGAATTTTCTCGCTCTTCTCTTTTGAACTTGTTCTGAAAAACAAAACAAAAAATATTGTATGTACATTTAGATCACCTGTGAGTTGCTTCTTAAATATGTCTTGCAAATACACATATTTATATTTAATAATCCTACTTTTATTTCTGATCGAACTCTGTGTGGAAACAGTTGACAGATCATAGAAAAGTCTGTCCCCACCATACTAACTGCCAGGTAGAACATGTCCGTCTCTGAAGAAAAACCAAATGCAAAAAGAAATGTCAATGTCAAATGTCAAACAATGTCAAACATTCATCAAAACACACACATTTAGCTCATTATCTACATCGGTTTAACCTTCAATTGACCACGGTTTGGAGTAACTTGATTTCCTGAAACTTGAATAAGTTGTAGTGGAGCCTCTTTCAAAGATGGGGTCTCTGTTGGATGCTGGGTTCGGCCCTTTGGCGCGCTGGACTTCCACCGTTAAACTGAGAAAAAGGTTTGATAAATCATAATCAAGAAAACAAAAGGCAACGTCATCTACACAATCCTGATAAAAAAAAAAATAAAGAGGGGAAGATAACACACTACAGAACTCTGCTTACCTTTCCTCATCAATGATCAGCGAGCCGTCTTCTGCCACTTTTACCTGAGGAACCATGAGAGACTCCTCTTGCCCTTCCTCTGCAGCACCCTCTTCCCCCTCATCCTCCTCCTCTTCTTCTCTAGAATTCACTTTGACAGAGGTGACCTCAGGTACTGCTGCTCGCTCTGTTGATCTTTAGGAATTGAAAGACATAACGGAAAGAAGTGTGTTGGCGTACAACATTTACTTAACATTAAGCAGCCTGCTCCTAAGACCTCACATTCTCTTGGTGTGGATTTCGGCCAGAGATGCATAACGTTCTGCTAAATGTTTTGTCATTTAACGTCGTTTAGCTTAAGGTGAAAACCAAAATTTAAACACTGCATTCAAAGCATTTTTTGGGTGAATGAAATAAAAGGCTGTCAAAGTTCTACCTTACCAGATTTTACGCACAAACAGAGCCACAAAGAATGTTCATGAGTCATTTCCAAGTCAAGTCTCAATTCTCTAATACCTGAACAGTGTTTTCTCCTTGGGGAAAACTTGACACATGAACAATTTACAATTCTTTATTTCTTAACATGTAATGAACAAAGTTAAAAACTATTAATTATTTGCCATATTAAGGAGTAATGTTTATTACATTTTTAATATAAATATGTTCCCACATTCCAAGAACAAATTTAAGTTAGTTAAGACCTGCTAATGTGAAATTTCAGAAGGAATCAATAAGTAGAACTTATTTTTTTTTTTTTTTTAATATATCAATGTAAGGCCGGACTGGAGGTGATGCACAGGTTAGCTCAGTTGTTAATTCCAGCTTCTTTTATTTGAGACAACTAGCCAAAATAAAAAGTTAAAATTTGTTGCATCACTTTGAGATGCTAATTCATTCTTTTATTGTGATTTGTTTAGATTATTGCAATCACCTCTGTTGGTCTCAGTCAGAAGTAGCTTTCTGGACTCCAGTTTGTTTCAGATGCCGCTGCTCTGATTTTAACTGGTGCAAGAAAGCGAGAGCACATCAGTCCTATTTTAGCATTCCTTCACTGGCTTCCGGTTCGTTTTAGGATAGATTTAAAAATTCTTCTATTTGTTTTCAAATGTCTTCATGGCCTCATCCCACAGTATCTGATCTGCTGCAGCCGTATGTGCCCTCATTCTCTCTCAAGTCAGCACATCAGTTGTTAGTCGATACAAAATCGGAAAGAAGGTTGAGAGGTGACCGTTCATTCTCAGTTGCTGCTCCCAAAACTGTGGAATGGTTTACCATTACATATCAGACAAACTGAATCTCTTCATGTTTTTAAGTTTTCTCCTAAAGCTCACTTTTACTTACTAGCTTCTAACTCAGCTTGAATCGTTGGTTTTTACTGTTACTCCTACTGCATTTGTTTGTTCGTAGTTTTTTTCGCGATAATGGTGTACAGCACTTTGGTCACCTGTGTTGCTTTTAAAAATAGGTGGAATGGAATAATGAGTCTACCGCCTTTACATTTCTGCGTGTGGATTAATTACTCACCATTTAAAGCACCAAATATGGGTTAGAGGATTTTTTTCTGATTACTCATACCTGAAAGACTTTATATTTATTATATTTAGCTTATAGTAAGTGTGCATTTAAAACGTTTAAGTTTAAGCAGAAAATCTTATGACAAAATAAAAAGTGAGGTAATGTAGCTGATGAAGCTGAGGATTTCACTTTTGAATGTAAAAGGATTTTTATTTTGAAGAACTATAGTGTTTTAAATGCTAATCATGTTCTTTTTCTAGCTTCAGTCATTTCCTAGAGAGCTCAGTTTGTGATAAAAGTGTATTTGTAAGTCTCACTGCTGTTGAGTTTTACATTATTAAGGTACAGCTAACCTGAACAGGCTGGTGGGAACCAAAAACTGTAGTGCCTCATGAAGCTCTGAAGCTTTCTATCGGATTTTACTGAGAAAGACTACTCAAGGACTCAGTTTAGCAGACCACAGTGACACCTGGTGGTCAACTGAAACCATAGCAACAACTCAAGAGCAACACACCAGCAGTGTTTTAATCAACCAAAATGACCGTGAGTTCGTTTTAAATGTGTTGATAGTTTGATCATTTTTATAAATTACCAAATAAAATCATCATGTTAAAATGAATTACAACCTTGCTGCCAAAATTCCAACTTAAGCTCTATTAGACATTTGCTTTAAAAAGAAAAAAACTATTAAGCAAACATTCAACCACACTTCAAAGAATTCTTCAAATAAGCTTCAAACAACATAAGTCTAAAAGTCAAGTGTAAAGTTTTTAGAGCACAATTCACATCTTAAGACTTTGTTTTTGCAACTTCAGTGACTCGACTAGACACACGAGTCTAGAACTCTGGGACTCGAAAACCCACAACAGGACATGAACATGAGCCTTGCCTGGTGTTGCCGTTGCTATTTTTAGATATATCAAAAATTAGTTTCAATGAGTGGCACTCATTTATGGAGTAAGCAGTATTTTGCGCAGAATGTTCTAGCCAGATAAAACCATAGTAAGGCCACCAATTATAATTAAACAAACATACTCTTCTCTTCTTGGCGAAGGTGGGATCACAGTTTCATTCTCTTCATCTGGTTCTTCTAAACTGGATCTGAAAAGATTGACAAATTAGTTTTTATTAAGCCGTATAATTGAAAATCATAAAATATCTTCTCTGACAGAGACGCTAAGATGTTGCTAACCGTGACATAATTTCAAGAAACTTACGACATGGGATTAGACGTAGGGAGATAATGGATTAGGTCCCTCATGGTCATTTTTGTTGGATCCAAAGTGAACTCCTTTTGACGGGCTTTGGCTCTCTTGAGTTTCTGTGCGGTAAAGTGATGCAGTATTTTATATATATAAAACACTTTATTCCATTTAAAAAATAGTGTTGATAGCAATATAAACTTTATTAAAGTTACATATCCTGCATATTGAGGCTTTGAATAATCTGAGCTAACCTTTTCTTTGCAGCGCTCCTGTCTCAGCAGCTCCCTCAGCTTCTGGGCCTTTATCATTCTCTGTACATCTGACGGGTCATTCAGGAGTCTGCTCAGGGACAGCGCTGATGGGGGTATTGAAATTACTTTTTTGGATGATATGAGAGCCTTCGCTTTCTCTGATATTTCTGTAGCATCTTTGTCTGGTAGAGAAGGTGGTACTCTGTCATGTGCTCTTGAGTGAACTTCCTTCGCCTGACTGGTTGAAATGTTTTCCACTTGTTTGCTGCGGTCTGTTGGCAGATGGGCTTGTTTTGGTGAGTCCTCAGATGGAGAAACAGATGAAGGTTCCGGGTTCTCAGAGGAGATGGGGGGAACTTTCAGTTGTATTTTGTGCTGCTTTGTATCCTCAGACAGTCTTCTCTGCCTCGGGGACTGGAGTCCTTGAGGGGCTGGCGTTTTCGCCGGTTGACTGGACGTTGACGGCTTTTCCAGATCTGATTCACAAATGCCATCGACAGAAGTCGCAGAGACCGCTTTGACGGGGGACTTCGGTGTCCGAGAGATAGCCGGAGGGCGACCAGGAGCCACTTTGGGCTTGATGGAGAACCGCTTCCTTCTCTGGACTGATGCCAAGGAGCTGGTACCTTCCCCATTCTGATCACTGGCATCTCTACACAGGCATTTTAAGAGTTAGTTGGGCTGCACAACATGAAGGCAAAAGCTAGTTGATAATATAACTACTACTACTGTACACTCACCCTGTACCAAGAGCATTTTCTGACGGGGTCACATCCGAGTTGTTTGCTGCAGAAGCGTTATTGCTCTTGTTTGGTTCCTTTTGTGTCTTACTTGTCTCCTGGTTTTCTGCCGGGGGTTCCTGAGGTGTTCCTGGTGCTGTTCTCCCAGCTGTGCCGACATTGGGTCGAACACTGAATCTTGACCGACGAAGCATTTTAACCTGAAAATCAAACATTAAGAAGCATTACAGTTGCAACTGCAAGACTTATTTATCCAATTATATGCATAAGTTTATATTTAATTTAACTACAAACATGTACGGACCAATTTGCTTAGTTTACATATTTAAAAAATATTAACTTGATCACACCTGAATGCAAAAAGTATCAACGTATCAGATTAAAATTGTTTCATACTTAACACATCCAGTTTTATTACTAGATCTAGTTAATCCGCTGGAACGAAGAAGGTGAAAAAAGGCCACAAACTACTTTTAGTTTTACTTCAAAAATTACTGTCATTCAAATAAAAATTTAAAAAAAGGAAAAACTTTTTTTATCGATACATTGCTGTTGAATAGCGATACAATATTGTGACAAAATAACATGATATACTGGTGTATTGATATCTTCTAACATCTCTAGTTAACAAGCTTTAATGCCTACATGACAGCCAATGTCACAACTTCATCATCTAGTAATACACGGAGTAGCACGCTCTGGTCAGGTGACAACAAAACCAAACTTTGTGGTCTACAAACACCTTGAAAAGTAACATTCCACATCACCCTGAACACGCCATACCTTCAGTCAAATACGGTAGTGGTAGCATCACACTGAGGTGATTTGCTTCAGCGGAGAGTTGATAAGAAGATGGGGCTAAATACGGGGTAACAGGAAAACCTAATAGGGATCTGGGAAGAAGACTTGAGACTAAACATGCAGCCAGAGCTAAAACAGAATGGTTTCCATCAATACCATGTCCTACTCATAGTCTAAACTTAAATCCCATTAAAATTCTAATGCAAGACTTAATAGAATTTCACATACGCCGTCTACCCAATTTTGCTGAAATTGTATGGGATTTTGCAAAAAACAAGACAAAAATTACACTCTAAAGACAATCAGCAAAAGCCATTTATCCTTTTCCTTTGACTTCACAATTATGCACCACTTTTGTGTTGCTTAACCACAACAGGTAAGTCATTTTGTGGGTGAAAAAAAGTGAAATCTAAGGGGTATGAATAAATTCGCCAGGCAAAGTGTAAAATAAGATTTGTTTTAAAAAGTCTTCCCAATTCAGTTCGACTGCCTAGAATTAATGTCATGTTTAGGTACAGTAAATGGGTAATTTGTTGCACGGAAACTGAGATAAAGTTCAAACAGACACTGCAGAGCAGTAGCTGCATCACATTATACTCTGTAAAAGCTGTTTGCAGCAACAAAAACACTATTAATGTCGCAGCTAATTATTTATTGGACCTACTTTTGAACTACAAGTAGGGATTCTTTTTGACTGTAATGTCCTGCGCTTCCCAGCTAAGGCTCAGCTGTTTGGTTAGCTGTCAAGGCCAGTGACGTTCAACAGCCGTGGAAGCGTTTAGTTTTATTGTAAACGGAAAACCACTAAATAATTAGGCGACCACACCTTTATAGAAAAATTAGGCGCCAAACAAAGCGAAAAAGAAAAAAAAAAAAAGTAGTCCTCACAGCCTATAACAACACTTGGACTGTGGCAGCCTACCTGAGATAAAGCCTCATGGTATAAAAGTCGTGTGGCTCAAACAACTCCAATAATCTCATTTATAATTCACCAGCACGTTTGTAACAACATACCTTTTCAAGAAAAGGCTGTTTTCTTGAATAAACGGGCCACAATAAATCGAAGAAAAGAAATGGATAGCGGATTCCGTGGGTTCACTAGTCCACCATGTTTTTTGATGACGTAGTTTTTGCTAAGTCTCGCGATACAAACATTTGGACGACGCAAGACGACATGGTATGAGGGCAACCAACTGCTGGGCTTGTTTTCCACTAAGGCGTTCGAAGAATCTTTCGGAGCTAGTTTAGGAGCTCCAAACACCTGACATAAAATGTAAAAAAGGAACAATGAACAAAACAAATAAAAAATAAAAGTGTAAAGAAAATAAATGTGCAACTTCTTTGAAATCTGAAAAACATTAGCCTACTACACTCAACATGTAAATTATTTATAAGTAACAGCTATTTTTCACAATTTACCTTTCTGTTATTTTTATTTTTTTATATTGTTTTCTCCGATAGCCTGAAGCCATTTCTCTATAAGTGTACATTTAATACATACTGGGAATATGAATAACAAAATTCTAATCCGAGGAAAGCGGGTGATGGGGAGATGTATACATTATGTTAAGAAAGCTGTTTGCTGTTATATAGCTGTTATAACAGCATCACTGCCAAAATGTACTGTGTGTTAGGTATGAAAAGAAATTACAATATTTCACAGTATAATTATTAATGCTTTAAATGCAAATGAACAAAAAGCATGATTTCTTTTTCTTTAAAATATTTTTGCCTTATGACCAGCTTAAAATTTAGGAACATTATATCAAATAGATTACAAAGTCAGTTTGGTAATTACAGTTATTTGTCATGGTTTTGAATTAAAATGTGGGAGATGTTTTAAGAATGCATTGATTCCCCTTTCTTACATTGTTGTTCTATTATATAAAAAATACTGAAATTGCCATCTGTACTTTATCAAACAAATAAACAGAAGATACCTAAAAGCTCGTAACATGTTATGGGCCTCTATAGCATGGTATAAACAATTTTAGAGATAAGGTATATGATAATGTTGTCCCTTACTCTTTAGTTTGTATAATTTGTAATCTTAACATGGCTTCCCAAAAAACTTTATATTCATTCATGAATAACCACAAGAGGGCAGTAGTTCAATATATAGGCCACAATAAAATGATATCTATTCAACCGTTTCACATTTTGTTATGTGTCAACAATAAACTTCAATGTTTCCAAAGGGATTTTATGTGATAAAACAACGCCAAGAAATGGCTTCATGGTTCATGTGGGGCTTTCGTTTTTGTTTGTTTTGCAATAAAAATCTGTAAGGTAAGCTGTGCTTTCATATTCAACACCCTTTGTCAATATGTTGTTCAATTGTGTTTCACGGCACTCACAGCTTATGTCTATGACAGTGGTGTACATGTAGAGATGGACATTTGTGGCCACTCTTTTTTTTGTGGGTGTGTGTGCGTGTGTGTGTGTGTGTGTGGGTGTGTGTGTGTGTGGAGGACTGCCTCTGCTTCTTAACAGCAAAATTTGACTATTAATAAAAAATTTGATAAATAAAATCTATTTATGCTTATCCTTGACGTGTCTCTGCCTCCACAGCTGCTTTGCTTTGCCAGTGAGGCTGCCGGTAAGTAGAGTGTAAACAATGATACAGGAGCAGATTACTAAATATTGGTTGGGGGTTGGGCTCAGAACTGGGCACTTCAACAATTAAATTATAGCGAGGACTATTTTTTTCAAAACAGTAGCGTTAACCCCTCTGAGCTGTTTTAGAGTCTGCATCTGAGTTGCT
Source organism: Valencia hispanica (assembly GCA_963556495.2). Classification (NCBI taxonomy): domain Eukaryota; kingdom Metazoa; phylum Chordata; class Actinopteri; order Cyprinodontiformes; family Valenciidae; genus Valencia; species Valencia hispanica. The sequence goes on along the minus strand of OY747717.1, from coordinate 32,465,221 downwards.
GTGGAGGTTAACCAGTCAGATATTAGGGTTGATTTAGTGAGACAAGGGAGCAAGTTAAATTATTCCATCATGTACTTTATAACACTTGTTAAATCAGCTACCAGCTTTCCTATGGTCCTTTTTATATCTAGTCTCAGATCAGCTCTGCCCAGAAGTAGCGTCTCCACAGCAACATTGTTCCCCAACAGATAAAAAATAGTCTACCTTTGCTTTACATGGTAGATCACAAGGGACTCAAGACCTTATTCAGCGCTGTTGCCCCCTTCTTTGTCTCCTCTTTGCATTGAGCAGAAAAATTATTGGAAGTACAAATATGTGCTGTCCTTTGAATGAGCATTTAGTGTAAACTTTGTTCCTATGTTACGTTGTATAAAGTTATTTGAAACTATTAGGGTGATGAAATTTGGAAAGGATATTTCACCCAGAACTTCTTACTTCTTGCATACCTAGCTAACCCTGTCTTAGCACTAGCCAGGGTTGGAATCTCTGTTGATATAAAATATATATATATATATATATATATACATATTTTTTTGTGTGCATAAAATCCACATTTAAATTTAATCGTCTTACTTTGAATGTGAATAAAACAAAGGAGATGGTTGTAGATTTCAGAAGAAACAGGGATAAGTCAAACACTGTTTCCATCATGGGAGAAGAAGTGGAATTCACGTTGACAACAGACTGGACTGGAGACTGAACAGTGAAACCGTCTACGAGAAGGGACAGAGCAGACTGTACTTCTTGAGGAAGCTTAGGTCCTTTAAGGTTTGCAGCAAGATGCTGCAGATCTTCTACAAGTCTGTTGTGGAGAGTATAATCTCTTCAGCCGTCATCTGTTGGGGTAGAAGCATCAGAGCCAGGGATTTAAAAAGGCTAAACAACCTGATAAAGAAAGCTGGTTCTGTTCTTAGGACTACAGTGGAACCACTGGAGATGATGACGCAAAGGATTCTTCATAAAATCAAAAAAAATATGGACAACCCTGAGCATCCTCTTCATGAGACAATCATACAACAACAGAGTGTCTTCAGTCGGAGGCATCTTCAGTTTCGCTGCAATACAGACCACTACAGGAAATCCTTTCTGCCCATAGCCATCACTATCTACAACAACTCCTTAAAGAATTAATTATATGAGCTGCAACAACACTTAATTACCCTCTGGGATCAATAAAGTATTTTTGAATTTGAATTGAATTTGAAAGTATACTGCTGCATAATGTCGTTTGTGGATTCATCTGTCCATCCATCCACCCACCCACACAGTGAAGGAAGCTCATTTCGACCACTTGTATCCAGGATCTTGCTCATTCTGATCTATATCTCATAACCAAAGGTAAGCATCAGAAGGAACACAAACTAAGCCAATAGCTTTGCTTTTTGGCTCAACTCTTTGTTCACCATCATAGACCAAACCTTCATTACTGCACACCTGGCCTCAATCTGATAGTTCATCTCCTGGTCCATCTGTTGAGAACAAGACAACTTAATCTCCACCCTTCTTGGCATAGACTTGAGATCTGACCCAGATGGAGCAGAGTTCCCGTTTACAGTTTCGGACTTAGGGGAGCTGACGCTGGCACAGAGAAGAACATCAGCTTTTGAATTACTGGTTGAGCATGCGTAAATGTGTATTTTGAGATACTTCCTCTTGCTCTTTCCTGTCTTCTGGCACCCTGTGGTAGTATCATTTGTCTTTTCAATCTCCATCTCTTATTGCACACTGGCTAACTAAGGTCAATAGTGTCATTTCAGACCCAAATTTACATTTGATCTATAACTGAAAAGGCTATGTTGTTCATGCTTGTGTTACATAGCGTGGTTCCTCTTAGAGACCCTTAGAGATAAAGCAACTGAACTTTTCTTTAGGTCTTGAGGGTGTTCCTCTTTTTTAATTCAAGAAACTTCCTCAGTTTGACTGACTGGTGACAATTACCTCGTTATCTACGCTTTTGTGTGGTGGTTTTAGAAGTCACGCTATTGTCTCTGACTCCTTTCTCCATCCTGCATGAAGTCGAAGTAAAAATAATCTTGTAAGGTCTTTCTTATCTGCTATTGTGTCTCGTGTAAAACTGGCCTCAGAACTGTACATACTAAATAAAAAACCCTTTCATAAAAGGGGTGCATGTAGATTTTCCAAAATTGAACATCAGTCCCTCAGTCGAGGTGCAAATACAAATTCATACTTTAGTGGGTGTATTTACACAATGTGCAAACCAATGTAGTTAGTTCCTGTTTTATGGAGTTTCTATGGCAACCTTAAGTTGTTATCTAGACAATTGTTTTTTTCATGAATAGCTAAATTCATTATAGAATAATACATTAAGAGTGAACGTTTTCTGAGTTTGTTACAGATTCAGGGAGAAATTATCCTGTGTAGCCAAGTAAACAATAAAGTAATAATTGACAATTGTTCATGCAAAATGTATCACCAGGTTATCCTGAAATAAGCTGTGTAATGCATGCTTTAACTCCCTGGATTGATGCATCTAGTCATAGTGAATAGGACTTGTTGAAGTTCAAACATCAGAATGGGAAGGAAAGAGGATCCAAGTAACTTTGAAAGTGGCATGGTTGTTAGTGCCAGAGGAGCTGGTTTTAAATTCTCAGAAGTTGCTGATCTACTGGGATTTTTAGAGAATGATCAGAAACCGAAACTATCGAGTCAGTAGCACTTGTGTGGATGAGAAGGTTGTGTTGATGTCAGATGTCAGAAGAGAATAGGATGACTGGTTCAAGATGACAAAAAACAACTGTAGCCCAAATAGCAACTCGTTACATTCAAGGTGTGCAGAATTCTGTCTCTGAAGGCAGAATGTGTGGAATTCTGAAACATCTGAAAGATCCCACCATGTGTCACCCTTGACAGCTAAGAAAGGAAAACTGGGGCTACAGTATGCACAAGGCTCTCCGAAGTTCGACAGAAACAGATTGGAAAAGATGTTATCTTGGTTGATGAGGCTCAAGTTCAGCTGTGAGATGTAGATGGTGGCAATGGAATTCAGTCTCAACAACGTAAAAGCATAGTTCTAAAATGATGGTATTGCTGTTGACCATGTCCAACCCTGTATGAGCACAGTGTGTCCATCTTCTGATGTCTACTTTCATCAATGCAGTTGCATGCCAGAAAGCTCAAACTAGTGTCCTCAAAAAATAGAAGGTATTCCACGGGCCTTCACAGTCACTGGATCTCAATTCAGTAAAGCAGCTTTAGGAACCCAACCCAAGATCATGTATCATATACAATAGGCTTCCAAATCTGCAAAAACTGTGTGCTGCTACCTTGTCAATATGGGCTAAGATTTCAGAGTAATGTTTCCATCACCTTGTTTAATCTCTGCCGTGAAGTCTAACCTGGCACGAGAAAAGTATAGCTAATAGTGGCTAGACAGTTTATATCCATCTATATTTCTTCATAGAATAAAAAAATGGATGGATTTCTGTCATTTTTAACCGACTATTCATTTATAATTGTTAGATGTTTCATATAAAGTGAAACTAAAATAAAACTTTGGTTCTGGATAAATTTAGCATCATATCATAATCAGATGTTTGCCGTTTGTTCCTGTGTACTAGGCCAAGTAGTTGACAATTGCTGTAACGGGTTACATTTCGACATTTATAGTCACACCACAATTTTAGAAGCTCTCGTCAGAGGGAATTTGCATAATCTGTTATTAGAATTGTTCAACTCTCACCACATCCTATGCTGCTTTTCTCCCTCTCCTGGATGAAGTCAGTGCATACGAGACACTAAACCAGGAAAGAACTTCATTGTACATTGTTGAAAAATGTAATCTAAATTCCAATCTCATAAAAATTGGATAATTTGGCACCAAAAAGTACAACTGTGAGTCAATTATTTTATCTTTAAAAAAATCACACTTTTTAATCTCCAAACACAAAGCAAGATGGACTGCTTTGCTGCTAAGCTCTGAAAACCTGACACATGAAGAAAAAAATGTGAGAAAGCTGTCCTATCTCAGTTCAGTTTTTGTTCCCACAATAGTCTTATACTGCGCAGACTGTCGTTTGTGTCTTAGTCATGGGGCACAATCAATGGAGAAACTTCCTCTTTTTTCAAGCTATTGGTAAGATCTCTTTTTATTATTTTTTGTTGAAATGATAAAATCATTGTAAAAGTGTGTCTTGAACAGATAATAGGTTAAATCTACTGTATAACATTTCTATTATTAAAGTATGTTCATTCTTTACAGTTGTTCAAATTTGTGCCCCACGTTCTGGTGCTTCAGGTCAGTCATGTTCAAAAAGCAAATATACTTCATAGTTTTGTGTTAACAGTTCACATATATATATATATATATATATATATATATATATTCTCATCGAGTTTAAAAAAAAAGGAAATCACAAAGTTTACGTCAAAAGTGACTTTTGATGAAAGCAACTTTCAGACCTCATTTTGTGCGAAAGAAATCTTAAAAAAAAAAAGGAACCACTACTAGTACAGCTCAAAAATAGTAATGTAGATTCATCACACATACATACATACATACATACATATATACATTCTGAAAAAAACACTTCATGCTTCCTTCTCCTGGCAACCATTACGGAGATACTGATTTTAATTTCCAACAGGACTTGTAAAGTGCCCACACTGCCAAAAGTATCAAAAACTGGTTCAGTGACCATGGTGTTAGTATATTTGATTGGCCAGCAAACTGGCCTGACCCTGAACCCCATAGAGAATCTATTAAGTACTGTCAAGGACACTATACTCAACAATGCAGATGACCTGAAGGCCACTATCAAAGCAACCTGGGCTTCCATTACACCTCAGCAGAACCACAGGCTGATCGCCTCCATGCCATGACGCATTGATGCAGTAATGAGCCTCAACCAAGTATTGAGTGTATGGAAATGGTCATAATTTTCAGAAGACATTTCTGTTTAAAACACCCATTATTGATTTCATGTAATACTCTCATTTTCTCACACTATTTTTTTTAAGCATCTGTACATCATATTCACCAAAATTAGGCTTGCAATATTTCATTCCAGTGTAAGGAATCTATGTAGTATATCAGCTTCACTTTCGGCAATGTGTGACAAAAAATATGACAGTTCTTCAAGATATTATATACCTTTGGATAGCCTCTAATGGTTGTTACAGAGACTTGTTGACTTTAAGAGTCCATTCTTTCTTCCAGTTCTCTAACAGCGACGTTTGGATCTGTTTTACTGTGTGGTGACAAGATAAATATGGGTCTTCATCCACTATTGTGACCAGAGGCTCAAAAAATAGGTCTTTATTAGGGGTGCAGCTAAAGGTGGCTGGCACTGCTTCAAGATTTCTTGTCAGCAGCTGTAGTAGTGTTAAAATATGTTGACTCATGTTATGACAAAATTCTAGCAAAACAACCATCAATCTGCCCCATCTCGCACTACGCCTTGCTTGCTAGCCATGTATCTCAAAACCATACACTGACTCCATCAATTTATCAAGAAGTAACTTAATAATTATCCAGGATCAATCAGGTTGTTCCATATCTGAAAGTTAGTGTCCAATAGAAAAATCTGAATTAGATTTTTTAAAATAAATAACCTTTGTTTGATTTTCTGTTTGATTTTTTGTTTTTCCCAGGAGCACTTCCACGGCCCAGCATTTCACTGAAACTTCCTAATGGGACGCTGGTTAACTCGGGACTTGCAGAAATCCCCAGAGGTTCCAGGTTTGTCATCAGCTGTTCAGTTGACTCAAGTCTCAACTCAATTCATTTCTTTCTGAGTCATAATGGCACACGTTTAAATACATTCCACAACTCAGCATCTTTTAACTTCTCCGTGGCTGATAATAAACATGAGGGCAACTATAGCTGCATGTATGAAGTGCAACTGAACGGAACATACAGGTCTAATGAGACAGAATGGATTCATGTCCGTGTTACAGGTAAGAAGACAAACGACACGAGGAGTTTTACCTGAGGGACCAATGTGTCATATGATTTTCTGTAAAATGCTGAATACAATGCCTATATTTTAGTGGCATGATTACTAATCCCAGATTACTGTTCATGGTAAACCCCCGTTCACTGGTTATTTTGCTCTTGGTCAAGTCTAAGATATTTCACCATCAACACAAACATAGGCAATACTAAAAAAGGAACTTCTTTGGGTTAACATGCTTTACAAGCATGTTTTTGAATAGGCAGGATAAATTGTAAGGTAACACCTTAGCGCATTAATATTGCCTATTAGACCAAGAACGTTGCGAGATGTAATTTATTTATTATAGCTAGTAGTTTCAAAATTGGATTATTGTTTCCCAAGACAGTAGAATTGATTGCATCCTTTATTGCACAGTAAAAATGCTTAGAGGAAGTGTTAAGAGCCTATGCAACATCACTGTTCATCATGCACGTTTCAAGATTGCTTTTTTTGTTTGTTGTTTATCTTTAAGATCCATGGTGGAAAATGTTGTTTTACATATTACCAGTTGGGATCCTGGTGCTTCTCCTGGTGGTTTTGTTAGTTATCTGCCTGGTCTGCAGAAGAAGACGACGGGCCGAGATGCCAAGCAGTGTTGTCTTAAATCAAAGTGAGTGCCTATGTCCAAGTCTCACTCATGTCTAATGTTTTATAGTGAGATTGAAAAAACCTGCTGGGCATTTTAGATGTTTATTCTCATGATAACAACCATACTCTTATAAACTTATGTTGCAGTAACTGTTAGTAACAGCTACGCAGATGATGATAATGAGGAAGAGGATGAGATGGACTATGTAAACGTTGAGCCCGTGGACTCAAAATACCCGAGAGCTGAGGAAGTGGACGAAGTGGACAGTGATTCACATGACTACGAAGAGCCTAAAGGTCCTGCAGAAGGCAACACAGAAGAAGGGAGTGAGGAAGAGGAAAGCAGTGATGATGAGCACGACTATGTCAACTTAGTAGAACAAACTGGGGAGATTTGCAGAGAAGTGGATATTTATCAAAACTTTTAGATAGCAGCTTGAAGAAATTTAACCATATACCTCAATCCTACATTGTTCTGTACCTAAATGCATTGAGTTAGTGTAGTTTAGTACTACAGTTGCAGTGTTTATTACTAGTGCTGATCACTATAGACACCTCTGCTTTTTCAGAAAACAACCAAGCCCTGAGTTTGGAGAGCATCTTAAAAAACCTCAATTTCAACCCCAATGGATTTTTGTCAGAATATGTAATTGCTGTGTTAGTCCAAAGCCTAAAACGTTATGTTAGAATAAAGTTTTAGAAAGCTTAAGCAATAATTTCTCTACAAATATCTCACAAGATGACAAAGTACATGCTTTACGTACAATACAATAAGACTAATACCTTTTGCTGCATCGTGCCAAGATATTTAAAGGAGTTCTTCAGGTTGCGCACTTTGCCAATATATTCATATCAAGGCGATATGTTGTGCTGAATGCAGTATTTTAAAATGTCTTAATTATTTTCACACAAATAGTAAAGTTTGGGAAAATGGGGCACATGCTTAGATTTGTGTTATAGCTTATGTTCATGGGTAGGACTTACATTAACATAAATTATTTAAATATTTTATCATTTTTAATGGCATTGTCAGATAAGGGCAGCTTGTAATGCCTAACAACTACAAACTCAGGGATTTAAAATAATTCTGTGGCAAGCCTCCCTGTAATTTGTCATGGTTGTGAATGATCCTGTCAGCTTTAAGGTAGACATTATGATTTCTGCTACAGTACTGACCAGAATTGACCCGCACCTATTCCTGCACATTTCCCAGCTGCTGTGACACCTGATTACCCTACTTTATATTAGTGAGGATGCGCGGTGGTTTTGTAAAAAGGATACAGTGAATGGAAGCAGCTGGAAGTCCCTTTCCACACAAAAACAGTCTCGGTTTTACTGATGAGGGTTTATATGCACTACTTTAATGCAGTTGTCAAAATATCATCCCATCTGTCATGCCACTTAAAATCTGTAAGTCTGTCTACTGTTAGTTTTCTTGCAACATGTTGTTCGACAGTGAAAACACACTAAGCTAATGCAACACGTTGTAATGTTCGCTCTCTGCTGAATAAAACTTTTAAAATAAATGACCTAATTTTAGATCATAATATTAATTCTTTATTTTTAACGGAAACATGGCTGAGTGCAGATGCCCCCGTTGTTCTTACAGAGGCGTCCCCACCAAATTTTAACTTTACTTATTCCACGAGGAGTCGCAAAAGGGGAGGCGGAACTGCTTTTATTAGTTCATCAACGCTTTCTGCCAAACCTGTTTTATTTGAGAATTTTAGCACTTTTGAATATACTGCGTCTGTTTTTAGCATTCCTCAGATTTTATGTGTCACAGTTTATAGGCCTCCTAAAAAGAGTGCACTTTTTATTCAAGAATTTTCAGAGTTTTTATCAATTTTGCACAACTCTTATGAACAAATAACTTTAGCTGGTGATTTTAATTTGCATATAGATAACATCTTAGATCCTTTATCAACAGAATTTTTAAATGTTTTGAACTAAATGGATTTTAGTCAACATGTCACGCAGCCAACTCACAACAGACTTGGTCATCACGTATGGCCTGTCCACCAGTGTGTCCTCTGTTGTTGACTTGGCTGTCTCTGACCATTACTGTGTGTTTTTTAATATCACCAGTTTTATCCAGAAGGAGACCTCTGCTAGAACTGTCAGGAAGCGCCATCTAACCCCTGAAGTGGCTGCAGGTTTTCTGGAAATTTTTTAAAAGAATCCTCCTATTGTTTTACCTGCCCCCTGTGATTTTATTGTTAATAATTTTAACAGAAGGCTTCAATCCGCTCTTGACCTGCTGGCTCCAGTTAAAGTTATAAACACACCATGGAGAAACGAAGACCTTAAGAGATTAAAAAGGAGCTGCAGGGTGGTAGAGAGAAAATGGAGGAAAAATAAAATCACAATAAATCATCAAATGTACATCGAACGTCTCAAATCATATAACAATGCAGTAAGAAATTCCAGAAATGCATACTTTTCCAGAATCATTTCACAACATAAAAATAATCCCAAAATTCTGTTTTCCACTATAGACAACATTTTTAACTGTACTACTAATGCTATCAGAAAACCCCCTCAAATGCTCTTTGTGAGGAGTTTGCAGACCACTTCAGAGGGAAGGTAGACACGATCAGATGTAATATTTTATCTTCTCAGTCTAACATGGTTTTAGACAAATCTGATTGTGTGTCTCTACCAGAGGAAACGCTGGACGGTTTTGTCCTGGTAGAAGCTGGGACTCTTGATAAAGTTTTCTCCTCAGTGAGGCCCACCACATGTGTTTTGGACCCGATTCGCACTTCCTTCTTTAAGCAATTTTATGAATCTTTTAGAGATGAGATTTTAACCGTGATGAATTGCTCCCTTCAGACGGGGGTCTTTCCTGCCGCCTTTAAAGGGGCGGTAGGGAGGCCCCTGCTGAAGAAGAGCAATTTAGATTTTAATGATTTAAACAACTTCCGACCAGTATCTAACTTACCATTTTTAAGCAAAGTTTTAGAAAAACTTGTTTTAATTCAACTTAATAATTTCATTAACGCTCATAATGTCCTATAGAAATTTCAGTCTGGTTTTAGGGTGAACCAAAGCACAGAGACGGCTCTTTTAAAGATTTTAAATGATTTTAGATTAAATTATGATGCTCAGAAGTTGACAGTGTTGGTCCTACTGGATCTAAGCGCTGCCTTTGATACAGTAGACCACACTATTCTTTTAACTCGTTTAAAACAGATCGGCCTCTCTGGGGGTGTTCATAAATGGTTTACATCCTATCTCACAGACAGGACTTTTATGGTAAGTTTAGATACCTGCTCCTCTAAGGTCCAAAAGATCACATGTGGTGTCCCCCAGGGTTCAATTTTAGGCCCAGTGCTTTTTAACCTCTACATGCTCCCTCTTTGCAGTGTCATCAGAAGACATGGAGTTAACTTTCACAGTTATGCTGATGATACACAGCTGTACATCTCCATGTCTCCCGATGACACACGGCCAATGGATGCACTTTTTAACTGCATTTTAGACATTAAATCCTGGATGGCAGAAAACTTTCTCCAGCTCAACCAGGACAAAACTGAAGTTTTAGTCATCGGTCCTGAGGCTCAGAGAGAGAAACTTTTACCAAAACTACAATCACTGTCTTTTAATCCTTCTTTACAAGTGAAGAACCTGGGCGTGATTTTTGACTCTGAGCTGACTTTTATTCCTCACATAATTTTTTTTAACTAAAATAGGTTTTTATCAACTAAAGAACATTGCCAGAGTCCGCCCCATTCTCTCTCGGGCCAATACGGAGACGCTGATGCATGCTTTAATCACCAGTAGGATTGATTACTGCAATGCACTGCTTTCTGGTCTTCCCTAAAAGACTAGCTCAAGTTTACAACTTTTACAGAATTCAGCAGCACGCGTCCTGACGAAGACCAGGAGGCGGGAACACATTACACCTGTCTTAGAATCACTGCATTGGCTCCCCATATGTTTTAGGATCGATTTTAAGATTCTTTTAATAATTTTTAAGTGTCTTAATGGTCTTGGGCCTCCTTATCTCTCAGAGCTGCTTTTACCGTATGAACCTTCGCGGTCTCTGCGCTCCTCTGGCAGCAGTCTCCTTGTCACCCCAAATGTCAAGACACACGCTCATGGTGAGGCGTCTTTCTGTTATTATGGCCCTCACCTCTGGAACAGGCTGCCAGAGAACCTCAGGGCCGCAGAGAACGTTCATGTTTTTAAGAGCAGGCTCAAGACTCATCTTTTTAACATAGCTTTTAACTGATTTATTAAATCTGTTTAATTGCTCTGCATGTTTTATTTGATTGAATTCTTTTTAGTTTAGCTTTTAGCTGGCTATCAATTATTGTTTATCTGCTTTCCATATTTATTTGATCATATCTTAATCGTTTTCATTTTAATATTTTAACTTATTTTAGTTTTCCTTCCAGTGTTTCCTCTTTGGGAGCCCTCTGCCTCGGGGGTGGTGGTCGGCTGTGGCTGCCTTGGTGCTCTCCAGGTGGTGCTTGGGTGGAGGTGGGGGTACCAGCCCTCCCTCCTCTAGGCTCCCTGGGTCAGTGACTTGGCTGCTGCTGTTGATCTGCTGCTGCCGATGTAGATGGCTCCCATGATGACGTTTCCTGGTTCATCTGTACTCAGCCCGTTCTGCTTGTGATGTTTTTTACTTTTGGGTTTTGGGAAGGGGGGGGTTGTGGGTCATTTTTAATCTGTAAAGCACTTTGAGAAGCTTTGTTTTGGTTTGAAAAGCGCTTTATAAATAGAGTTTGATTTGAATTAGAGGGTAAAAATCACTGTAAATCTGAGAAAGATCCCCTGCAGTTGGCTGCTGATGTGCAAGAGTTGTTTTTTGCGTCATTGTTCCTGAGCTTTGGGTAGTATATTACCCTAAAGACAGAAACCTGAGCGAGAGGTCAATTGGTAGTTATGCTCTGCTTTTACAACTTCATTACCCACATATTGCAGTGACTTTCTGTTTCAGACATGCTTTTTAAAGTCCTTCTTTGTGTCAGAGAAGTGCATTTAAAAAAGTTTTTATCTGCAGTGATAAACAAAGTATGTTTTTTATTAATGTTTTATACTTTCATACTAGACAACTTTTAGGATCGTTGCCTCTAAAATATCCCAGTTTGCATGTGGTTAGTGTGGCTGAGATCTGACGCTAACATGCCACGTTACACATTTATTAGCTTTTATAAAAACAGTTTTTAAATATTGCTTTTGCACTTATTAAAATGTTTCAGCACAGATTTGTTTCTGGTAAATTACTGCATTCTCTCAATAGTAATTGTCCTGGACAGGAAATAAGAGTACAAAAAAATTAAGGTTAAAAACTTACGCTTAGCAATATACGTTTAAAAAAAAATCAGTTTCATTTATTTGTTTGGCTAAAACAAGTTGTGTTCTTTGTATATTTGACTTCAACTGAAGTGTTCTAAGAAAAAAGCTTCTGTAAGCATAATTTTGCAGCTATAGGAATCTCTAATCAGGACACAGGATTGTTATAGGACTGAGAATGGAACCAAGTTGGCAGAAACAGCTGGGAGGTTTGCGTAGATTTTTAAAATGTCTTTTATAGACGAAAGTCAGACAAGCATTTCTAAATCCAAACAGTATTCTGTTAGCATTGCTCAAAGAGGAACCACCACTGCCTCTTTTACTGCTTCAACAAATGCACAATACGGCCTTGTTCAGTTTGTCACTTTTGGCATAGTCGAAAAATGTCCACCATGTTCTAAAAGAAATAAACTTTCCTCTATGACAACTAAAGTTATGTGGTTGTGCAGTAGCAAAATGATGCTCTGATGAGAAAAAAAAAATTTATCTGGATTCTTACGGTGATTCGGAACAGAAGAGGTCTGGGGAAGGTAACTGGATCCTGTGAGGTTGTGGCTGCCAGATTGTGTGATGGATTGATTTTAGCTCAACTCCTGCTCAAGAACAATCTGATGATACAATTTACATCACAATATACGTATACATGTACGCACACACACGTACGTACACACATATGTGTCTGTGATCCAAGTTTTAATCAAAAGCTTTGTTTAAGATTGTCACTAAATTTGCCTTTGAAAATTGCAATTTATGTACAAACTAGAGGCAAGACATTTTCAACTATGACATTTAAGTTTTAAAAATTTGTGCCAAACAAATACTAGTGTCCAATTGTTCTCAATTAACTGGTTTCATCTCACCTACTGAATATAGAAGAGCAGCCACTATAAAAATAAAAAATAAAAAAAGTACATGATTCATTACATCAGTGTGAAGGAAGAAACAGATCAAACACCTTACTGCATCATTACTGATTTATTTCTTTAACAAAGATAGCATTAGCAGTGAACATCTAAACATTTTACACATCACAATTCTTTTGTCAGAAGATCATCCCAAAACATTTACCAAGTGGATCAGTCAACAACAGGAACAAGAACCAACAGAGGCTGGTGTGTATAAAAGGGGGGGGGGGGGGGGTGGTTCAGGGACAAGAGTAAGAAATGTTCATTTTGAGTGTCTTGCACAGGGCAGCTTGTCCTGAAGATTAGGTTGAGATCTTCATTTGCCCTTTATTCCTTTTTCACTGTATTAAAGGGGAAAGGAATGTTAGATCTGTTCCCTTATTGTGAGGTAAGGAACAAGCAAACAGCTACTCACTTGTGGGAAAACCTGTGGTCAAGCAAAAGGATTCCCAAATGCATCTCCAAAGGCATCTGTGGAACCAGAAGACTGAGCACCAGCATTCTGCAGACGAAAGGTGAATTGTGACAGAGCATTTAAGAGAGCAAAAATACACATCTAAAATGAATTAATTTCCTTACCATTGCTACAGGTGGTGCTCCAAAAGGATTAGGATCTGGGGCACCAAAGGCTTTATCAAACATGTCCTGATTGAGGCCTTGCCCCAGCGATGGTGCTGAACTGTTGGGAACTGGAGCTGAAGAGAAGGCAGCATCGAGAATGTCAGGAGTGAAACTTTGAGCTGGAGCAGGTGCCGGAGTTTGCACAGGGGCTTGCTTTGGAGCACCTAAAGATAAACATGAGTTTCTTAGAACGTACTGCACAAACTAAAAGATTGTATGAAGTAAGGTTCCATAAAGGAATCATCAGTAATGGCTCCGCTACCTGTAGCAGGTCATAATCACAGAAGTCCTGCAGACTGAAAGATTTACCAAGTCCCCTAGTTTTAGCTGATTTGGTCGTTTTAAACAATTCCAACTGATAATACCCATGAGATAATGTAGGGTGACACTAGACATCTGCATTTCAAAAGAGATTGCACAATTTTCATAGCTGAACGACATCCATTTTGTTATGCAAAGTTATGTTTGTTGAGGCTAGCAGTTATATCGACTCCAGGTCTGCCAGGAGTGAAATTTCTTACATTTTGCAACAAGCTGCGATTTTAGAGACTGCTGCAAAGATGCCATGTTTCAGTGATCTTCCAGGTCTCAAAGCATGGAAATTATCCCCGACTCATGATGAGCAGATCGCCTCAGATCAATACATACAGCCAGCAATGTGGATGTTCTTCAGCTAGAAAAGCTGACAGTTGTGTAATGTCTCGAAAAAGCAGTTAGCCTTAATATGGTTAGGGCATCACCCAGTAAGGATGTCAAGGTATAGGCTATGAGGGATTTAGAAACCTAGTTTAAAGACAAAATGTTCCGTGTTACCATTCCAGTGTTAACACCTGTTGCTGCACACTACCAGTCACTTGGGTGAAACTTTGCCCTTACATTTTACCCCCTCAATTTTAAGAGACAAATACTATACTATCTACAACAGATAAAAACCATTATTGATGAATAATAAAAAAAAAAAACACCTTTTCACTAAAATTAACTCAAGTCATGAACCAGCTTACCATTATTAGCAAGTGAGGACATCCGACTGATATCAAAGTCATCATGATCTGCAGCATCCTGGGCCAGACCCACTTTATTGGAAAAGTATTCATCAAATGCCCCCGACTCATTGTTAGCAAGGGGTGGAGCAGAGCCTGGTGTGAGCTCTCCTTTCCTTGCTGGGATAGCGGGAGGTTTTGCAAGCTGGAAGTTTTTAAACATGTCCTTCCCAGTTTTCTTCTCCTTTTCACCAAGAGGATCCAAAGCAGTGAAGGCACTGTTCTCCACTCGTGGCGAGGTCTCCTTAACTGGCGGCCTTGGAGGGGGGCGTGATGGACCATGGTCCCCCATCGCTTGGAAGGGATTAGATGGGGCAGGCTGAGCCCACTGAAGGTGAGGTGGAGAAAGAGGTGCGGGACCAAACTGTGGTGCTACCTGTGGGCCCCATACGGGTGCCTGCATGGGAACGCCAAAGACGGCTGGTTGCGCAAAGTTGGGTCTGTGGCCAGGAGCAGCAATTCCTGCCATGGGAAACATTGCTGATGGAGACGGGAAGGCACCCCACATGCCTACAGCAGGTACACTTTGTACACTTGTAGCTGGTGGACCCAACTGAAGATTGCCTGAATGTGCAATAAAACGCTAAGTTTAGGGTGAATGCTCCAAAACTTGGAAAAATATTAAAGAAAAAAAATAAAGTTTGTTACCCAGAGCAGCTATGGTTGAAGGAACAGGATTTGTGGGTGTGTTGCTGAAAAGGTCATCTGGAGAGGTCTCAGAAGTAGCAGGCACACCAAACAGGTCTGCACCAAACAAGTCACTTGAACTAGCCTAATTACAGAAAATTAAAATAAAGTATTTTTTACACACCGCAAGATTATGAATTATTTATCCAAGACTGCTCAATTACAACTTAGCATGCTCATAAATAAAACCTATTTACCTGAATACTGATGTATGCACATGCTTTGACACTTACCAGTGTCCTTTAGTCACTTGAAGCATGAATGTTAGGAAAATAGTTTAGAGCCAAGGTGGAAAAAAAGTGATCATTCAGCAGCAGTCAAAATACAGTGTGTCAAAGCAGGATCTAAACCACCAGTGCAAGGATCAAGAAGAAATTGTCAAAAAAAAAAAAAGTTCAGAAGTCACTTTGAGGCCTTGCAAGGCATCGACACCCAAACATTCAACCTGTCCTTTTACACACAAACACACCATGCTACAACCCAAAAACGTGAAAAGGAGATGTTAGCACCTATCAAGCCCATTTTCATGCAACCCCACTGTAACTCTTTCGGCTTTGTGATTTCACCTTTACACTCCTTCGACCTCGTCCAGAGTGAGACTTCTGTGGAGGTGGACTTATGATAACAGAGTTGTTGCTATGGGTCACTGGTGCTTCTGGATGACTCATGTTGTAAGCGACGGGGGAGGTTTTCAAACCAGAGTCAAAAAATGGGTTTTTGGTTGAAAGTGCTTGTTGACATTCATCCCCGTCCATCATAGTTATTGCGGTGCCCTGTATTATACTACCCCCTAGTGGCCACTGTCCATTATTGAGTGCAAGGATCATTGATTTACTGGATAACCCACTCAGCTGCAGGTTGTCTCCAGCCTCTTCATTTAAATTATTAAAATTTGTCTTAAGGGTGCTGCCAGCAGTAAGGTTATTTTTAGAGGATATATTTGTATTATGAGGTACACAATTATTGGGTGGACTAGAAAGGGGGTCATCTCCAAATGGATCACTGTCTGGAACAGGGAAGTAGCCAAAAGTTGAGGAAGTATTTTTAGAGTTTCTGGATGTTTGATAATCAGGGCCAAGGGAGTTCAAAAAAGAGACATCCTTTATGCAATTTTGATTGCTGTCAACTCCAGCAGAAAAGTCCAGCAACAGAATGTCATTAGATTCCTGGTTAACATGAGGAACAGTGAGAGAAAGAAGAGATCAATAAATCAATTTCAGATAATTGTATATTAACAATAAATCACATGGTGTGAGAGACTGGTTATTAAAAGCTGCTGCAAGTGGAACAGTTAAACCCAAAATATCATTGATGTGTGGACCTATTTGGTAAAGAGGTCAGAAAGCCTCCAAATAGAAAGAATGTGCCAGAATCATTGGTATCCACTCAAACGTTCACATTTCGTCATTTCACAAACACAAATTTCACTGAATTTGTAAGTTTTGTGATAGACAAAGTCTGGCATTGCTGTAAAGCGGAAGGAAGATATTTCACTAGCGTGGTGTGCATTTGTATTCAGGAATCACAACTTTCAAATTCAACTTGTAGCAGCTTTAAGGTTAAGGT
The DNA here is from genome assembly GCA_963556495.2 of Valencia hispanica. Taxonomy (NCBI): domain Eukaryota; kingdom Metazoa; phylum Chordata; class Actinopteri; order Cyprinodontiformes; family Valenciidae; genus Valencia; species Valencia hispanica. The sequence goes on along the minus strand of OY747717.1, from coordinate 32,448,550 downwards.
GAACAAGATTGGTAAAGGGTGCCTCAACTCAATTCTTGAGATAAGACTTGATTATTTCCAGAAACAACATTTTAGTGTAGTGTTTGAATATTACACACAAACGATTTAAAAAAAAAAAAAAAAAAAGTGTTTAGTTCCAGTAAAGCCATTTTCAGCAAACAATTGGATGTTTAGTCAGTGTTAAGACAGAATGTCGTGCTTACTGAAAGTATGAATAATATTGACTTCAATATGTTGCCCAGATAGAGATAACGCTTCAACTACAAACTTACATCTGGAGCCCTGATGTCTGGAGGAGTTGTAATGTCTCCAAAAAGATCAAGCTGTTCCATGAATAAAAAAAAAAAAAATTGAATTAAAATAGCACACTAGCCAACACACCCCCACATAAAGAAATTCCTACCTGTGCAGTCTTTGATTCGTTTTCTCCACTTTGCAAGGTACCTCCATTCTAATAAAGGAGGGGGGGGGAGAGTAAAAAGTCAGTCTGGGTAACTCTTCTGAAAACAAACAGCTTTAGAGAGCTTACCTCCAACACTGCAGAGCCATTTTCAGCCTGTAAACAGAGTTACTATGTTAATGATTATACTTTCTCCAAATGTTGCTGACATGCATCATTTCAATGAAATGGCAGGAAAAGGATGCAATTCTCTGACAGGACATAAAGAGGCACTGTTCATTTTCAGGAGGTCCGTACAGTACAGATTGTATCTTGGCAGCCCTGCCAGTTTAGGACTGAATGTTTTTCTTTCCACAAAGAAATGCAGTCACTGCCCAACATTTTTAGGGAGGGGAAAGGAAATCACAGCTTGATGCTAAAATGTTACCTTCTGTGAAGACTCCGCTTCTTTCTTCCTTAAGTTGAAGATGACTTGGAAAAGATCTTTCAGATCAATGACCAAGGGTTCTGCCTGTGTGTTGGCACAGAAAGTAAAGTCTCATTGTTGTCTTGTGAATCTTTGATCTACAATTCTTTGACTCTGCTTATGTGCCTTCAAGTGTTACCTGTTGTGCCGTCTTTATGGCAAAGAACTGATGCTGTCCTTCAGCCCCACATACATATCCAAAAGCTCTGTTGTCAGTTACATCTCTGGCAATGAAGGAGATCTTATTAACCGCATGCTCATGTTCAATTACCTGAGAGACGACAGGGGGGATACATTACTGGGATTTACCTGAAAGGCACATAGTAATCCTGCACTTGCAACAGTAAACAAGACTCACCCCTGATTTCTCGTCAATGATCTTTAAACCAGACATGGAAATGTTGACCCAGATTCTCTGTTTATGTTTGCCTTGAGACCGAGCAGCTACCGCCATCCCCTGGAGGAAAAATAACAAAAACAGCACCGTTGCAGGAAATGTGTTTGTGTTCACCACAAGCATACAATATTAAAAGGTTAAATGTGCCCTTTTATCACAACTGAAGTTTCAACTGTCATGATATACCTTAAGTTTCATCATCGAGTCTTGGCACATTTTGTCTCCACGGGCCTCGGAGACATCGTCAATGCCAATCAGCTTGGCTTTGTACCTCACACCGTCTCCTTGAAACCTGCTCAAGAGGTACTCATCTGTCTTCTCTGGAACTAGGAAAGAAAAAATTTTGCCTTTATAAGAGCCTCAAGTTAAATGTTTTAGCATATAAATACCAATACTGATCAATAAATAAAAAAGTTAGGATACCATTTGGGATGATGGGGGGGTGAAGATTGCATGTAAATTATTTGTCTGTAGTTACAAATGGGCTTAAACCATTGCATATTTCAATATACATGTCAAGCAGTTTAAGACCGATATCAAAAAGGCAGAATCTCAATTTAAATGTGTACTAGCCCTGGAGACATTGTATTACATCCTATTTGCATTTATGTGCATTTTGATTTTAATTTTGATCGCTGGACTGAACAATGATGAGCCCATAAGGACTGAATCAGCTCCTGCTTGAGGAGAAATGTATTAAATGTATTCAAGTTCTATATAGTATACAAATAAAGGATATTATAATCATTACTTATACAACAGGACACATCCTGTTGTAGACTACATTACCCAGACTTTGGGTGAACTAAAATAAAGGCATGCGATACGTCAAACATGGCCTTTTTGCAGACAGGGACTCTTAAAGCAGCAAGTGCTAAAGACAAAGAACTACTGGCACTACAGTAGTAAACTATGGATACCTGCCACAGTCAATTGAAAGGTTGTGTGTGTGCCAGGAACCATTTTTTGCTAAAAAAAAAATAAAAAAATGTCATATTAAAAGTTAATCACAGTTTGGATGTATAGCGTGGTAAATATATTGCAACAGATACCATTACAAACTGCATCAGTCAATAGAAGCACATAGGTTTACCATACAAGCTAAATACTACTTCGGACATTTTAATAATTTCTGAAATATCCATGCCAGGAAACTAGCTACAGCAATAAAAACATTTAAAAGTCCAGAATCAAATTTTAAACATGTACCGTCGTTATTCTGATCTTTGTGGTTCTTAGTGAATAGCAAATTACTAACTTAAAGCATAGCAATCCAGAGACACCACTGATTAATTCAGTTTTGAAATACATTTTCTAAAAATGGCTAAATAGTAAATAGACAATTTTTTCAGAACAAACAAGCAGCCTTCGTTTAAGCTCACTACTAAAACCAGTCAGGATTGTGTTAGTTTTGTCTGCCTGCAGCTCAATACTCTGCTCCAACTTCTTTTAGTTTGAAAATTCAAATGTTAAAACTGGGAATAGCTACGACAGCTAGTTGTGCCATGTAGCTAGCAACCGAAGATAAAGACACATTTTGTGTAAAAAGACAACTACTGGGGCATGGCATAGTGGTTAACACGGCCATGTTCAGAGGCCTTAGTCCTCAAAGCGTCCTCGGTTCGGCTACTGTCCCCGTGGACCTTTGCCGGAAGCCCCCACTTCTCTCCCCTTTCTGTACTATCCACTGTTAAAGGCACTGTGGCCACAAAACCTTGAATAAAAAACAAAAAGCATTACCGAATCTGATAAATTGCTAGTTATCAAGTCTTTGTCAAACTTGATGGTATGCTGAAGAGGTAATTCAACCATTTGATTGAGCTGTGTTGGAGTGGAGGCATGTAAAAGTTGTAAAAGTTCTCGAGGACTAAAGTTAGCAACTCCTGGCCAAAGTAAGAGTCCACCTGATGGCCATATGTTACAAACCATCTTAACCCATGGCTTAAAAACATTATCATTCCAAGGAGGACTTTAAAAATCCATTATCCTGACATGCTGAAGACACCACTCCATAAGCTTTCAATATGGGTTGATTAAGAGCCTTGAGTAAGACAATACTAGGTCATAGCCATAACTCACCTTTCCTCTTCTCTTTTTTCAATAGGCCCTTGGGAGTGGTCACCACAGGAGAGGTGGGTGGGCTGTTGGTGGTTGAGGATGTGGCAGGAGAACTCAGGTCAGCAGTTGCCGGTACACCGTTTTCCACCTCTGTAGACATTGTATGAAGAGGTCCAACTTGACTGGACAAATGACAATCCTATAGACAAAGCAGGTTGCTGCTCCGTGTTCTGACGCAGAGATGTCAACCAAGCGTATGACTCTTAACACCCACTCATGCTTCTCTTTTTGGTTGTCTGGAGTAGAAAAAGTGAAGTGGACAGTGTTAAGCAGTGGAGGGGGGGGGGGGGAAACAAAGGCTGGTGTTCAAGGACTCCTGGTCAGTCTGCAACAAACAATGCTGGACTTTGAGGTATTAGAGAAAACTTTGCAGAGAGAGCTTCCTCAAAAAAAAATTTTTTTTAAATAAATCATTTCAAAAATGAAAAACATACCATAAATGTTTACAACCCTGTAAAAAGAAAAAAACTGACAGAAAGCCATTATGACCAATAAAACACTCACAAGACTCAAGTCACTTTGACCCCTATCCTTTAGGAAAAGAAAAAAAAAAAAGAATTTTTTGGCATTGTGATAGAATAGCTTTTCTAAGGGACCAAGAGTTTGCCAGCATTAATGTTTTAAATACCCAAATATACCTACTCCTGTTCAGTCAAACAGCTGACCCAGAAAACACAAGCATAAAAATGCAATGCAGCAACTAGTTAACCCGTGGTGCCCACATAAACTCTTGACATTACTGACATGACAGAAACATCTAATAACTCAAATCATCACTGCACAAGGCAGTACAAACAGTCAGCTACAACAGAAAAAGAAGCCACCATAGCCTTAACAGCCACTGAAGAATATCTGGCACAAATCCTGCCATGCCTGGTTATAGACATACCTTAAGGACTAGCTGCAGAGGGAACACTGGTTAAAGCACCGATGTAAAGAGCCTGTGACTACTATTGAGCAGACCAAAGGTTGGAAGTGGCCAAAGGTTGAGCAGTTACCTAAGGTTAATCTTACGCTAGCAGAGCAAGAGATCTCGTGATGCCCAGCTAAGCAAGTACAAGAGAAAACTGGTGCCTTTAGAATGATTCGCCCACAGTACTCGTATTCCTGAGCTTTGGAGACTGAATGCCAGACTATCAAAAACTGATATGTTGGAAGCATAGGAAATTAGACTGATACTGAGATAACAGATGCATACCAGCAGATCAGCAAATGTGCTTCAGCTTGGTGCCAATAATTATCTGGCAATGAGCAACACCTGATCATAGACGGGAGGGTAGGGAACCAGGCCCCATTTCAGACCCTCCCATTGGCCTTGCCACTCTTTTTTTTTTTTACCCAGGACAATGTGCATTATTTCCTACGAAGACCAACTGTAACAGAAATCTAGTAATTCAGAGAGCACCCAGTGGCTTGGGGGGAGGACTTAAAAAAACCTATCCTGTAAAAAGAAAAGAACATTGGTAAAAGCTGATAATTGGGTTTTAATTGTGCAGTTCTTCACAAGAGCTACTGCATGACTGTAAAACAATAAACCTCGATATTATCTGCTAGTGATGGTGTTGAACACGCACCAAGTAGCACAGCAGGCCCTTGTGTGTTTGCTCCATCATTTGCTGTGTAAAAAAAATAAAATAAAAAATTCACTGCAGGCCACTGTGACACGGATGCTGATTTTGTAGTGCTTAGGAACCACTGAAGCCAAACTCCAGTGCTCGTTAATACTCCACTTGCATAAGCCTGACACATGATTGCTCTCGTCCATCAGCCACAGCTCAAGTCTCTCTAACTGGAGGAAAGCCTAATAAAACTGGTGTAATGTCAGCACTTCCAGGGTATTTCAGAGTTACAGTTTAACAAAAATCTCAAGGGGTGCGGGTTAGGATGAGCACTTCATGTCTGGCGTTTTTTTTGTTGTTTTTTTTTTTTTTTTTTATAAAGGAGAATGCACTGGTGTCACAACAACTTTAACTTGACCACACAGCACAAGCGTAAATCTTTGTGTCAGCAGAATTATGGCAGTGCTGAGGGCAGAAATGTCACAATGCAGGGCCATCAGGAAACGTAAACTTCAGCACATCTGGAGGAAATCAGGGAATGAGTCAGTCTACGAATGAATGAGATGGTGAAATACCACAGGGCCCACGGGTGTACACAAAGGGTAGTCACTTCCAAAATGCTTCTGGAATTAAAGGCATAAATGGTCTGAGTTGGTGCATAGTTAAAGATAGACCTTTATAATGTTAAAATAGTTATCGTCTCTGTTTAATTAAATTTAAATTGTGAGAGGGGGGGGGGGGGAGTTGCCATCATAGACCAGGGACTATGAAAAGTGTTATGGGTCAGACAAAAACAATACGTCAGGCTTTACAAATTAAGTAAAGTGATGTTTCGATACATTTTAATGAAAATAAGGCTTGTTAGGGTTTCAAAACAATAAAGTGCACTCATAACAGTAGCTATTGTAAGACGAAAAACTCATAAACACGTTTGTACTCTTACTGTAATACCTTGCAACGACAACCTGTCGCGTTGCTTAGGCTGTAATGGAAAAACGTTGTAAAGCAACATTATGACGTACCTGTTTGAACGCGCGCGGCGACAAAACGAGCTAGTTTGTTGGCGCTGTTGCGGCTCCGCAGCAAAAAAATGAGGGAATGAAACCCAGCTTTGGACAGCGAGCAGAAGTCGGACTTTTTTTTCCTGCTAAATACCTTGGACACACAGAGGAGGCTGCAGCCAGCTCCAACGTTAACTCTTCACTGACTCACTGCAGCTTTAAAGTGGCAGAGAGGGGCGGTCACTTTCATGGTAGAAACGTGAGTCAGAAAAAAAAAAAAAAAGAGTTATATTTAAAAACTTACGAGGCCTACTAAAACTAATGCACAGACTGATTAGGACCAAAAAATACAATTTCAGAGATTAGTTTCAGTATTTCTCAAATGAACCGATAATTAAATTATTTGGGAATAAATTATTTGGGAATCATTTTTCATTGATGGATAAAAATAAATATATAAATTAATAATAGTTTAAGGGGTGAATAGCAACTCTCGCCCATTGCAAGCATTAAATGAGTATAAAAAATGGATGATTAGGCAGATGCAACTGCATAATTGAAATGTACAAATTACATGAATATAAACCTGTCTGACCGACTGGGGGTGCCTATCAAATTTATATTGTATTTATCTTGCCCTATATCTTGGCGACGTCCCTTTTTTTTTTTTACATGAATTTCCTCCCCTCTCTTCTGTAACTTTGGTCTAACATAAACATAGCCATGTTTTGCTACCTGCAAACAGTCATCATCTAGATGAAGGAGGTATTTGTGACCCCAGGTCAAAAATATTGAAACACTATAGCTCTTAGACAATGTTTTCCTGTTATCTGATTAAAGAAATGCATAACGTAAAGTATGTCACTGATGAAAACTTGTTCAGATCAAGTAGAAGCATACTAGTACAATTCAATGCTGTGCTTCTAAAAGAAATGCCTGTGCAAGTCTATATGTCCCAATAAGTGTCCAGTTAAACATAGAGAGTGGACACAACAGTAACAACAGTAACAACAACATTCTTTGCCAACAGTATGCTGACGGATCACCCTGGAACAAGTTATGACGAGATGTGTGGGAGTTTTCTCTAAAAACGAAAAGCAAAGCATTTGCAGAAGAAAGACGTCAGAGAGGACTTGTCAAAGTGGCTTGAGAATATTATTTCATTAACCACTGACAACATCGATGTGCAATCATAAAATAGAACGCTCGAGAGCTGGGTTGCCCAGGTCCAGTTCTGAAGAGCTGCCATCCTGCAACTTTTAGATGCATCCCTACTCCAACACACCTGACTGAAATTGCTGAATTCCCTCATCAGCAGTCATTCAGCTCTGCAGAGGCCTTGTAGTGAGCCATTCAATTGATTATGTGTAGGTATATTATAGATCCTGTAGGTATGCCCCAAAGCATGCCTCGTCTGTTGACGAAGGGTGCAGACCCGGTGGCTGCACACTTCACTAAACTGTAGCACCTTGCTGATTGACAGCAAACACTTCAACAAAAGTATTGTCAATAGCTGAAATAATTAAAAGTAATAACTCCTTCAACAAGGTAAAAGGTCTACATACAGAAAGACTAAGGAAGGCATTAAAGGTACAGTGTGTAAAATCTTTTTGACTCTTTAGCACTACGCAATTCAGAGTAGTAATTGCATCTACGGTAGCCCACATGAATCAATAGGGCAATATGTGATCAACGACTTCCAGCTTTCATTCCAGCGATCAGGCCCGTTCTTCTAATCTGTATTCTTTTCTCAATTTTATCTGAATATGTCTTGGGTAATAAAAACTGTGTTTTATGTTAGCTATGTGGATGCTAATTATGTTTGCTGAATTTCATGGCTAACAGCAACTAACAAATTTGCGATGACTCCAAGCTAATGTAACAAGCAAACTATATTGTTTGTTTATTTAATTTTATATATTTGATTTTATTTATTTGATTCTTTGTCATTTTGGATATATACAAGGTAGTGGAGTCTGTAGTATTTTTTCTCCCTCTGTTAACAGACTCAGATATCATCTGACGATTCAGCCTCAGTTGAGACAGGCAGAGAGGCCGAGGTGTGTCACATCCGGTTGAAGCAGGGTAAGCTAACTAAGAGGAAGGAGCAGAATTTCCCCAAAACAGTCAGGCTGGCACGTAGCGAACTGGCGCCATCCCCCACACAATGTCTAGAGGGAGAAGGAGAACCGCTACAGCTTCAGTTAATAGAGCTAGAAACTACTGATCAGGCCAGAAATCTAGGTGTAGTGACGGACTCAGACCTGAACCTCCAGGGTCACATAAAGGCAATAACAAGGTCAGCCTTCTATCACCTGAAGAACATTTCTAGGATTAAAGGACTGATGTCGCAAGAGGACCTAGAAAAACTCATCCATGCGTTTATCTTTAGTCGGATTGATTACTGCAACAGCGTCTTCACAGGTCTGCCTAAAAAGTCAATTGGAGAGCTGCAGCTGATCCAGAACGCTGCTGCTCGAGTCCTCACTAGAACCAGGAAAGTAGAGCACATCACCGCAGTTCTAAAGTCCTTACACTGGCTCCCTGTAGCTCAGAGAATAGACTTCAAAATACTTTTACTAGTTTATAAATCATTGAATGGCTTAGGACCAAAATATGTTGAAGATCTGCTGTTACTATACCAACCCTCCAGACCACTCAGGTCCTCTAATTCCAGTCTACTCAACATCCCTAGAATTAGAACCAAACATGGAGAAGCAGCTTTCAGTTTCTATGCTCCTCTAATCTAGAACAAACTTCCAGAAAACACTGAGTTCTTTTAAATCACAACTAAAAACGTATCTGTTTAGAGTTGCCTTTGAGTAATGCTTTCTTGTATCATGTTTTGTGTATTCTTCTTGTTTTACTGCTGTTTTTACGTTATATACTTTGTAATGCTTTGATGAATCTGTGTGTGCTTCTTGCTTTATTGCTGTTTTTACTTTATATGCTTTGTGTTTTACTGCTATTTTTATTTTACCACTTAATCATGTAAAGCACCTTGAATTACCTTGTTGTTGAAAGTGTTCTATACAAATAAAATTGCCTTGCTACAACTTGAAGATCGGTGTTTTCACGCGAAATGCCGAACATTATATTTTGTTTGTCGCTAAACAGCTACTATATTTCAAGATGGCGTATGACTAAGGAGGGTCAACCACAGTTTGTGTATTTAAAAATCTAAAATTTCAAATTACTGATTTTACAGTATGGGGTCCTGTCACTGTGTCTCCGATTGATCATGTGCCCTGGCTACTTGGCCACAGGGATATCCCTTTGGCTGACTGGCAAGTGCGTGTGACTCTCACCTGGGACTCTGGGGATCAAATCCCACCCATGCCCTTGTCGTGCACCTTGCCACACTAGGAATACTTAGAATAGACATTGGTGAGAAATGGTGATGAAAAAGGACCTGTTTGTGAACGGGATACACAGAATTTGAAAGTAAACAAGTAAAAACATTATCCACTATACCTTTAAAGCATGAGAATGGAAAACTTCTGTGAAGAATTGCCTGAAGGAAATGTCAGTTGCATGGACAGTCAAACATAAAACATTGTTTGCACCTGAAGAGGAAGAAAGAACCTTTCTGAAAAGTTTTGTTGAGTCAAACAGAACTAGAACAAATAGAATGCCATGGACTGTGGATGATTGGATGAAAGTGGGATTCACATGTCTGGCATCACGCCAATGTAATGTAAAAAGAGGACCTGCTGAAGAGAACCTGCACATTTCCACAGTTATTGATTATGTGGCGGAGGGGGAGGTAGTAGCCAACAGCCTAAGCTGGATGTGGGTAAATGCAGTCTAGAAAGACAGTTCTCCCTTACTTTGCCTCTCTTAAGGGGCTGGGTGGTCGAAAAACTATCTCTGTAGTTATTTGCAATAGGTTTAGACTGCTGAAAGAAAGACTGACCAATTTTCTTCACTCAGCTACTTTTTTCTCCTACTACTCTCCAAATGCATTGTTGTTTGTTATTTTAACTGTTAACTTAATGTTTTCTCTCTGTATTTTTCTCTCCATAGAAGCTACGCCTGGTCTGGCATTCTGTTCCTTTGTGGAGAGTTGTGGCTTATTTTCTCACTGCCTCCTCAAGCAGCCTAACGGTTTGGAGTTGGGATTTGGATTTTAAATGTGCTGCTGAACCAGTAGAAGCCGGAAAAGGAGCTCTTAGAGCAAGTAAAATAAGTCATCTGTAGACTGTTAAAACAAATCCAAACAGGGTTAGCAAAAATATTTTGAAGTTTCAGATCTGAAAAAAAATACGTGGTTATGAGCCCAGTAACATAAGAAGACCAAGATGTCCACATAAAGAAAAACTGGTGTACAACTTCAAGCCAAGTGAAGATCAGGAAGTAGACATGTCATTATCCAGCTCTACTACAAACAGGATTTAGGAGCAAAGAGTTCAACACATGACACACAAAAGAGGCTTCGTGAAGAGAGAACCCGGAAAACTCTAAAGGTGGAGCAATTTTAAAACCCCATTCTTTATAAAGATGAAACTAACCTAAAACTGAAGTAGAGTGAGAAAAGTAGGTAAATGACTAAAAAGACTCAAATGTTAAAGACAATAACATCCAAACACATAAAGGTTTTCATATACATGATTTCCTCATACTGTCTGTTCAGATTCAGCCACATAGGACTGCTCTGCACAGGAGAGATGGATAAGGACACAAAGCACCATCACCCTGTCTCTCCGTATTGTCGGAGCCAATGTAGAGGCAAAGTAGGAAAATAACTGATAAATCAAATGTATTTAAAAAAATCTTTGTTAAACTGCTGTTCTTCGTGAATCTAAAACGAGAGGTTATTACAAAGCCATGTGCCTCTCCCTATTTCCAGTACAATAGCAGATGCTACTATACTTTCTAAATTATTCAACAAAGAAAGTAGTGCCTTGCAAAATAATTTACACAGAGCAAACCTTTTTACTTATGGTCAAGCTACAACCACACACTTTAACCACTTTCAATCTGATACCCATAAATTAAATACAGCTCTGTTGTGAGGACCTTTGTTAGAGAATATGAAAATGATCTCTAACAAAGCAGAGAAACAGGCATGTGGGAACTCTGGAGGAGCGTCAGAGATCTACAGCTCAGGTGGAAGAATTTGTTTACAGGAGATTTATTAGTGATGCACTCCACAAATCTGGCTTTATGGAAAAGAGGCAACAGGAAAGTCACTGTTGAAAGAAAGCCAAGTAAAGTCCTGTTTAAAGATGGTTACTTGTGGAGGAAGAAGAAAACTGAACTTGTTAGGAGTGTTTGGGAAAACTCACTCTGCACCCTGTACACTGGGTTTTGGGAATTACACAAATATTGGTTTTCACAAAGTTTGCTGCTTCAGTTTTTATGATGGCAAAATGCATATACCGGTAATCCAGAATGTTATGAAGAATGATCAGATGAATTGGAAAGTCATTCTTTGCCATTAAAATGAACAACCCCATCATTGCTGCCACAAAAGGACCTGCTGAGATCATTTCACTAATCTTCTCATTAACAAAGGTGAGAATGTTGATGGGGCTGGAGATCATTGTGTCATGCTGATTGAGTTAGAATAGCAGCCTGAATGAGTTAAAATGAGGGTGATGCTTGAAATCATTGTTCTTCATGTTAACCATGGTTACCTGCAAGGAAACACGTGCTGCCATCATTGCTTTGCATAGAAGGGCTTCACAGGCATGGATATTGTTGCTACTAAGATTGCACCTAAATCAACCATTTATCAGATCATCAAGAATTTCAAGGAAAGAAGTTCAATTCAATTCAGTTTATTTATATAGATATTCACAACAGATGTAATCTCAAGGCACTTTACAAGAAAGTCATTACAATACAAACATTCCAATCAATTTAAAGTTTTAGCTAGTTTTCTATTTAAGGAATCCCAGCAGATTGCATCGAGTCATTGACTGACAGTTGCGCCCTGTTGATGCAGACTCCAATCACAGCAATCCCTCAGCAATCCCTCATACTGAGCAAGAATGTAGCGACAGATGAGATGAAAAACTCCCCTTTAACAGGAAGAAATCTCCAGCAGACTGGCTCAGTGCAAGCGGCCATCTTTCATGACCATCTGGGGGTTTGAGAAGACAGAGCAGAGACAGAAAGAACAAAGGAACTGATGTAAGAGTACTTTCTATTTTAAAGAAAGTAAAAAGTTGATAACAGGACACAGGGGCTCCTGGGATGCCCTCCGTCCAACAGGGCATTACAGCTAAGCAGGATACCAGACAAGGTGTAGCTTCTACGGAGAGAAAAACACTGTGAGAAAACAAAGTTAACAGTCAAAATAACAGCAAATAATGCAGCTGGAGAGTAGTAGAAGAGAAAAGTAGAGTGAAGAAAAGTAGTCAGTCTGTCCTCCAGCAGTCTGAGCCTATAGCAGAATAACTACAGAGGTAGCTCAGGATGAGCTAAGCCACTCTAACTAAACTCAGCAAAAAAAGAAACGTCCCTTTTTCAGGACTGTGTATTTCAACAATAATGTTGTAAAAATCCAAATAACATTACAGATCTTCAATGTAAAGGGTTTAAACAATGTTTTCCATGCATGTTCAATTAACCATAATCAATTAATTAACATGCACCTGTGGAATGGTCGTTAAGACCTTAACAGCTTACAGAAAGTAGGCATTTAAGGTCAGTTCTAAAAACGCAGGACACTAAAGCGGTTCCCTGCTTATCTGTGTGAACGTGCATTAAGCATGCTGCAGGGTGGCATGAGGACTGCTGATGTGGCTAGGGCGATAAATCAACATGTCCGCACTGTGAGACGCCTAAGACAGCGCTACAGGGAGACAGGAAGGACAGCTGATCATCCTCGCAGTGGAAGACCACGTGTAACAACACCTGCACAGGATCGGTACATCCGAATATCACAACTGCATGACAGGTACAGGATGGCCACAACAACTGCCCGAGTCACACAAGGAACACACAATCCCTCCATCAGAGCTCAGACTGTCCGCAATAGGCTGAGAGAGGCTGGACTGAGGGCTTGTAGGCCTGTTGTAAGGCAGGTCCTTACCAGACATCACCAGCAACAACGCCGCCTATGGGCACAAACCCACCTTCGTTGGACCAGACAGGAGTGGCAAAAAGTGCTCTTCACTGATGAGTCACGGTTTTGTCTCACCAGGGGTAATGGACGGATTCATGTTTAAGGAATGAGCGTTACACCGAGGCCTGTACCCTCGAGCGGGATCGATTTGGAGGTGGGGGGTCCGTCATGGTCTGGGGCGATATATCACATCACCATCAGACTGAGCTTGTTGTCATTGCAGGCAATCTCAATGCCTTGCGGTACAGAGAACACATCCTCCTCCCTCATGTGGTACCCTTTATGCATGCTCATCCGGACATGATCCTCCAGCAGGACAATGCCACCAGCCATACTGCTCGTTCTGTGCGTGAATTTCTGAATGACAGCAATGTCAGTGTTCTGCCATGGCCAGCGAAGAGCCCGGATCTCAATCCCATTGAGCACGTCTGGGACCTGTTGGATCGCAGGGTGAGGGCTAGGGCCATTCCCCCCAGAAATGTCCAGGAACTTGCAAGTACCTTGGTGGAAGAGTGGGGTAACATCTCACAGCAAGAACTGACAAAACTGGTCCAGTCCATGAGGAGGAGATGCACTGCAGTACTACAAGCAGCTGGTGGCCACACCAGATACTGACTGGTACTTTTGATTTTGAGCCTCCCTTCATTCAAGGAGACATTATTCTATTGCTGTTAGTCACATGTCTGTGAAACATTTTTAGTTTATGTCTTATGGTGTTGACTCTTTTAGTGTTCATACAAATATTTACACACATTAAATTTACTGAAAGTAAAAACTGTTGAAAGTCAGAGGACTTTTCTTTTTTTGCTGAGTTTATAATCTTTATCAAAAAGGAAAGTTTTAGGCCTGACCTTAAAAGTAAACAGAGTGTCTGCCTCACTGACTAAAACTGGGAGCTTGTTCCACAGGAGAGGAACATGATAACTAAAAGATCTGCCTCCCATTCTACTTTTAGAATCCTAGGAACCTCCAGTAAACCTGCAGTCTGAGAGAGAAGTGCTCTGCTGGGAACATATTGAACAATCAGATCTCTGATGTATGATGGAGCTTCATTATTAAGGGCTTTATATGTAAGAAGAAGGATCTTAAATTCTTTTCTGGATTTAACAGGGAGCCAGTGAAGGGAAGCTAAAAAAGGAGAAATGTGTTCCCTCTTTTTAATATTCATCAGAACTCTTTCTTCTGAAGGCTTTTAATTACATTTTGTGGACTACCTGATAGTAAAGAATTACAGTAGTCCAGCCTTGAGGTAACAAATGCATGGACTAGTTTCTTAGCATCACTCCTGAACAGGATGTTTCTAATTTTGGCAATATTCCTGAGGTGAAAGAAGGAAATCCTAGAAACCTGTTTAATATGGGATTTAAATGTCAAGTCTTAGTCAAAAATAATCCAGAGGTTCTTCATGTTATTATTGGAGGCCAATTTAATACCATCCAGATATAGTGATCGACTAAACAGTTTATTTTTAGAGCTTCTGGTCCAAAGACAGAAACTTCTGTCTCGCCAGAATTTAAGAGAAAAAAGTTTAGCGTCATCCAGGTTTTTATGTCTTCCAGACATGCCTGTAATCTACCTAACTAGCTGAATTCATCAGGATTATGGATAAATATAGTTGTGAATCATTGTTTCAATTGTTGGGAAGAAGGCTTCAAGGCATCCGAGAAAGTCCAACAAGCGCCAGGACTGTCTCCTAAAGACGATTCAGCTGTGGGATCAGGGTGCAAGCAGTGCAGAGCTTGCTCAGGAAAGGCAGCAGGCAGATGTAAGTGCATCTATATGAACAGTGAGGTGAAGACTTTTGGAGGATGGCCTTGTGTCAAGAAGGGCAGCAAAGAGAGGCCACTTCTCTCCGGAAAAAAACCAACAAAAAGACATCAGGGACAGACTAATATTCGGTAAAAAGTACAGCGAGTAGCCTGCTGAGGACTGGGGTAAACTCATTTTCTCTGATTAAGCCCCTTTCTGATTGTTTGGGTCATCTGGAAAAAGGATTGTCCAGAGACACTAAAAACACTAAAGCAGCCAACTTTATGTGAGCTTGTAGGTTTAGAATGTTTACACTGCTTATTTATGTGAAAGCTGGATTAGGAAGGGATAGTATGAGTCTGTCACGGGGTGTGTGGAGAATGGACCCAAACGCACTCGCTGAAGGAAGGTGCAGGATGTTTTATTAAAGTGAGGAGATCGTGATGATGGTGGTGAACGGAGACACTGGACATCGGGCTGGAACGAAGAGGCAGGAAGACGACACACCATGGGGATGAAGACAATAGAGGACTAGGAGGAAGGAGGACTAGGATGATCCGGCCGGGAGTGAAAGGAAGTGAGGGGTCTTAAAGGCAGGAGGTGAGTAGGATCAGGTATGGATGATGAGACAGACAGGTGAAGACAATCAGGCAGGAATAGGGCCTCGGCGGCGTCCTCTGGCTGGACGGAGGTCGGGCGGACGGCCCCGGCGGCGTCCTCTGGCTGGACGGAGGTCGGGCGGACGGCCCTTAGGTCCTCTTCTGAGGTTCAGGTAGTGCCACGGAGAGTCTGGAGGCTCGGACGCCTCCCGAGACGGAGAGTCTGGAGGCTCGGACGCCTCCCGAGACGGAGAGTCTGGAGGCTCGGACGCCTCCCGAGACGGAGAGTCTGGAGGCTCGGACGCCTCCCGAGACGGAGAGTCTGGAGGCTCGGACGCCTCCCGAGACGGAGAGTCTGGAGGCTCGGACGCCTCCCGAGACGGAGAGTCTGGAGGCTCGGACGCCTCCCCAGACGGAGAGTCTGGAGGCTCGGACGCCTCCCCAGACGAAGGTTCTGGAGGCTCGGACGCCTCCCCAGACGAAGGTTCTGGAGGCTCGGACGCCTCCCCAGACGAAGGTTCTGGAGGCTCGGACGCCTCCCCAGACGAAGGTTCTGGAGGCTCGGACGCCTCCCCAGACGAAGGTTCTGGAGGCTCGGACGCCTCCCCAGACGAAGGTTCTGGAGGCTCGGACGCCTCCTCAGACGAAGGTTCTGGAGGATCGGACGCCTCCTCAGACGAAGGTTCTGGAGGATCGGACGCCTCCTCAGACGGAGGTTCTGGAGGCTCCAGTGACGGGGACGGGTCCTCCTTGACCCTCCCTGGGAGCTTCAGCGACGGGGGCGGGTCCTCCCTGACCCTCCCCGGGAGCTCCAGCGACGCATGGGGAAATGTCCATCGCTGGAGAGCCGCCGCTGTGACCGCCAGAAACACGGCAGCCACAACAACGGCGGGCTCTGGAGCTGGAACGGGCTCTGGAGCTGGAACGGGCTCTGGAGCTGGAACGGGCTCATGGACTGGAACAGGCTCATGGACTGGAACGGGCTCATGGACTGGAACGGGCTCATGGACTGGAGCTGGAACGGGATCTGGAGCTGGAACGGATTCTGGAGCTGGAACAGACTCACGGACTGGAGCCGAAACGGGCTCACGGACTGGAGCTGGAACTGCTCCGGAAGCGGCCCCACCTCGGCGGCGTCGCTGCTTGCGGTGAGTCAGCAGATGCGGCTCATGCCGTCGAGGACCAGTCCCCGGGGAACAGAACGCCAACCTTGTGCCGACGAATCCGGACGGTGAAGGTGCGGCGCTCCGCTCCCCGCTCCCGGAAACAGTCCCGGCGGCGCAGCGGGACCTCCGCCGGCGGACAGATGGTGGAGACGGAGAGGGCGGACCGATGATCCGATCCAACGCCTCCCTGCGAACCCTCTCCGCCTCGCTCCGCAGCGCGGCGAGATCCGGAGCAGAGAACACACTCTGGAAGTGAGGGAGCCCTCCCAGGATTTCCTCAGCTCCGGAAACCCGCACAGGAAAGTGAGGAGAGGCAGCGAGTCTGGCCAGGTTGGCCCAGACGTCCTTGCGGAGGGCGGCGATCTCCCGGGCGAGTGCTGGGTCCATGTTTAGGGCCGGATCATTCTGTCACGGGGTGTGTGGAGAATGGACCCAAACGCACTCGCTGAAGGAAGGTGCAGGATGTTTTATTAAAGTGAGGAGATCGTGATGATGGTGGTGAACGGAGACACTGGACATCGGGCTGGAACGAAGAGGCAGGAAGACGACACACCATGGGGATGAAGACAACAGAGGACTAGGAGGAAGGAGGACTAGGATGATCCGGCCGGGAGTGAAAGGAAGTGAGGGGTCTTAAAGGCAGGAGGTGAGTAGGATCAGGTGTGGATGATGAGACAGACAGGTGAAGACAATCAGGCAGGAATAGGGCAGCGTGACAGAGTCCTTTGGAATTGTTGCTGTGATTTAGTTTCTCACTGTTGGACTATATATATATATATATATATATATATATATATATATATATATATATATATATATATATATATATATATATATATATATATGTGTGTGTGTGTGTGATATTTTACAACAACTTTGTATCAGGTCTTGATGTGTAAAACCAAAAGAAGAAATTAGCTGTTATTATATAAAGAATTTGAAGCTAAAGTACTGTATGAGAGTAGTGGTATAAAAATAAACACTTTCGAAGCATAAATATGTCAGAGTTGTATTGGGCCAGCTCTAAATAAGATTTACACTATAACTGAAACTCACTGACCTCATATTGTAAAAAGGAACAATGAGAGAACACTGAGGGACTAGAAGCAGAGAACTAAAGCACAACTACTGCCAACGCAGCATTTTTCTTTTAAAGTGCAGGACTAACATTTCCTCTGCTATGTGCTAATCTAACTGCAGTTCCAGTAAACTGATAGCTGTAAGCGGACCATCATCTTCCTTTGTATGAATGACTTTGATGTCAGCCAGTGATTCAGTAATGATGGTTTTTGTGTTTGCTGCTCTTAGCAGACAGTAGCCGTTGCTAAATTCCCAGGAAGAAAATCTGCAAGTCACAGGAAGTGGGGTTTTTCTGTTTGCAGAAGCATTAGTAGGTGTTTGTTTGGGATAATTAGAGAAGAAGAGATGGGCTATTAGTGTAAACTGGGATTGGCACAATACAATGTATGAGGACTTGAAGTTATGCAGCGCTAAAAACCTTTGGAACTCAAATGTAAACTAAATGCATGTAGGTGTCAACACTGACATTAGTGATGATGTCAGCGAGGGTCTTTCCTCTGCTCTGGTAGCTATTACTTCTGTAACTTCTGTAAACTTGGGGTTTTATGACGATCAAAAATGTTTTGAAAATACATTTTAGATAACCTATAACTTTGAAGAAGGAATGCAGTAGGTAGGTACTGTATATGACGAAATACACCTTACTGCTGTAGCTATAGTGTGCGTGGAACCACTTTTGGTTTTGCAAAGAGTTTGGACCAGGAAAGTAAACATGAACCTTTCGTATTTAACATGTAGGCAAATAATGAAGGAAATACATCATCATGAATAAATAAGTGTCTTTTGCGTAATTTATGTAATAAATTTTGCAAAATTACTGGTGCATGTAGGCCTTTGGAGCGAATACAGGCCCAGCGCATCACAGATCCTCCTCTGTATCTAACAGTAGGAAAGTGGTGCTTTTGTATAAAGTAATCCAGTTTCCAGATTAACTCGGTATGTTTTTTTTGTGTGTTTTCTTTTGCTAAAAAGCTTAATCTTTGTCTCACCTGAGTAAGATTCATGTCTCAGTAGCATTTACCAAACTTCACATGTTTACAGTTGTGATGGAAGGACAAAAAATAAAAAGCTTTTTCCACAGCATGCCTCCAAAAGAACTGACTGACATATAGACTTATCTTATGGTTGGTATGGAGAGTTGGTGATCCCAGTATGCTATATTTTACTCCAACAGTGGGGGAAGTTACATGCCTTATCATCCTCCTCAGTGTGCATTGTAACAAGGTATGGTTTGGCAATGGTCCTGTCTTGTTTGCCACTGTTCCAGGTGCTTTGAACTTCCTACTTTTTTACTGTAAATATGTGCAAGTTTAGGAGAGTATGGTCTTGTAGCCATCTCCTGACTTAAGAAAATAGAAACACATCTGCCTTCTTTAAAAAGTATGTTCTCTTGTTTTCTCCCATTTTCAAGAGTGGATAGGGCCTCTGCTTCACATCAGATATTTACAACATGGAGCAGGAAATTGTACATTACTAATTAAAGTTCCTAGACACAAAGATTAACTTTGTAAATGTAAACTAAAGTTTGCAAAAATTACCTGAAGTCAAAATGTGTTATTACAGAGACAATTTTAGTGTGATTCTGCAGCTGCATTTAATAATCCTTTTTTTTTTTTCAAATTAGTTTTACAAGCTGGTTCTTTTCCTTCACCTGTGCTGTAACTCAGATTTAACCCCTTCTGATACCTCTGAATATGCATTAGGGACATCACGTGACACCAACAAACCTTAATAGCCTTTCTGGTAATGACATGTACAGTATATATGTCCTGTAAGTTGAAAGGGAGAGAAATGAGTGGGAAAAGGACAAAGGAAGGATGTGTTTCCTGCTTTCTATCTTGTGTTCTGCTGACAGAAGCTGGCTTTCAGGAGATGAGTCCCTGTAGAGCTAGATTACTGATGAGGCTGGAGTCTGTCTTTCCCTTTCTGTAACATTCAGTCATGAGAAGAAACATTTCATAAGCTACAATTTTATAAAGTGAGGCTTTATGAAATATGTATGCTTATACTTGTGGGGGGGGAAAGAAAAAACACAGATGAAATGAAATTGTGTTTAAGGGCCTTACATAACCTTAGTCATGCCCCAAAGGGGTTTAGTCAAGCACACTTTTGTTCCTTTGTTGATGATTTTATTCAATGGCACATACATTAAACATTTTACTGTAGTACAACAGATTTGTTGAAAGTCATTAATAAATCCACAGCTTTGACAGGAACAATATTGTTCAAGGAAAAGCGTGTTAGAAAATCCACTTAAAAAGGTGCCACAAGTGAAGACAAACTCATCACAGGGTTTATTTTCATGATAAAATGCTGACGAAGACAAGCTCATGGGATGTGTCCTTTCCCCAGTTTATGACAGGAAGGACACACATTTCAAGCACCAAGCATTTAAGGGCGTGAATTCTGGAACTCTCTGCCACCGCAGCCAGAAACTAAGATAGCCACTTATCTCTGGCCCATAATTGAGTCGGACTTAGATTTTATCCTTTGTTTTCCTCTCTGTTCTGTAACCACAGCCCCCACTATCTCAGACTAAAAAATAAAAATAAAACTAAGCAGTGCTGCAAGTAGCAGAGCAGGATCCCCACCATCATATTCCATTGGATATAGCACACATTTTACAGTGCGAATGAGCTACAAATTGTGCCAAAACTGTCTCTTCACACTTCCAAACTTCTTCTGAAAAACAGGAAGTCTTTCTAGTCAGGAGAAATATTGGCCAAGATCCTTACCTACCCCCTGGTTTCCTGACAAAGTTGTGAGGAAACTCGTAAAAGTGGTGACTTCAGCACATATTTGTGCTTCTTCACAGGACTATGACCACATACCCCTCAAACTACTGCTTATTTAAGTCAGCAGGAAAATACTTATCAGTGTGCTGAATAATATGGAATATATCAGTTTTTCTCCCTCAGGTGGATGAAAGCAAAGGTTTTTGGCAACCTAACACTGCCAAGTCTCTTTTCTCTTTTTTTTTTGCAGTGATTCAGCAAATTTGATCATAATTCTTTCTACTTATAAATGTTATACTCCTTACAGTTCTACACAGTAAGAAGTGTTCTGTACTCTCTCTTTATTAAAAATCAACCACAGACTTCACTCCCTTATTGTGTTGCCGCAGACTCAGCAAAAGCTTCTCAGGTCACATGACAGGTCACTGAGTGCAACAATGCGAAACCTCCTATACACTGTGCAAGGCTTGGTTTAATGTTTTTGATGCAGAAAGCAATACTTTAAATAGGGCAACACTAAAATCTGCATTTTGTACATTGATTCTGCTACAGATCATGCTTTTGGTCCCTTGTGTAACATGAAAACAAAACTGAAAATAGAGATCTCTCCAGGACCAGTTTTGGCATTTGCTGCTCAATGTTTCCCTCCTCTGGACATATGGTTGCATTGCAACGCAATCTTTTTATTTATTTTTTTATTTTTTTCATTTTCAGGAGCTCTTTCCAGATATTTACACTTCTGATATGAGTAGGGGAATTTTTGGTCCGTTTCCACATCTTACATGTTGGCCCAGATACACCATGGCCTCAATATGCCAAAGTGTTACAACATTTTCAAAAAGAGAGAGATAATGAGTGAGGGTACAAAAGAAACATCAAATATTTGCTCGCTTTGCTCAGGACATGTTTGTGCGGTTGCACAATCTAGGAAAGACAGAAACTATTAGTCTTTCATTTACTGGCAAAACCAAAAGCGACATAGGTTGTTAATAGTCTTATGCAGTGAAAGAAAGGGAAAACAGTATTGTTTGAAATACTTCTGTATTTCTCTATCTATATTTCACACTAAAAAAGTCTATTAGCAGCTTCCCATAATTTTGACGAAAAACGGAACAGATTTAAAGCTAAATATTAGATATATACATAGTCTTCATTCTTTATCTCTCATCTCTTCATATTTGCTTCCAAGAATCCATGTATTCTTGAATATATATATATATTTTTTATTTATTTATTTATTTTTATTTATTTATTTTATTTTTTAAGCTATAGCCCTGACTGTGGATATGAGAAATCAGCATCATGAAGACCAAGAAAATCAGGTCAGCTGCAAGCTGTAGATAGGTTTAACCCAAGGCTAGGAATTAAAACAATATCCTTAGCTTAGAACATTTCACAGAACATTGTCTAAGAAAGAAAAATGTTTGTCATAACTGCAAATCTACCAAAGCATGGCCTTAACAGACAGGCAGGACAAGAAGAGGATGAAGAGAAGCAGCTATAAGACGTATGTTAACTTTGGAGGAGGTGCAGTCATCTGCAGCTCAGGTGGAGGTTCACCTTCCACTAGGACATGGCGTTACACATGCAGCCAGAGCTGCAAGGGAATAGTTTAAATGAAACCATATTAATGTGATAGAATGGCCCAGTCAAAGTACAAATCTAAACCCAACTGAGAATCTGTGCCAGACCTGGAAAATTGTCTTTCACAGACTCTCTCTATCCAATCTGCCTGAGCTTGAGCTATTTTGCAAAGAAAAAAGAGCAAAGATGTCTGTCTCCGGATGTGCAAATGTGGAAGACACAAACGGAAAATACACTTGCTGTGATAGCAATGGAAGGACGTTCTTCATACTGAAGAAAACAAATTTATGTTTCACTTTTGAGAATTTTATTTGTAAAAAACTACAAAAAATCCTGGATGCTTCTCTTTCACTTTATAGATATGCACTACTACTGTGTTTGGCCTAACTCCTAAACTCCTCAAAAATACATTATGATTTGGTTGTAAAAGGACGAAAGGGTGAAAAAGGAATGAAAAAGGATTATAATTCATTTGCCAAGGGTTGTATATAATGTCAATATGATTACACTAAATAGCAATGATAAAAACATCGAGATTTCAGTCATTTGTGTATGGGTTTATGTTTAGGTTAACATTTTTGACGTTAGGACTATCTGTTGTATCATAGGTAACAGTTGGACTGTTGCTTCAAATCTTTGCCTGTTTAGGAGTAAAACTATCGGTAGGTCATTGTCTTATATAGCCAAAAATAAAAAAAGTGTGAAATACAAAATTATAAAAGACCCTTAAAAATATTCAATAACTGTTTCTCAACTTTTTTTTAGGTGAACGTGTCATGCACACTCTGCTTCAGTAGTTTCCAACACCAAATCAATACGGCTGCAGACGAAATCCAAACTATTGATTGTGACAGCACAAAGTTTATGCTGGATCATGTAATAATTAACAAGAAGGCGGTTTAAAAGACTAAATGTTACTCGTTTGTGTTTTCAGAGGTTCACGATGAGAAGCGGCATCACTCTCCAGCTGAGCCTCAGCGCCCTGTGTCTAACTCTGACACTTTTCGACGGAGGATTGTATGCATACTCTTCTTGACATGTCTTTTTTGATGCTGTTTTTATTTAATGATTTTTCTTTTGAATAACTCTACAATGTGTGAGAGAATCTATTGTGTATTCAAATCAGGGGAGCAGTGCTTCCTGAACCGCCTGCTGTTAACTGTATGTGGAGCCGCTGGTCAGAATGGACTTCTTGTGATCCTTGCACAAAAAAGAGAGTAAGTACGACAAAGCATTTATAATTTGTCTAATAGACCCATTTAAAGTACGGTTTAACCATTTATGTGAGTGAAAACACAATCTTTGCTTTAAATGAAGCATTTTTGCTGCAACTGCCTGTTCAATACCACATTGAAGAGGTTTGACAAAGTTTTTTTAATGTATTCGATCCTCAAGTGGCGTTCTCGAGCCATAGAGGTGTTTGGCCAGTTTGGTGGGGACCCCTGTATGGGATCAATAGGTGACAGAGAGTTTTGCGAAACATCAGAATTATGCTTGGAGCCAACTCCCGTTCCTTGCTCAGAGTCTCAATTCCAGTGCTCTACAGGTATAGAAGACTCCTATGAGTCACCCACATTGTTCATCTGTGTATTGTTTCTCCGTGTCTCAATGGTTTATTCTGCATCTGTGTGTAGAGTTGAAAATGTGCATCAAGAAGAGACTAGAATGCAACGGGGACTACGACTGTGAAGATGGGTCAGATGAAGACTGCGATCCGACGCGGAAACCCTGTGGGCAACATGTTCTTGAAAACAATGAGCAAGGCAGGACAGCAGGATATGGGTAAGCATTGTTAAATGTGTTCAGATTATGTGGGCGGGAAAGATCTCCAGTAGCAGTCAGACTTGCTACGAATGTGAAAAGGCCTCAGACTGAAGACTGTTGCTGCGTGATAGTCTTCTGACTGTCATAACTGCAAACAAATTTCTGGTAGAGAATGATAATTTACAATAACATGTCCTGGATGACACAGTCAGTTGTTGGCAAGCACTGTCTAGCCTCCCCATTTGCTTTTGCTGCTCCTCGTTAAATCTCTGACTGTATAGTTAGAAAGCTGGGCAGAGAAACGTTGGGAGACCGGGATGTGATCCTTGCCCATTATGATCAAAGGAAAAGATGGTTTGAACTTCCTCCTTCTCTCTCTGCTCCTTGGTTCAGCTCTGCCTCCATGAAACCTCCTTTTCAACTCTTCTGGGATTAGTTCAAGTGCCTCTGAAATGCTAATCAGCTTCTCCCGGTGTAGAACAATGTCTTATTGCCACAGTAAGGCATCATAACAACTGTCCGAAAGTAGAAGTAGGTGCATTTTTTTTCAAGTATATTAAATGTGCGCTACGAAAAAAAATCATGTGTGAATCCATGAATACTGAACCACAAATAGTCGGGGGTCCACTGTATATGAGACTTGTTTACTGGTTAAATTATTAGGCAGTTTGATTTAAAATTAAGCTCAAAGATGCTTCAGGAATAAAACTAGATCATCATACACTTGTAATTGGTCATAAGGCATAAGATTTAGAGCTTTTAGACTATGTTTTCTCAGGAAAATAGTACTTCAATTATCAATGCAAAATAATGCGGTTTCTTTGCATACAACCAAACATAATACAGTATTTGACAGTAACCATTACCTCCATGGACCAGGATCAACATCTTGGGCGCAGATCCTCGAATGAACCCCTTCAATAATGATTTCTTTAATGGGATGTGTAATAGAGTGAGGAATCCAAACACGGGGAAGCACGACAGACTTCCTTGGAATGTCGGTGTCCTCAATTATGAGGTTAGTCCCAGCAACTTCTCACTTGCCTAATGGTGTTGGATTGGCTGCTGAATATCATTGTCATTTCAGACACTTGTAGAGGAAACTCTTTCCAGAGAAATCTATGAAGACACACACTCTATTGTGAAAGAAATGCTAAAAGAGATTACCTTTAAAATTGATGCTGGATTTTCCTTCAAATTCACCCCAACTGAGTCGTCCCTGGCCAACACTTCTATTACTGGTGAGGCCGGGGCTGAATTCTCAAAGAAAAGGGTTATTAGGGATGTCACAGAGTACTCTACCATTAAGGTAATAATCATACCGGCTAAGCACACGTTCCAAATCATTACCTGAGCAATAAACTTTTACTTTAAAGACCCATATATCCCATTTATCCCTGCCTTACTGTTTCTTCTCACTTCAGAACAAGAGCTTCATGAGGGTAAAAGGTAGAGTACAGCTAAGCACCTACAGGATGCGCTCCCGTGAACTTAACGTTGCTGAAGAATTCCTGATGCATGTCAGATCACTGCCTACAGTGTATGAAAAGGGTATTTATTTTGCCTTCCTGGAAGACTATGGAACCCACTACACAAGAAATGGAAAGTCTGGCGGCGAATATGAATTGATTTACGTTCTCAACCAGGACACCATCAAAGCAAAAAGTGTGTAAACAAGTAGGCTAATTCATTTAATCTAAACTCAGTGTTCTGACCTTTAATTTGCTGTGATAGACTGCTTAAGGCATGTCTACCGAAAAAGTCGGTTACTGAAAAATTACTGCTGCATTTCCCACTTGATTCTTTCAGATATAACTGAAAGAAGCCTTCAAAAATGTGTCAAAGTGGGGATCTCAGCAGACTTTGCTTTTCCATCTGGAGGTGATGCGAAAGCACACGTACGACCTGAGACCTGCGAAACAACACCAACCACGGAAACAGGTGTTATTTTCTTGTTTTTAATTGATCAGACTGATTTCTAACACTTTTAAGTACCATATGTATGTTAAAAGCTCTGCAAGTTTTAAAAACCTGTTCTTTATTTTTAGCGGAAACACTGTAAAAAAATACAAGATGATGTTTTTATGTGTTTTTACATGTGATCATGATTTTTTTTAAATTACTACATTTTCCTTGTTCTCCATAGTTGCTGTTGATGGAAAGGCATTGGTGGATAAGGTGATGACTTCAGTCAAAGGTGGAACTCTTGAGGCTGCTGTTTCTATGAGGGCTCAACTGAACAAGGAAGGAGTAATGAATATGGAAACGTACCAAAACTGGGCCAGATCCATTGCAGACTCTCCTGCACTGATTAACAGTGAGGTACGAATACTGGAGTGGCCAGTTCAACTTTTGATAATTTTTTTAAATAGTGTGCAATCTGATGTGGTTTATTCATTATTGTGCTGGCTTGATCAAAATCTATTGAACTGTTCAAAAGACAATCATCCAATAGCTTTGGTATAAATGCTCCTTAGAACTAGGGAAGTCCCGGTCACATTTTTTTGTCCCCTGAGTCGAGTCCGAGTCATTTGATTTTAAATATCTGCTGATACCAAGTCCTGATCCGATCGTTCCACAAGGCATTAAAATGATAAAAAATAAAAAGGACAACACATCCAAGTTGTCCTTTTAATTAAAAAAAAAAATGTATATGATGCTCTACCGTGTGAGATTCGCTAACGTGTTGCGCATGCAAGGTCACACGTTGTAAATAAAACTTGAGTTGACCCACTGTGCAGTAAAGCTTAGCAGTGACATCGGACAAACAGACAAACTTCATATGTCTGTGTGGTAACCCCCAGCAGCAGTTCCTTAATGATCCGCCTTCAATGAGCTGGCGCATCATCGTCCATGAAGATGAAATTAGGCCTATATTGTTTATCCAGGGGTACAATAACAGAATCAGTGACAATATTCAGGTTGAATGGGCTTGTCACAAAGTGTAGGGCAGTTCCGTATTGACAAATCACACCTGGCCATACTATAACACCAACACCACCAAAGAATCTTCTGGTGACAACAGTGGCTGATGCATAGCGCTCTCCTTGACATCCCTAACAATGTTGCCAGCCATCATTTCTGCTCATCGTGAATCAACTTTGATCAGAGAACATCATTAGGACCACTGGTCTTTTCTCTGTTGTAAATGCTCCCTGGCCCATTCAAGACGACGACAGCTGTGCCTGGTGGTATGATCTGGCACCCAGACCAAACTGATGTAAGTGGTTTCGAATGGTTAGATGGGACACTTGGCTCTCACCTCTCTTAAATTTGCCAGGAGTTGAGTGCCATTCATTATCTGGTACCACAGGGCTCTTTTCACAATGAAGCTGTCAACAGTGTGGGATGTGGCCAAATGACATCCACTTCTATGCATGTTTATGACTCCTCCAGTCATCTGGTATCTCTGTTGTAACCTGCTGATGACACTCTGATGAAGCTCAGTGACCACTTCTGTCTGAGAGCATCCTATTTGAAGCCTTGCCATGACCAGGTGTCGTCTTGGTCTCATGATGTCAAAATGTGAACAGCGCAATGAGGAGGACTGTTTAAAAAACAATTCTGGCTGAACCAGGAAAAGTATTTGTCAATTAATAGATCATACATCTTTTTCGAATTTTGTCGTCAAGCTCTTTGTTAGAGAACAGCAACTTCTAAACACGTACTGAAACATTTAGGAGTTGGACATATATATTCAAAAGTTTAGAGAAGATCACATTACGGTCATCTGTGAAGGTTATAGCACATTTCAGGTTCATTCTGAAATTTTACCTAAAAGTCGAATACCTCTACCTTTTTGTCAGTATTGCAAGTTTCTTTGTTATTCCACCAGCAGTAATAAATATTCTGCTTTTGTTTTTTTCCAGCCTGAGCCCATCTACATGTTGGTTCCATTGGACTCACCTGACGCAAACACCAAAACTACAAATCTAAAGAGGGCTATAGAAGAATACGTTGCTGAATACAACATATGCAAGTGTAAGCCATGTCAAAATGGAGGTACTCTTGCTCTGATTGATGGAAAGTGTATTTGTATGTGTACTGGGCAGTTTGAAGGTCTTGCCTGCCAGAACTTCAAGGCAGATAAAGCTTCAAGTCAAGGTAAGAAAGTTAAAAACATACAATCTCACAACTCATTCTTTTTCTTTTAAGATTTCTTGTTCTGTGTGTTAATACAAACAATATTCAGCAGGTCAAAGACCCACCGTTAATCAGGAGGGCAACTGGTCCTGCTGGATGTCCTGGTCCTCATGCAGTGGACAGAAACGCAGTAGAACACGCAGCTGCAACACTGCAGGACTCAGTGGATCTGTCCCATGCAGAGGAGAGACTACAAGCCAAGAGTACTGCTGAAAAGCATGATTTCTCTCTCACTGCCATCGTCTGTCCACGTGTTAACCTCACAAATAAAGTCAACATGGTACTGTGCAAAGCTTGTATTTGAAGTCGCTTTTTAGATTTAGACTTTACTCTAAATACAGATTTATTCAGATTTCACTTTTTTGTCGCTATGAATTGTTTCAGATTATCAAGGCAATTTTATTATCAGACAAAGATAATTCAAGTAAATACAAAAAAGCTGTTCTTAAATCATGGTTTTATTTATAAATGGAAAAAAACTGTCCAGTGAAAAAAACATGGTACGGTGGTGAACCTTTCCAGGAATTACCAGTTTAATTTACGTTTTCTTTCCATCCTTAACTCATTCAGAAAGTCACAAAAACATTTAAAGCCTGGAGGCCTAAGGAGAAAAAGGTGGAACATTTTTGAGAATGTACTTCTCCATAGATTTGGCGTTGAACTAACATAGCATTTTAGAAGTAAAACATTGGGTCTGGGGCTGCATTGCTGTTTTAGGACCCAAAGGAGTTGTAATTAATGGAACCATGGATTTTGCTCTCTCCCAAAAAATCCTGGGGGAGAATATCAGACCATCAGTATGTAACGTTGAGCTCAAATGTACCTGAGATATGCAGCAGGACAATAATTTGAAGCATACACAATAATCCATCTCTGAAAGGCTAAAACGAAAAAAATATGTTTTTGAAGTGGCCTAGTTAAAGTTTAATTTTAAATTTTACTTTGATGCTTTGGGATAACCTTAAACAGTGTGGATGCTAAAAATGTCTCCCAAGTGGCTGGATTAAAACAGATCTGCAAGGGAGGGTGGGCCAAAATTCCTCCTCAGTGATGTAAATGTTTGGAGATGCTTGCTGGCAGTTGTTTCTGCCCCGGGTGGCAGAACAAGTTATTAGGTTTAGTGTGCAATAACTTTCTCATAAGTTGTTTGTCTTAGTAAAAGACATCTTACATTTTGTATTTACTCTGGTTAGTCCAGAGCACCAGATACAGAAAAAACAACTTGATCAAACTTTCAGTTGAATCCAGAAGTCAGGCTTTTAGACGAAACTGTGTGTGTATTTAACTGCTTTAGCTCCCTTTAACAGTATTTGTCAGACTGCTTATTAATGCACCACTAACTCATCCCATAAAGCACATTTCTGTGCAAATTGGAACCAGATGAGGAGAAACTGGCCGGGTGGAGAGAAAACCAACACTGAAGTCAGACAGACAGACATAGATCACGGAGCTGGCCATAAATGCAACATAAAGACAGCCATTATGTGCAAACTCCATTTTTATCTGTAGACATTAAAAGTTACAAGAAGACTTTAACACATGTCCACTTAAACACATGGGAAGATGAGCTATGAATCTTCTCTTGAGGAGAACAAAATTAGTTCCTTTTTAACACCTCTGAAATATTTAGTTATAGCTTGTCGCTGCCACTTTATGGTGAGCAAATATGCAACTTTCCATTAAATGAGAGACGATGAAATACATTTGTTCAAGCTTAACTATTTGGATCCCCTTGGATGAACATATTCTAAACCACAAGCTAATTTATTCATTTTGTTTCAGATTTAATGTCCAAACATTTTATTGAAGTGTCTTACAGTAAAATGTTGTTCCTCTATTGGTCAGCCTTTCACATTTGCTTTTCTTAACAGCTTTTGACCATTGATTAATGTGTTTTGTGTTCTTTAAATTCATTCATTTATTTATTGTAAGACAAACACAGAAAAAGTGCGGCAGTGGTAAGTGCTCTGGATTGCACAGTATTTAGATATATGCACAATCCTGCAAATGTGACACTTGTTCAGAAAGAATTACACAGAATGATTTTTATTCTGGGAAGGCCTCAGAGGTTTAGAGAACATTAGCGCTCAAACCACATTATGAAGACAAAGGGGCACTGCAGATGGGTTCAAGATAAAGACATTAAAATCAGTGTTGTACAACAAAATCAAATGTTTTGGACAATCTGGGGGGAGGGGGGGGATTTTTTCCCCAGCAGGTCAAAGCTGATGGGAAGATGGAAGGAGATAAGTATAGGACAATGGTGGAAGAAAATCTATTCGAGGCTGCAGTGGACGTTTAGACTGGAACTCCAGCAGGAGAATGCCTAAACATACATATAGAATGGAACAGATCAAATAGATGTGTGTTACAATGGTCAGAGTCCTGACATAAATACCAATACCAAAAAGAATGGGCAAAGTTTCAGTCTGTAAATGTGTTAAGTTTGTACAAAAATAACTTAGTCAGTTTTACAAAATATTGCCTCTGGTGGCTAAATGACTACATTTTATAAGATTAGATTTTTTGTGAAAAAAGGAAAAACAACCCATCACTTTGGTTCTACTTCAGCGTTTTGTAAGACTTTGTGCTGGTGTATTATAATGGGGTGTTAGTCCAAGGTGAGGGCAACTCGGGGGTTAGGGGTTTGTCCTGTCAGCTTTATCCTTTAACTGGCAAGTTGCTGGTTCGAAACCCCACTCCATCCGCCTCTGTTGTTTGTCATTGGGCAAGATACATCACCCGGCTTTCCTGCTGGTGGTGGTCAGAAGTGCCCAGTAGCACTGATTGTGTGGCAGCTTATTTTCTGTCAGTCTGCTCCAGGGAAGCTGTGGCTAGGATGTAGCTCACCACCATCAGCATGTGCATAACTGAATGTAGTGTAAAGTGTTTTCCGGTCTTTAGTTTTAATAAAGCGCTATATAAATGCAAGTTGTTTACCTTTTATATTATATTGAACTTAATGAAATCAAAAAGACAGTTCAGGGGGCAGTTACTTCTGTAGGAAACTGTACTTCATGTCTTCCCCTTATCGCAAACCTGCTAACATCACCTTGTGTTATCGCTTAAATAGTGCAGACTATAATTCTAACAATAGGTGTGGATGTTGTGGTGGGATGTGGGGGGGGGGGGGGGGGAATACATACTTGAGAAATAACCACTCTGGGGGGGTTAATGGCCTCTGGCCTTTAGGATGTCAGTATAATGGAGTAAAGGTTTGGGACCCTATTGAGCTCCAAGGAGATCCCATTCAGCCTGCACAGGAACCCAGCCTGAAGCCATTATCTTAGTCTAAGAAAGTTTTGTTCTTTGTTCAAGCTGCAACAGAGGAGCCCGCACAAAATAATGAACCTTCTGTCCCTGAATAGACTGCCCACTTCTCTTTTTACTAATATTTACCTTGACTAAAAGCTCAGTAAGAAGTAAAAAACACAGCATCCAGCATAGGTCAGTCACTAAGAAGGTTATGTTTTGTTTAAATTGATCTCCATAATATAGGAGAGAAATTTGAAACATGTTTTTGGATCTGACATTACAGAAACAAAATGAGCTAAACCAGATATTCATCTTATAATGAATATTTAACAAAGAGTAACGAAACGGCTGAAGATCATGCAATACATTTTGCCCAATATTAGCCCAAAACACATACTAAAATTATTTCCCTGCTTCGGAAAAAAAAGTATATATATATATATATATATATATATATATATATATATATATATATATATATATATATATATATATATATATATATATATTATTTTTTTCAAAAAGGGACTTACTTACTAGTTTTTCATTTTTTAGACAATAATTGCTCAGGGATATTTTCCCTTTGAAGAGCGTGAGAGTGTGATTCCCACGCACTTAGAGGTGCCTGCCCTGGACACAGCTGAAATCGCCTCTTTCTTCTTCCCCGGGTCTCCTACAGCATGTTTTATCGGACTGCCACGGCAGATTACTCCACACAGCTGTCCCAGCACCGTGGAAATGAAGTTATGCGTCCTGTCAACTCTGTTTTGTGCTCCCTCTCTCGCTCTTTAAGCTCTCGCTCTTCAATGGGACAGCGGGGGGGAAAGAGGGGAGGACAATCCCTGTCCAGCACATCCACCAAAAGCCACCTGACTGGCCGCCTGAATATCCTTTCCCTGCATCATCATTTAGCGAGGCTTAAACCCCCTCGACATTTAGTCCCAGCTTGGACCCTTCCCCCCACTACATCTCCCTCATAAATCAACCCCTTCCTCCACCTTTCCCACCTCTATCAACCATGAACCCCCCCAGCCTCACCCCTCCCATCACCTACAATTAGTGTGGGTCACTGGGGTTTTTTCCGCTCATTTTGGTTCGGCTACATTTTGTTATTTATTCTCTTTTTTATAAAAAGTGAGGATTTATAAATGGGTGAAGACTTTTGAAGTAAAAAACATATGTGTGGATTTTAAAGACAAACACATCTGGCATTGGCTCATGTCATACAGTAACCAAATAGTTTATACTTTTGTCGAAGCCATGGGTTTTTTTAAATTACAGAAATGTAACAAAGATTAAATGTATCTTTGTTATTTGCAGCTTTTATTTTATATTGTATTCAGTTAAATTAGATGCTCTACTTGATATATGTTGATGTATATTGATTTTGATAGATTAACAGACAGAAATGCTATGTGTTGGTGTGACGATTCAAAATTATATAAGTCTAATTTAATGTGCATGGAATGACTCAACCTTTTAAAAACAACTAAACCACTTGATTGCCAGAATCCTTTGAAAGCTATTTGTATTTTCTTCAGGAATCTGTCAATGACACAATCAATGCTAAACCTTAACAGTTGAAATAATTTGTTGACGTTATGCACGTTGAATTTGAAAAAAAATAATGTTATACCTGCATCAAAGTATTGCATACGTGTTTTGCCTTTCATTTGTTTCAATGGGTTTAGAAAAACAAGATGCTGTAGACAAACAAGACAAAACAGTTTGGACATATGAAAAGGTCAGCTTCTAGAGCGATTCAACTCTCACACATCACAGATGTATATCACTATTATAAAATCATCATAAATGTAACTCAAATATCACAGTGATGACCCCATTTTTACATCATCCAATTGTGCATACTAGTATGGGATGCTTTGCTTACCTCACCCTGCTGGATGCTTGAAACTAGAAGTAAAACGGACGTATCACCTACGTTCTGATTGATTTGGCTAAGAACTTTCTGACCATTTGGGGCGCACACATCTAGCATTAGAATTCTATTGGGTGAGAGTTAATCCTCATTCGTAAAATAAACATCTATATATTGTGTATATATATGCTATAAGTACTTTACATCACAGAAACAGTAAGATACCCCATCGGCACGTGGTTGAACACTTCAAGCTTCATACTCTTGATCACAACGCACAGGCAGTTTTAAGGATGGGAGTACATCAAAAGCAACCCACAGACTCAAGTGACATGAAAGCGCTCACTATCACACAAAATGTGGTTAAGTGAACAAGTTTAACAAAGGAAAAAGGTGAGACTGATGGCAGGTCGGGTTTTAAAACATGTTTTGCAGAGTTCCACAGGGACCTTAACCCAAAGTGCTTTATTTACCGTCCAGTATGCCTAAAAGGTGCATAGGATCTAAAATAAATTATCAAACTGATCCTAAAAGTGTTCAAAGAACATACATTTGAGATGTTCATTCAATGACAATTCCAAGTAGATATTATGGTTTGCTAAGTACAAGCCCTGCTTTTGCTAGAACACACAATAACAGTTGTGAGTTATGATTAGGCTAGTTCAACAAGGCAAGGTTGTTAATTCTCTGTTTCCTCATGGGGAAAACTTAACATTCCTTCTTTACTCAAGAGTCAAAAGAAAATCCAAAGCAATTACACTTACACTAACAATTACACTAATGGCCAAATTAGACCACAATATGTTTCCTTTACAGGAAAAGACCAAGAGTAAAATTTGCTCATTCTTTTTAAAAATTAAATCCAACAACAGCTAATGTTGTTTTAACTAATTTTGTACAATAAAATAGGCATAATATTTTATTAACCACTAATGTGCTGAACTTAAAAAGACCTCTAAGTATTAATCTGTTACACTAACTGTTAACCAAAACAAGGAGAAACTGTGCATGGAGCATCAGCAGGAGCTTGGCCGAGCGATGAGTCTGAACTCTCTCACATCGCTCTTCTTCTCTGTCTACTATTGGGACAGCTGTCTTCTCTCTTCCCCCACTCCATGTGAAGGGTTACAGAGGAACAGGGTGAATGAAGTGCCCTGACATTGTGCTGCTGCCCCATTGTGTGTTTTGCATCTGCATAAAAGAGGTGCCACTCGACTTTTCGTTCAATAAATGGTTCAGAAAGCAGGAGAATAGCTGACACCAATGGTTTTAGAACCAATTATAAGGAGTGAAGAAAGGGGCAAAGTTTTTCTTTCTTTGTAATTCTAGAGAGCTGCCTGAACCGTACCATGAACCACAGGCATGCTTGTTGGAAGCATCTGAAAAGTCTAGAAAACTATAATTTGAAAAAATATTTCAACAACCATGTTCTACACACTCTTGTATTTCCAAGAACAACTTAAATTAATAACATATTCATCATTCCATATAACTTTTTTGGATCTCTATTTAAAATGTAGATCTTTACATTTTTTTTGCTTAAAGTCTTCTGTAAGAAAATATAGACATATAACGCCTGTATATATCTACCGGCAGTGGGGTGCAGCTTTGTTTTTGTTGCCATGGGGACATTTTGTACCCGCTTTGACAAGCTGGAATTTAAAATGATCCTTAAAAATTAAAATATGGCTCCCATAAATATAAATCTGCTATCTGGAGTTCATTCAAGAGTTATCTTGGTTTGATCAGCGGTCATAGCTGATCATAAGCTGTCATATTTTACCAGTCAGCTTGCCCAAACAGGTGTGAGAACAAAAATAAATAGGAAAGGTGTTTTATACAACGTTTTAAACAAGCCCCCCCCCCCCACCCCCCATATGTTAAATGAACATTTTAAAGTGTCATGTAATCAAATTTAATAAGGGATTTAAGTATTATGAATATAAGACCAATAACCTATTATCCAATGGTTGAGTAAAATTGTCAAAAAAGCAAACTGGCCAAGAGCAGAAGCTAGTCCTTTTCATAAAATAAAAACATTAAATACTAGTGAGGCAAAAATTATATTTAAAAATCACTTTATTCAGTTTAGTTTTACATTCACGGGTCAGGGTTCATAACGTGTACATAAAATCTCCGCTCATCAACTTACAAGCATGGTTTTTGAGCTTTGTGCGTTTATAAAGACGTAGCACAAACACACGCAGTGAAGACAAACTGGTTAACTGAGACACTTTTCTTTCCTATAAATCTGAAACTGTGTGAGTTATCCTTTCTTTGGTCTGTTTGAACATGCATTCATCAGGAATTAACACGTCTGTCTTGTGCAAACATCCATGTTTACAGAGACAAGTGTATCATTCTAAGAGCTTCCTCAGCAGATGTCACAATCTGCCCTGGGGTTAAAATACATTTAAGTAGCTTAAATCAACTTTGGTTTCTCTCAAAGGGAAGTGACGGCTTACTCGGGGACTTTAGGCACGTATAGACAACACATATTTTCTTCATCTGTGAACAAACAGGGCTGTACAAAGGTGGAGCTCACCTTGTCATACAGTGCAACTCTTTAATTTATAGAAAAAAAACTCACATAGAAACATTTTTCCGTGGTATTGTGAGGTTTACACAAAATGTACACCTATGTAAAGGACATTCCCCCAAAATTAACTTTCAGATTTTCAGATGACATTTCAGAGCAACATGATCCAATCCCTTTTATTTGAAGCAGAAAAGCAATTTTTACTTCAGACGTTTGTTACAGATTTAACACTTTCATCTGAAGCATTTACTTATCATTTATTTTTAATTTTAGAATTAGATTTCAGACAAAAATATACAGAATAAACTCCTGCTGAATTCAGTAGTAGTATTTATGTAAATGTTCTTATTGCAAAGAATAATATACCTCTACCGCCATTCGTAAAGTAGCACGAGGAGTATACTAAAGTGAGCACGTCTTTGATGCAAGCAGGAAAATTGGGGAAAATTGCTATATGTTTTGGTGTTGACTACTGTTAGTAATACAAAACAGAGATTCTGACTGTAGTTGGAGTTCTTGTTGCATTCTCAGCTTTTAGAATCTGACTTTACTGTATGCACAAAATACAGTGTTTCATGTGTAAACCTTCATAATTTAAAAGTACCATGAACTGGGTCATATTTTAATGCTAATTTATTAATTTCCTCTGCTTGTGTCTGAACTAGGGTTGCATTTCTCTGACCTCTCCCCCTTTTCACTGTGAACTCTGCCCCTCCCCCTTAACTCTCTTGGGTCAATGGAAATGCGTGGGGACCCCAAGTGCAGTTCTGCTTAGGGCCCAAAACACCCTTGGAGCGGCCCTGGTCGAATTCAATTTCACAATATAATAAAAACTGTCATAACAGTCCTTCAGATGAAACTCGTGAAAATGAATACGAAGATCAAGGTTGCTAGATGTGTTTGATTAGTTGGGAAGCCGCTTGAGTGTTCTACATACTGATAATCATCCTGGTAAATATAATCTTCCTCTTTGTCCTCCTCGGAGTCCGAGAATCCGCTCCCCGCGAACCTGTCGCTGGACTCCGAGCACAGAGTCTTCATGCTCAGCTTGATGAACTCGCAGATGTTCCTTTCGGTGCCGTCGCAGACGCACGCGTCAAGCTGCCGCGCTTTCGGTAACGAGCGCATGTTGGCGATCATTTCTCGGCAGCTCTCCGAGCATCTTTGGCCCCCGAAAAGTTTCCGACAGTGGAACAAATAATCCCTCATGGCCGAGCTGCACCCCGGGTCCGTCTCGCACTGCAGCCGAGCCTCCGTGCAGCCCATGGTGCTGGTCCGCGGCACGCACGGATCGATGGCTTGCCGGGTGCTCCTGCACAACGGATCCGTGGCGCAGTCGCAGTCCTCCAGATCCGGACCGTTGCGGGTCAGATTGAGCTGAATAAGAGATGATATGCAGTGACTGGGACACTGCTTGCGTGCGCCGCTGATGACGGACGCGCAGGCATGGAGGTACTGGTCGTACGCGTAACGGCACTCGGGTTCGCCGTGACATTTGAGGATGGCTTTCCAACACACGGGGCGATGGTTATGGTTCGGGGATCCACCACAAAAACCGATGGCTATGATCAACTCGCAGCATATCAAAATTAGTACCCGCTCCATTAAAATGGCACAACCGACTTTATCCAAGGTGGTAAAACTGACTTCATAAGAGCGTCTCTATCATAAAGTCTCCACAGAATGACGGATTGTTTCTCATCTCGTCACAGATGGTGGTTCAAAGGCAACGAGGCGCCACAATAAAGTGCATTGCTGCCCATCAAGGAACGCCGGACCATCAAAACCATGTTTCTGGTTTGGACACTTTCAAAGCTGAACACATATCTTTAGTTTCAATTCGCCACCGAAGAGTCGAGAGTTTCCGCGAGCACGCATGTGACAAAAAGTTCGGGTAAACCTCAGCAAGACGATTCCAGAACACTCATCTCGAGTTTGGCTTTCCAGTGACGATCCGCTGACCCAACATAAGTTCCAGTCTCCGGTCTCTGTGTAATGCTGGAGGTGGGATGCAACTACAGCCCGATTTGGTTTAGCAACAACAGCGGCTGATTGGTCCGCTGTAAACGGCCGTGATTCAGTCGTCACCTACTGTGGTCGGTGACGCAGGATACAAACACTGCTCCTGAAACTCTGTCATCCTATCTCACCATCAAAGAAAACGTATGGATAAAGATTCAACTTCTATGATAGATAGATAGATAGATAGATAGATAGATAGATAGATAGATAGATAGATAGATAGATAGATAGATAGATAGATAGATAGATAGATAGATAGATAGATAGATAGATAGATAGATAGATAGATAGATAGATAGATAGATAGATAGATAGATAGATAGACTTTAAAGTACCAGAGGCCCACATATGTGAAAAGAAAACTGTTCTACTTCTTTGTATTTGGTTTTGGGTTGTTTCATCGGACATGTGAAAACAAGCAGAAGTACATCCAGAATTTGTTCAAGGATATTTCTTATGATGATGATTAGAATTCCAACCTTGATAATGTGTGAAAAGAACAACTGAGGGATGCTACGGCAACAATCGCCAAGGTTAACAGCACTGTAAATGAAGGCTGTTTGGACCGGTTTGGGTCTTGAGGCCGACAGCAGAACAGAGCACAAGGAACAAATCAATAGGTGATTTGCAAGACCCTTTCTTTTGACCCTGTCACATCACCAAGCTATTACTTCAAAGATCTGGCAGCTCTCAGGGGTCTTTGGACCCCAAATACCAATTAGAGAGATTAGAGAGGAGTCACAACAAGAGCCGAGAAGTTTCCTAGCCTTACCGTCCAGGCCCCCCTTTCTCTGCCTCATCCAGCTGGCATTCCATTCCAACAAAGTTACTTCAGGCTTAATTTAAAACATCAAAGTTGAAGTTTGGAAAAGGCTCAATCTTAAAATGCTCAAGTGTTTCTGGTAACTCACAAAGTGTGGTGTCAAATATCTGCCTTGAAATGGAAAGGGCTTTCACACAGCCCCCCCCCCCCCTACAATTCAGGAAAAACTGAACAACACACCCCTAACATATGTACATTTTACTTTTAAGACCGAGTTTATAATGCACAACACAGCCCAAATCCCTTCATTGTTGGATGGCAGCCAAACAAGAACAACAGCCAGATTCAGTGGAGCCAGCAGCTCTAATGGAGCACTCCCTGGAAATGCTCCTCTCAGACTACTTCTCACTTACATTCTTTATTTAAATTTTTAAATTTTATTTTCTTTAAACGTGTCCTGTTTGGCCGTGTGGAGCTCAGAATTGGTGTCTGAGTACCAAGTAGAAGCCCAAGAGATTTACTTTCACAAGCGGAGCAGTACAGAGTATAGTACTCCACTTGATATATGTGTGAAAAATCTTTATTATGAATTGCTGGGGATTTTATTTCCTGATGGTATGGACCCGGAGACGGAAAATTAAGGGGGAGAAAGAAAGAAGATGAAGAAGAGAGGTAGGAAACAAAAAGTCATGAGAGAGGGTGAGTTGAAAATACAAGAGAAGAAGGGGAACAAAGAAAACACAGGAAAACATTGAAGTCTGCCTCCATACCCACAGGACGGCAGAGAGAGGGGGAAAAACAAAACAAAACGAAAAAGGAACATCGACAAAACAAAACAAACATTGTGAACTAAGAACTACACAACCACATCACACAAGAATGGATATAAAAATACAACAACAATGTCACAGAAATTATACATTCTTTATTTCTACACCAGCCATTTCAAATTGTTCTGATTTTAGCGGAAACGGCCAGTGCAGTGCCCCTTTTTTCTATGGATTTCAAAGAAAAAGTCAAGACCCATGTGGTTGTTCACAGTGACTTGCTTATGATGGTGTTTCCAGAATCGGAATGCGGTTCCCGGGAGTAGATTTGTAAATTCTTATAGAGAGACAGACATGCTCTTCAGTTTGTCTCAACCGCTGTCAGAAGTCATTAAACACAAACTGCACTGCCAGAACAATACGCTGAGCTTTGTGTTAAACAGTTTCCAAAACCCGGAGAAAAGTGGAGAAGGGGGAAAGTATGCATAAAGAGCTGCAAGGATTTTTTTTAGCAAACTTTTTCTTTTTTTCCGATATGATTTTGGGCAAATGAAACTGCTCAAATGTCAGTTTTATTTTATCAGTGGGAAAGAGCTGTTTATAGGATTTTTCTGGAAAACATTTAAGGTTTTTTTTTCCTGCAAAGTAAAGCAACAATTATCAGACAGATTGTAATCATTGTCCTGGGTGATTAGAGCTTAGAGAAATGTTCTCAGTAAAAGATTGCTTGCTAGCTTTGATATCCAGTTATTTTTTTCAAGACAGTTGCACAAAAAAACATTTTAGCAACACAACAAGACCTAGCATAATTGACTGATATTATTTTTGTTGGTGCACAAACACTTTGCACGTTGCATCCTTCAGCCCAGTGCATCTAAAAG
Source organism: Valencia hispanica (assembly GCA_963556495.2). NCBI lineage: Eukaryota > Metazoa > Chordata > Actinopteri > Cyprinodontiformes > Valenciidae > Valencia > Valencia hispanica. Next base: position 32,408,608 of record OY747717.1, on the reverse strand, counting down.
AATTCTTCAGCGAGCTTCCCAAGTTTTACATATCCCTAAAGATTCTATAAATGACACACCATAATGACAAAGTAAAAAAAAAAAGATTGCTTGAAATTTATGCTAAATTTGTTTGTTTTTTTAACTATGTACCTTATATGCATTATAACCTTAAAAGAAAAAAAGAAAAATAATATATATATATATATTTATATATATATATATAATATATATATATTTATTTATATATATATATATATATTTATATATATATATAACCATTATAACTTCATAAGCCTTCTCAGTTTTTTCTCAGTATTTTGCAACCTCAAGTCTTCTCAACCAGCTTGCTACACCATTTTTTGGGGGGCATTTCCCATCATTCATCCTTCCAGAAATGTTTAGTTGGATTTAAGTCCAGCTGAGCCGCTAAAGGAAATTCACAGATTGCTCCTAAAGCTGCTCCTTTCGTTATCTTAGTTGTTCAGTTTGAGTCATTTTCATTTTGGAAGATGAATCATTGCCTGTTACCTGGTTTATGCCTCCTATTTGAGCAGTAAATACTGTGAAGTCAAGTAAATGCCTTAAACCTCTCCAGAGATGATAGCACCAAATGCTGTCTCGTACAATGAAGGATCTCACCTCGGGCCTTATTTACACAAGAACCTCCCCTCACCCTGAGCATCAAATCTAAATACACTTGAAATTTTACAGCAATAGATTACCATAACACACATTGATAATTAACAGTGAGGGCACAAACAGCCACACATTTCTTAACAAATGCATCCACATTTGTCATCTTTGAGTTTAGACATGTGACATTTTGACACTGCTACTGCTGAAACCACCCTCTTATTTTACCAAGCAGTCTCTTTGTCACCCCAGAGAATTTTCATGATAGTGGAGTCTAAGAGCCTCCCCTCTAGACAGCTTTTACTTTGATAAACTGGGTATTCGATAAATACCCAGAAAAGACCATAAACAGCTTTTTTCTAAACTTCTTCGGCAAAATGATGATTATTTGCTTGGTTTGCTCTCTGAAACTAAACAAAAACCGAAATAAGTGAATCAAAAACTCTGGATTGTGAATGAAATGCTTTGCTGTCACTAAGGTGAATTGTTATCTGGAGTAAATGAGTGAAAAGTGCAGTAACATCTCTTTAATCTGCAACAATAAAACATGTGTGAGTAGTTCGAACCTGCAGAAGGACACTGGTTGTTTTAAGATAAGATAAGATAAGATCAGCTTGCGCAATTCTCCAAATGTGAATTTAAAGTGTTACAGATATTAAGGCTAGACAATGTACCAGGAGATAATTCCACTCGAAGAAGAAGAAGAAGAAGAAGAAGAAGAAGAAGATTTTTTTTTTTTTAAACACCATTTATTCACACATTATCATTAATCAATTTACAAAACCAGTAATAAAATTACTGTAAAATAGTACCAAATTCTAGTTTCCCATCAATAATTGTACAAAGAATTCCATTTTCCGCCCACTTCTGTACAAATTTATCCAAGTTCTGGCAAACAGAGTAGTAGGTGTAATCCAGTCGAAGTCTGGCTTTGACATTGATTTTCCACAAGGTTACAACATCATATGCCTGTTCTTTTTGCAATTTATCCCTTCTAGATAAGTGAATAGCCAACTTGGCCTCACCGACTCAAAAATTTAAAACCCTGTTTCTAACTTTATTTTTCTTGCCCTTTTCCACACCTCCAATAAATACTTAAATGGAAAAAACCATGCTAAAATCATTAAAAATCCAACGAAGAATATTAAAAAGAGGATTAAGCCTCTTACATTCAGTAAAAACATGAAAAATATTTTCAGAGGAATTGCAAAAAGGGCAGGCATTCGAAACATTTGTGTTAAACTTTGATAAATAAGAATTCGTTGCGATCGCGCCATGGAGTATCCTCCACTGTAGGTCTCCAGTCCTAGGACTATTCATTGTAGACCACTGCGGCTTACATCCTCTCAGTTTGGTGGTCCAAACCGTTGGGAGCCTGCCCTTCAATTTATCTAAGTTTAGTACTTTTACACAATTTACTTCTTTAGTCTGTTTCTCAGCACTGCGAAGAGACAGTTTTTTTCCTTCTCCGATCCACAACAAGGGTCCATCAGTGTCCTTGAAAGGAGGAATTAAAACTAGGTCCGGAGGTTCATCCATCGCGTCTGGCACGAGTTCATTTCTGCTGTATTTCCTTAAAAGCACCCATTCCATTCTGGAAAGTCTCTCTTTCCAGAGTTCCAGCGCTTTCTGGGTTAATCTAACAGATGAGACTTCCAAGGCAGAGGTTAAAGTGGTAGCATCTGAAAGCAAAGTTCCAGCCACCTTTATCAGTCTTCCAAAGCTCACAATCTTTGAATGACACAAGTTTCTTGATAGTCCAGGCAATGATTGACGGCTTATATCGAGTCTTGCATCAAACACTAAAGGTTCCTTCAGCAATCAAAACAAGGACCCGTGCTCACATCTGATCCATTTAAAAAGAACACAATCCTTAAAAACCCCTTGATAAAACCCAGGTAAGGTGCTTAAAAATGGAGATTTAAAACCCGTTATAAACCATGCAAAGTCTAGGTCTAGATCACCCAGACGCCTCAAAACACAACTGGCTACATTCCTCCACACTAAATCTGTAGGACCAAATAAAACCCTCTTCACAAATTGCAACCTGAAAGCAGCCACTCTGCTGGCCAGGTGGACTAGGCCCTGACCCCCCTCCTCACGGGGCAAAAACAGGACGGCTTGGGGTACCCAGCGGAATCTATCCCAAAGAAATTTATTAGTTTTGACTGTATTTCAGCCAACAACCCGTTCGGTGGTTCCAGACACACCAGGCGGTGCCACAACTGGGAGGCCACCAGATTGTTCACCACCAGTACCCTTCCCCTGTAAGACAGCTGTGGATGTACCCACCGCCAATTAGCCACTTTTCTCAGAGATTTTTCCAAGAACACCGTCCCAGTTCTTTTTTATTATGTTTTCATTGCCCAAGTAAATACCCAGATATCTCAAACCATCTCTCTTCCATTCTAGACGCTGAGGTAGTACGGGGGGGGGGGGGGGGGGTCCCTCCCACCTTCCATCCAAGAGAGCATCACTTTTTTTCCAATTAACTTTTGCAGAAGAGACTTTTACAATTTTTCCGACAACACTGGTCAAGACGTCAACTTCAGTTTGATTTTTTTATTAAAACAATGACGTCATCAGCGTAAGCTGATAAACTAAATCTGTCATCAAAACCGGGCAACGTCAGGGCACTTATAGTTGATCTGAACTTGCAGAGGAGGGGTTCCAGGGAAAGCGCATAGAGCATACCAGACAGAGCACAGCCCTGCCTAACACCTCTATGCACCTTAAAAGGAGCATACAGCCATTAATCTTCAGTACACTCTCGATGTCACTGTACAGCACCTTGATCATGGCTATGAAGCCAGCATTGAACCCAAAACTTTCCATGGTTTCCCATAAAAAGCAGTGTTCAACGTGGTCAAAAGCCTTTTCTTGATCCAGTGAAATCAGACCAACTCCATTCTCCAATGATCTGGAGACCTCCAAAATATCGCGAATTAGGTATATATTATCTACCATAGACCTGCCTGGCACACAGTACGTCTGGTCAGGATGAACAACCTCCTCCATTGCTCTCCGTAGTCTCAGGGCCAAGGCTTTCGATTAAAATCTTGTAATCTGTGCACAAAAGTGACACAATACGCCAGTTTTTAATGTCCTGTAGGTTCCCCATCTTAGGCAGGAGGGTGATGACGGCCCTGCGGCAGGAGATCGGCAGGACACCATCTTTGAGGCTCTCATTGAACACGTCGAGCAGGTCTACAGAAAAAATGTCCCAATTGGCTTTATAAAATTCCACGGTCAGGCCGTTAATGCCAGGGGCTTTCTGTCCCTGCATTTTTTGTAGGGCAGCACCAAGTTTGTTTGCTGACAGGGGTTCAGCCAGCCTTAAGTTTGTCCCGCCGGAAACATTTGGCAGTCCAGTTAAAAAGTATTTTCTCAAGTCCCTGTTGTCCACCCATTCGCTTTTAAAGAGCGATGCATAGAAACCGACGGCTCTCTCTCTTATTTTGGTCAGCCCAGTCAGTTTATGTCCTTCATCTGACAAGAGACAACGAATAAACTTTTTCTGCCCTCTTTTCTTCTCCAGTCCGAAGAAATAGCTGGAGGAGGCATCCATTTGGGAGATGTTTTTGACCCGAGAGCGAACCACAGCGCCCTGCACCTTTGTGTCAAGCAGGTTAGCCAATGTGGCTTTTTTAGCCTTAAGGACTTCAAAATGCCCTTGATTTCCTGTGGATTCGCATAACCGCTCATACTCCACTATATCTATCTCCAGATCTCTAACAGATCTAGTGATGTCACGTGTGACACCAAGACTGTACTGTTGACAGAGCAGCCTAATCTGTACTTTTCCATGATCCCACCACTGCCTCAGGGATGTAAAATCATCCTTCTTCTGTCTAAAATCAGTCCAATAAAACTCCAAAATATCCCTAAAACACTTATCAGCGGTCATATTAAGATTGAAATGCCAGTATGCATTCTTAGGAGATATATACAATTGTGAAATTGCACACTCCACTAAGGCATGATCAGTAAAACCAACAGGTAAAATCTTACACACATTAAAAATATTTAAGTGATGGGAAAAACAATAAAAACAATCTAAACGAGCCAAAGAGATCCTACCTTCCTTGTGGTGGGACCATGTGTACTGTCTGCAGTCTGCATGCATCCTTCTCCAAACATCCACCAGACCATGTCTGCAGATCAGCCGCTTCAGGGCGTGAACCGATGGTAAATGAGGCTCTGCGTGGTTCCGATCTATACTGTGATTCATAGTACAGTTAAAATCTCCCCCTAAAAATAAATAGTCTGTAATATTAAGATCTTTCAGTTTTTCATTTATTACATTAAAGAACCGCACCCTCTCTGCCCCTACATTAGGAGCATAAATATTTAAAAAAACAATAGTAAAACCATCAAAGATAGCTGTTACAGCTAGAGCTCTACCCGCAACCAGTGACTCAACTTTTACAGAGTTGGGGGAGAAGTTTTCAGAAAATAAAATGCATACCCCGGCTCTTGCTGATGTGCCATGGTTTAAAAACACTCTTCCTCCCCACTCTTTATTCCATTCAATCTGATTACTAATATCGCTGTGAGTTTCCTGTAAAAAGGTTACATCTAAGCGTTTTAGCTTAAAGGACTCAAAGAGCACTGCTCTCTTTCTCTGGTCTCTTGCTCCATTTATGTTTAAGGAGCCCACTTTAAAAGCGCTCATTGAGACTAAAATGTTTAAAAACTCACAGACAACAATAATAGAGAACCACAGAGTTAAAAATAAAACCATTCTATCCATCACTTTAGGTCATTTTTTTTACTTTTGCCAACAGCTTCTTTAACCTATATACTTCTTGATTTGTCAGCCCAGTTTTCGCCTTGTTTGCTATATGGCACTTTGCAGATCTGCAAAAAGCCTTAACATCAGGAAAAAAGACTTCAATGTTCAGGCCCTTCATATTCTTTGTTTCAATCAGAAAACTTTTGATAGCAGAAGCAGCGGGATACATTTTCTCTTTTGTCTCGGAAACTTGGCTCAATGACATGTCGCTTATATCTGAGAGGATGCTTTCACAGTCACTTTCCTCTGTCAGATCTAACTGTGAATCAGACAACCCAACTTGCCTGCTTGTTTTAGCCCCAGCACTTGTTCCAGTATCACATCCTGCGGGCACATTGCGCTTCTTAGAACTCCGTTTTCCAGTCGGAGCCGGGAGTTCTAGCTCCATCTCCTCTGCAGGCCTCACAAAGTTTACACCGTCATTTTTCTGACCACCCACTTCACTGGCTTCCTGCCCATCTCCTTTTCCTTCCTTACTATTCCCAGGATCTTCCACTTTGTTTTCACTGTTTTCATCCTGCTCTTCCACTATCGTTCCACTAACCGCTTCCTTTTGTACAACTATATACTCTAGATCAACATTTTTAAAAGTTGTTTTCACTTTTTCTTTTTCACTGCACTGAATTTCCTTGGTGCAGGCCTCAGTTACTCTACACACTAAGTTGTTTTAACCTTCAGCCGCTACTTCCATGTTCTGGCTCACTCCACTCTCTGTGCTACCTGACTCAGTGACACTGGGTCCTTCCACGTCAGGTTCAGTTGCACATGAATCAACCTCACCGCTTACCACAGGGGCAGGAGACTTTGCCCCTTCACTAACTGCTCCTGGCCCTGCTTTTTTAGGACAAACTTTGAAAATATGACCTTCCCCCCCGCAGCCGAAACATGTCATGGCCGACGAAGTGGCAAACAGAATGAACCTTTACATGGAACTGTAAATTAAGCTCCTCTGACTTCTTTGGCAGGATCATAAAAACCTGGCGCCTGTGTGACACTACGCGACCTAAGAGATGAGACTTACACCCAGACAGCACCTTCTTAATCGGGGAGACTACCTTCGCGTGCCTAGACAGCTCCCTCTTTAGGAACTCATCGCTGATGAATGGAGGAACATTTGACAGGATGACCCGCGTAGCCGGTTGGGCCAACGGGACAACCGGTACAAATGCTCCCCCCACGGTGATACCCTGCTCTATCAGCTTGTTTGCTAGTTCCACTTTGGAGACAAAAATAACCACAGCCCCATTCATGCGCGCTGCAGATTTTATGAAACTGTGTCCCACTACCTCCCCCACTGCCAATGCGACCTCCTCCATGCTGCATTGGAAGCCGGTGCAAACACGAACACCGTGCTTCCCGGTGAGCGTGGCGAAGCCACCCGCACCAGCCATGGCGCCGGCGTAAAATCGCCGCCCAGGCTGGCCCACTACCTCCTAACAACAAAGAACACTTCAAACTTAAACACGAAACGAAATCAAACAACAAACAGTAACTAGAAAAGCTTAGAAAAATACACTCACACTCACTCGAGACGCTTTCTCCCACTTTCCACTTTACTTCCGCTCAGAAGAAGAAGAAGAAGAAGAAGAAGAAGAAGAAGAAGAAGAAGAAGAAGAAGAAGAAGAAGAATGATGATGATGTTGCTTTAGTTTTGTTTGAAACATAAACTCTCCTCGTCATACACTCATCCTATCAAGAAGAAATGGCTGCTCGGGGACAGATATGTCACCACATTCATGTCAACACAGAAAAGTCTTTGTTCACAGTAGGTAGGAAGAAAATTACTGCAAAACATCTGAGAACTGAACAGAAAAAAGGGAGTATACACGTTTCAGGACTTCTCATGGTTTGAAAGTGCCTTAATCAAAAACAGGCCAAATCAATCGCTCTTATTTTTGCTGTGTGATGTGATTTGTACAACTGACAGTAGCTCTGAAGGGAAATAGATTTAGTTGTCACAATGAGTCCCATCAACGTCTCAGCTTTGACACCAACCAAAAGAACTAAAAATTAATAATAATAAAAAAAGAAAGAAGAGTGGTACAACCAAGTGTCTTTGTCGGGTGTACAGCTTGAACGAGATCCTGTTAAGTTATGGTTAGCTGAAAAAGTGGCAACTTATAGTAACTCATTCTGAAATACAAGCAGAAATATTGGAATAGGGTTATAAATATACAGTGTATAATTAAAAAACAAAAAAATTGACTTTGAATGTATTTGTGCATACGCAGATGTAACCACTTTGTTAAACTATTGCCAAGTTATGTTAGCCATTTAATTCCACAGACATTTCTCTTGAGATTGTTCCAATGCAATGTTTTTGTCATGATAAAATGTTTCAATCATTTACTAAATCTTACTGGTCAAATTAGTGTTCTTTAAGGTATTGATCAAGCTTTTAATCTATGAGTCTTTCAAGTGCATGCAGTAGACAATGAAGGAATACAGTGGCTTCAGGCGATGATCTTCTTAGCTGGCATGTTAGACAGGCTCTATCCTCTGGAAAAGGAAAATAAATTCTTTTGAAAAGAGTAGTAAAACTAATCCTGCATCCAAAATGCTCTTGGGCACTTATTGGTAATTTGTTCCTTGGGTCAGGAACCGATTCAGGTTGTAAATAGGAAAATAAACCTGCAAAAGACTCCACTTAAATAATGGTCGGTCAAGCTGTGGTCATGAGGCTGACAACATTTCCACATTGACAATTTTCACAATTCCATTTTTGTTTAAAAAAACTATGGGGCCCAGTATAAAAAAGTTGGATTTAGAAACATCTAGAAAATGAATGGATGGATGGATGGATGGATGGATGGATGGATGGATGGATGGATGGATGGATGGATGGATGGATGGATGGATGGATGGATGGATGGATGGAGCTCAGGTACTTTTCTTGATATTTCCCCGAGTAACAGGACTTGGCATCAGAAAAACTAAAAACACTGTGTAACAGACAGGAAGCCGAGTTCAAAAAGGACGGTGCAAAAGTAATTCAAGAGAAGACCAAAATAACAGCATTCTGTAAAAAGGATCCAACCATATACAACTGAACATATTTAAGAGCATCCTTTGATTTCCCATATTTTTGTTGACATGGGAGAAGCCTGTAGTTTGATGGTTAGTCTGTCTTCAGAGACAGTAACCACATATATGCATTTAATCCAAACATGCGCTGCCTAAGGCAAAGCTCAGGCTGCGACAGGGACAGTCTGTCTGAGGACTCAAGTTCATGATGGCAGGCATACATTTTTTTTTAAAAGGGCATGGGAAAGGAAAGGAGTTACAAAATCTAAAAGAGCAATGACAAAAGAGCGCAGAGCTAAATTTTGACAGCAGAAAGAACATATATGGACCTGACAAATGGAAAATGACAACAACATACAATGTAGGAGGCTTGAAAAATATAATTAACAAACCTTTAAAAATCATCTAACCAATTTCATGTTAAAATGAACTGAGTTTTGGTTAAATTTTCTGCAGATTCCCAATCTGCAAGAAAACATTCAAATATGTCATGTTACGTTTTGTTTTTTTCATGATAGATGTAATATTAGAACAGGAAATCAGATTGACTGATTTTTGGATAACCATTGAAAGTTTGGAGATTTTAATGTAAGCATTTCGAAACCTTTAGAATTCCTTCTCAGTTGGATTAAACAAATCCACCAGTTCAAAGGAAAACCATGAATAAGTTAACTATGAGGTCACATTATTTCATGATCGTTCAAACATTAGGCTAAACCTCACATTTTTAGATCAGAGAGTACGTGTATGTCTTTTGTCAAATACAGAATAGGATTACATTGTTGTTTGATTTTATAATGTCCTGATTTTGTTTCCTGCCAAAAAAGAGGAGTTGTGTGGCAACAGGTACAAATGTGGATACGTTCTGACTGAAAGGTTAAGGAAATATTTAGATTAGCATTTACCTCGTCGCTGGGTGGTCTGGGAGAAAGAGAGTTTATGTTTTAGTTAAATAAAAGGTTCCAGGGTCTGTGTTTTGTCACGGCGCAGCTCTGTCAAACAAAAGAAACCAGATCTAAAATGCTGTATCATAACTTCTACTTCAGATGAATAACTTGAGAAAACATAGTTAATGACATGAAAGAGCTGGATTCCTATAGAGGGCACAAATGAAGTGTGCTCATAGCGGAATCTTTGATGAACTTAGAGAGCGTTGCTTTTTCTAAGCTAATATTGCACACTAGCAGTGAGTTGGAGATGTAGGGATATAGCAAAGCAAAGCAAAGTATAGTGCACTGAAAAAGTATTCACACACCTTTTCACAAATTTTTATTCCAGCCCACCCACCCAGCCAATACGTTCAACTTCTTCCACAATTACAGTTGCAAGTCTTTTAGGTCCTGTCTCAACCAGCTTTCCTCGTCTAACCACTGAGAATGTGCACCCATTCTTCACTGTCAATAGCTCTGGTTCAATCAGATTGGATGGAGAGAGCCAGAAGCAGAAGTTTTCAAGTGTTGCCACAAATTCTCAATTGGATTTCATTCTTGACTTTGACTATGCCATTCTAAAACATGAAGAAGCCTTGCTCTCAAGGTCCCTGTCTCAAGGTAGTTTGCCCCCAGCATGACGCTGCCACTGCCATGTTGTTTTCTTCCCCACACACATAAAGTTTACGTGCAAGCCAAAAAGTTTTTTTCCGGTTTTGTTTGACTAAAAGTGTGTTGTGAGATACTGACATGTTAAGTTACTGTTGTTGCCTAGCCATGCTTTAAACGTTTTCTTAAAAATTTTCTCCCAGACCTGTCTGCTGGCCTCCATGGTCTTCACAATGCTGTTTGTTCACTGAGGTCCTCTAGCAAATCTCTATGGTCTTTATTTAAAAAGACTGAGATTAAATTGTACATAGGTTGACTTTTTATTAACTGGGTAACTTCTTGTGATTTTTCAGATTTTATCTGTAAAAGTAATAAAAGCCCTGCTTCAATTTCCTTTAACCCACAGTTTTTCTTCCACTTTGCAATAATGCACTTCTTGCAGGGGTTTATTACATTGACATCCCAACAAAATACAGGTTCAAACATAAAAAAATGAGGAGAAATGATTTGTGTTCATCAAAGCACTGTAAATATCATTACATATTATATTACAATACGCTGTACAACCCCTAAGGCTGCAACCTTTGTTTTAGAATATTCTCATTCTGTTGGTCTTTCCTGTATGCATATGTTTTGAGATCATTACTGAATGTCAACTAAGACAGAACTGGTATTGAAGACAGATAATGACTGTTGATGTTGTAGAGTATGCTGTCAGCTTTGCAGATACAGCACAGACACTCCACCAGTGCGCTCTTCAGCAGAGGGTAAAGTAAATAGAGCCTGTCTGGACATGGGGTGAATATCAGTCAGATAGTATGGGAATACAAAATAAAATAACAGGTACTGACATGTCACTGAGGAAAATTGACCAGACAGTCTTGTATTAACAAGATTCAACGACAAAGTAAAAAAAAAGTTAAACAGTTTTATACAAGTAGCACCACAGGAATGTCCAGCCGTCGTGCCGTTCAGGAAGGAGGTGCAAAATGTGCATGTCGAGCCCAGAACAAAAAGTCAAAAACATTGTGAAGACCGGGGCTCAAGAGGTAGGAACTCGTCCTGTAATCGGTGCCGGGTCGAACCCCTGCTCCATCTGTCTCAGTTGTTGTGTCCTTGGCCAAGACACTTCTCCTGCTCGGTGGTCAGAGGGCCCGGTGGCGCCAGAGTTTGGCCTTGAATCTGATAGTGTGCCCCAGGGTACCATTATCGGTATGGGTGAATGACTGAATGTAGTGTAACGTGCGTTGGGGTCCTCAAGACTAGATAAAGCACTATACAAGTACAGGCCATTTACCATGTTAGCTGGATGTTAAGAGGGTGTTATTATCCATAGTAAACCCAATACCAACGTGATGAAGAATTAGTGAAGATTAGTGATGAAGAAGCCATTACTCCAAAAACAGTTCGCAAACATCATAATTTTTTGGAAAGATTGTCCCGTAATGAAACTAAAATGTAAGTGTTTGACTTTAAGTACCACAGTTAGATTTGGAGGAAAAAGGGGAAGCTTGCAAATCTGGGAAGAGCATAGCAACTGTGAAGCACAGGACTGGTAGCATTATATTCTATGGCTGTTTTGCTGCAGGAGACACTGGTGCACTTCATTAACATCATGTGGAAATATTGAAGTTAGCCAAGAAGTTAAATTTTGTGCACAAATAGGTCTTCCAAATGAACTAGGATGCAATGCATACTGTTAGATTGGCTTAAGGACAAGTCAATGGTTAGAGTAACCATCACCAAAGAAGGAATGGTTTTGGTTAGACAATGAGAAAAAGAAAGATCATATGTTGGAATTTGATGTAAGTCTCTTGTTTCAGCCTTTTGTAATGCATTGAAGTCCAGAACTTCAATACACTAGAGTCATCTGAAAAAATCAGGACACCCTATAAAAGCATGTGTGTTTCAAATGATTGTTTAATATACATTTTAACAATACTTTATAATTCAAGTAATAAAAACAAACCGTAAAATCGGAAGACCTTTTCTGGAAAATATATTTTTAAGTGAGACTGAACAACATAGTAAGATCCAAAAAGCTGCCTGACGCCCTTCAGAAATAAAGATTGTAGTAGCTTATGAGTCTGGTAAGGAGTTTCAAAAATAGCTTACCAGAGAAGAAAATTCAAAACAGTTACCACATGCCCAGGTCTGGCCATCCATCCAACTTCACCCTAAAAGCAGACTCAAAAACACAAGAAGAAGTCTCTAAAAAACCCAAAATGTTATCATGGGATCTACAGCAGGGTCATGGTACTGCTCATATGAAAGTCAATACCTGTAAAATCAAAAAGATACTGCAGAAGTCTAACAGTTTTGTGCAAGGAAGAAACCTTCGCTCACTATGACAAACACAAAGGCCAGGACTACTGGAACAATATTTTTTTGGACAGATGAGTCTAAAACTAAGTTTTCTGGACATCAAAATAGAGGACATGTTGGGCATAAAGCAAATACAGTATTTTAGAAAAATTACTTGATATGCAAACTGTGAGGGAGAGAGGTGGTTATATGGTTTGCGGATGCTTTGCTACAACTGGAGCCAGGCAGGTCAGAATCCATACTGAAAAATAGCTTGTATCATGCTTAAGGAAAATCTGAGATTGTCTGTTCAAAAAAATAACATGAACAGAACAGGACCCCGCAACATGACAATGGCTGAAAACATACCATTACATCCACCAAGAATTGGCTGAGAATTGAAAACTGGAAAGTCATGGGCCAAGTTAAAGCCCAGCTTTGTATCTCATTGAGATGCTTTGGGGAGACTTGAAACAGGCCAAACATGCAAGAAATCTCCTTTAGACATCTCTCGGCTGGAAGTGGGGAGTGAGACAAAGGTTCCAATTACAGACTGATAGATGGCTGCAATAAGATTCTCCCAGAATTTATTTCAACTAAAGTTTTAACAAGTAAAAAACAAAGTCAAGTTTGAGGGGGGTTTTGTACATGCAGATAAATCACTTTCTCTTCTAGAAAAAAAAAATTGTCAAAGCATCAATTGGTTGACATTCATTATACAGAGTGTCATTATCTTTACACTAGTGTGTAAAAACTAGTCAACTAGTTTCCACTGTGTAAGATGCATTGAAGTCCAATGGGAGTTTAAAGCATTTGCATAAGGTCCAGTAAAGCCTAGTTTATACATCTCCGTCAGCAAGTTTGCACTCACACGTACATGTATTGACGGAGACGTTTTCTTTTTATACTTCTCCGTTGGTGTGTCAGAGTTGCAAAGCAATTCTCGGCCAGAACAGCAGGGGGTGCAGACCTTTTCTGGCGGGTCTGCCTACCATTGCAGTGATGTCTCTGGTCGATCGGTTTGTTTTCTTCAGCTTGTAAACACACATCCAAAGAAGCAATGGCCGACAGAGAGCGAGTTTTGATTGAGCTTGAAAGCTTTTTACCAGAAGTGCAGCTCAAAGAGTATTCTAAAAATGCATGTAAACAAACACAGCAGTTTGTTTTGTTGTTCTCTACACCTCCTGGTGTCCAAAAGACCATGTTGGATAAACTGGCCTTGCAATATAAGGCATCTAGTGCCCAAAACCTGCAATGACTACTTATTACATCGACTATAGAGCACCGTTCTGGTGAAATGATCCTGGGCTGATTTTAGGGTTGACCCATCACAGACGTGCGCTCTCCATTGCGTTCGATGTATAGTTTAAAAAATGGGCTCTACTCCGTCCTCCCTTACGTGACTGTTGGAGAGCCCTTCCATTGATGGATAATGGCGCTGCATGTCTCCACATCTCCACAGACGGAGAAGTATAAACTAGGCTTTAATCATTTAGCCTTCCAGCACGTTGATAGCTTTCAAGTCTCCCGTTTTGGCTGGGAAACTATCGTATTTTACCCCTATTTCTCGCCATCCTCCCATACTATTATCCAGTAAATCTCCCGTATTTTAATGTCATAAAAAAAATTCCTCTGCCTCTCCATACGGAATTGTCTCTTGCCTCTCGAGAACTGCCACCTCCAGTTGCCTGGGTGGCAATTGTTGCGAGGCTAGTGCCGAGAGCTGAAACAACAAAGGAGAGAGATGGACGGACCTGATAACAGAGAAGTCATTACTGCCAAAATAACTAAAAAAACAACTACGAATAAGTAATTTAAATATCAGTAAAAATGGGACAGTGCATTTACTTTCCTGAAGAACATGGGGCACAGCATTTGGATGTCAACAAAGGTAGTCGCATCAGATTCTGATCACTTAATTGTAGTTACTAAGTGGTTGACAAGTGGTAGTGTAAAACACGTTGGACAGTTGGAAATTACCTACATAAATAAAAACTGTCCGGGGAAAAGCTTAAAATCATTGGACATGGTGACGGACGTTTTTCTCCTCTGACCTTGACAATATATTGCCATAAAAATCCCCTTATTAACAAGTGTGACGTCCATCTGCATCTCCTCATTGATCTGTGTCTCACTACAGACATCTGAAACGCCCCAGGGCCAGTGCGTGTGCTCATTGCAAGCTCGCTCCCAGAGGTTTACTCTCCTCCTTTGCAACACCACAACTTACTGAGCAAAGCTCTGGAACATGCTTGTTTGTATTTTATTATATGCTCTGCAGTACCTGCTTGTCCTGCCATGTAGATGGAGCGTTGCTCCCACGTCTGCGACACAATCTGCTCATCTGTGATCACTACTGATTAATTTAAGCATGCCTTGCATAGAGCTCCACAGCGGCATCTGGTGGGGCCGGCCCCCACCGACCCCAGCTACAGAGACGCCTCAGCATTCACCCATTTACGGACACATTCACACACTGGTGAGGGCAATATCGCTACAATATCCACCATTAAATAGATACAAATTTGAAGCACACTTGTACATTGTTCTACATGTTTCAAAAATTGCAGATGTGAGACACTCTGGCAGACGTTAGAGTGGGAGCATTTGTGAATGCTAAAGCTTGGTTGAGGTGGTGGGATGGCTCTTGTCGGAATATTTCCCTTATTTTCAAATCCAGAACTTGACAGGTGTGAGCGCTTCGAGTCCTAAAAACAATCAGGTGATTATTCTTCACACTCAGCATCTCAGCAGATATTTAAATTATACATAAGCAAGCCACAGTCAGTAGCAAGGGAAAAGCTAACTGTCTTTTGCTTTTCTTGTAAATATAAATATTGACTCCACACCCTATAATCATACCAAGTCTGAGGGAAGTTGAAATAAACAAGGGTGTCTGAAATGTCAGCATCAATGTTTGTATGTCTCTTGGGCGCTGCGGCTCCAAAGCGCTGACACTGACAAAGACATTTTTAAAATGGAAGTGGCTTTGTTTTCAAAGGACAGGAAAAAAATGGGTCTCCTTTCACTGTGCTGGAGCTCCATAAATTATTCTGTAGTCTCCCTGTCTCCATATACACATAGAGGAGTCCTTTCACAAGAGTGGAGCATCCTGTTTCCAATTAACAGTTGACATGTATGTTCAACTGACATAAACTCTCATATGACTCATACTGTGTAACGTCACCAGAGGAATAAAAAGAAGGATTTGGTTGTTTTTGTATTTCAGTGTAGTTTCCATTCGTTAATGTGTTTTATGAAAAGTCAGATGGAGTTTTTCTTTCTTTTCCTGGAAGCTAAAGCACAGCATGGTAAGTAACACAGTCTGAATTTTCAGGCTATGTTGTTCTATGTTCCATAATGACTTCTCTAAATCAGCTTGATTGATTAAAGAGGCCTTTTGAGTCAGCATTGAGTTTAATGTTGTTTGTCCCTGTAGATCTTTATGACTCATCAGTGCCATGGCAACGCTTGCAAATGTTTTTATTTTCAAGAGCAGTTCGTCTAGGTCTGTTTCTGATTTCAAAATCATTAGCAGTGTGAAGTATGAAGCATGGAATCTGAAAAATATAACCGCACATAAGGCACTCATCTCATAACATCCAAAATGTCACAGTAATGCAAAGATTTAGTTTGACAAATGAAAGTTTTTACTGGTAGCTTTGAAGATGATCTCATCTCAGAAATCAGTTTGAGCCGCACAAATGCTTTTCCACATAAAATAGTAACCATAATCCTTACTGCTGACCCTGAACCACATTGAAACATAATATTCACTAAGAAAATTCAAGAATCATTCATTTATACTATTATACTATGACATTATTATACTGTTTATTTATTACAAACATGAGGACAGATTTAACGCCATAATTTTGAATTCAATTGTTATGCACATAATTTTATTAGACAAAGGGTGGCTGGTCCCACCCATCGACAATGCACTGTTCTGTGACTATAGTTTAAATAAAAAGAAAAACATGGCTGAGTGCTATATGGATGTGTGTGTACCTTGTAATCTCATTAAGCATCCAAATAATTAGTCTGTTTAAGGTTTAATGGTGGCTGACATTGAAGTGGTGAGATGTATTGTTTTTTGGGGGAATTTAAGATAAATGAATACAAAAACAGAAGATGCTCTGTAATCATACCATACATTAGTATTTTTCAACTCTGGAGCCAAACCATTATACCTTAAAGATATTGTCAAAAAAGTTTTTTTGCTTTTGAGTTATAAAAAAAAGACACAGCTTGCAACTCAAAAACCACCCACTTAACCCTCTTTGGGGTTGTTGGAGACTAAAGCCTTTCCCACCAGGCAAAAAGGTGACGTATACTTATTGAATCCCATGGTTCCGAAATATCAGTATTTCATACAATTTGTCTTTCTTGCTATTTTGTTGCAATACTTTTGTAAGACCGTGTTGCTTTTACATGAAAACACAATAACTATCTTAATTTTAGAGAAAATTAATGTACATCCAAAGCTTGGTGTCTGAAAAGGAGGAGAACCTTCCCTGTGATAATCACTGAACAACCGTTTAAGGTTCTGTTGCTTTTGTTGGATTTTTCAGTAAGTAAATGCGTATTACCATTTGCTAATACCGGAGTATTCTCAAACCTCCTGTGCTGGAATGGCCTAGACAAAGTCTGGACCTAAAGCCAATAGAGAATGTGTGGTAAGATTTGAAACTTGGTGTTCACAGCTGCTCTCCATCCAGTCTGGTTGAACTTGAGCTATTTTACAAAGTAAATGGCCAAACATTTAATATCTAGATGTTTAAAGCTGGTAGAGAACAAAAGTCAAAAGACATACAGCTGTAATTGCAGGTAAAAGGGGGTCTACCAAGTGGCAACCCCCGGGTGCTGAATACAAACGCATCACACACTTCTCATCACATAAAATCCTACTGCTTAAATATTTTAGGTTGTAAAGAGTAAAACCTAAAAAAGTTAAATGGGTATGAACACGTTTTCAAGACACTGTGGAGTGAAACAATTATTGTTATACAAGGGAGTTCCTGGGTACCCACTGACTTCGGAAGATAGACATCCCCAAGCAACACTCTGAAAGTTAAGCAGTGATATAAATGGAAAGATGGATAATATGTCCATACTTACACACAAACTAGTACAAACAAATGCACTTATGAAACACATTGATTTATTAGTATGATTTCATTAGCATTTTATTTTAAAAATACAGGGTAACTTTCTGAGAACAGCACAACAGTGTGAAGCAGAGTATGCAGATACAGTGTAGGTTTTGGTTCCTTTATCAGTGCAGCACAGATATTGGGTAATAACAATACAGATGTCCTTATGAATGAGTTTTGGATCTTGGTATTTTTGACAGTCTTGATATGTGATTCTGAGCATCAGAAGTAACCTGACAAAGAAAAGAGAGGTAAATTAACAGAAGTATAAGCAATAGTCAACTGCATGTGACGGTGTTCTTGTTGATGTCTGCTCCATGGTGTTATGAGAATTAGCAAAGGAATGAGTACCTCATTTGTTATGCTTCTTGTAGATGGAAATATACTCTTGCACATCATCAGGGGATCCCAAGACTACTGGGACTCTCTGGTGGATGTTGGTGGGCTGGATGTCCAAAATGTTCTGTGACCCAGTGGTGGCCTTACCCCCTGCCTGCTCCATGATGAAGGCCATGGGGTTGCATTCATACAGCAGCCTCAGCTGAACAAACAAGACAAGAGAATTGGCTTTGCCTGGGTCGGTTATCAATTTAAATGAGATTGTCTCTGCTTTCTCACCTTGCCCTTCGGACTCTTGACATTAGCAGGATATAAGAAGATCCCTCCATACACCAGTGTTCGATGAACGTCTGCCACCATTGAACCAATATATCTGCTGCCATATGGTGCAGAACTGTCCTGGATAGAAGATTTACAGAGTTTAAAATTCTGTCTACATTTTACATATTACAAATATGAACATAAATCATCAGTACATGATTACCAGTCTGTCACTTGGTGTGCTGTACTTTCATAGGCTTTACCTCTGGGTGTTTCTTCTTATGAAGGTACTCCGTCACATCTGAATAAAAATGCTGTGCATATCCTTCGTTCAAACTGTAGATTTTACCCCTCTTCTTGATTTTCACGTCTCGATCTACCAAAATGAACTCTCCAATTGCCTAAAGAAAAGTGCACAAACACAGAAAACATAACATAATTTAAATAACATTTTTGTTTTGCTTTTAGTTGTCTATCTTTGTACATACTGTAGCAAGTCAAGCTAATTCCAGTAAAATCTCAAGTCTTACAGGGTCCAGCATGAAGCCGTTCACACCCTGACCAGTGGAGATGACCATCATTGTGGCGCTGCCGTACAAGGCGTAACCAGCTGCTACAATGTTTCTGCCAGGCTGTAGAGCATCCTGCTCACATGGTTCGCCACCTGTGGTCTATGAAAAATGCAGATATTTTTCACAAAATGGCACTGAGGAGTGGGAAAACCAATATGAGTCTTTGTGAACAAAGATGTTGTTCTGCAAATACAAGTTAATTTATATTTCATTTTCTGAAGCACAAGGCCAAACTTGAGTGGATGTAAAACCATCAAATTGTAAAATAGGACAAGGTGGGGCCAAATTCAAATCATGAATGGAAAGCTTTACTATCATTCTCTGTTGAAAACTCATGGCTATGTTATCAAGGCTGTGGAACAAGTACTACAGGTCCTTCTAAAAAAAATTAGCATATTGTGATAAAGTTCATTCTTTTCCATATTGTAATGATAAAAATTAAACTTTCATATATTTTAGATTCATTGCACACCAACTGAAATATTTTAGGTCTTTTATTGTTTTAAAACTGATGATTTTGGCATACAGCTCATGAAAACCCAAAATTCCTATCTCAAAAAATTAGCATATTTCATCCGACCAATAAAAGAAAAGTGCTTTTAATATAAAAAAAGTCAACCTTCAAATAATTATGTTCAGTTATGCACTCAATACTTGGTCGGGAATCCTTTTGCAGAAATGACTGCTTCAATGCGGCGTGGCATGGAGGCAATCAGCCTGTGGCACTGGTGAGGTGTTATGGAGGCCCAGGATGCTTCGATAGCGGCCTTAAGCTCATCCAGAGTGTTGGGTCTTGCGTCTCTCAACTTCCTCTTCACAATATCCCACAGATTCTCTATGGGGTTCAGGTCAGGAGAGTTGGGAGGCCAATTGAGCACAGTAATACCATGGTCAGTAAACCATTTACCAGTGGTTTTGGCACTGTGAGCAGGTGCCAGGTCGTGCTGAAAAATGAAATCTTCATCTCCATAAAGCTTTTCAGCAGATGGAAGCATGAAGTGCTCCAAAATCAAAATGATAGCTAGCTGCATTGACCCTGCCCTTGATAAAACACAGTGGACCAACACCAGCAGCTGACATGGCACCCCAGACCATCACTGACTGTGGGTACTTGACACTGGACTTCAGGCATTTTGGCATTTCCTTCTCCCCAGTCTTCCTCCAGACTCTGGCACCTTGATTTCCGAATGACATGCAAAATTTGCTTTCATCCGAAAAAAGTACTTTGGACCACTGACCAACAGTCCAGTGCTGCTTCTCTGTAGCCCAGGTCAGGCGCTTCTGCCGCTGTTTCTGGTTCAAAAGTGGCTTGTAGCCCATTTCCTGCACACACCTGTGCACGGTGGCTCTGGATGTTTCTACTCCAGACTCAGTCCACTGCTTCCACAGGTCCCCCAAAGTCTGGAATCTGTCCTTCTCCACAATCTTCCTCAGGGTCCGGTCACCTCTTCTCGTTGTGCAGCGTTTTCTGCCACACTTTTTCCTTCCCACAGACTTCCCACTGAGGTGCCTTGATACAGCACTCTGGGAACAGCCTATTCGTTCAGAAATTTCTTTCTGTGTCTTACCCTCTTGCTTGAGGGTGTCAATGATGGCCTTCTGGGCAGCAGTCAGGTCGGCAGTCTTACCCATGATTGCAGTTTTGAGTAATGAACCAGACTGGGAGTTTTTAAAAGCCTCAGGAATCTTTTGCAGGTGTTTAGAGTTAATTAGTTGATTCAGATGATTAGGTTAATAGCTTGTTTAGAGAACCTTTTCATGATATGCTTATTCTTTGAGATAGGAATTTTGGGTTTTCATGAGCTGTATGGCAAAATCATCAGTTTTAAAACAATAAAAGACCTGAAATATTTCAGTTGGTATGCAATGCAACTAAAATATATGAAAGTTAAATTTTTATCATTACATTATGGAAAAGAATTAACTTTATCACAATATGCTAATTTTTTGAGAAGGATCTGTATTTCTCTGCATTTTGTACTCTAAGGATTTTTATAGTACACGTGTGTGTAAAAGATTTGATGAGGTACAAATTGTCAGAAGAGCGTCAGATTTTTTGTTCCTCCAGCTATCAATAGGCTTTATATAAGAAGCCATATTGGATTTGAAGCTTAAGGCAAGTTTGGCAAGGCAAGTTTATTTGTATAGCACAATTCATGTTAAAAGACAATTCAAAGTGCTTTACATGAAACATCAAAAGCATTACAGCAGGGTGCAGAAAAAGCAAAAGTACAGGAATAAAAACCATGATATAAAATTAAGAAGAAAAAAAATCTTAAAAGAATCTTAAAAGAAGCCGTGCAGATTTAAAACTTTGAATAAAAATCTATTAAAAGCAGCTGAGAACAGGTGGGTCTTTAACCTGGATTTAAATAAACTGAGTGTTTCAGCTGGTCTGAGGCTTTCTGGGAGTTTGTTCCAGACATGTGGAGAATAGAAGCTGAACGCAGCTTCTCCATGTCTGGTTCTGACTCTGGGAACTGATAAAAGAGCGGATCCAGATGACCTGAGGGGTCGAGTAGGTTCATACTGGGTCAGGAGATCACCGATGTATTTTGGTCCTAAACCATTCTGAGCTTTATAGACCAGCAGCAGAACTTTGAAGTCTATCCTCTGACAGACAGGCAGCCAGTGTAAAGACCTCAGAGCTGGACTGATGTGGTCCACTTTTTTGGTTTTAGTGAGAACTCGAGCAGCAGAGTTCTGGATGAGCTGCAGTTTCCTAATTGATTTTTTAGGTAGACCTGTAAAGACGCTGTTACAATAATAAAGCCGACTAAAGATGAATGCATTGACTAGTTTTTCCAGGTCTTGCTGAGACATCAGATCTTTTATCCATGAGATATTCTTAAGGTGATAGTAGGCTGATTTTGTGATTGCCTTAATGTGTTTTTCAAAGTTTAGGTCTGAGTCCATCACTATACCCAGATTTCTGACGTGGTTGGTGGTTTTTAGGTGTATGGACTGAAGCCCTGTGGTGACCTTCAATCTTTTCTCTTTAGCTCCAAAGACAATTACCTCCGTTTTGTTTTTGTTCAACTGCTGAAGATTGTGGCACATCCAGTCCTTAATTTCCTCAATGCATTTGCCAAGAGCCTGTACAGGCCCTTGGTCTTCTGGTGACATTCTAATATATATCTGTGTGTCATCTGCGTAGCTATGGTAACTTATATTGTTGTTATTTATTACCTGTGCCAGTGGGAGCATATATATGTTAAACAGAAGAGGTCCCAGGATGGAACCCTGGGGAACCCCACATGTAATTCCCGTCTGCTCAGATGTGAAGTTACTTATTGACACAAAGTACTTCCTGTTCTCTAAGTACGTTTTGAACCAGTTTAGTACAGGGCCAGAGAGACCCACCCAGTTCTCCAGTCGTTTGAGTAAAATAATGTGGTCAACTGTATCAAATGCAGCACTGAGATCCAGTAAATCTAACACTGCCATTTTTCCACTGTCAGTATTCAAACGGATGTCATTGATGACTTTGGTCAGAGCAGTCTCAGTGCTGTGGTGCTGTCTAAAACCTGACTGAAAGACGCCATTGCAGTTGCTTTGTCTTAAGAAGTCATTTAGCTGATGAAAAAACGCCTTTTCAATTATCTTACTTAAAAATGGAAGATTGGAGATGGGCCTGTAGTTGTTCATTTGTGTCTTGTTCAGATTGTCTCTTTTCAGCAGGGGTTTAATTACAGCTGTTTTCAGGGGCTCTGGGAAAACACCCGACATTACAGATGAGTTTACAATCTATAACAGATCTGACTCCAAGATCTTTGAGACCTTTTTGAAAAAGCCTGTGGGCAGGATGTCTAAGCAGCAAGAGGAGGAGTTCACTTGACGTAAGATGTCCTCCAGATCTTTGCTGTTTATGAGATAAAACTGTTTCATGGTGTTTAAACGGATTTTCCGTGGACACTGTACATAACCTGAACCTGCCGTTAATGAACCAACCGCTTGTCAAATATTTTGGATTTTGTCTGTGAAGAATTTAGCAAAGTCATTGCAGGCCTTGGTGGAATAGAGTTCAGGTGCTACTGACACAGGAGAGTTTGTTGGCCTGTCGACAACAGCAAATAATGTGTGAGAACTATGACTATTTCTGGTGATGATGTCAGAAAAATATGACTTCCTTGCATTCCTCAGTTGTAAGTTATAAGAGTGAAGTTTCTCTTTATAGATGTCATAATGAACCTGAAGTTTTGTTTTTCTCCATCTGCGCTCGGCTTTCCGACACTCCCTTTTTTCATTTCTCACCAGTGTGGAATTTCTCCATGGAGACTTTTTCCTTCCAGAGATAACCTTCACCTTAGTGGGAGCAATAGTATCCATAACATTTAATATGTTAGCATTAAAGCTGTTGACAAGTTCATTGACTGAACCCCTGACAGGGCAAGTGTTAGAGAGAAGACCTGGTTAAAGATGTCACTAGTGTTTTCAGTTATACATCGTTTTCTGATAACCTCCGTTGAAACATTTATGTGATTCGAAATTATACTAAAAAAAAAACAACAATGGTCAGACAAGCCCACATCACGCACATTAATCTTGGAAATGCCCAGACCCTTCGAGATCAGTACGTCCAAAACATGACCCTTATTATGTGTGGGCTCTGTTATATGCTGAGTCAGCCCAAAGTTGTCCAGAGTGTTGCTCAGGTCTTTAGACCCTTTGTTCTAGTCAACATGGATGTTAAAATCACCAACAATAATTATACAGTCAAAATCAACACAGACTATAAACAGCAGTTCACTAAAATCATCATTAAAGTCAGCACAGTAATTTGGAGGCCGATAAATGTTAACAAACATGGCTCTAGATGAGGCCTTCAGCTGTACAGCAACATATTCAAAAGAAGGAAAACTTCCAAGAGATAACTGCTTACACTGGAATGATTCATTAAATAAAACAGCAACTCCTCCACCTCTCCTGTTCTGTCTGGCCTGGTTGACAAAACTAAAGTTGGGAGGGGTTGATTCGATAAGAGAAACACTGCTATTCTTATCTAACCAAGTCTCAGTTAAAAACATAAAATCAAGGCCATGCTCAGTGATAAGATCATTGATTAAAAATGTCTTCCCTACTATAGACCTGACATTTAATAAGGCCATCTTAACAGGTTTAAGAGTAGTATTGTGCCCCTTTTGTTTTGGGGCGGGCTGTGTACAGCGTATGTTTACTTTACTTAACTTTTTAGAATGCAGTGCTCTGTGTTTTGACATAACTACATTCCTTCTGTAACTTATAAGTACAGAAATGATCGAACCTTCTAATGAACAGGGTCCCAGCTTGTCCTGGGAAAAGTTCTGACTGCTGATATCCACGCAGCCTGGACCCTTAACACATCATACATCAGACTGTGGAGATTGTACATGCTTACGTGGTTAGGAGGGGGCCGGGCTTGTTGCCCTACCTTTGATCATCCAGGTGTGGGGTTTATGGGTAAAGAAAACAGATTGGTCTGGGGGGGTTGATCTGAGCCCAATGTTGACCCGCTCCATCATCTGCTCAGTGAATTTCAGATGGAGGGAGTGGGGGGAGGGGGGCAGTAGGGAAGACGGTGGGCTGTCAGGGGTTTGCGGGGGCGATGGAGGTCCGCTGTCCTGTTCTTTAGGGCTGTTGAGGGCTTCCCATGAGTGAGGGCAGAAGAAGTTCCTCCCCCTCTGCACTCAGCTTTGTTTGGTCTTCCTTTTGAGATAAGTCTTTGTGTATCTCCCTTTTGGCTCTAAGCACAGAGGGATGACGGAGGAAGTAGAAAATATTGGAGGTAAACAGTCTTACACCTGACCTGTTCAAACTAAATCCATTTGCCATAAAAAGATGTCTACGCTCCCAAAAAATCTGAAAGTTGTTAATAAATTGCAGTTTGTTGTCAGCACATGCAGATAAAATCCACTTATTTAATGCCAAAAGACGGCTAAATCTTTCTTCTCCTCCTCTGATGGGTGGTAAAGGTCCACTGATGAGTACTGCTGCATCCAACGAGCTCACGGTGTTCAATAATCCAGCGAAGTCCCGTTTTAGAACATCCGATTGTTGCTTGGACACATCATTCGACCCTGTGTGGAGAACGATGTTTTTCACTGTTGGATATTTAGTCACAGTTTTCAGAATCCTCTTCTGCATGTCACTGACCATATCCTTTGGAAAGCAGAGGACTTTGGTGTTCTTTCCACACATCCACTGAACGTCCTTTACAGAGGAATCCCCTCAGAGTTTCAGGGCCAGTCTTTTGCTTTCTCTGTGGCCTCTCACTCTCTGACAGGTTATCAGTCCTCATCTCGCTGCCTTGGGGTGGATGGTCGTCAGATAAAGATCCAGGGTTCTCCAACAGTGGAGCAAATCTGTTCTGCAGCTTCACATTCAGTTGTTTTGAAAGTTTGTGGCTAACTTTCCCATTTGCAGCTGTTCTGTCCCGTGTCCTCTCATGTACGGGAGTAGAAGAAGCCCTCTCTCTTGTAGAGAGTGCAGGCCAGTCGGTCTCATCACAGATTTCCGTTCGCTGTGTCCAGCCTGCACTACGTCCTCCCGTTTCCCAGAGACATGATTTAGTTTTTGGCTTAGTACCAAGACAGTTCCAGGGAGGATTATCACTCGGTGATTTAATGTAATGAGCAGAGGCTCCCTCTTTCTTGGTCGTGTTATCTCTGCCTCTTAGCCGTGTGTTAGCTTGCTCATTTCCACTGTTTTGAAAGAGTGATAAGGTGGTTTCATTTCCACACAATCCATTTACCTCCACATTAACGTCTATCCGTTGAACTTTCCTCTCCAGTGCTGTTATCTATTGTAGAAGGTCCTGGTAGTCCATTGTGGAAGGCATCTTGTTGCTGTAGCTTAGCGTTAGCACCCTTACGAGCTATATCTAGCTTTAGCTGAATGCTAAGTACTTAGATGCTGTAGATCAGGCTTCAGCTGTGTGTAGGCCATGCACACAGAGCGCTGAAGATAAAAGATCTATGAAATATTGTCGTTACTACCAAAAAAGGTTTTTCCCATAAATTTATATGTATTCAAAAGTCCTGCAGGTCGGATCATAAGGGGGAAAAAAATAAAAATAAGCAGAAAAATACAGAAAAATGCAAGCAGAAGGGAGAGCAAAGTAGCGAACCAGCCGATTGCAGCAAAGTAGCGAATGCCAACTTCAAAGGGACAATTCTGTTCATTTTAGAACCACTGCTATAAGGACATTAATCCGAGAGCAAAGATTTCCTCCAGGACAGTGAACCTGGGGTCCGGAACCCACCAAGGGCATTCCCTAGAAATCACTGGGGGTCTGCAAAATTGTGTCTACCAAAATTATCTTTGGAAATATTATATTTATAAAATCCAAAAGACAAAAAGAAAATTATCTATATAGCCTATAGTGTAAAACAAGATAAGAACAAAAACCTAAAACTGCTGTTTAATTTTTACAAATAAAAGTTTGTAATTAATCACAGTGTGTGTGTATGCGGGTAGGAGTTGGGGGTGGGGGGTCCCGGCTTCTCACGGACACAGGCAAGGGGGTCCTCAAGAAAAAAAGGTTGGGAACCACTGGTCTAGGGTAATATAATTGACCCACAGGTGGTGAACACCAGTTACTGACCACATGGTGATAAAGGAAAAAAGTTGATGAGTTTAAATGGTCATTTGTTTTTGTGTTCACCCAACTTCAATGATGTGTTTTGATTTGACTCATAAACTCTATGAGAGAACTATCGGGTCAGCATGTTAACGAGATGGCACAGCATAACGTAACAAATGCATGAAGTGTATTTTTTGGCATCCACATCATGACCAAATCCTCCCAAGCGATAGCAATACTCTTCAGGTGAATGATGAAATCTGTGTAGGTTAAATGACAGATCTAGATCAACAATGTATCAGTCTTTTTTTATTTATACATGGTTTTCATTTTTTTAACATATAAAAATCTGACAAGTGTTGCATGCATTTGTATTCACTCTCCTAATTTTAATAGCCCTTAAAAACCAGTGCAAGTAATTGCTTTAAGAAGTCACCAATTTAGTAAATAGAGTTACTTGGTGTTCGCTAATGTTCTCGATCAAACCTCTTCACACTTTGGTTGTATATATACTGATATTAAATTAACACACAACTGGACTCCATTTGTGTCTTCTAAAGTCTATTGCTTTTATCAAGGGAGTTCGGAGTAAAAGGAGCTGAATATAAGCGAATGCCACTGTTTTTCAGTCGCAAAAATAGTTCGAACTAAATAAATTAAACAATTTATACTTTCCTTACACCTCACAACTATGCACCAGCTTGTGTTGGCCTGTCAAGTAAAAATCCCAATAACCCTAACTGATGTTTGAGGTTGTTGTAACGTGATCAAATGTGAAAAAGTTCCAGGGTGAACAAATGCAGTGTACTGTAATGGTACTGCAGTTCTGTTGGAAAAAAAAAACAGCAACTGGACTCCTGCTATTTACCATATTTCTACCAAAAGGAGGCGCTACAAGACAAACGTTGAGCAGCTAGTGGAGAGAATCAACTGCTGTTTTTAGATGCAAGTAGCATGCATGTCTAAAACATGTATTTAAAAAAAGTACACAAATGCATTTTTTGTGAACATTAATAAGATTCGATCATTTCCATGTATTTGGAATGCAGGAGAGTCACTGACCTTTTTGTAGATGGCAAAGATTGTCCCAATGGAGACAAGACAGTCAATGTTGGAAGAACCATCCAGTGGATCAAAGCAGACAATGTATTTGCCCTGTATGAATAAAGAAAAAATTGTGATTATTTTTAAGGGGGAAAAAAAAGCTTTTGAACAATGTCAGACAAAAATAACTACACACATACTCTCTTATCTGGCTCCACTATGATGGCTTTCTCATCTTCCTCAGAGACCAGGACGCAAGAGGTGAAAGATGACTTGATCATGTTGATCACCAGGTCATTGGACAGAATGTCCAGCTTCTTCACCTGGTCCCCCGTCACGTTGGTGCTTCCAGCGATCCCATATCTTCACATGGAGAAAAAGAGGAAAAGACTTACCTATACAGCTAAACCTAAACCTTTATATCATTAATTTAAAGCATTTCATTGTAACGCAAGTCTGGAAACACAGCAAGGAAATATGTGCTGCAGTAATTGTCTAGAAAAATCAATAACGTCCTCAACCTCGGCACTCAGGGAACAGCACCTTTGGAGTTTACCTTTAGCCAGGGGACATGTTCAAACTGCAAGCTGATGCATGCGCATTTTGTAATACTGCATTGCTTTGAATGAAATACCAAATGCTACTCACAGGTTAGCAATCCCAGCCTTCCTGACTGCAGAAGAAATAGCTTTGACAGCAGTACAGATGGAGTTCAGTAGGGTTGTCAGTTCTCCTGTTCCTTGGGCCTTCCTGCCTTCTTCAAGAACAAACCTGGTGAGGGTCACCACGTTAGTGTCGAAAGCTCCTCTATCGGACATTCTGCTGGGTAGCTGGGACTGCAACCTAAGGCTGAAAGGGGCCGAGGTAAGAGTGTGTCCAACATTAGAAGTGGAGTCTAGAACAAAGATAGGAGATGTTAGAGGGGCGTGCAGGTCTTCCAGCCAATCACAAGTGGCGTATTTAACAGGTAGGGGTTGATTTCATCAACTCTGTGACTTTGCGTCTGGAAGAGCAAAGTTCAAAGATAGTGGACTTTTTTGTTTTAAAGTGCCATTAGCCTCAGCCTGATTCAATCATTTTGAGTAAGCTCAATAACTTTTTTCTTGCAAGATGAACTTTCATATTTAGATACAGATTTTCTCTTTAGAGTGGATCATTTCTCATTGTGTTCCATATGCTGAAATCCAAACTTATGCCTGATAAAGAAACAGTATTTTACCACCATTGTGCTTATCGATTCCCAACACCTTAACAAGATCTTAAGAACTCCTACATTTCTTTAGCTTATTAACAAGTTTTAAAGCAGCTATATGAAAAACGTTGAAAAAGTTTAAAAGAAAATGTGTTTTGCTAATTTAACTGAAATGTTGACACAAACTATATAAGATGATGTGAAGATATGTTTTGACATGAAATGAAAGAATACCCATAGATATCCCAAAGTCCGAGTTGCCTCCCAAACTGCCTAAAGGTGCTTTCTGTGGCATTATCCAGCATGATTTTAGGAATGTTGGTGCATCTGAGTCAGTATGTTTTCTCTACATGCATATTTTCAGCTTCCTGCACAACCTATTTGTAGTGCATAGGTGTAATAGAGTTTAGGGACAAATGATTTGCATGGATCATAGGATTATTCGCGTGTTAATCTTAACACAAAACAGCTTGAGGATCTGTTTCGCAACGCAAAACTTCAATTGAACTTTGAACTTTAAACGACCCCAGAAACGCTATACTGACCACAATGAGGTAATGAATGACTGATCTTTCCGGGATCTTGCTGAAAGTGAATTTGTAGATGAGATTTTAATAAAGCAAACGAGCAACAACAGTGTATATGTCGATAAGAATGTTTTAAAGAACAGAGGAATTATTTGAACTTTTGAAATTAGTAAATAAAATAAAAAAACGCTATACCTCAAAGGAAAAAACGTCCTATACCAGCAGTTCTAAAGTGTGCCCACACGATGTCGCAGTTTATACTGGAATGATACTGTACCACGGTGAATGCTGTAAGACACATTGATGGAATGAGGATATTATTATTAATTAACCCTTTTTTCCCTTAGTTTAAAATTTAAACTGCAGAAGAAAAAACAAAATGGTGCTGAAAAAATAAATAAAAAGTGTAATTTTGGGCATGCTAAATATGTAGACCCATTCAATAATTCAGATTATCGTCAAAAAGAAATGTTATTTTAGTAACTCAATTCACTAAGTAAAACACGTTACAGTTACATAGTTTAATTACACACAATTTATGTTTTCAAGCCTTTATTTCTGTTAATTATGAAAGTTTTCAGTTTACAGTCAAAGATAAGACAACATCTAAGATTAGAATAACATAAGACCAAAAAAAAAAAAAACTCTCGGCTTGATTAAAAGTATTTTTAATACATGCTTGAAGGTTGTTATTTTTAAAAGGTACTATTAATCTGAAAAACTAGTCTTATCGGAAGACATATTTCAACTTATTAAATATGAATGTAGGCCTATAGGAATCAGACTAGAGGATCTGGATATATAATTGACTTTTAATTTTCGGGAATTGTACTTTCTCACCGTAATGTTTCGTGTAATGATGACCATGTCTTCTCACAACAGAGCCACAAAGACAATACATGCTATGTAATCAAAGATGAGAATAGAACTGATGAATATTTTACAGCGACCACCGCTCATCACCTGCATGCCTCCCTGCCAGCGGCACCTGTCGACTGCGCTTGTGCTGTTACGCACCTTCAGTTCAGAAGAAAACTTTGCTAAGGAGAAAAAATAAGAAATGAGACAACGTAGGGGTTGCCTCCGCACACTGACAGCGCTGTTTGACTTTTTTCAAGTGCTAAGTTATTTAAAAAGTTTGTGTTTATGGTCTGCATCACCCTAATGGACCGCAGGCGTCCATCTTCTGTGCTCCTGCTGCTGCGCAGGTGAGTTACTCTTCAACATGAACTGTAGGAGTTTAAGGTTTTAAAAGTACTACACTTCACTGGGAACTCTGTTGTATTTGGCTGTCCATCCGTGGTTGAAACCTGGCGTGTTTTTCCTAATTTAACCATGCAACTACTTGCTCATAATGGCCACAAGGCATCAGGTTTAGGCAGCATCCATACCTCATCACTACTTTTCATTGAGTCCCCTATATGAAACAGCTCTCGATCTTTCTTGGTAGGTCTTGGGAGACCGGGGTAATGCCATTGGATCAACAGCATCATGTACTACATTTACAATTCATAACACCTAAATAAAATGTAGTAAGAAATTATCACATTATATATTTTGTTAATTAAAAAATATATGAATGGTTTATAAAAAGAAAATGAATTAATCATGGACATAGCAGGCTTGACCAATACTTGCCTGTAGGCATGAAGCCGGAATTTAGACTATGAGGTAAGCCCAAAATGATAGTCCTGTGATATTCATATTTAGAATTATTTTTACTCTGTATCACTCTGCACATAATAAAACAATGTAAAACTATTACAAATGTTTAAAAAGTGGTTTTATTAAACAATTTTTTAATCGAATAAAATGTTCACTTTGTTTTGCTTTTCAATAATAAATAGAATAATCTTTAGTGGCATTACTGCAATTAAAGCCTTGTTATAATTGCTGACTATCTTTTTGTATGTTTTCACTGGTATTTTGATAACTTATCTTCAAGTCTTTAATGTTGGAAGGCCCCTTTACCATCACCCTGATCATTAGCTCCTTCCACAGATTCTCTGTCAGATTCAAGTCGTAACATTTACAATAGAAAAGTAGCAATTATTTATACTGTTGCTAAAATAATTTAACATACTGATAAGCACTGCTTCAAAAAGATTATCTATCACATTTGTTTATTGTAATTTGAATAAATGAACATATAATATATATGCCAGCTAGTTTCTGTAATAGTGTTTTAGTAAACATGCTAATCATGGAGAATAATATATATGTTTTTGCTGTTCTGCAGTTTTTAAAGATACACAAGTATAACATGGTGATATTAGCTGCTTAATCTGTGGGCTGTCCGCTCTAGTAGTCTGCCTGCAGTTTGCTGTTAAACAGAACACTAGATAATAACTTTCCACAGTAGCTTTAACTCTGCATTATTTTAATGTGAGTCATGCAGCACTCCTGTGGTTTCAGACCACGAGTCTCTGTGGTTTTAATGACTATAAGTACTTCCAAGTTTTGAAAGTTTTCTTGTAAGCGAGGCAAAACTATATGAGCCTTTTTTTTCATGCATGTGCACTGCAGTGTAGAATAACAAGTGGTGGAGGGGGGCAGCACTGTGCTATTCAGTTCATTCATACAGCAAGAAAAACTCAGGTCACTCCAGAACTTTTTTTGACATTTTACAAAATGATTTTAAACCATAGGAACCATGTATGTCAACATTTTTAGCTGAGTGTAGTACATGTTACCATATCAAGGCTGAGAGAGAAAGTTTATCATTTTTTCAAACCTTATTGTTGTGAGATATCACTGGTTGGAGGCAGAAGTCTAATTCAAAATGGCTAACGTGCATTAAAAGGACAAGAATGTGCTTATTTAAATCGTTTTCTCAAATAGCAGAGAAAGATATTACTTCAAAAACAGTTATTTGACATATTGACATGCAGCTAAATAAACAGTCAATCATAACAGCTTAATAGTCATAAATATTGCATGTGGACATTTTTAAGAATCAAATGATTATCTGTAGGATATTCCAGTTTTTCAGCTGAGTGTAATGTTCTGATGGAGACCTTTTACACCAGTTAAAGTGATCGAAATGACTGCTGCGAGGTCACATTTCTGAACACCTCTGATCCTCTGAGTAATAAAGAAGTAGTTAAACCAGTCTGACCTGGTTCGCTGACCTATACCATCAGGGCGGCGAGAGTTGAAAGAGCACATCATCACTTGGCAACATCAAAATATGTTGCTTGCAGACTCACTTAATTCACAGTTCTCACTTCTGCACAACCCTTTCAATATTAACAATCTCTTTGGCACATTTTATCATTTAATCTTGGTAGGAAACTAGGCTCAAAAGCAGACCAGAGATATTCAAGCAATAAGACTGTGCTTGATTTATAACTTGCTCAGAGAGCTTTGGAGAAATATTCCCTGGTGTTTCTTAGGTTGAAAAGGAGCTGGTCTAGGCTGTGAGTAGCAAGTTGACATATATTTTTTAGAGGAGATTTGAAAACCACATGGGAGACAAGAACACACACTTGCATGCAAGTCAGTTTTTTGCTGTTTTTGATATTTTTTCTATTCGCTAACATTTCTGTACCCCACCTCTCACCCAATGACTGCTGGAGATGGCACCAGCACCTCTGCGACCTTGCAAGAATACGTGGGTATAGTCAATGGATTGATGGATTTTCTTGCAGATGTCTTATTTCAAATCATGTTTTCCACATATCATAGGTTTGCTTGTGGTTCGCCTTTGTTACATTTTTATACACCTTATTACAGTTTATCTATATGCTTTGAATTTAACACAATTGGCATTACTTATTTGCCTTATATTTTCAGCAATTTTACTTTATTTCCTGCAGTCTTTGACTAAGTCTTTAACTACTGCAAGATAATACCTAAAAGGGAGGGCTTTTTAAGTCTTCTAAGTGCTGAGAACAGAAGCTGCTTACTGATGTGAAATTGATATGGAAATTGTGCCATGAGTCTTAGCCTATTCCTCAGAGCAGTTTTGCAGAATTAGCTATCATGTGGCCTAGCCAGGTATTGCATTTCCTCTATGCAAGCATTGTACAGTTAGTTGTTATTGAACCTGGCTTTGGAGAGAGAAAGTGAACATAAAAGTGAGGCAGTGAGAGGAAGGACTTAAACTGTGATATGAAGCAAAGTATGTGTATTGTTTTCTTCTTTGTACAGTATTTATAGATTCAGACAGAGTTTGGATTGGACATAAAAGGACATTATGGCTCACAAGAGTTACATCCTGAGAAATGTGCCAGGTAACTATTGATTTTATATTACTTAACTCAATATTACAGTTTGCGATCATCTCTGAATTATTTGTACATGTTCATGTGTTGCATATATGTATATTACATTATAGATTTTTATTCCAAGCTTACAGCGAATTGATTTGTTTCCGGTTTAAGCCAGCATTTGCAAATTTAAAAAAAATTGCAATGAATTGCAAGTGTATTGTTTCAAGAAGTTGCTCTACTTTTTGTTTACTCACTGTCTAAAATAATTGGGGAATGTCTGTGGTTCAAAAACCTGCCAAGACAGAGAATGGTTGGGTGTTTAGAGGGAGAGTTTTACAGTAATTATAGAGTGGATTCAGTCTATGCAGAGACGTACCATTTTGGAAAGGAATGGCTGCTCAAAACAGTGCCTGTGTGAGTGGAAAGTCTTCCTCTGTCCCTCCTCCTATGGTGGGATAGGCTAACACAGATTATGGTCAAAAGCAGTTTAAGGTGGAAGAAGGCTTTTGACTTAAATAGAAATGTGCATCGAGGAGCACATCGTGCTGAGGTAAGACAAAGCTGTAAAAATCTTTTTTTGTAAAATGTAGATTCTCAGTAATTGTTAAACCAAAAAATTAAATGTATGCAATGTTTACTTATCTGTTTATCCTTTGTACTTGTGTTTCTTCTCTGACTGCTTCATTTTTATTACTTGTTACAAATGTACTTACATGTTAGTGTAAAGTAAAGCTTGACTCTTGGCCCGACAGGTCAAACCACCGAAGACTATATTCCTGAAAACCAAGGAACTGAATCCCATTATCAGTTGGACTTGGGCGTTATCCAAAACAACATCACCATTAAGCGCCTAAGCCTTAAGAGGAGGGCCAGAGTGCCTCTCAATGATGTGGAAAAAACACACACTCGTGTTTCAAGTGGTCAGGTGTATTCTACCGAGTCCCAGTCACTACCTGGCGGTGATGATACAAGATTGCTGGACATGTCTTTTACAACAAAAGGTAGACCTCCGTTGCCCCCATCACATAGTTCCTTATTGGATGACAGACGTTCCAAGAGGGAAAGTCTAACCAACTCTCAGAGACATACAGAATCGACACCTCAACAAACTGAGATAAATGAAGCCTCACAAAGATCAAGCCCTGGGATAGAACAGACAGTCTTGGAGACACATAAACACATAAGCCAGTCTCCACCTCAACCCCTTCCTCGTCGTCGACTGGCCAGCTTTGGAGGTGTAAGCCCTGCTGGCTCACACTCACCCTTCACTGGCCTGAGTGCATATAATCAGAACAACAATGGGAACAAGCCTACTGATGATAGGAATGCCCACCTTACTTCATCCCTAGGAAGTAGAGGCAGCACCGGGTGCCTGAAGTTGAGCCCACACAGCTCTGGCAGAAGTTCTCCAGTTACAAGCCTTGGGTCTATGCACCTACAACATGTCCGTGACCAGATGGTGGTAGCTCTAAAAAAGCTAAAGGAGTTGGAGGAGCAGGTGAAAATAATTCCTATTCTTCAAGTCAAAATCTCAGTTCTTCAGGAAGAAAAGAAGCAGTTGTTCTCCCAGCTAAGTGACAGCAGGAGTATAAATGACATGACCTGGAAAACTTCATATGGGGAAGAAGGGTTTGATTTTCAGAATAAACAACACAATGAATCAGAACCTGAAGGCATCAGAGAAGATTTTCATACTGACTTCAGAGAATTCAGGCAGCTCACTGAAGAGATGCAGGCATTGGAAAGAACTATCAAAGGTGGTAATTTGCTTTCATGGCAAGAAAAACACTGTAGTCCATTGCAAGAAAATACTGGTAAGCCCACTGGCATTGAAAGTGATATTGATATGAAAATGACTTCATCTAAAAACTCAAAAGAAAACAAATCTGTGCACACAGACCAGGTAGAGACCAGATCAATTGCAACAGAAGTGACTGAGGTCAGTCTTGGAATTTACACAAAACATGAAGCAGACCTTGAAGCCCAACAACTACTAAATGCTGCCTTAAAGGAGACGATATCCCAGTTAGAAGCGGAGTTGAAAGAATCAGCTCTTCAGATAGAGCTGACCCGTCTGAAACTGGAAATTCAGGCAGCAGGAGCAAGGAACCGGGTTGACAAGGCCTGCTTTGTTAAGCCATACACTGTAAGTGTAGGCACAACAGCAAGACCATCCACTCAAAGTCAGGGAGTTGGTAATTACAAAGAGTTTCAAGATGCCAGCACTGGTGGGGCAACAGAAGCAAAAACTGTGGGGGTATCTTGCAGGCCTAATATGAAGGATATCTGTATAGGCCTGGACGTGCCCATGAGCCACTGGGAGATCAGGGAGCGAGTGGAGACCAGTGAAAAGGGTGTTGGGATAAAAGTTTTCACAAGCACAGTGGGAGTTGGGACAGAGACAGAGGTATCTGATGCTGAAAGCAACACAGAGTTTCCACTAGGGAATCTAATGTTTAGGAAAGAAAAGGTGAATTGTCATTCTGTGGCTTGTGGGGAATATTGTGTTGACGTTACTATTTGCGAGGCAAAGGAAATGATTTCCCAGGGTATTTCCACAGAGTCAGGCCGAAGAGTCGATCTGGGAATAATGGCATCACCCCAAATGACTTCACAGCGTACCAACACAGTATCCAGTTCAGTATCTCGCTTCACCAACACCAGTCAAACCTTTAGCAATGACTCCAGTACAAACACCCTCCTCCGCAAGCATGACAAGCACACCAACACCAGTCACATATTCACTCGGACTGTGTCTGTTGGCAGTGGGGTTGGAGGGATTATGTACACAACAGAAACTCGTACCGTTGGTGTAAACACTGCAAATTCGGAGTATTATTCAAAATTACCACCAGACACGATGAACAAGACAACCCGAGACTGTGGTGTTGGAGTAACAAACATTTATGAGAATTTCCTTGTTGGACTGAAAACACGCAACATGGCTTCCGGACCATCTCATCTTCCTGATCCTATCAAGACAAGGAGTATAGGTGTAGGTGAAGGTAGGATACAGGATTTTTGTATTTCATCGTGCATACCTAAGCCAAAGTTCCAGCAGTCTTCACAGTTTCAGTGGGATCAGGAATTAAACCATTACATAGAGAAGATGCACAGGCTCTTAAAGGAGCATGGAAACCTTCTCACAGGGGAGCACAGTGACCATTACACCAGTTCTAAACCATTCAGCAATGTCAAAACTATGACAGAAGGGAGGGAAGTTACACATCGATTCACCTCTCAGCCAACAGGTAAGACAACATAAATCCACATGTATTGTTTAGACTATTTAAACTTGTTGATGTTCAAAATGTACAGTCTAATATATAGTAAGCTAGTAAGTTTATCTGATTTTTGCTACAGTTGTAGCAACAATTTCCTTCATTGCCACTTGTGGTAGAAGTGTATACAACTCTCAAAGATGTACCCATTTTTGTTAAAAGTTCAGGTTTTTAAGACTACACATTTTAATTTATTTCACCATTCAGTCTTCTTTGCTTTGGGTCTATTAGCCTGCCACATCTTCACTTATCTTTACACTCTACCTTGTAATGGTTCTGTTGTGAAGATATAGTAACTCTTCCCTACATACCATCTTCGGATGACCAAACATAATTTCTCAGATTTAGTTCTGGACTCTGACTATTTGAAAACTTTGATTATCTTCTGGTGCTATTGTCTTGTTGATAGCAATACATGCTTGGACTAATTGTCAAACTTATTATAAACAAATTATTGAGGACTTTACAACACTATTGTGTATATACTGTACTGTATGGGCAAGCCTGGAATATTGTTTCGTACCCTCCTTCTCACTGATACCCTTGAAAATGTTTCTTTTTTTTACCATTAGTAACTTCAGCAAACTATGGTTCTAGCTAAAGGATACAAGTATGACTAAAATCCTACAAGGACATGTGAACTTTATCTTAGGTGCATCAGATTCACTGTAATTTATCACTTTTTTATTCTATCCTGTATCATGTTTACTTGTATCCTGGCATTCTCTTTTTTATATTGTTTCCTTTTAATATTTATTTGGTTTTTCTAAAATACCTTTTATGTTCAGCCATTTGGTCAACTAATGTTTATAAATATGCTTATATTGTAAATAAATCTGACTTTGGAATGTGAGAGCAAGAACACTAAAATTAACTTGAAAGTTATTTCAAGAAAGTATTATTTTATATGTGTGCACACATATGAAACCAGATTATTACACATTTTTATGTTATATTTCCCTCCTAAAGGTATTCTTTGTTTTTTAGTTGAATTATGTAAAATATAAGTCAACATTATGTACTTTAAAAGTTATTTATCATGGTCGTAATTTTTTAAGTCTCAAAAAGCTGGAATTTTACCAGGGGTGTGCACACTTTTAAGAACCACTCTAAAATACCTTCATATGTCAAATGTGCAACAGTCATGTTGATGCTAATAAAAATCATATTTCTTATTTTCTCTGCTGCACCACAGACTTGCTTTCCCCATCTCAGCCTTTAGTTGTCTCCAAAGAACATCCAGAAATCCCCCAAGATGGTGAATCCGAGGTGAAGAAAATGATAAAGTTGTTAGAGCAGCAAGCATCCTCCACACTACAAGGTAACTAAAGTACTTTCTGTTTATGTATTAGTATCCTGCACTGTTTGCTTGAGGTTTATCTTCTTTAGAAACTCTGTCAATGTCTACTGTTAAGGAGTCAGACTTAAAGATTTTTCATAGTGCAGTATAAACTTGTTTAAAGATCAGTGAAAGTTGCTTCCTTTGGTTTGGCTTGTGGGATGCACTTGCAATGCTTGGAATGATGTTTGGTTTTGGTATCCATCTTGTCCCACATAGCAGTTTGTGGCTTTGGATCTCAAATTAAAAGGGCTTTGTAGGAGGAACTGTTGTCTGGAAATGCTGTCGCTTCTTAAATGAGCTTTTTGACGTGGAAGAATTTCAGTCATTATATGACAACAAAACTGACTCTGTTTGCAGTGATTTTGAAATTTGTAATAGTTAGAACTGTAAATGATACAATGCTACATGAAGTGGTGTACGTAAGATTCTGCTCTAGGTGCAACTTGTGTTAATATGATATTTTTTCCCTTTACTCTCTCATGTGAAATCACTTTTTCACATCACAAAAGCTCAGAAGATGAAGATCAACAGAGCACCAGCAAAAACATTAATCATGCTCAACTTTTGTCACACTGCTTCTATAGACTTCAATGTACTTTGTAGTGGGATTTTATGTGATAGACCAACACAATGCAGTGCATGTGTACATGAAATGGAAGGAAAAGAAAAACATACTTTTCAAATTGTTTTACTAATACGAATCTAATGTGTGTAGTTCAGTTTCATTACAATTACAGCTGCTCTTTTAAGGCATCAGAAACCTGCCAGTGAACATTAGTGAACAAACAATCTCATCAAGGCAAGGGGAAATCCAGAAAGGTCAGGGATGAACTTAGAGAGAAATTTAAAGAAGAGTTAGGGTATAAAACAGATATCATTGGCTTTGAACATCTCAAAGTGCATTTTTCAATCCATCATCGGAAATGGAAAATGTATTAACTGCAGATTTAGTAAGATATGGTCATTCACCTAAACTTACATTTGGAGAAGATCCCACCACGTTTTATGGGTAATTTTGACACATGCTGTGTTGAGGGGGAAATTAAACATGTGGAACAAGGTACTTGTTTATGGAACAAGGTACTCTCGTCAAATGAAACCCAAAATTGAACTTTTTGGTATACATGTTAAATGCCATCTGTACGGGAAAACTAAGACTCCACCCTGAACACACCGTTGCTGAGGTCATTAATGTTTGTGGCAGCTTCATGCAGGAAAACTGCTCTTCACAAATGCTCCACATCCCATCAGACCGAGCTTGAACTGTTTTGCACCCAAAAAAGGCAAGAATTTAAGTCTGTGTAGGTGCAAAGCCTGGCACTGACTGAGCTTGAACTGTTTTGCACAGAAGAATAGACGAGAATTTCAGTCTCTATTTGTGCAAAGCTGGCAAAAGACTTGGAGTTGTAATTGCAGCCAAAAGAACTGACTTATTGGGGGGGTAAATGCACACCACACTTTTCAGGTTTTAATCTGTAAAAAAAGTTAAAAAGCATGTGCAGTGCGTCTTTCTTTGGTGTATCACATACATATCTAATAAAGTATAATGAATTTAGAGGTTTAACTGTGACAAATTTTGGAAAGCTTTTAGAAATGTGAATAGTTTGCTACGCGTTGTAAGTGACAAATAAAACAAGCAAACTGCGACTTTTGACTATATCAGACCTAAACTTTGAAAAACACATTAAGGCAATCACCAAATCAACCTACTATCACCTTAAGAATATCTCAAGGGTAAAAGATCTGATGTCTCAGCAGGACCTGGAAAAACTAGTCCATGCATTCATCTTTAGTCGGCTTGATTATTGTAACAGCGTCTTTACAGGTCTACCTAAAAAATCAATTAGGAAACTCCAGCTCATCCAGAACTCTGCTGCTCGAGTTCTCACTAAAACCAAAAAAGTGGACTACATCAGTCCAGCTCTGAGGTCTTTACACTGGCTGCCTGTCTGTCAGAGGATAGACTTCAAAGTTCTGATGCTGGTCTATAAAGCTCAGAATGGTTTAGGACCAAAATACATCAGTGATCTCCTGACCCAGTATGAACCTACTCGACCCCTCAGGTCATCTGGATCGGTCTTTTATCATTTCCCAGAGTCAGAACCAGACATGGAGAAGCTGCGTTCAGCTTCTATGCTCCACATGTCTGGAACAAACTCCCAGAAAGCCTCAGATCAGCTGAAACACTCAGTTTATTTAAATCCAGGTTAAAGACCTACCTGTTCTCAGCTGCTTTTGATAGATTTTTATTCTAAGTTTTAAATCCGCACAGCTTCTTTTAAGATTCTTGAGATTAAAAGATTTTTTTTCTTGTTCATTTTAAATCGTGGTTTTTATTCGTGTATTTTTGCTTTTTCTGCACCCTGCTGTAATGCTTTTGATGTTTTATGTAAAGCACTTTGAATTGTCTTGTAACATGAATTGTGCTATACAAATAAACTTGCCTTGCCAAACTTGCCTATAAACCTAAAATACACATGTGAAAATGTACAGCATATGCTGTTGTGCACGATTTTCTCCCACTTTCTAGTGTTTTTTTTAACAGGCAAAGCAGCTGACTCACGTTTGACAAATAAAATTCTGGTTTGGTTGTTGTAATATATAAAGTTTGGCTGTTTTTTTCTTTTTCTTGGAGATATGTTTCAAAAGGCGATAAACTGTTTTTGTGTGCGGGCAATAGAGCCTTATTTATGCAGCTGAATCCTATGAGACGAGGCCTGTGTTCTTACTTCCAGACAGGTCAGCTAGCGCCTCTAAGCCGTGGTCTGTCATGAAGAAGCAGGGTGCTGACCATTGCCATAGCAGCAACAGGAAAAACATGAAATTTATGAAGGTGACTGCAGGGTAAGTTTTCAATTTCCAATAAGGTTTCAGAGCTGGAGTCTTTAGATGTGTTGAATCGATTCATTCTTGGTGTATTTTGATCTTGAACTGTTTTGCACAGAAAAATAGACGAGAATTTCAGTCTCTATATGTGCAAAGCTGGCAATAGACTTGGAGTTGTCAGTACATTCTTGGTGTATTAAGCTTTTGTGTATTGCTTTGGTTTGATAGATTGGAACCAACATTCACTTACGACCGTGAGGAAAGAGAAGGAAGAGGAAATGACTCCTTTCGAAAAATTCAAGAGGGATGGCAAGCAAAAAAAGGGAAAGATGGTTCCAACAAAGGCTCAAAAGGCAGTTTAAAATCACCTAGACAACACAGGTAATGTAGAAAAAGTCTGTGTGAGTTTTAGGGCAGTAGCCTACACATCATATTACAATGCTACAATAAAAAGCATATTGCATCAGTTTGATATCCATGTGTTTCTTCTGAGGTCTTACCAAAACACAATTTTCTAATTTTCAGATGCAATCTAAGTGAAAGGATGTTTTCTGCATGCCAAGCTTTGAAGATGCACCTGAGTGAGGACCCAACTATGTCTAGCAGGGAATTGGTATGTTTTTCAAGAACTGTTAGTAATAATTTTCTCAAATGCATCTTTAATTACATATTTCCACATCCATCGATTCTTCTGGCTTTTTGTCTGGATTACCTTAGTTATATGCCAACCAAATGTCACCTTGTATCCAAAACAGGAATTGCTCTGCAACATAAATCCTGAAAGTGTCCAGATCTGTGTTTGTTCTTTTCTGTACGTTTTTCTCTTCTCTCCCTTGCAGCAGGATTGTCTATACACACTCCAGCAAGAGTGGTTCTCTGTGTCCAGCCGCAAGTCAGCTGCTGCTGACACAGTAGGGGAGTACTTATCTGCATTCCGGATGATTTCACCCTTAGTGTTGCAACACATAGTCAACATGGCTGATGGCAATGGAAATACAGCGCTACACTACAGTGTTTCCCACTCCAACTTTGGTGTTGTCAAGAAATTGCTTGATGCAGGTACATAAAAACTAACTTAAAAGGTCATTTTAGCAATCAATCAATCAGCCTGGCAACATGAAACAACATTTACTATAATGTATTCATGATTTAACCATCTTCACTGTCTATTTAAGTCTGGAACCACTTTGATTTTTCATCTCTGTGTAATTTTATCACAGTATATTCTGGAGCTCTCATCTTTTAAACGTTTGTAGAAACGGTCCTATATTCTATCCTAAAAATGACATTTAGAATGTTCATACGAACAGTAAAACTCCAGATTTATCAAATATACGGTGGCCAGTCGTTCTTTAAAAATCAGACTATGTGATTCCCTGAATAAAAAAAGCTGTCTCACACAGTGGAAATGCACCTACAAT
Organism: Valencia hispanica; assembly: GCA_963556495.2. Classification (NCBI taxonomy): domain Eukaryota; kingdom Metazoa; phylum Chordata; class Actinopteri; order Cyprinodontiformes; family Valenciidae; genus Valencia; species Valencia hispanica. The sequence goes on along the minus strand of OY747717.1, from coordinate 32,366,596 downwards.
GTGCATTTCAGACCCCTCCATAATTTCTAAGCGGGAATTGCGTGTGTGTTGTTCAAATAATTATGTTCCTCACCGTAAGATGGCAGAAAAAAGTAATGATGAACAGACTTTTTGAAAATGATCATAGTTAACGCAAATTAATTTTAACACCGATACTTTTTGTCCTCTGATATCCCTCTGCTTTGTGCCTCTCTCCCCCCTGAACACTCCCTGTGAGAAAGTGTTAGAGGCATTAAATGCGTTCGGGATAGTGGAGAGTTTCCTGTCGAAAATGGAAAAGGAAAAAATGGTTTCATATCAAACTAAATTCAATAAAACGACCCTCACTACACAGCTGGGCCAGAACACATCAACTGGTGGTGCACAGATCACCACATTTGACATGCATGTGGCCAGCGTTATTGGAGACACTGCTTTGGCTGGCATCAGTACGCATGGAGACAGAGACAACCTGCTTCACAGATAAGCGGAACCATCCAGTTTCCACAGTACAGTTTGCAAACCTTTTATTTATATATGTAACAACATCCTTTTAAATTTAAGCGCTTGATGTGACTAGTAAAAAAAGCACACGGAGAGAGCAGGCCTCAGCTAAGCACCTCAACCCCCCTTATATTTAGGAACATTTCTACGCACAAGTACAAGATGGCAAATACCACACAATGCATAAAATTGTTCCTATGCACGAAATACTCACAGATCTGTGTGTAAGTACGATTGATAAATGAGGGCCCAGGTGTTTTGTGAGGGTCTCAGAGGTTTGTTAGTTGACATTAGAAAACAAACAGCATGATGAAGACCAGTGATCACAGCAGACCGATTAGCTAGAACGTTTTAAGCGATATCCCAAGCACTGTTCAGTGCATCAAGGATGAAAAAGCTGCAAACCTACCAAGACATGGCAGTCTGCCTAAAATGTAAGACTGGGTATGGATCTACCATGTGGGACACACAGCAAATATGTGGAATGAGACCAAAATTAAACTCTTTGGCCTATATTGCAAACATGGTGTGTAGGGGAAAACTAAATCTGCATATCACCCTGAACATGCTATCTACACTTTCAAACATGCAATGGTATGGGAATACATCCTTTCAACAATAACCAGAAATCTGGTCAGAGCTGGATGTATCTAAACACAGGGTTGTCCTTGATATAAACCTGTTAGAGGCTGTAATAGTTTTAGCTCAGGCAGAGGTTCCTGTCAGCAGGACAACAAGCAAAAACATGCAGGTACAAGTGCTGCATGGTTATTTAGAGCAAAGCATTTTTATGTGTTAGAAACAGTCTAGTCAGAGTTCAGACCTAACTCAAGTTAAATAATCAGTGGTATAAACAGAGCATTGCTGTTCAAAACACTCTCCACCTAATCTAACGTAGCTTGAGCTGTTCTGTTACATCAGGGGGACTCCATACAAATGCATGCCACACTTTTCAGATTTTTGTGTATCATGTTTCTTCGACTACACAAATGTAGATAACTATGTTTGTCAATCTAAAATAAAACAAAATACACAAAAACAGATAGAGGTTTTAATGTGACAAAGTATCAAAGGGCTTAAAAGTGCTCTAAATCCTGTTATTCCATGAACTTTATGTCCCACTGCAGAACACTTGATTTCTTAACTTGTAGGTAGAGTAATATTGTGTTTTGTGCATTTTCCACTGATTGACCTTTTTACTGACTGACTAAAGAACCCAAAGGTCATACAATTCAAGACTAGGCTATTAAGGGTTTCTGCAATATAATTGGAAGTGGCTGACAGATTTATAAAAATCGCTGCTGCAGGTCTCAAAAGTCAGTGAAGCGAAATCAATTTGAGACAAGCAAGCACGGAGTATAAATATATTAAGAACTAATTGTTTTCAGTGTCATATCCAGGCATTAATCATGTTCCTTAGCAAGCATATTTGCTGTGTTTCTTGGAAAGACGTAGTGAAATATCAACTCTCCATCAAAGGCAAACATCCAGACCTTTATTAAAGGTGAGAACGAGAAGCTGAGATGTGTCAGGGTTGTTTGATGCTTAATGTTATTAGCTCATCCTTCTCACAAGTTTTTGTTGCACTGCAACAGTGTTTTTTTTCCCACCTTTGCTGCTGTGTCTATAAAGCATTGCTTCAGAAAGAGCTCGCAGTAGAAGTACCAAACCAGTTATTCCTAATGTAGGTTGATTAGATTTGACGCTTTTGCTTACTGCAGAGGTGAATTCTGAAACTTGATGGAGAGTGTTGTAGCATTTATATTGTTGTATTTTACTTCTGTTTTGATCTTTTAAATATCCTGACCACAGAGGTGTGCAACGTCAATAAGCAGAACATGGCAGGTTACACTCCCATTATGCTGGCTGCACTCGCTGCCGTGGAAAATCCTGAGGACATGATGGTGGTGGAGCAGCTCTTCACAAAAGGAGATGTCAATGCCAAGGCCATCCAGGTCAGCGGCGGCCATCGTGACTAATTTGACTTCTGTCTGAACAGTGTCAACTTTGTTTCTTTGCTGAAAAAGTGTTTTGTCGAAATGTGGCATTACAATCAAATGTGTGTATTCTGGCTTTTTTTTTTTTTGATTTCCGAAGCAAAAAATTAATTACTTTAAAACATCTTAAATAGAAAAGAAACTCAATGAAGCTCAAAATATTTACTTTTCAATTACGCTTTGCTGGTTCTACATTTTTTATTTTACTTAATCATTTATGTTTTGAAATTGCTTCAGCACAATTCTTAGTTTTTTAGCCATTCATTTAAGAAGTTGAACAAACATTATCTGAAGTAAAAATTTGTTTACCCTTCTGTATAAGGTTTCATTTCCTCAATATTTAGAACTAGATTAAAATCTTCATATCCAAAACCGTATGTATTGTATTGATATTTTGTGGGATAGACCAAGACTAAATAGTGCATAATTGTGAAGTGAAAGAAGAATTATGTGTTTTCAATTTTTTTACAGAGTAAATTTTGAGAAGCGGGGCATGCATTTGTTTTTAGCCCCTTTAACTCTAATACCTCTAAATAAAATCCAGTGACACCAATTGCCCTCAGAGCTCAGGTAAATAGCTAATAGTGTGTAATTTATTGTCAGTATAAATCCAGGTTTTCTGTGAAACGCCTCAAAGGTTTGTAAAGTGCTTTAATAATCAAAAAGCATAATGAAGACCAGGGAACACAGCAGGCAGGTTAGGGATAAAGCTGTGGAGAAGAAGAGAATTACTGATAACTTGGGTTAGCAGCCAAGAGGGCTATGGTAATTCTGGATGACCTACTTAGGTCTGATGCACAGGTAGAAGTATCTGTGGATAGGACAATTTTTTTTCATGTTCTCCACAAATCTGCCAGTTATAATAAAGTGGCAAGAAGAAAGCCATTTTTGAAAGAAAATAATACCTGGTCACATTTTCCACAAGCCATGTAGAGAACACGGCAAACGTGTGGAACAAGATCCTTTGGTCAGATGAGACCAAAATTCAACTTTCTACATGTAAAAATTGAGTTAAATATAAAAATAACGTGCATATCACACTGAATAATCCCCACAATGAAACATGGTGGTGGCAACATCATGCTGTGACAAGGCCTTTTTTCAGTAGGGACTGGAAAGATGAAGCTAAATACAGAATAAACCTGGGGGGAAAAAACCTATTATAGGCTGCAAAGGACTCAAATCTAGGATCATCTTTCAGTAAGACACATACAGCCAGAGGTACTGTACAAATATATGGTTACAAATAAAGCAGGAATTCTGTTAGAATGGCCTAGTCAAACTCCACAGCTAAACCTAACTAGGATCTGTGGTAATACTTGAAAATTGAGGCTCACACATGCTGAACTTGCACTATTTTGCACAGAAAAATTAAAACTGTTACTGTCTTGATGGTTAAATCAAAAAATATAACTTAGAATACTCTAAGCTGTAATTCAAACAAATAATAACTCTTTAAAGCATTGGCTCATTGGGGTTAAATACAAATGCATCCCACAGTGTGTAGAGTTTCTATTTGCAAAGACAAGTGTTGAAAACAATAGGTTATATCCTTCTAATTCGCACTACTTACTGTTGGTCTATCCCATAAAATACCAACAATTTAAAAATACCAAGTGCAAGACACTATAGCACATGTATCTCTGGAGACCTTTCTCCATTTAATCCTAACTTCGTATTCCTTTATTTTTAGCTTCTTTTGTTATGGAGATTCTTCTGCAGTCTGTTTTAAGTCTTATCCACCACATTCTTCTTCTTAATGTGCAACTCATTGTACATGTAAATGAATGTAACTCTCAAAAACTGTTGCGTTTCCACCAAGGTCAGTGAGAATAAAGATAAAGATGGTGTAACATGCATAGATTTCTTTTTCATTGTCTTTTGAAAAAATAATAAATTGCAAACCTACATTGATCTGTGCTTTGATAGGAAAAGGTAATTATTTTTAAATGTATTCAAAAATAAATGGAAATCCTAAAATCTTCTAAAATGTACCTTTAAATACAGCTTTATATAATTTTTTTTATTAAGAGTAAGTGAATAACTGATGTTTAAATGTGAGAAGTGTGGCCTGTTTGAAATAACCAAAAAAGTTTTCGATACATCTCCAAACATTCTCGAAGTCAGAAATCTCACTAAGATCGACACAATTTTCTGAGTTGGATTCTCCCTACAGGCTGGTCAGACTGCTTTGATGCTAGCTGTAAGCCATGGCAGGATGGACATGGTTCAGGCTCTCCTGACACAGGCGGCAGAAGTCAATATCCAGGACGATGAGGGCTCCACGGCGCTGATGTGCGCCAGCGAGCATGGCCATGCTGACATCGTCAAACTGCTGCTGGCACAGCCTGACTGTGATGCCACCCTGACTGACAGTGTGAGTCATCTCCTCCAACACCTCTTCTCAGCGTGCTGGCTGCACGCTGAGAAGAGGTTTCCCGCCTTGTGTCACAAATCGTGTTAAAAGGAAGTAAATGTGACAGAATCCCCATGAATAATTTTTGCTTTTTTTTTGTTTTTTGGTGGGCAGAATTAAAAAAATTTTTCAACTTTATCTGTAATTAAAAGCATCATAACTGAAGTTATTTTCTGTGCGAACAGGATGACAGCTCAGCCCTGTCCATCGCTTTAGAGGCCGGTCACAATGACATCGCTGTCCTGCTTTATGCCCATGCCAACTTCTCCCGATACACAGGGGTAAGCCTAGATTTCAACCAATGTACTCAAACTAAATGTGTTTTTTCCTAACGTGTTTGCTTGTGTTTAACTATATTTACAGGGAACAGCTCGACACAGTGGCAGGTTTCCCTCTTCCTCAGGAGGAAGGAGCGTCTATGAAACATAAAGGGATTCTCCAAAAAGCTCATTTAGGAGGTGTTTTTCTCTTAAAGCTGCAGCGACAAATTTACCGAAGGTACTCAGTCTGACATTTTATCAAATGACACAATACCGCTTTTTTCACTAGCTTCTTGTGCATATTTGCATTATATATTAGCATGGTAGAGTAGCTTAAAATTTGTTTTGTCACAATATATTAGGTACATTATGACCTATTTGCAAACTTAACTATTTGTATTGTTTTATTTGTGTTTTTTAGAAAATATTTACTCTAATATATACACCTTTTATTGGATGGCATGAGACAAAGGATTTAAATGCATTTAAATGCATCAGATACTTAAATTAGCACCTCTTCCTATTCTCATATCTGTTATTTAAACATACCATAGCCACAGGTTTTTACATTAATTCTGTAATTATATTAATTAAACAATTAAATTAATTTTGGAAAGCAAAGTGATGTGCTTTATTCTGCCTTTGTTTTGAAAATGTGTTTACTTGAAACAGAACAAGAAAGAATGAACTGTCTCCTTTTTCTTTCTTAGCATAGTTAATTATGCTCCATATCTGCAGCTTTTAATAAACTATTAGGTTTTTATTTAGGATGGCAACTTGAAAATGTTTTTTTTTTCTGTATTTTGTGCGGTTGACCAGCGCAAAGAAGCAAACAAGTTTGGATGGAACATAATTATTTAAGTATTGCCAAAACATCTCAACAGATTTTAAATCTGGACATTGACTTGGCCATTCTAACATGTGCTTTGAGCTAAACTATTCCATTGCATCTGTATGTGCATTGGTTTTGTTGTTGACTCTGACCAGCTTCCCTAACCCTGCTGAAGAAAAGGAACCCAACAGCATGTTGCTGCCACCCCATTTCTTGCCAGGAGGGTGATGTGCAGTCTTGGTTTTCCATCAAGGACCATTTTGTATGTGGGTCACAAATTATCACTTCATCTCATCTGATCAAAGCTACTTCTTCCACATTTGCTGTATCCCTTGCATGGCTTGTGGCAAACTGCAAATGGGATTTGTCATGGCTGTCTTTTTAGTAATGGCTGAAGTACAGATTCTTGGAGTGCATGACTGATAGTTACCCTATTGACAGATACTCCCACCTAAGCTATAAATCCTTGCAAATCCTCCAGAGGTTCCAAGGGCCTCTTCACCTCTTCTCTGATTAATAATATCCTCACAGCTTAGCTAGCTTTAGTTTAGTGGGCTTTAGTGTCTTGGTGGGATTTACGGTTTTCTATTTTTTGGATGATGGATTGAACTCTGTTCGAATCTTGGGGTATTGTTTAAAATTCTCCACAATTTTATCCTTGATCTTTCTGCGTTGCTCTTTAATGCTCATGATGCTCTTTGTTCATTAAGGTTCCCTGGCAAACCTTTGAGACTTTGTACAGGACAGCTGGATTTATATTGACATTAAATTACCGAAACATTGACTATATTTGCTAATTATGTGACTTCGAACATCAGTGAGTTACACAGGATGTTATTTTGTTATCAGAATACAGGGGGATAAGTACATATGCCCACCACACCTAGACTTTTGTTTGCAATAAAAAATTTAAGACTGTTGTTCATCCTTACAATCATTCATTACTTTGTGTCATCAAATAAAATCCTAATGATATACTTTGAACTTTGTTTTTGTAACTTGACAAAATGTAGACAAGTTCAAAGGTTATGAACATGGTTACAAAGCATTGGAAATGCTGCTTGGCCATTTTATTAAAGCAGACTGTGAGACATTCAGCAGGCAATCCACTCTTCAATACCCCCATGTTACCAAGAGCTATCATTCCAGTTCACACATCTCTCACCTCCTAGTCTCTCAGTTACTATCCTATCCAAGGATAGTGGGAATTGTCCTTTTTAGATTTACCCTCATCCAGCTTTCCTAGCCTGTTAATTCTCCTCGAGAGCTTTCACAGACAATTTCATAAGGCTGACGTAGCAGGATGTTTTAAATTTTAAAGCCTCCTCAGAGGACAGCTCTGATTGACTGCTTTAGTCGATGCCTTTGTGACCTGACATTGCAAATCCCAGCATGGAGAACTGATCAAAATGCTTTATTCACTATCCCTGCTTGCGTGACAGCAGGTTAAAAGTGAATTTTACATTTCAGCGACTCATACATCATTCATGATTTTTTTTTTTTTTTTGAACAAGCTGTACCCTAGAGTTCTTTGTATTTTAATGAGTATTCCTCCATTAGATGCAGCAGCACAGTATGGTTTGTGGGGGGGATATTACACACTCTATGCATATGACTATTGGTGAATAAACATGATTCAGTATAAATGACCCAAAGAAAAATCATAAACGGATGCTTGTCAATGAACCAAACAGAGTTTTGTCTTTCGGCATTGATTCATTGTCCAGGGCTTTTAAATGTGCTGCTGAGGTGTAAGAAAAAGAAAAAAACATCTCTGAAAAGTGACAATGTGAAATCAGCATGTCAGTGTCTCCCCTCCCCTTTCCCATTCCTGAGAGATGGTGCGTCTTTGACTGAGAGCAGCCGCCTGACTCATTTCCCAGCAACAGCAGTAAAATACAATGATATACAAGGTCCAATAACAAAATTTGCAGTTACCATGGCAACAGCCATTTTGAGCAAGTGGGTCTTGGACGTTAATCCGACATGATATGTCTCGTTTGCTGAGGTCAGCCAATCCGCTTGCGTGACTTTCATTTAAGTTGGAACAGTGCTGTTTATGCTGTTTATTTAAAGAAGATGGTTCTCACTATTTAATTAAATAATGCAAGTCATGTTAAACTGACAAGACGGGAAAAAAAATAAAGATTCATAATTTCATGCCAGTTATGCAAATTAATCCCTCCATGCACTTGGGGGCAAATGGAGCATCTATGAATATTTTTACAAGCTGGTGAACTACATCCATATATGTGCATTATGCTGCATTCTTATGACATCTACTGAGGTGTGATTCATTTTATCTTACATTTCAGGCCTGCAAGCCATGCAGCCCATCCTTGCATTCACAGTTCACTAGCTTCATCATCATTTTTAAGCCGCTTCTCTCTACCATCTTGGCCTGTTTTGAAACACATCATATATAGAACAGTGAGATATATAAAAACTCTTCACAAATGAATGAACTGAAACCAAAATGTTTGTGTGACAATCAAAAATGCAGTTTTCCTGTTATAAAACTGTAGTTAATGAAGTGTTTCATTGTTAAACATCTTGTTTAGAGTGATGCATATTTTGCAAAACTTTGGCTGTCATTAAATAATTACAAAAGGAAAGCATCTAAAGTATACGGAGAAGCTATTAGATCATATTTAAATTGAACACCCCACTTAGATTTGCATATGGTGTTACCAGTGTGAGTAGGGTGAAAACGTCTCTAGGCTTATTACTTATTACTCCCCAGATTGGTTTGAGCGTTGAAAAACTGATACAGTGCAATATAAAATGTATGAAAAAAAGTGTCTTGTTATGGTGGCTTTTATGCTGACTCATGTTCTTGGGTTTCCTTCATAATGAATTTCAATTTAAATGCAAACTTGCTCTTAACAGGAAATCCATAAAACATATTAAATTCACTATTTGTTTAACGAAAAGTAGGAGGACATATGTATAAACTTAATATCCAAACAATTTTTTTTAAGTATCTAAGTCATGTTTCACAAAAACCCCAGGATATTATATGTCAATCAATAGTATGACTGTAATGCTGTTTGCTATTCGTCTTATCCATCCCTTACTCTGTGTTCTTTTTCTAAGAGACCATACTCTGTGATGAGCCATTATAGAATACATTAATTTTGATGTTATTGGAACCATTCATTTTTATCTAATAGTAAAGGTACATTTGTGTAACATAATCAGTGTTGGGGTAGTTACTCAAAAAAGGAACTGTACTAGCTACCTTAAAAAAAGCAACGTATTACACTACAGTCTGATTACTTTTGCACCCAAAATGTAACCTGCATTATTGTTTTCTCTCAATAATGACACTGAAGATCTCGTTTTGACACCCTTCTTTAATAAAATATATGTAAAACAAGCACAAACAGCTGTGGTACATAACAAGTACAATGAAAAATGGGAACTTGTAAAAAGCTATGATAATCTCAAGACACACATTTGACAATATCAAAATAAATACAGTATTAGTGCAAACATGAACTCGTGCGATTTATAAATAAAAACAAGACAGCTGAAAGTTTCTTAATAAAAGTTATTTGAAAAAGTTTAATGTCTTAACAAATAATGTTGAAAGACTGTGCTTTCTGAGTTGAGTAGCCCTTATTGTGTTAGAATGTAGAGTATAGACATAGACAACAACTTGTACCTCACTTTAAAAGAGGTGTGTTAGTACATGTACAAAGCAGGTTTGTCAAAAAAGGGGTTGTACCTTATTAGCAACAATTTTTCTAATCGCTTGTCAGACAACCTTTTTCTTTTTCGAGTGAGCACCAGACTACCAAGACTGAAAAGCCACTCCACTGATGCACTTGAGTGTTCCATTGTGATATTTAATTGATAATGTCTTAATATTTGGAAAATTATTCAGGAATTCAATCTCAAAACCTGACTTTAGGGAATCAAATATTTTTCTCTCAAATTTAGGAGGTGCGGCATCTTCCTCAAAGGTAAGAAAGTAAATTTCACTTTGGCTGGAAGAGGCAGACTTCTATGGTACACATAGGTCTTCATTCTGTGTGTGATGACGTTAAACTATGGGAGAGTGACTGCAGCAAGCAGAGGGATATTGCAGTCCAGCACTGCATTGAATCTTCTCTTGATGGTCTGCAAATACATACAAAAATATATAAGATATAACAAATATGCTGCACTTGGCATATTATCTAAGTATTTTACACTTACCTTTATTATGACATTTGGCAGACTTGCTGTCATTCTTGAGAGACCCGTTTCCAGTGCTAGCACCTTGGATATCAATACTTCTAGTGTTGACAAAAGGCTCCCAAAATAGCAGTCATCTTCACCTTGGCATATGTCCAGAGGAACAGTGAGGGGTTTCATGACTGGGCAGTATTCTTTAAGAAAATAATATTCACAATCAGTGAGGCCTTTAATGTCTATTTGGGTAAACAAATGTACGTGGATATGACGTAAACTTGTCATTTCCCCAAACAAAGGGATTATTGCAAAGATGGCCGACGAAACAGCAGATCTACTCACAGTGCTCGTCTTTGTGATGTGTGCAATTATGTGCACATGGAAACGCTTAAGAGACATAAATGAAGAAGCTGAAGAAGCCATGTTCTTATGCACTGCCGTTCACGTGACATTTATACGTCATCTATGTGTGCGCTCACAGCGTTCCCTGCCCCCCTCCCCTTTTCCCCACCGCCCCACACCCCTCCAGCTTTTCTGGAACATTTCCTGATAATCTGAATGCAGACACTATACCGCGAAAAGTCAGCTCTTGTTACTAGGTCTTCATCCGTAAAATTACCGGTGAAGGGTATCCGGACAAAGTCCGGAGGCTTGCTTTCAGGCTCAAAAGCAAAACTGACGAAGTCCGGAAAATTACCGTTTTTCATGGCCTGTTTGAAAGGGGCTTTAAAGTCTGCTGGGTTGATCTGATGTGCTGTCATTCCGAAATAACTGCCGTTATGACAGGTCCAAATATCTGCAGTAGTTTATCAATAATGCTGCTTTTACATGGCAGTCATTAATGAAACAAATTAAATTTTAAAAGTCTCAAACTCTAGTCCTTGAGAGCTGGTGTCCAACAACTTTCAGGTATTTCTTTTTGTTCAATGCATCCAAATCAAATGAATGAATTAGTTGTTTATCGCGCAGTCAAGTTTTACAGAGTCCTGCTTAAAACATAAGTGTTTAATGCAGGTGAAGCAGATACATTTAAAAGTTGTTAAAAGTGTCTCAAGGGGCATTGTTCCTTGGGGTCTGGAGATCCATAGTTTAAACTTCTGATTGGTCATGTCTACCACCAGACAAACCAATAAGTGATAAGATGATTTGTGATGAGTTTATAACTTCTTAATGCTCCAATATAATCTATATTTGAAGGTTTAAGCTGTAATGAGAGTTGTGCCCCCTTCGCATCGCTCCTCAGGCTGCTGGTGATCTGATCAGACACAAAGCCTGGAGAAGATTATCCCAGAACTGAAGGTCTCTGTCGCATCTGTGTGTTTCAAAAGGGATAGGGTACTCAGCAGTAACTTGTTTGATTAAGAGAAAGGACTAAAGAATCGATTGCATCAGTCAGTGCGTTTACATGCAGTAAGAAGTCGGACTTTTGAAATGTATGCATACACCTTAGTCCAGCTGAAGTCGAAACAAACTCAACTTCTCCTAATTGGACTAATGCGGTTAGAAAACCTAAATTCTCTTCATGTGAACTCCAACCCCGGTTTAGCCGAGGTATGCACAGGAAGTGACGAGACCGTGGAAGTGGGAATAACAACACTGGTACACAACAACACAGCAGAAACAAGTGTAACACAATCAAACAGTACAATACTTACCAAATGTTCTGTGCTGCAGCCATGTTGTCGTCCATTTCTTCGCTCATTGTACATATCCTGCTTTTACTCTATCTGTGATACTCTCTAGAGTAGAGGTCTGCAAACAGCAGCTCCGGAGCCACAAGTGGCTCTTTGGAACTTCTACATTGGCTCTTAACTTTGCTTAAAATGGTAGAAGATCCAGCTAATAGTTGGAGACCATTGGAGACCGTTAGAGACAGGAGATGTCTAAGTAAACTGGTCTCAATAATGGAGAATACATCCCACCCACTTCACCACATACTGGAGGGACAGCGGAGCTCGTTTTCTACTAGACTGCGACAGCTCTGCTTCACACAGAGAGAGGTTCAGGAAATCATTCCTCCCATTTACCATAACACTCTACAACAACTCCTTACTGTGTGGGAGGTGATTATCAGGATTATCAGTTTTATTTTTATTAATTTTAATAACAATTGTACCTTGTTGTATATACTGCTATTCTTTCTTAATCATCGTCTTTTGGTCCTAAATGTGTGTATATTGAGCTTATTTATTTGCGCTGTTTTTTGTGTGTTGTTTTAATTGTGTTATGAGTGCTGCTGCTGTAACAAGGAATTTTTTTCTTTATCGGATTAATAAAGTATTATTATTTCTATCTATCTATCTATCTATCTATCTATCTATCTATCTATCTATCTATCTATCTATCTATCTATCTATCTATCTATCTATCTATCTATCTATCTATCTATCTAATGTTTGTAAATATAGATATAACAAATGCATATTTTGTGCATTTGTTTCATGGAATAACTTAATTGAATTTCCACAATAGCATGACACTAAAAGGACCAGTAATTGTTTTGTATATTTATATATTAAATATTATATATATAATATCATACAGATTATTTGTATGTATTTAGTATATATTTTTAGTTTTTTTTTTATATACAAGTGCATCTTGATAAATTAAAAAGTTATTGAAAAGTTAATTTATGTCAATAATGCCAAACGAAACGTATTACACAGATAAATTTACAGACTGATGCTTTTATGCCTGTCTTTCTAAAGATTAGAATATTACATCAGCCAATTTAAAAAAACGAAATACAGAAATGTATTCTTGATGGAAAGTATGTTTATAACCTGCCTAAAGGTTGCTATTTTAAAAAGTTACTTTTAGTCTGACTAATTGGCCTCATCTGAATGCATATTCTGATTCATTCATTATTATAATACACATTTCCTTAGGTAGATATTTCTCAGAAATTATAGGTTGTTTTTTTCTAAAGGTCATATAACATTGGCGACTCTAAAAGAGTTTCATTTAGCTGGACTGAGGGCAAGAATGGCTCTTGGGATTGTGAAGATGGCAGACCCCTGCTCTAGGCCAACCAGCAAGCGAGAGAGGGAGCATGTTGCCACCTAGAATCACGGAGTCGAATGCACTTCATTTAGTCATTTTATTTTATGAGTAACATGTAAACCAGGATGAAGATTCCCTTTCTGGTTAAGCTGTTAGTCAGATTATTGCCAAAATTCGATTTAGATGTGGATGTAAATGTACTGATTGGTGTTTTCTCACAAATACAATACAAAGAGAGCTTGTGTATTTTTTGGTATTTTATCTATCTGTAGTTTCTTGGTTAAAGTTTGGAGGGGTGGCCCCCGCCCTGGTCCGCCTGGGGCTCTGGGGGTCCTTTGGACGTCTTGGCTCCTTCATGTCTGCATCGATTCCTGGGAGACGGGTTAATGGCTCCTCACACCAACTATCGAACACTCTTATGGAGAAACCTTATATGCACCAGCATGCTAACACACACACATAGATGTGGGTTCTCAGGTGTTTACAGATATATTCTTGGGCTGAGGTTATCATTACTAGATCTTGATTAATCGATACCATGAGTTTTTCTGTGACATTGTTGTTGTATTTTTATATTCATTTTTGTGTGATGTGGTTGTGTAGTTCTTAGTTCACAGTGTTTGTTTTGTTTTGTCGATGTTCCTTTTTCGGTTTTTATTTTGTTTTTTCCCCTCTCTCTGCCGTCGTGTGGGTATGGAGACAGGGTTCGATGTTTTCCTGTGTTTTCTTTGTTCCCCTTCCTCTCTTGTATTTTCAACTCTCCTTCTGTCTTGACTTTTTGTTTCCTACCTCTCTTCTTCTTCATCTTCTTTCCTTCTTCCCTTTAATTTTCCGTCTCCGTGTCCATAACATCAGGAAATAAAACCCACAGCAATTCATAATAAAGATTTTTCACACATATCAAGTGGAGTACTATAGCAAAAGCTGTAGTGCTCCGCTTGTGAAAGTAAATCTGTTGGGCTTCTACTTGGTACTCAGACACCAATTCTGAGCTCCACAATGCCAAACTGGACACGTAAAAAATAAAAAAGAATCTTAGCTAATTTTAGCTATTATTTGGTTTTTGGGCTGATTTTAACATACTGAATGGGTTTAGTTATTGTTAACCTATATGTTCATGTTTGCTAACATGCTGCTAATAGTTTTTTTACTACCTATAGCAATTAGTTAACATACTGATAAACATGGAGAAGCAGCTTTCAGTTTCTATGCTCCCCTTATCTGGAACAGACTTCCTGATGAGTGTAGAGCTGCTGAAACTCTGAACTGCTTTAAATCGAGACTAAAAACCCATTTGTTTGGAATTGCCTTCGATTAAATGATTGATGTCACATGTATGAAATGTGTTCATGCTCTCTTGTTTTATTGATCTTTCTCTTACTTTATTGTGCATCATGTGTAATGTGTGTTTCTTTTACTTTTAATTTCCATTGTTTTTTTGTTTTTTAAATTACCAAATCATGTAAAGCACCTTGAATTGCCCTGCTATTGAAAGTGTGCTATACAAATAAAATTGCCTTGCCTTGCCTTGCCTAATTTCATTCAAGCTAACAATGGAATTTTAGCTCATTTTGACCTAACAGTCAGAATGGACATAATGAATGGATTGAGTTACTGTTAAGCCACGTTCACACCGGTCAGCGCGTCCAGGCGTCAAATCGCTCAAACGGACGAAAGTGGACGTTTTAAAATTAAAACCCAGCTGCTTGCACACTTGTGGTCTGCGTCGGCGCGTCGGGGCATCAGCGCGTCACGTCATTACGTGAGCGTGCGGGCGTGGATTTGTCTGTTGCTAGTTGTTTACAACATGGCGGATCTTGTCGGATCAGCAGCGCGTCTTCAACTACCGGCTCTCCCGGGCCCGGCTGGTGGTGGAAGATGCATTCGGGATCTGGTCTGCACAGTGGAGAATGTTTCACCGCAGACTGGAAGTCAACCCCGAAGTTGTGGAGAAGTGTGTGAAGTGTGCGTTAGCTAGCGTAGCGTTAGCTAACATAACAAGAAAGTTAAAAGAAAAAATATTTTTTTCTATGTTTAACTGCTTACCTGGCACTCCAATATCCTCCGATATCTTCCTCCAAATCAGATCCGATCTCTTCCTGTCTTTGTAAAAAGACGAAGACGGGTCATACAGTTCACGGACATTACATACAGCGACGATCAGTTTGTCCTCCATCTTGAATAAAAAATTTGCCGATTCCCCCATGGAAGGAGTTACTACGTCAGTACAACGAGTCGCTCTGATTGGTTGACGCCGCGCGTCTGCTGCCCGAAAGTTCAATTTTCCCAACTTGAGCAGCAGACGCCCCGACGGTCATCAGCCGCGTGGACGCGCTGATGCCAGCTGCGCCGACGCGTGCGACTTGCTGCTTGGCAGTTTGACGCCCACTAGATGCGTAGATACCATAGACTTGCATGTAATCTAGCTGCCCTGCTGCCTGGACGCGCTGACCGGTGTGAACGCGGCTTTAACCAACATGTTGGTGTTTACCAACATGCTATCTTTAGCATTTAAGCTAAAATCAACAATTAAGCTAACATTAGCATTTTAGCTAATGTTCGCTAATATGTGCATTTTAGGAAAATGTTAACATACTGAAAGGATTTAGTTAGGTAACGAACATGATACTGTTTGCCAACATGCTACCACTAGCATTTCAGCTAACACTAGTATTTCGAATAGGATCAAAATTTAAGCTAATTTTGACTTAACAGCTAAGGTTACCTTGCTAAATGGATTTTGTTCATGTTTAGCACCATGTTAGTGTTTGCCAACATACTACCACTAGCATTTTAGCTAACATTTGCATTTCAGCTAATTTTAGCTAACACTTCCCTTTAAGCTTATTTTTATTATACTGAATGGATTGAATTATTGTCAACCATAGGTATTGATGGGCTATTATTGTTGTTTGTGATTGCCAACATGCTACCACTACCATTTTAGCTACCACTAATATTTTAGCTAATTTTCAGTAATATTGGTGTTATAGTTTGTTGTTAATTTACTGAATAGATAAAGTTTTTTTAACCAACATGTTAATGTTTGCCAGAAGAAAAGAAAAAAGGAAAAAGGGAAAAAAAAAAGTTTGGAGGAGGGCATCGACTGGGATGATGTTCCCAGTAACTGAATGTCCTCTGTGTCTTCTTATCAACTTTTTACTTTCTTTAATAAGGAAAGTACTCTTACATCAGTTCTTTTAATTCCTTCTGTGTCACCGCTCTGTCTTCTCGAACCCCCAGATGGTCATATCAGATGGCCGCTCGTACTGAGCCAGTTTCTGCTGAAGGTTTCTTCCTGTTAAAGGGGGGTTTTTCCTCTCCACTGTTGCTACATGCTTGCTCAGTATGAGGGATTTCTGTGGTTAGCGTCTGCATGACCAGGGCACAACTGCAAGTTAATGACTTAATGACAGATGCAATCTGCTGGGTTTTCTTTCATTTTAAGTTCATCCATTTTTATCTCACAACTTGTTTTAGCATACCCTTTTATAATTATCTTCGATATTCCTTGGCAACGCTTATTTTCAAATCAGCTTCATGGAATTACCTTTATTTTCCCTTTACAAACCCACTCAATTCTAGTTCAGTTGATACAAATATTATGTTGACACATCAAATTATCACATTATTCATGCATTATCTCAGGAACCCTGTGGAAAAAAATTTAAATGCACAATTATATTTATACATTCCACATAAATCATTACTTACAAACATTTAATCAGTGACATATCAGACAAGTCAAGACAAACACATACAGCACACAAAGGTCAGTCAGTCAGTGTCCCCAATCGGTCATCATTTTATCCCTCCCAAATCCCCAACTATAATTTTATTCTTCACAAATTCAAATTAACCAATTTTTCTGAAGCTTCAGAGATTTGTGAAGTTTTGGAAACAAAGGAATAAAGTTATGTTCCCTCTTGCTGGTGCTGCCCCAGGAGTTTAGGTGAAGAGAAAAGAAAAAGACAGCTTTACTGTAAAATAATGTAACTTTTGTCCCCAGAAGTTCTCCTAATCCTCATCAACCATTCTGAAAGAAATTGTTTAACAAGCTCTCCCAGTGTTTCCCCTAAGTGTGTTAATGATCCTCTGAGCAAAATTCTAAATATGTATCCGTCTTCAAGCCAAGTCTTCAATGCAATGAGCGTGCGTGGTCAGGTTGTTGATGTGTCACGTTATATTATTATATTAATTAACCATATGAGAATATGGTTAACCTCTCCAAAACTTAGTGTGCATGATAACTGATTGATGTTTAACTCTGTAGTAATTTCCTGTTTTATCAAAGTCTATCCTTGCCCAGACCACCTGACCCCCCATTTATAGAATAATCTTAATGTCTCTACTGTCTTTCCCTGTCTCCTTTTGTAAAATGATTTTCTCACCACCCCTTCGACACTGCACACCTGCTGGTCACTGGCCGGTGAGACGGGGCGCTCACTTGAAGCTTGTTGCCAAAGCGGTTATGAGCCTCCCTCTCTGGAGCATGGAGGGAAGCGAACTATGAGCTCTGTCCTCTGTTGTTGCAGACCACGCTCTGGAAGCCGGACACTGTCGGTCATATTTAGTCCGTCCATCATCATAGCAGTGTCTTTCCTCCTGCATGGAGCAGTAACACGGGAAGTCAGAGAGAGTTGCTCGATTCACTGTGTCAGGGCCGGTTCTCCTCCAGGCAGCGGCAAATGCAGGGGTTTGTTAACGGTGACTCTTTCCCTGCCTGAAACTCGGACGCTGGAGAGAAAAAACCATCCCGTCCTTTCAGTTTCGCCTGCTGAAGGGCACATTGGGTGCCAATTGTTATAGGAGAAAATATATGTATTTCCTGGATTGGCATTTCTCATATTTTATTGCGGCCAGTGTTGTACATGAGCCCGTCTGGGCCAACTCTCTCGCACCCCAGATCATGTCTGCCCTCTGTAAGCAGCTTCTACCTTTAGTCTCCTAAAACAGTCCATCCGCAAATTAAAACGACCAAATAGGTTGATTGTGACGGCTCCAAAAAACGACCCTATATTCCGTATGCGACCCCTTGTGGTTGAAAATGTCAGCTGTAAAAAACAAACGGCCCTTTGGCGGGCTGGCACATCTACCTTGGGCATTTAAACAGATGATGACGCAGATATCGAACTAATCTCACTACAAATTAATTAATAAACATTGTTATTATGGAGACAGCGGGGTTCACTACGCTGCACATGGTTAAAAAAAGGATAAAAGCCATGTCGCGTAGCACAGTGGTTGAGACGGGCGCCCCATGTTCAGAGGGATGCGGCCTTCCGGGGTTCACATCCACCCCACGGATATTTGCCAAGTATCGCACTTTCAAATAAAGGCCACTCTGTGGCCACAAAACCTTAAAAAAGAAAATGCCATCTTCACAGATACATGTTGGTCTTCTTTTTATATACACCTGGGTGGTTTTGGTAATTCAATACCATTCTTTAATTATGTGTTAATTTCACATGTCAAAGGATGTGTCATTTCCCCATGTTTAAAATGGTAAAGAATGAAAACAAATGCTTTTTAAACATACGGAGGCAGAGAGTGTTTTTGGACCTGAGGTGAACTTTGTTACTCGATCGTCTGGAATTAATGTGCTATGATAACAACACTGCCACAACCATAAGACTAGCCACACGTGAATGAAGGAATCAAGATAATGTATGGGTTTTTTGGGGGGGGGTTTCAAGAGAATGTATGTAAATAGTGAAACTTCAGTGAGTTTTACCAGTACGAATGTTGGGCTCAACTGAGATAAATTTTGCGCATGTGTATTTGGCAGCTCCTCTGAGAAAGGACGCGCATGCCCTGTTGGTAGCTAGTCACTGCTGGATCCGCGCCTGACCCCAGAAAACGCTCACACAGGTCGTTTTTTGTAGCTGTCACAATCAACCTATATGGTCGTTTTCATTTGCGGACGTGTTGCCTAAAATGATGTCTTCATTGCAAGGTTTACCAAAACACTCCTCACAGCTCAGGAGTCACACAGTGAGATCAGAGTAGGTGATAGGCCTCTTCCCTGACTTTAATAATTATGCCATATTCCCCAGATGCCTTTACTAATAATTATTTGCTCAATTAATTGACATAACCTTGAAATGTTGCTGAAGCGGTCAGCTTTACATTCAGGACATGTTAATCAGGTAACTTGATTTGGCAACTGGCTGGAAGATTAATGGTTAAAAAGGTTTCACAGAAAATGGTACTCATTTTCTGTCACCATCTCACCATGTCATCATCTGACAGCCTAAAAATAATGGATGAGTACTCTGAAAGACAACTTCTGGATCGATGATGGCTTTAAAGATTTTTAAGGGGGTTGGAAAATAATATAAATAGGTACTTGAAGAAAGGAAGCTGAAATAAAATTTGTGCTAAGTGGTTCAATTAGATCATTCATGTTCTGTTTCCCAGGTTAAAAGACTGGAAAACAGATGGTGAAGAAGTTTAAAATAATGAAAAAACCTTAAAAATACATAAAAATTGAAAAATATTTCCAATATTTATTAATTATTTCGAGGGGCTGAAATGTTTACCAGGGCGTGTCTATGCTTGCACGCAAGAATCAGAGCACCAGGGTCTTTCTTGCTTACTGCCCACAGAAAATTGGAAGAGAAGAAACGTGGTTTTGCTGGTTCAGGCACTGGATTAAACACAAATATGCAGGTGGTTTCTTAGCCTTTCTTTTTTCCTATAATACAAAAGGAAAGTTTGCTGTTTTTTTCTCAGTCTCTCTTTTTTCTGTTGACAGTGAAAATCTTTCTTTTTTCTGTTCACAGTAAAAATAAGAACATTTGGCAGAGCTTTGAGACTGATTCTCTAAGTTGAAATGTGAGGCCTAGGTTGGAGTAGGAGAATCTATGCTAGGTCTTTTCCTTCTTTTTGACCGGAGTGAAAAGAAGTGTATTCATCTCCTCATAGAGTTAAGACGGCTTCTCTTTTTTGAGAAGTGTGAGGCGTAGGTTGGGACTGGTAGAAGCAACTATGCTAGGTATTTTTCCTTCTATGTGACCGCAGTGAAAATAGGTGTATTCATCTCCTCTAAGGGTAGCTGCACAAAAGGGTCAAACTGTCAAGATGGAGTTCAAGGAAGTCAAAAGGAATCTAAGAATAACTAAGGATGTTTTTTCTCATCTCAATTGAAGGACCATCTTTGGTTGCTCTTGTCAGAAAACCAACCTTGGAATTAAAACTTTAACTTGCCAAAAAAGTGTCTCTCTTCCCTTCCCTTCACAAAACAGGGAAAGGGGTGAGGGAGCGAGAAACCTAACTCAAACCATAATGGTGCTTTAGCACAACAAAACCTCAGACAAACTGTTCAAACAAACAAACAAAAAACAGAATGATCGAACAAAAAAAACGAACAAAAGTGGGCTTAAATACTGGCTAATCAGATCAGATCAGATTGACACAAGAGGAACAATTATCCGCACAATTCACTCTCAAAGAAGAAACCAAACACACATTTTATGAGTCAACCTTAATACAAGGGTGACAAAATGAACAAACCATGAATCTAACTTAATTCAACTGGAAGTTAGAACAAATAACTCTCTTGAAATTTTGATTGAAACAACAATAATGATAATGGGAAATGGGGAACCTTATGGGGAACCTATTGATAGGCTTCTGAGCTAAGTCCATGGCCAGCATGATTCATGTCTGATTATAAATGTCTTGTTTGATCATTGTCTTTCTTTTTTGTCGGCTCTCCTCACACCCAATAGAAATTGTATCAACATGTTGAAATATTTCTGTATGTTTTGCGCATTACTGTGTGAAAGAAAAAAGTAATTATTAGTAAAGGCATCTGGGGAATATTGTGTAATTATTAGAGTCAGGGAAGAGGCCTTTCACCTAGATATTTTTTCCCATAACAGACTCCTTAAATCGAAAGGTTTAAACTGATTTGATTGTGTATAATTGAAATGAAATGGCTTTTCTTGTAAAATGCTTTGAGATTACATCTGTTGTGAATTGGCAATATATAAATACACTGAATTGAATTGAATTGAAAATTTGACCAATTAGCAGTAGCATTAAGAGCAAGGTAAGTATTAAAAAGGCAAAGCATAATTCATTTTGTTGAAGTTCCAAGTAATGAGTGTATTAAAGTATGAATTCTAAAGATGTAGGCATTGTTAGGTTTAGAAATCAAAATGTAAACTTGTATGAAGTTATTATGGGCATAGCTTTGTAAAACTATTCTGGAAATGTAATTATTCATTTTACTTCAAAACAAACAACACAAAGTAGTATATATTTGTGGAAGTGGATCGAAAATGATACATTGCATTTAGTAGTTACAGTGAAGTTGGTCACAGTTGATTGGAAAATAGGTGGAGCTAAATAAAAGACAATCCTCAAAGAAATGTAAGAGGCTGATCACTTTAGGACCTGGAGAATAAAGAAATGACTTAAATAGAACCTATTTCACAACAAAACAACTCACCATGCCTTGATCTACAGAAACACAACAACAGATTAGAAACATAGGTATTGATAGGCTATCTGTTTAGAACGGGTTACAAAGCCATTTCAAAGTCATTTGTGTTCTAGTGAACCACAGAGAGACCCACTATCTCCTGATGTAGAAAACACGGAAAAGTGGCAAACATGCCCTGGTAGTTTAGAAAAGAACCCAGAACAACATACACAGATCCCTGCAGAGCCTCATCTGCCACAGTTAAGGTTAGTGTTCATGATTCAACAGTGAGAAAGGAACTGGACAAAATGGGATCTCAGGGACAGTGCCAAGTCAAAAACCACTGCTGAGTAAAAAGAAACCCAAAGCACCATCTCACATTAAATTAAAATAAACAAAAAACATCTTGACTTTTGGGTTCATATTCTGGGGACTGGGAAGTCAAAGGCTTTTTAGATTATGTGTGTCCTGCTAAACTATGCATTACACTAACACAGCATTTCAGAAAAAGGACCAACGGCGGTTCGTACAAAAGTGTTAAAAAAGCGAAAACAGAACCAAAAGAGGCAAATACTTTTTTGAAGTGTAGCCCCATGTAATTGATTTTCTTTAGCCCTTGTCCCAGGGTAGGTGGGGTGGGTTGTTTTGGTATTTTTTTCTTCCAGAACACACGATGCTCCCAATTGAAATATTTAAGCAAACAAAAGAAACTAATTCATGTAAAACCACATACCAGATGTCTGATCTTATCCGTATGGCCTGAAACAAGTGGATTTTATTTATATACATGTCATTCATACATTTATGTCATTTACAGGAGCTAAATCGTTGTAATCACTCTGGAGTTACCTGGACATCAGGAGTTTTTGGCTCTACTTGATTAACTTTTCCTCTTATTTCTGTGTACCTACTTCCCAGTGGTGTGAGTTCCAGCATTTTTGCACAAAGTGCTGGAAGAAAACAAAAAGTATTTCACAGAAACCAGATGTACTTGAATATTAGCCCAAACTTGGCTGCTTTCCTGCTATTGTTTAAGCTTGAGCAGCTCAGTCCTGCAGATCTGTATTCAATTTTTCCTTCTTTTTTTCCTCCTCTGTCAGCCTTTGTAGAGGAATCAAGTGTAATTTGAGTTAATAACACTCATGCAATAACATCTGGAATTTCCGGACTGCTTATATAAATTGCAGGTTGTTGTGGTTGCTGCAGACTGCACCTTTAACATTTCCGGAGGCGACTTCAACCTACAAAACGGGGACGCAACATTTAAATAAGACAAAAGTCAAAAATGGGTACGAGAACGTAAACAGCCGGGTAGGAAGACAAGAGGGAAAGAAGAAAAAAAACATCTGGAAAAAACATGCAGGAGAAAAGCTTGGGGCCTGTCACAATCAAGAAAGGAAAATACTCCGGAGAGCTGCAGAAAGGAGATGGGTATGGCATTAATATTTTTTTTATTATTTTTTTTTTTTTTACCCAGCCCATTGATTTGTGTATGAAAACATAGCGCTTTTATTCTCCCCCCTTCTGGGCTCTGCTTCTGAGTGATCAGCTGATGAAGAGACTAGCAGCACGCCGCTATGCTGCTTTGCTAATTCTCTCCCCCACAGCTGCAGCCGATCCTGATAGCCAGCCTGCAGACTGCACTCAGGTAAATATCCTCCTCCATGTCTTTCTGTCTCCTCAGGCTCCGGATTCAGCCAGGCTACATCGCATGGGAAGGGAGGAAGAGATGGATATAAAAAATAAAAAAAAGTGTGTGTGTGTGTGTGTGTGTCCGTGTGTGAGTGCGAGAGCGCGCCTGAGAAAGAGAGCGGGCGTCTGAGTTCATATTCCAGCCTTTGTGCGCGCCAATGTGTGTGTTAGTGTTAGTGTGTGTGCGTGTGTGTGTGTGTCAGGGAGAGAGGGAGTGTGTAGGTGTGTAACAGATGAGAGGGGGAATCTTTGCCAGATTAGTCAGGGAAGAGGCAGGCTTGTTAGAAGAAGGCACACGCATGGAGCACCACACACACACACACACACACACACACAGGCACAGTAAATCAGGCGGCTCTCAGCTGGGCTGTGCGACTTTTGAGGATTACCCCCCTCTAGCCCCTTCCAGTGTGCTGCTGAGGCGACCGCAGCCCCCCCTCTCCGCAGAGAGGAGCGGGGCTTTCAAAGCCTTGCGTCTGAACCGACCGATGATGAGCAGGAATTTGAGATTGTCGCAGCTCTTGTGTTGTTGCCACTGCTCTGCCGTGTCTCCGCGCTTTACTGTCTCAGGCAGCGATTGTTGATTTCCTGGACGTCTCTGTCTTCCTCTGACTAATATGCGCGCAAAACCCCTTGCATCCCAGCTTGAGTCCATCTCTGTCCTTGAGGAACACATCTCCACATGTGCATGCTCTATTTGAAAGCAGATGTGTGTGTGTGTGTGTGTGTGTGTGTGTGTGTGTGTGTGTGTGATCCTGTCTGATTGATGCATCAGTATTCTGTTTGGATAAGACTGCATGCTTTCGCTGTTCCTCCCCTCTTCATCAGGCTTCTGCTGCTGCTGCTGCTGCTGCTGCTGCAAGAGCTGCTGTTGTAGCACGGATGCTCTTGTTTCTGGCATCTAATTGCCTTTGTTGGAGAAACAGTGGTTGCGGCAGATGCTGATTAAGAAGGATGCAACCACACACTGTAATTCACATTTTTGTGCCATTCTGCAGAGAGAACAAACCAGCAAGAAAAAACAAAAAACAAAACAGAGATCAGTGTTCATTGCATTATAGTTTATTAGAATGTGTTGTGGCCGAGCTGTTTCCCATTTGAATACATTGCATGTTGAATATTAATAATTTGGCATCAAACCCTCCAGACGTGATACTGTGTCCTAAATTTGCAAAGGCGGCACGGCAGTTGGGTCACTACGCTCTCTGCAAATTCAGAAATGAATGATAAATAAATAATGCTTCATTTTAATATCTAACCATTTTAGAAGAAATGGACCAATCAAAGATGTAGCCAATTTCCAATCTCTGATTTCGTACAGCTCTTACCTACAGATAAGTCGACTCAAATCAAATTTCTTTTTAGATGACAAATTCAAAATATTATTATTATTTTTATTTTATTTTATTTTTTTGCTTTCTGCATAACAATGACAATGTAACTGTACAGATGAAACCAGATATTTATATACACTTCAGGGGGAGAAAACACACAAAATACATTTTCTTTACTGAAAAACATCAAATCAGAGTAAACCTTTTTGTTTTATATCAATAAATATTTAAAAAAAATTGTATTTGTGAAATGTCAGAATAAAGAGAGAGAGAGAGAGAGAGAGAGAGAGAGAGAGAGAGAGAGAGAGAGAGAGAGAGAGAGAGTTGTTTTTTTGTTTTTTATTACTTCCATCAAAGTCAGAAGTAAATAAACACATCCTCAGTATTTGGTTGAACTGCCCGACAATTGTTTCACTTGGGCCAAACGTTTCGGGTATCCTTCTACAAGCGTTCTACAATAGTTTGCTGGAATCTTGGGCCACTTCTCTTGATAGAACTGGGTCAGGTTTGTTGGCCTTCTTGCTCACACTTGCCTTTCCAGTGCTGCCCAAAAATGTTTTATGGGATTAAGATTAGGGCTTTTGTTTTGGCCACTCCAATACCATGGCTTTCTTGTCCTTAAGCCACTTTGTAAATAATTTGGAGGCATGCTTGGGGTCATTGTCAATTTGGAAGACCCATTTGTGCCCAGGCTTCAACTTCCTGGCTGATGTTGCTTCAGTGTGTCCACATAATTTTATCTTCTCATGATTTAATCTATTTTGTGAAGTGCACCAGTCCCTTCTGCAGGTAAACAACCCCACAACATGATGTGGCCCCCACCTCCATACTTCACAGTCGGGAGGGTGTTCTGAGGCTTCAAAGCCCCCCCCCCCCCACACAATATATATATATATATATATATATATATATATATTGTTGTAGCCGAACTGTGCAGTTTTTGTTTCATCAGACCACAGGACACATCTCCAGAAATTCAGATTTTTGTCCCCATGTGCAATTCTAATCTGTAGTCTGGCTTTTTTATGGTGGTTTTGAGCTCATGGATTTCTCCTCCTAGAGAAACTTTTTTGGATAGTGACACTGTCATACCTGTTTCAGCCAGCATCTTCACATGGTCTTTTGCTGTTGTCCTGGGGTTTATTTGCTCTTTTGCACCGAAAGAACACTCCTCTCTACATAACAATTCTCTTTATTATGACATTTCACAAATACAAAAAATATGTTAATATTAACTAATTAATTAAAACAAAAAAGTTTACTCAGATTGGATGTTTGACAGTAAAGAGAAAAATGTTTTTTTCTTTTTTCTGAAGTGTATGTAAATATCTCGTATTACCTGAAATATTCTAGGATTAAACAACTGCCTCTATAAAATACTCCAGGTTGTTATTGGAAAGAAGTATCTGTCCAAATAAACTGACATAAAAAGAGTTATTACATCTGTCATTTACATGTTGATAACACAGGTTATGCGTCACAAACTTTTTTGTCCAAGTTAATATCTGAGAGGAAGAACCTATGATTTACCCATCAGATATGTTCAGTTGTTGAATCATTTATTCATTCATTCATTTTAACGGGAGCTTTAAGGAGTCTTTCTCTGATCAGTCAGTAATTATAAAGGTAGGATGAGAGGCGCTGTCACACTGTGTGTGTGAGAGAGAAGTTTTATATAGCTCTGCATTTAACTGGATTTTATTATTTTAAAACAAAGTGAACATTATTAGCTTTAGTGGGGATTTTAAGCAGTCTCAACATCTTTTGTTTGCGGTTAGCAAGGTTAGCTTGGCTAGCATTGCTAACTATTAGCTGTCTTCATGTGTAATCCCTGTAGAGTAAGCAGACCCATACATTAGATTACCAAAAGGCTACCAACATTCCAAAATCCAGGATTTCCCATGAGACTGAAAGCTCAAAAAGATCAAACAGAGCAACTTGGCTGGACAGATTCAACCTCTCCAGTGTCTCACTGATATCAAAAATAGGCTACTGGGTTCTCACCCATCAGTAGCAACTTTCACACTGAAGGGTGTGTGACACTGATCAGAAATGGATCAGATCTGTAGTTTATATCCCCATTTGTTGATGCTTTTCTACATTTTAAACAAAACTTCAGCTTGCAAATAAAGAATGCTTTCTTTTTGGGATTTTTAGACTTAAAACTACAGCTTGCAGTCTTCTAGTTTAAGAAAATGACATGAGCCTTAAAGGACAAACTCTATAAAGCTTACACAAGACAAACACACCACACAGTTTTTTCAGCCACCTTACCTGATCCCTGTGCATCTCTGAGTTTACTAGGTTCCGCCACCCACCGCTTCCTCTTCCTCCAGCCTGAGGCAGAAAAGAACGGCTCCCTGGAGGACATGGAAGAAGACATGAGCCTGAAGAAGCGTAAAGGTGATCACCATGGAGAGAAAGAGCTGCAGGCGGGCCAAGAAACAGGCGAAAAGGTCAAAAGGAAGCGAGGACGCCCACCGGCTGAGAAACTGCCTCCAAATCCACCAGAACTCACCAGAACACTGAACACTCTGGTGGATATGGTCATTAACTACAAAGACGGGTCAGTCTAAAGTCTGTGAATCGACGTCCCTGATCAGTGTAAATATCACTACTGACTACAACTCCACAACCACACACAAAGCCTCTAGAAATTTTTAAGTTCGACTTACAGAGCATATTAAATGCCTGTGCAGAGTGCAGACACTCAACTTTAAGTTGAGACTATTCTGACCCAAAATAGGGGAAGCGTTAAGAATAAAAGTTCAATATTATATTGTTTGTGTTTTAATGCATTGTCAAAAGGCCTGGAGTGAGGAGTGGTATATCCTCAAATTATTAGTTTCTGCCTGTTTGATGCTCTGCCAGCCCTTTGCTGCAGATATCTGTAGATTTTTTTAAACTGCAGATCTTTGTGAATGTTATCTAAAAAGGAAGACTGATCTATCAAAGTCATTGAAAAATATTCTAGTTCTCTAAAGTAATAGCTCGAGGCACAGGAGTGTTTTAAAGTGATTGAAGTGTCCTCAAGTCAGCTTTCATGTTCTTTGATTCAATCACAACAGACATCTAGTACAGTTTAGGATTTACCTTCATTTTACCTGATAATGAAAAGGTAAAGGTAAAGGTAAAGGTAAAGGTAAAGGTAAAGGTAAGGTAAGGTAAGGTAAGGTAAGGTAAGGTAAGGTAAGGTAAGGTAAGGTAAGGTAAGGTAAGGTAAGGTAAGGTGAAGCTGACTTCATGATTTACATTCTGAATATTATATTTGACTCTAATAAAAATGTGAAGACAGTAAAATAAATAAATAAATAAATAAAAGAGTTGACTTGGGAGGGTAGTAGAACTGGGCCTCCAAAAATTAGGGGCAAAACAGCATATTTGTGAAGAACATCATAGGTTGATCTTGTAACGTTTGGTGTGAAAACTCTAAGAGAGACACTTTAATTCCACCAAGGGTTTATTCTAGTCTGCATTAATTCTGAGCAAGACACTCTGCAATCATAGAATCACACTTAACATCAAATTTAGAGCTCTTACATATTTAATAAAGATATAATAAATAAATAAATAAATAACACACAAGCATTAGTGAAACTCCTTTTTCATCAGTTGTTCACCTAACTTTATGGTTTAGCTTAGATGTGGATACTCTCAAATTAAAACAACTGGAAACAAATATGATTTGGTTATTTCTGCCCTCACTGCGAATATTCTTTGATCTGATTTTCATCTGTATACAATTTAAGCATTTCATGAACAGAAAATAATTTTATATTTGCAGTTTCTTACTTAAATCTATATCTATACACTTAAAAAAAAAAAAAACACATTTAAGGCCCAATTATCTCAGACTCTGAAATTGTAAAACTGTTCCATTTTTACTTTCTATATTTGTAGTCGGTAGATGTGAGAATCAAGCTCACATCTGCAATTATTGTGGCACTCCACTAGAACTTAGAAATGTCTGTACTGTATTGCCACAGAAGTATTTCTTGATCAAATGAGATTATGTGAAACCTCGCTTTGTTCTTACAGGCTGGGACGACAGATCAGTAAAGGTTTTGTGCAGCTTCCCTCTAAGAAAGAAGTACCTGAGTATTACGAACTAATCCGAAAGCCCGTGGATTTCAGGAGGATCAGAGTAGGTGTCAGTGAACGCCCTGGGTTCCCACACACAGATCTTATTGTTATCTTGTCTGCTAACATAGCAGACAATGAAAAAAAGGTCTAGCAGTTGCATTACATATAAGGGTATGTCGTTTGGTAAATGTGGATTGACTGACATGTTTACTCACATTTTCAACTCAACATTAATAGATTTTTGCAACGTTTGCCCTCAATTGTTCCTATATGTATTGACGACTTCGGGGTAACTGATTAACATGTGGAGGTTTGTTTTTTCATGAAACTGTGTATCTCTGTGTTTCAAAATGTGTGAATTCTGTGACTTCTGAAAGGGTCACATTTTCTGGGGCCTACATCGCAAAATCCATTAAGCAGTGAAACATTGCGCTGAAAAAGCAGGGGGAAAAGGAGTATTCAGAAAGTGTATTATAAGGCCGAAAGCACAACTCTGACTCACAGATGGAACAGTATTTGAACGCACAGGGTTGAGAGATCAAAAAAGCACTACTGAAATGACTGCACTATGACGTACTGTTGCTGCATTTGCAATCATAAGTCTAAAAACAGCCATCATGAAAATAATGCTAATTTGGCCAACTGAATTTCAAGAGAGAGAATAAAACAAAAAGCATTTAGATTTGTTGATAAGATTGAGATGATTGATTTGATGGTTTCAGCATATTTAAAGACTAAAATATTTAAAATTGGTGCAAAGTGCAAATAATAATCTTCATTTTATAGATTGCTGTTATAACATAGTTACAGTCTGATGCTACTAGTTTAGTCTTTTCTTTGTTTTTGAGCTCAGTTTGCTCACAAATAAATCTCAGCATATAGTAACTAACGATCCGTGGTCGCTTTTAAGCTCAGCCAAATAAACTTCGCCCCCTCCTCCATACTCCCGTATTGAAACACTGTAAATGGTGGTGATGTTATTAGCAGAAACCTTGTGAAGATGCTGGCTGAAGCTTGTAAGACAAATTTTGCACTTTTATTTAGGTGTTTAGCAAACACAAATACATTTTGGTAAACGTAACTGATATAAAAGTAAAAAAAAAAAAAATGAAAGGTACATATCTTAGAGCAGTCTGTGTAAACTTCCGATTTCAACTGTATCGTGTATGATTAATTACATTATGTGTAAATTATTCGTTTTCACCCTCTGTTTCACAGGAACGTGTGCGTAATCACAAGTACAGAAGTGTTGAGGATTTGGAAAAAGATATCGTCCTTCTGTGTCACAATGCACAGACTTATAACCTGGAGGGATCTCAGGTGAAATCTAAGAAACCTTTCACTAGCTATCTTCTTTCCCTAGTTTTCATTCTGCAGCCGTAATCACAAAAGGGTTTTCAATCTTGATGCAAGGGAATAACATCTTAAGCTCTGATTATTTTTGTGTCTCTTGACCACGCCAGATCTACGAGGATTCGATCGTCATCAAATCTGTTTTTGAGAGCGCCAGGCAGAGAATTGTCACAGACGAAGAAAAGAAGGAGATTGTTAGCGCCAGTCACGACAATAATGGCGGAGGAGCTGAAGACCAATTTGTTCAATCAGGTGAGAGCTGTGTGTTTTACTAAACTGGAGGCAAAAAGCGGGGATCTTGACAAGTTTTTATTTGGCTATAAAGGGTTCGTCCTTCAAATGACTATGTGTTGGACGTTTTGGCAACAGCATCCTGAAAATTGCGATCTAAT
Source organism: Valencia hispanica (assembly GCA_963556495.2). Lineage (NCBI taxonomy): Eukaryota > Metazoa > Chordata > Actinopteri > Cyprinodontiformes > Valenciidae > Valencia > Valencia hispanica. The sequence continues at coordinate 32,336,138 of OY747717.1, read as the reverse complement.
GATTCAAATCAGACTCATCTCCTCCATCTCTGTGTCTCCTTTTTTCGTTAACCAGTGACTCCATTACCAGTTCAGATAAAGAAGGAGGACAGAGACATAACAACTATAGCCAAGAGGTTCCACAGTGATTTCGACAGTGATGAAGATCCAGAGGACAACAACACAAAAGATCAGGGTTGAAAGGAAATATCCTCCTTTTTTATATTCTTGTTCACGCCTTTTCTCCGCCACATCTCTTTCTTTGTTTATTATTCAAAGAAAGGTCCTGAAAAAAATAAATGTGGGGAAACCCTTCAAAGACTAACACTTACCAAGCTATGCTGTTTATCCCCGTCAGATGACTCACACGTTTGAAAAACCTGTTGCTGCACTGAGTGCTGTCTCTTTCTTTTCAACTATTCACTTCCAATAATCCTTCACATTTGATCTGCTTTAGTCCCTGTGATTGCTTTTGCAGTTTATATGTAAAAAAAAAACAACAGATTTTAAAGACTGTTTCTAATCAGGATGTTTGATTGTATGAAGTGTCTTCATTGTGTATTTGGAGCATGATATTTAATCTGGCTCCTCCAGAGGAGCCCCAGCTGTTGGTGTGTTCAAGTTTACAGAATGGAAGCACACACAAAAAGCCTTTTTAAAGAAATTGTAAACAAGTGAATATAATACACTTGTGTAAAATACATGGATTTCTTTTTAAAATAATGTATCTTTATTAATAAAACATAGTGGAAATAAAAATTTAGACCTAGAGATGCAACGATTAAAATGTTGTTGCAAACTGCTGGTCTTTGGTTTTTGGAAAGATTTCACTTGCCGATGTCAATTTCTTTTTGAGACTAAAATATTGGAAGGTACAAAAACCGAATCGAATTTTTTTTTCTACCCCCTGCTATAGGTGATCATTTGTCATTCTTATTAGGAGCAGAAACAACATAATGCCTAATGTGTGAGAAAGAGGCTTTTTCAAAAACAAAAATCAAACCTAGACGAAGTGATTGCAAGTTTTACATGACTTTAGCATCGTATACAGTGAGGAACATAAGTATTTGAACACCCTGCAATTTTGCAAGTTCTCCCACTTAGAAGTTATGGAGGGGTCAAAAATTCACAGTGTAGGTGCATTTTCACTATGAGAGACAACATTTTTTTTCTTGAAATCAGGAAATCACATTGTCGGATTTTCAAAGAATTGATTTGTATTTTATTGCTGCACATAAGTATTTGAACACCTAAGAAAATCAGTGTTAATATTTGGTACAGAAGCCTTTGTTTGCAATGACAGAGTTTAAACGTTTCCTGTAGTTCTTGAACAGATTAGCACACACTGCAACAGGGATTTTGGCCAACTCCTCCACACAGATCTTCTCTAGATCTGTCTTACGGAGCCCCTCCTTGGTTATCCTTGGCTGTGTGCTTCGGGTCATTGTCATGTTGGAAGACCCAGCCACGACCCATCTTCAGTACTCTGACTGAGGGAAGGAGGTTGTTGCTCAAAATCTCACAATACATTGGCCCATTCATCCTCTCCTTAATACAGTGCAGTCGTCCCGTCCCCTTTGCAGAAAGGCACCCCCAAAGCATGATGTTTCCATCCCCATGCTTCACAGTAGGGATGGTGAGGGAGACTGACAGTCATATTTAGCCTCTTCCATTTTCTAACAATTGCTCCAACTGTTCATCTGTTTTCACCAAGCTGCTTGGCAATTGCCCTGTAGCCCTTTCCAGCCTTGTGGAGGTCTACAATTTTGTCTCTGTTGTCTTTTGACATCTCTTTACTCTTGTCCATGGTAGTAGTTGGAGTCTGACTGACTGTGGGGTGGACAGGTGTCTTTCACGAGCTCAGACATTTGCTACTAATCTGATAAGTGGAGTAGAGGTGTGGACTTTTTAAAGGCAGAGTAACAGGTGTTTGAGAGCCAGAATTCTTGTTGAATGCCAGGTGATCAAATACTTATTTGCAACAATAAAATACAAATAATTCTTTAAAAATAAGACAATGTGATTTCCTGAATTGTAGTCTCTCACACTGGAAATGCACCTACAATGTGCATTTCAGAGCCCTCCATAATTCCTAAGTGGGAGAACTTGCAAAATCGCAGGGTGTTCAAATACTTAATATTCTTCACTGTATTAGCCTTTAGTGTGACTAGCATTAATAAAAATATTTCCCAGATAATGTAAATCCTTTCACATCAAGGTTTCAAAAAAGCAGCAAATATTTGCAAATCTACCTTGTTCCATGACAGACATAGGTTGAGACCATAAAAGGATAAAACAGCAATGTTGTTGCCACAAAGATGTCTCAATATGTCATAGAAAACACACTTTCATTTCAAATGGCATCTTGTATCTCTGTGCTTCCTGCGACTTTCAAACACCTCACTGATACTTTATATTCTCTGACAGGAAATGGAAATAACTTTCACTCATTGGTCAGTGACAGTGTCCATGCTAAGGATGACAGCGTGGCCTGTAGATTTTTTTTTTTTTAGATATGGTGCGTTCACTGATCGAAAAAATATCGGAACAGGAGAATTCTCAGTGCATCTCTAGTCAAAACTACTTTTCAACTACTAGTAATGATGGTATGAACTTTGTTACTGATACTTAATGGAGTCAGTTTTAGTTTAAGGGTATCTGTGTTGAACATTTTTATTCCTTGTGCTACAATATATTCACATATTGTACAGTTTGTGTGAAAAGTAACTCAGTTTATTTCATGTACTTTCCTGGCTGTTGGGGAAATGGATGACATCATTGTTAAGACAATCTCTTGAAACATGTATCACGTACAAAATAAATTTTACCAAAAAAGTCTTTCTGATTTGTGGTAAGTCTTGCCATTTTAAATATGCAGTTGCAATCTGAATTTATGTGTAAAGTTTTACTATATTTCTTTTAAATTGAGGCAGGAAACTATAAAAACTATTCAGAGGACACACAGGAATAAAATAAGAAATTGTAAATATCATTTATATTGTATGTTTAACAGATATAAATCCCGAAGGTCTTTACAAAAAAAGAGCACAAAAATGTAAACATTAAATTAAAACATGATTAAAAACACACACAAAAACAAATAGAACCATACAGACCAATAAAACAGGAGTACAATGATATTTAAAAAGATAAGAAAGAAATGTATGCTTGAATAAGAACATCTTCAGCTGCTTTTCTAAATGAGTCAAAGCACTCAAGAGAATGAAATAGGGCCAAAAGCAGCTCTTGAGCACCATCTGTTCAAATGACACTCTTAAAGAGTAAATATTCAAAGCCACATAACCAAGAAGTCTTCAGTATATGAAACATAAACACATTTCAAGTGGTCTTTCCATCTTTTGACAAAACATAGTAATTTTTAAACATTCTTTTTTTAAAGAAATTTATTTTTGAAGGTTGAATGTAAAGGCACTAATCATCTCTGCATAATGGCATACAATCTAGAACCTCAGAGTGTAACTGCCTATTGATGTGAACTGAAATCTGAATCTTTTCTAAGCAAAAAAAAAAGAAGAAGACTTTTCCAGTGAAAATATGTTTTGAAAAAAGGTGGAGTGAGCACTTGTACTTTCCCCAAAGATCCGGAACAACTGGAAACTTAACTTTTATTGAGGCCTGTTTTCTCCAATTGTTCCTGCTGCATATTTAGTCATGATATTTAGCAGCAGCAACTTGTTTTTTTTCAGTGTCAGAGTAACATTAACAACATTATAAATATCAGTACTTTGACTTCCTTTCCCAACATTATAGTTGTAGTATTAGCTTGAAGGGAGTTTTTATGGTCAAACCTCTTGTTGTTGTCAGAAAGCTATGTTTATAGATAGACTAAAAGTTTGGGTGAAAGAATAATGTTCTGACAGCTACATTTCTATACTGCCGATGTAAAACAGGAAAAGATTGTGTTAACAAAAGTGAGACTTCCTGCTGCTTCCATTCACAACTGCTATGTTTTACACGGAAAAAAGTTGTGTATTTTGCTTGGAGAAAGAGAGTACTGACAATCATGAGCATCATAGTAACAATGCTTGGCAGAACCAGAGAAGAAACATCTGAATGCTGCCAGATTTGTTTTGATTACAGACAGCAAACACTTGCCACTGTGGTAAGTATTAGTTAGACTGGACTGTCCACAAAGCCCTTTTAAACTCCTTGTTAAGGTGCTGGTAGGCCAGGTCTCCAAGATAGTGTTGGCAGACAACATTTCTTCCTTCCATTTACTGAATAAACCCTTATATAAATCTTTACCATTTAAACTGATATTTAAAATGGAGATTTTGAAATCACTAATTGTATCTTTGTATCATTATCTTGTGAATTGATGCCTGAGTTCAGAGTTCCATACATAACATCACCCTTTGACAACTTTTTGATGCATTCGCGCCCACCTTGTGCCCGCTGTTTTTCTTTCATGATTTCTTGACTTTTGGTCATGAAAATAAAGTACCCTGAGCTGCAAACCTAAACACAGTTTAAAAAGTTAAAGATATCCATTGTGACTTAATGCCCTTTAATTTCCATAATGCGAAATGAAAAGTACTAGCCTAGAGATCTAGTTAACTTAAACAATGGATTAATGAGTGATTCTGCAGTTTCTGGACTAAAATACATTCCAGTTTTATGTCAGTTTAGTTAGTCAGTTTGTGCTGGCAGAAATCAGGTAGATATATTATTAAAAGCTGCCCTGCGATGGACTGGCGACCTGTCCAGAGTGTACCCCACCTCTCCCCACATGACTGCTGGAGATAGGCACCAGTCCCCCCCCCCCCCGCAACCCTGCATAGGATGGACGGGTACAGATAATGGATGGATGGATGGATGGATATACTTAAAAGCAGGTATGCTCAAGCTATTGCTCAACCAAAAGTGAATATCTAAATATGCTGTGGCAAGTGTTTTTAATCTGCCAAGAAATTATTGAAGCATTTCATTTTCTTTAACTGTGCTGTAAATTATTAATAAATAAAAGAAAAAGCATAAGTAAGCAATAAACCTGGTAATAGCTTCAAGTTTATCAACATTCCTACCTAAAAGCAAAATGTTGCCCATCACTTTCTAAGCTTGATACGTTAGTAAATCAGAACTGCATTTTCATAGATTCTCCAAAAGGTGGTGTAACACACCTGTTAGAGAACTGACAGTGTCAGTGTCATATTTGTATGTATAACACCTCTTTCACTCATATTTTATCTGCTAACTAGACGAATGCACTAACCTGCAGACAATTTTCTAATAAAAAGATACTCATAATACAGGTTATATAAGAAATGATCATTTAGCATCAACTAAGACAAGGAAACGTGTTATTGTTGGTTGAATATGTAAAAACACAGCTCAAACACACTCCAGACTGCTTACTCAAAGAACGAATATGTAACCCATGACATATGTACTGCCTCACCAACATATACACAACTGATGCTTAAATTATAAGATTATTTTTCTCATACGCTTCAGTTTTATTTTTCATCATACTGCAGAGTTTGTGCTGCAGACTCTCTTTGCCACCCACCCCCACCACATCCTCTGAAGACTCAATTTTTCTGAATTCATGATGCAAAATGGATCCAATCATAACTGATATGTGGGTGCCATGGGACCTTTTTACTGACTCATGTGCAAGTCAAATAGAAAACTAGTTTCCACATTCACTATTGTTCAATCCAAAACCTTCCTGCCTATGTAGTCTCCATAATTTTTTATTTTTTATTTTACATAAACTCTGATAACTCAGTAAAATATATACTAAGAAGCATGCTGTTTTCAAAACAGCTACTAAAATAAGGTTAATATGAAACGTCTTCGAAGCTGTCCTTATTTTTCTTCTAAAGTATATGAGACTTTTAAAACAACATGTGGCTGTAAGCAATATTTGCAGTCCACTTTCTTGGAGAACATAAGCTCCTTTTATTGATAAAATGTATTTACAATGTTCTGATAAACTCTCGGTTTGCTCTTGATTTGTTCAGCACTCCATTACATGACAACTAACCATTCTAATGAAGATAATCAAAGTGGTTTTCATCATTTGTAGGAATTCTAACATAGTTCCTAAATAAATCACAGTAGAATTTAAATTTGGTTTTCATCTCTTTAGCCACAAAAAAATTGAAAGTGACCTAAAAACCTTGTGCTATTTTGCACAACCCATTTCTTCAGGTGACACACTCAAATAGGTGGGAGCTCATTACACCTGTCTTAAATTCTCTGCATTGGCTTCCCGTATGTTTTAGGATCGACTTTAAGGTTCTTTTAATGGTTTGTAAGTGTCTTGATGGTCGTGGACCTTCCTATATTTAAGAACTGCTTTTACCATATGAACTTTTGCAGTCTCTGCGCTCCTCTGGCAGCCGTCTACTTGTCATCCCTAAAGTCAGGACACACACTCATGGTGAGGCGTCTTTCCATTATTATGGCCCTCACCTCTGGAACAGGCTGCCGGAGAACCTCAGGGCCACAGAGAACGTTCGTGTTTTTAAGAGCTGGTTCAAGACTCACCTTTTTAGCCTAGCATTTAACTGATTATTGCTTGATTATATTTTCAGTGTTTTACTGCATAGTCTTATCATATGCACCCGGGCAGCTGTGGCTGCCTGGGTGCATATGGGGGGTCTCGGCTGTCCTCCTCTGGGCGCCCTGTGTGCCTCGGCTGCTGCGGTTGATCTGCGGCTGCCGGCGCAGATGGCTCCCTTGATGGTTTTTCCTTACCTAACTCATCTGCGCTAAGCCAAATTTCCTTCTTATGTCCTTTTTATTGTTGTTCTTAAGTTTTTGTGTGCATGGGAGTCGGGTTGGGGGGAAGGGGGTTTAACTGTGATCATGTTTTTAAATATGTGGGTGAGGGATGGGACTATGGTTTATGTGGGGTCATTTTAATCTGTAAAGCACTTTGAGTTGTATGAAAAGTGCTTTATAAATAAAGTTGGATTGATTGATTGAAATATGTTGGAGTCATCTTTCAGACTACAATGCTTCCAATTGGCTAGAGGTTTTTCTGTAGCCTCGTTTCCACTGAGCGGAACGGTGCAGCTCGGTGTGGCCGCTTTTTTGTCTGTTTCCATTGTAAAAGCGGCCCACAAAACAGGCCCAGGTCCACAGGACAATGGGGAGCCTAAGTCACACAAATTAAGTATACAGAGTAATTCAACAGATACAAACAGTACATGCAAAAAATGTACATATATGAATTGTTTTGAAAACTTTTTTGTTGAGTGTCTGACATTTATTTTATGTATAGTTACACATTTATCATTTTTTGTGGTATTCTAAATAAAAAAAACAGAATAAAGCTTTTTCCATCATGAGGGAAAACAATCTAAATATGATTAATAACAACCTGCTAAACTCTTTTCAAAGCCTATATGTAAAATTCCAGTACCAGAAAAGATAAGTCATATTTTATTGATGACCCACACAAGAACTGTTATCAACATTTATGTCTCTTTTAAATTTTTAAATATTGTGCTTGGCAGAGTTAAAAATGGAAAATTAACTTCAAATCAAATGTTAAGATAGTTAATTTAAGATATGTTAATTTACAAGCTCCATTTGCCAATAGGACAGCACTCCTATCACATTTTTAAAGATGGGAGCATATAAAGATGAGTTTTTAACCATTCCCTAAGTCTCTATACATCGTCTATAATCCTTGATCCGCTCTTATGCTCTCTTCTCTTTGGCATGGATCATTGCTGGAAAGCTCTCACACACAGTTATCTGACCAAAAGACAATGTTTCAGTTAATGCCAAAGGAAGAATAGTAAACTCGACATGTTTACCTTTGTAAAGGTTGGGTGGAAAAGTTTTAACTCTAGAACAACTGGTTGACATGTAGATGCTTGGATTATTGGATGTTATGAAGAATTTTTTTGTGATTGCAAGTTACCATTGTTGTTTGCAGTTCTATAACAGCTTTGGAGACTTGCTTTACCTCCTTTTTATTCTAAGTAAATAGGCCTATGGATCCTAATAAAACCTGTGACTCAGGGACTGAAAGCAATATGCCTTTATGTTACATAATATTCATACCCCAGAGAAACAAAAAGCATGGATTACTAAATAAAAGTTTATCTGATCAACCAAAAATAGTGAAGTATAAATAAGAACAATTAATTCTTAACATGCCCTTTTATCCCCATTTAAAGGTTGGATTTCTCTGACATTTTACTGTTGCAATAAAACCAGACTTTTTCTAAATGTATTTATTTTTACACATTTCTAAAGGAGATGCCAATATATATGTATATGTTTTATGTGAATTTCGGCTGGGAAAAGTACTCAGTCCACAACAATCCGGACAAAGAACAAGCAATCAATGACCTATTGAAGTATCAAAGGTGGACGTAGACTTGGACCATTTTTAAAGATGGTGCTGGGCCACTTTAGACCATTCTGAATATTGCTACCATACCAACATCTACGCTTTGTTGTTTCTTTGAAGCTTGCAATCCATACCATGTCTTGTGGTTAGGAGAAATATACATGAAAATGAAATTTCACCTTGTTGCGTCCTGTGAAAGGATCTGCTGCTGTGCTTTCCACATGCTTTTATTGGTTTACCTTTTCTGTATTGGTTTCTGAGTAAGGATTTATCAAATTGGGCCCATATTAATTATGATCAATATGTCCCATTTTATACAGATAATAACTGCATATTGGCTAAATCTCTCAGCATTTGGGTTTTACCTACACTGAGAGCGAGAAGAAGATTTTGATTTTGTCAAACAGCTCTAGCCTTCCAGCACAAGAACAAATCAGAATTTTTTTATTTTTAAAAAGGGGTTTTGACAAAAGGATTTATTGTGATTTTGGTTCTCTCACTTGCTATAGCAACAAGAAAATCATGTGCCAAGACATTCAATTCCTCTTCAAAATGGAAAGAAAAAAAAGTTTGGTTGTACTTTGAAGAAAGTAACACAGAGAACAATCTCTCCTCTAATGCAATGTTGGAAAGTTGGACTCAACCAGATTTTGTATGCTGTTGTTTCAGTGCCACAAAAATGTAAAATAAATGCATGAAAGGTTTGTGCTTACTTTTTCATGGAGCAACATTATTAAAGAGTTGTAAAATAAAATGCATACATGAACGAGATCCTACAATCCTGGCTGTGATGTGCATTATCACACAGAATATTTTGTGGTATAAAGGTGCTTAGCAAAAGTTTTACTGTTAAACTTTTTTTTTACATTTGATCATGTTTTAATGGCACACTTCAATATATTGTATAGAAATGTTATGTGATAGACCAACACAAATGAGAAAATCCTGCAAGTTATTTGGGTTTTCATTTTTTGCAAATAAAAATCTGAAAAGTGTGACACGCATTTGTATTCAGTGCCTCTTTCTCTAAATCACAAAATCTAGAGAGAATTTAAGTTTACAGAGGCCCTTGTTTGATTTACCATGAGCCATTTTACAAAGAAGAATGGGCGAGAACTTCAATTTCTAGATGCTTTTACAGCAGGGGAGCCTAAAGTGAGGAATTATTCTGTGTGGCCCATGACCACAATTTAAGAATGGTAAATATTTAATCTCTGATTATTTGGATATCCATTTTTTTAATCAAATTTTGTTTTAACTTAGTTTAGTTTAGCTTATTCTTCAGTAAGTTAAAAAAAATAATAATCTAGAAAAATTTGCTTTTAACTTAAAAAAAACTATTTTTGAGGCCCGCTTTCAACTTGATGATTTTGAACCATATACCAAGTGTTAACACAGCTATTACATGTAAAAGATCCCTTACCTGTTGCAGAAACCAGTCACATCACTATTAGGTTGTTGGAAAAGGATTATTTTCAAACAAATATGAGTCCTGGCTAAACAGGAACATACCGTCTCTGATGCTGCTTCATAACTGGGCCAAAACCCAAACGTTTACTTTCTTTAGAGCTTGAGTGCACTGAGGACTCTTAGCTGATTTGACAGAATGATACAGTCGGCGGATTCAAACAATGTAGCTTGACATACAAACACTAAAATCATCAATGCAAGTCTGGAGTTTGCCAGAGAGAATCGAGACAGAGACCAGGACTGTGCAAGTAATGTTCTTTGGATAGATGCGTGTGAAATGTAATTATTTGTATAATAAAACAGAGGACGTGTTTGGCAGTAACCAAACACTGGCTTCCATCAAATTTGCTTCATACAGATCGCAAAGCATAGAAATGGAAGTCATCATGGTTTGAGGATGAGTTGCCATTTTATGATGGTTCTCACCATCATAAAATCCATCATTATTGCAACCATGTTTTAGAGGGTGCTTGAGCAAACAAAAACAGAAATAAAGTTGAATTAAAGCTTCAGTTGGACAAAACAGTTCCAAACATAAGAACAGACTCTAGTGTAATATTAAACTGTTAATATCTGCCTACATAGCTTTGTATCCCACTGAGATACACATGTACACATTTTCACTTTGTTGTTGCTAAAGTCAGCAAAAATGTATGGTGTACATTTGACTAGCTTCTTAACTTCCACCACTCTAAATATTTATTTACTTCTCGATAACCTTAGGGTGAGATGACATCTTTCTACCACAGGGAAAGGGAACCATCACTGACAATAACTTAATCTTAACCCTTTTTGTTGAAAAAATAAAAATAAAGTTATTTCCACTTAACACACTACTATCTGTTAGTCTACCACACATCAAATCATGATAAAATACTTTGTGGTTGTTAAATGGAAAAATAGAAAAAAGTTCAAAGGGGAAAACTCATTTTTAACTAAGGATATTTTGGCTTTGGTTTTTAATCAGTACTAGTTTATGTTCCAAAATTATCCCATTCACAATATGTAAGCAGCACTGCTTCATCAAGTCATCAATCATCACAAGCATTCCTTTTGTAATGTCTGTGGATTACAAATGCTATTATCCCTCGTTTATTACTATTTATCTAAAAAATGCTAATTTGTGCATTGTTTAAACATAGTGTGAGGGCTGGTTGACAGCCACAGATAATAAAATGTCATTTAACATTCCTTTTGACAGGCTTTGCTAAGTATGGTGGTTTTTTTGAATAGCTGTGTAGCTCAGACAAAGGTACCTCTATAAATAAACCGAAAAGCATAGAAAGTGTAAGTTGCAACACACTCAATGCAGATATAATGTCCACTTACTTCTAAAAATCAAAGACAACAGAAAATACAAGATTGTCCAGAAAAAGTTTTTTAATATAGCTTCAGATTATGATATAAATTCACTTTGAATGTTTTGTTATTGTTTTTGTACTGTGCATGCATTATTAAGAATGATGAGTACAGATACAGCTAACTAGGCAAGGCAGGGCAACTTTATTTGTATAACACACTTTCAACAACAAGGTAATTCAAGGTCCTTTACATGATTAAGCGGCAAAGTAAAAATAGCAGTAAAACAGACAAAGCATATAAAGTAAAAACACCAATAAAGCAAGAAGCACACACAAAAAATATGACACATAAAAGCATTACTCAAAGGCAGCTATAAACAGATGAGTTTTTAGTTGTGATTTAAAAGAACTCAGTTTTTCAGCAGCTTTGCAGTTGTCTGTAAGTTTGTTACAGATTAAAGGAGCATAGAAACTGAAAGCTGCTTCTCCATGTTTGGTTCTAATTCTAGTGATGTTGAGTAAACTGGAAGTGGTCTGGTGGGTTGGTATAGTAACAGTAGATCTTCAACATACTTTGGTGCTAAGCCTTTCAATGATTTATAAACTAGTAAAAGTATTTTAAAGTCTATTCTCTGAGCTACAGGGAGCCAGTGTAAGGACTTTAGAACTGGGGTGATGTGCTCTACTCCAGTGGGGACACGAGCAGCAGCGTTCTGGATCAGCTGCAGCTGTCTAATTGTTAACACAGTTGCAGTAATCAATCCAACTAAAGATAAATGCATGGATGAGTTTTTCAAGGTCCTGTGGCGACATCAGTCCTTTAGTCCTAGAAATGTTCTTCAGGTGATAGAAGGCTGACCTTGTTATTGCCTTCATGTAACCCTGGAGGTTCAGATCTGAATCCATTACTACACCTAGATTTCGGGCCTGATCAGTAGTTTCTAGCTGTATTAACTGAAGCTGTGTGCTGACTGTTGATTATTCCTCTTTAGGTCCAAAAATAATTACTTCTGTTTTATTTCTGTTCAGCTGGAGAAAGTTATGGCACATCCATCCATTGATTTGCTCCATGCGTTTACTTAGGGATGGATGGGTCCAAAGTCACCTGGTGACATTGTAATGTAGAGCTGAGTATCATCTGCATTGTTGTGGTAGTTAATCTTATTGGATGTTATAATCTGGGCTAGTGGGAGCATGTAGATATTAAATTAAAGGGCCCCCCAGGATTTGGTCCTGGGGCACCCAACATGTGATTTCTGTTCGTTATGATGAAAAGTTTCCTATTGAAACAAAGAAGTCCCTGTTCTTTAGGTAAGACTCGAACCAGCCAAGTACTGTACCGGAGAGTCCAACCCAGCTCTCCAGTCATTCCAATAGTATATGATGATCAACAGTGTCAAAGGCTGCACTGAGGTCCAAAAGTACCACTGTGGTTCTACCACAGTCTGTATTTATGCAAATGTCATTGAAAACTTTGACAAGGGCAGTCTCAGTGCTGTGGTGAGCACGGAAACCAGACTGGAAAACATCAAAGCGGTTGGCCATTGTTAGGAAGCTATTTAACTGCTGAAACACAGCTTTTCAATAATTTTACCGATGAATGAAAGATTAGAAATTGCCCTGTAGCTTGCATTACCAGACTTTCCAGAGTCTTCTGTTTTAACACTTTTATAACTGCTGTTTTTAATGCCTGGGGGAAGACACCTAACAAGTGGAATGAGTTCACTATTTGAATCAGATCAGACCCAATGACAACTTAAGGAAAGCTGTGGGTAAGATCTCAAGACAGCAAGAGGAGGAGCTTAATTGCTTAATGATTTCTTCTAGGTTTTTTTGGTATAATTCATGGAATTCTGACATTTTCTCTACATTGGTGTTAACTGGGTATAACATTGGTAGTCAGTTGGGTACTGCGGTACAGACCGACCATCTAATTGTTAAAATCTTTTCAGTGAAAAAGCTGGCAAATTCATTGCAGGCCCTTGTCAAATTTAGTTCAAGGGCTACTGTCACTGGAGGATTAGTTACTCTTTCCACTGTTGCAAACAGAGTCCGTGTATTATCAATGTTTCTGCTAATTATTTCGGAGAAGAAAGTTTCCCTAGCATCTTTTAAAGTACTTTCAAAGAAAATTCAGAAAATACAGAAATGGTCAGATAATGCAATATAAATTGCAGGATGTTGGAGATATTTAAACCTTTGCTGATTATTAAGTCCAGAGTGTATCCTCGATTGTGTGGTGGTTGTTTGACATGCTGGGTCAGGCCGAAGTTATGAAGCGTGTTACTTAATGTTTTTGCTAGTCTATCCTGGTGGTTGTCAGTAGGGATGTTGACGTCCCCCACAATGATTAATTGGTATCAATCGATACATATTATGGAAAGAAGGTCGCTGAAATCGTTAAAGAAGTTAGAGTTAAGTTTGGGGAGTTTATATAAACTTAGAAATAGAGCTTTGCTAGGCTCATTTATCTAGGTGGCAAGGTAATCAAAAGAGTCCACTAATGTATGTCTTTTGATCCAAACAATATCCATTCCAGTCATGTTTTTGTTAAGCGATTGGACCCACATGCAGAAAAGCACTCAGGAGAACAATGAATGATAAAAGGTTCATTGAAGCAATAATGAATTAAAGCTGCAAGCAGCCTCAAACGGCCCTCGTAGCGGGACTCACACACCGCCAATTTGACGCCACCTCAGTGCCACCTCAGCCCTTCCACTGAGCCTGATGATAAAATCTCCATGACAAAGTGTTCAAATGGCAGAAAATTGCAATTTTGACCAAAATGGCAGACTACCTGTGGGGTGTGGAAACAAATATGGACTGAATATAAAAGTCCTAGTTGAAAGCATTGCTTGTGGGTGATTGTCTAAATGCTTCTAGGGGGCGCTGTGCATGAATTGGGCCATAACCACACAATATTTGCATACATATCTGTTAGTTGTTGGACATATATCTGTATTGTTTAATTTGGTGCAGATCAGATGAAGTATGCAGAAATTAGAGGCAAATGTATTTCCATGGCATGATGTGATGCTTCGCCACACCCTCTTTCCAAATATCTCAGTTCTGGAAACCAAGTCACCCCAACTTTTATGCAGTCACTGTCCACAGCCAGATGTTGATTAGATAAAAGGAGGCAAATACGGACTTTCCTTAGTAAAACATTGCACTTCCTGTTATCAGGTGGCGGAGCTTAGGTGACATGAACAAATGAGCCCAAGAATGTATTCAGTGGTGGTATTTGATGAGACCCAGGACGTTTGGTACAGCTGTGACCTTGTATGGGGAAGTTAATACACCTTCTACTTTTATGGTGAGAAAATATACTTTGAAGCTTGGCCACGCCCACATACTATGACACAGCAAAAATATTTGAACAACTTTTGATCCCCAATGACTTAAGACTATCCTCACTTATTTTGAAGTTTTTAAGTCATATGCTCTAATAGGAGTTTGTTCACATACAATGTGTGTAAATGGCACATTTGTCTACTGAGTTTCATAATCTGATGATAAAGTATGGCCGGGGGATCATTGTTTTAATGCTTCAATGGATCACTGTGGAGGAATTAGACCACGCCCATCGGAAATTTGTATAAATATATTTTAGAGGTTGGACTAATAACCATCCTATGTAGTATGGTGCAGATCAAAATAACTTTTGTGGAAATTAGAGCCAAATGTATGGTCATGGCGTGATGCCGTACTTTACCACGCCGCCACAGCCCCATCGTCTTTCAAAAACTCTAAGTATTGGAGAATCTACTTGCCCCATCTTGTTTACAGTCACCGTGAACAGTTTCGTGTTTATTAGCTCAAGTGTGTAAAATATGGACCTTTCACAGCAAAACATTACACTTCCTGTTCTGAGGGTGCAGGATTTAAGTGTTGCCAGCATTTGACCATTGGAATTCGTTTGTGTCCTGATGAACATCCACCACAGCATGTTTCATCCCTCTGTGACTTTCTAAAAAGGAGATATAAAAGCTTTTATATTTTTGGAATTCAGTCAAAGTTTGAGCCTTGAAACGTCCCTTCAAAATATACAAAAAGTCTTTTTTTATATATATATATAACTTTAGACCACCCATGCCTGAAGGCCATTCTTACTAATTTCCAAGCCGATAAGTGGAGAATAAGTGAAACGTAAAGGCTGCCGGTCCAAAGGTAATGATCCAGGAGTTATTTCACGAAGGTTGGTTGACATGAGATCAGAAGTGAACATGAAGGTAATGAGAGGTCTGCTGGGTGCTGAGGTGGTAATGGCATCGTACTGCTGCAAGGATGAACCAATTTTACCTGTATCAATTTTCTATTAACAGAGAGGAAAGCGCCCCATGGGGTTGTCAGGACTGCGGAGAGAATAACTGGCTGCACTCTTCCTAGCCTACAAAAAATTTACACCTCCTTGATGCTGGAAAAAAACAAAAACATAGATATTTCACAGGACATTGCTTCGTCCAGCTGTTGCCTTCAGGAAAGAGATACAGAGCAAAAAAAACAGGAGAATCCACCTTAGAAATAGTATTTATCCAAGTTCAATCATGGCCCTAAGTTCCTAATAGTCACTCTTTTCACTCTAATGTGCAATAGAGAAATTAACCAATGCAATTTATTCAAATGAGTGGACTTTTTGTATATACTGTAAGGGATAGGACAGGATTCTGAAATGGACATTTTATACTTAACATATATTTAACTTGTGACCTATAAACTTCGTTGTCTCATAGAGATGAAAAAAGTCTGTCTTACAATGAGGCAAGGGTGGAAAAGGTCAGAGAGTGCAAATAACTTATCACTTCATGTTTTAGATGATCTGTCTGGTTTCAACACCTACGTTTGGAACTGTTTACAGAGTTCTGCAAACAGGTCTGGATTCTGCCTGACAACGGAAATGCACAGGAAGTGTTAGCGTTCAATGTATAAATAGGATGTACTTCTGTACCTCATTGCTCACTCACTGCAGAAGCCCTGTTGTGTTCTGTTTTTGACCAAGCCTCTTGCAAGAATAAATCTCTCAGCCTTTATTTAAAGGCTCTAAATTCCATAACAAGTCAAACCAATGCCACCAACATGTTTTGTTTTAAGTTAGTAGTAAACTGCCTTTACAGAAATAAAAATAACTTTTTGTGTTCAGATATGATTAGTTTTCCCATCTAATTATGTAATTTGCTTATTGTAGCTATTCTGCATCAGATTCTACAACAAGAGTACTTTGTTATCCTTTAAGCTGGTTGGGATTGTATTTTAAAGCAAGGTTCCCTGGCATGTTAGTGTGATAGTGTGCTCTCTTATAAAGACCATCAACAGCAGCATTTTTGATCTTTTCTTTTATATAAATTATACACAGTTCACTGGGATTATTTTTCCAAGCAGTGACTCAATATGATGTTATTAAAATCATAAGTTGTTATAAAGATACAAATAAGTCACTCCAGAATTCTAATGATGCAGTGTTTCGCCATTATTATTGAACTTTTTGAGGGTCTAAACGTGAGGAACGTGAGGAAGTGTACATTTTTTAAGAATAACCAGCCATTTAGGATGTGCTTTTCTCTTCCCTAATTAAAGAAACACTATATGTATATTATTCAATGCTTGATATTTATCTAAACTATAGCATTGAGGAAAATGTCACAAGGTTAAAATTAATCCTTTAGAGCTCTGCTTAAAGCATCAGCTGCAACTTGTCACCTCAATGAGACTTTTACACCTCTCAGCTGGCTGTCTGGCCCAATCTTATTAAGCATACTACTAGGTTGATTTCAGATTTTATCATTTACTTTCCAGCTGCCAGTCTCATCTGTTTCCACAACTCTCAGATAAGAAGACCAGAAGTGCTTTCTTCTCATCCACTGTTGTGTTTTTGACAAATTTCTGAGCTTTTCATCCTCTTGCAGAGCGTTGAGACCGGAGTTTCATCCAATATTGTTGGAGAATTTTTTTCCAGTATTTGGTAAGTGTTTTCTCAGATTTCAGATGTGTTGCAAAACTGCTGAGCTTTAGCAATGGTTCTCTCTTTGTTTATGAACTAAAAGCGCTCATTGTCTTATATAATTTCTTATATAATTTGACGGAAATATTCTACAAATGGACAACATTCACAACAACTGCCAATATCCTGAGATCTGGTCGTCCAAGCAAGTTTAACCCAAGAACAAGCTGCCAAAAAAGGTTTCCGTAAATCCTAAACTGAAAAATCACAGGACCTACAGCAGACTCTTGGTACTGTTGATATAAAAGTGCATGTCTGTACAATCAGAAAGCAACTAAAAAGTTTAACTTTCATGGGAAGTGTGCCAGGAGGGAACATTTGCTCTCTAAGAACAACAAAAGGCAAGACTGAAGTTTGGTACAGAAAATGTTGACAAAGATCAGGAACTCTGTAAGAATGTTTATTGGGTGGATGAGTGCAAAATGGAATTATGTGGAGACCAGAAAACAGGACCATGTTTGCTATACCCTGTCATTGGAGCCACTGAAGGATTCCATATACCAAGGTTAGTGCATCCTCATCATTTCATGCAGAGCCCCTGCATGGTCTATCATGAAATCAAATAACAAAATTATTAGTCCATTTCTGCAACATTTCAGTAGTTCTTGTGTTAATTTTCCATATCTGCCACATATGTGCAGTTTACATACTGTCATTTCCTGGGTTGTAAAGTTTATGTCACAACCAAAAGAGGAGGAGGCTGGGTTTAGCTGGAGATCACATTGATACAATATCATTGTCAGATGACTTTTTACTTAAAGCAAGGAACCTTCACATGTCATTGAAATGCAATGCAGATAAACAACAGCTTTACAGAGGTTTAAGCTGAAGCCAAAGTTGTTTTTTTATTATTATAATTTTGTTTTGTGCTGTTTATCTCTTATTTGGTGAAAGAAAAAATTGATAAATAAATTTAATTTCTTTACTAGACTGAGATAATATTATCTAAACAAATACTTTTGGGTCGCCAACTAAGATGTTATTCTTTTATATAATAATTAATTATTAGAAGTAAAAAGTCTGTCAGAGATCTTCAGAGATTTACCATGTCCAAGTTGTGGAGGAGCTAAAAGGCCAGGGTTTGCACAGCAAATAGCTCTGGGAAACATAATGGCAAATATGTATCCTTAATGAAACCTCACATGAAATGACACGTAAAGCTAATGGAAAAGCACAGATAGAGATATTGCTGAAGGTGGGAGCACAAAATGGTTTCTGTGGATTAGTAGGTCCTTAAGGTGAGTTTAATCTGTTGTGAAGACAATCCATTTCCTCTTTCCCCACTGGAAATAAATTTAAAATATAGTGTGCTTCATTATTCTCAGGGCATTCTGTAATCACTTGTAATATTGGTTAATTGATTTTAGGAGCAAATCGTGAAAATTTCATAAAGATAAATACGACTTTGACTAAACAGAAAAATAAAACTATTAAATGTGGTTAATTAAACATAAGATCCCTCTTCTCAAAGAATTTGTTAGTAAATTACTTGATTTGTGATAATCAAATTAACATGTTTTGTCTCACAGAAATCTGGTTGCAGCAGGAGGATTATGTCAGTATAAATGAGTCAACTCCTTCCAATTATTTACATTTTCACATTCCTAGAATTAATGAGCGAGGAGGAGTTGCAACCATTTTTCATTCTGATTTACTAATTAATCCCAGACCAATTGATACCTACAGTTCTTTTGAACATCTAACCCTTATTTTTCCTCATCCAAGTTGCAAAACATTTAGACCACTTTTGTTTGTGGTTTTGTATCGTCCACCAGGCCCTTACTCTCAATTCTTGGATCAGATCTCACATTTCTTATCTGATTTAGTATTAAATACTGATAAATTTTGGTTCATAACGTTACTTCCTCATTGTGTTTGGCATTCGATAGTGTAGCCCCCTTAAAACAGAAAGTAATTAGCCATAGGAGGGTGGCTCCCTGGTTTAATGCAGAGCTGCGTACTTTAAAGCATAATACTAGGAAATTGGAGGGAAAATGGTGGTCTACACATCTAGAGGATTCCTATTTAACCTGGAAAAACAGTCTACTGCTGTATAAAAAGGCTCTTCAACAAGCTAGAACAGCATATTTTTCATCATTAATAGAGGCGTGTAAGAACAATCCTGGGTTTCTTTTTAGTACAGTTCCAAACTTACACAGTCATAGCTCTGTTGAGCCAACTATTCCCCGAGCTCTTAGTAGTGATGATTTCATGGGATTCTTCATAAATAAAATTAATTTTATTAAAAATATAATCACTGGCATCCTCCCAAACATGATTACTGCTTTCTCATTAAATGAGGCAGCATCGGAGAGAACTGTAGAATCTCATTTGTGTTTGGACTGTTTTGATTCAGTCGAGCTTTTGTAATTATAAAAATATTAGCCTCATCTAAACCTTCAACTTGTATGTTGGACCAAATCCCAACCAAATTATTTAAGGAAGTGTTCCATTTGGTTCCTGACCCCATTTTAATATGATGACTCTATCTAAATTTCTGATTTCTGATCCTTAGTAAATGGATGCGAACCACAGGATTTTAAAATTGCTGTAATTAAACCTTTACTTAAGAAATGTATTTAAAGCATTTTACAAAACATGGTAGCGTCATAGTGATGTGCAAGAATCATTCTTAGTTAGCTTTTTTTCAGACTGGCTGATGCCATAAAGCAGTATGAAGTGGAACACAGGATACAAGCTAGATCAATTGTGAAGGTTAGCTAATGTTCGCCTGGCCTGGTGTAGTGGGCTATAGGGAGCCTAATTTACGTCCATCTACTTCCGGTCCATGCGTCCACTACCGTCAAAAAATATGAATGAGAGTCAATGGAATGAAAAACTAAATTTTTTGATCCCCTTTGAAATGTTCCATGAATTTGATGCTGAGAATGTGCACATTTTCATCAGGTGGCAAAAGTTACTTTAGATTTTGTGTGATTATTCTGTGTGAGTATTTCACTTTCTAGCTAATGTTAGCTTGGTGTCAAATATGCGACTTTTGATTTTTAGTCTTTTTATTTACAAAGCAAATAAATCACAAATCCCAAGATAAACACAGTCGAAACGCACATCATTAGTAATCATTTAAATTGAGGAAGAACATATGTTTGATTTAGGGCGCAAAGCAAAGTGGACCAGAAAATAATTTTTATTGCACCATTGACTTTCATTTCCTTTGGTCAGGGGACCCATAGACCGACTGGAAGGGAAGGAGACTTTGGCTCCCTAAAAATACGCAAAAGCCCAGCATAAAACTGAGTAAATGCAGATGAATTAAGGTTTAGTAATATGTATACACTGTGTGTGTGTGTTTCAGATGACTGTCCCGAAAAGTCATCGCAGTGGGTGTGGGCATTTAACCAACCTACTCAGTGGTGGAATGTTGTTGTTTCTGCTTTCACAGAAAATGCTTTTGGCAGACTGAAGGAAAAATGGCATTGCCTTCTGAAAAGTTATGACTGATGTCCAATTTACAGTGGCTTGCAAAAGTATTTGGCCCTCTTGAACTTTTCCACATTTTGTAACATTTCAGCCACAAACATGAATCAATTTTATTGGAATTCCAGGTGAAAGACGAAAACAAAGTGGTGTACACGTGAGAAGTGGAACGAAAACCAAACATTTTTTACAAATAAATAAGTGAAAAGTGGGGTGTGCGTAATTACCCTCTTTCGTCTGAGTGCAGTCAGTTGCCCATAGACATTGCCTGATGTGTGCTAATGACTAAATAGAGTGCACCTGTGTGTAATCTAATGTCAGTACAAATACAGCTGCCCTGTGACGGCCTCAGAGGTTGTCTAAGAGAATGTTGGGAGCAACAACACCATGAAGTCCAAAGAACACACCAGACAGGTCAGGGATAAAGTTATTGAGAAAATTAAAGCAGGCTTAGGCTACAAAAAGATTTCCCAAGCCTTGAACATCCCACGGAGCGCTGTTTAAGTGATCATTCAGAAATGGAAGGAGTATGGCACAGCTGTAAACCTACCAAGACAAGGCCGTCCACTTAAACTCACAGGCCAAACAAGGAGAGCGCTGATCAGAAATGCAGCCAAGAGGCCCATGGTGACTCTGGACGAGCTGCAGAGATCTACAGCTCAGGTGGGGGAATCTGTCCATAGGACAACTATTAGTCGTGCACTGCACAAAGTTGGCCTTTATGGAAGAGTGGCAAGAAGAAAGCCATTGTTAAAAGAAAACCATAAGAAGTCCCGTTTGCAGTTTGCCACAAGCTTTGTGGGGGACACAGCAAACATGTGGAAGAAGGTGCTCTGGTCAGATGAGACCAAAATGGAACTTTTCGGCCAAAATGCAAAATGCTATGTGTGGCGGAAAACTAACACTGCACATCACTCTGAACACACCATCCCCACTGTCAAATATGGTGGTGGCAGCATCATGCTCTGGGGGTGCTTCTCTTCAGCAGGGACAGGGAAGCTGGTCAGAGTTGATAGGAAGATGGATGGAGCCAAATACAGGCCAATCTTGGAAGAAAACCTCTTGGAGTCTGCAAAAGACTTGAGACTGGGACGGAGGTTCACCTTCCAGCAGGACAACGACCCTAAACATAAAGCCAGGGCAACAATGGAATGGTTTAAAACAAAACATATCCATGTGTTAGAATGGCCCAGTCAAAGTCCAGATCTAAATCCAATCGAGAATCTGTGGCAAGATCTGAAAACTGCTGTTCACAAATGCTGTCCATCTAATCTGACTGAGCTGGAGCTGTTTTGCAAAGAAGAATGGGCAAGAATTTCAGTCTTTAGATGTGCAAAGCTGGTAGAGACATACCCTAAAAGACTGGCAGCTGTAATTGCAGCAAAAGGTGGTTCTACAAAGCTTTGATTTAGGGGGCTGAATAATTATGCACACCCCAGTTTTCAGTTATTTATTTGTAAAAAATGTTTGGAATCATGTATGATTTTCGTTCCACTTCTCACGTGTACACCACTTTGTATTGGTCTTGCACGTGGAATTCCAATAAAATTGATTCATGCTTGTGGCTGTAATGTGACAAAATGTGGAAAAGTTCAAGGGGGCCGAATACTTTTGCAAGCCAGTGTATATCTAACGAGCTGTTTGAAGAGTTTCAGTCAGGTTTTAGAGCTCATTATAGCACTGGTGAAGGTTACTAATGATATTCTAATGGCCTCAGATAATGGACTTGTGTCTGTTCTGGTCTTGTTAGATCTCAGTGCTGCTTTTGACACAGTCGATCACAATATTCTCTTAGAAAGGCGTGAACATGTTGCAGGGATCAAAGGAACAGCACTAGGATGATTTAAATTATATTTTTCCAACAGATTCCGGTTTGATCATGTATATGATCAATCTTCTTCACACTCAAGGCGTACCTGTGGAGTTTCACAAAGTTCTGTGCTTGGACCAATTCTTTTCACTATGTACTGTATATGCTTCCAATTGGTAAAATCATTAGACAGCATGGGATCAATTTCCACAGCTATGCCGATCATACACAACTATATCTATCCATAAATCCTGATGAATCCAGTCGGTTAGGTAGATTACCTAACCAACGTCTTAATCGTTTTAATAGGTGAGAAGCGCGGACTACTTCTCCCCCACTATGCGTCCACTCACCTGCAGTCCTGGGTGTGATGGCTGCGCAAAACTTAGCCAGAGGGTTCTGGAGCTGGAGCAGAGGATCTCAACACTCCACCAAATCTTCGGCCGGACTTTCGCCGCCATTCCCTGCCAGCCCGGTGAAGCTGTGGAGGGAGGATCCATCGCTGGGCCTCCAGGCGGACTTGGGGTGCCAAACGCCCGCGTAACATCTGCAGCAGAGGAGGGCCGCTGGTTCCAGCAGGGGGATAAACCAAAAGCCCTCATCAGCTCCACTCCGGTGCTCCAGGGAGCCCGGTTAACGGTTGGACCAGGCCGCGGTGGAGGCGCTTGGAGCAGCCGCCACCGCTCTCCTCCAACCTGCCTGCCTCTATCAAACCGTTTCAGCGCCCTGGATGCGAATTTTCCTCCTCTGACAGTCCCTGGTCGCCGTAGCTCCGTAGGAGCGCTGCCTAATCCCTCCCAGCAGCAGGAGCTACAACCGGACTCCCGCACCCCTCCACGTCGCGCCAAACTCCAGGCTGCAGCCAGAACTCGCAGAGGAGTGCGCCACTTCACCCCGAACCCATGGAACGAGCCATCGGCACCGATTAAGCATCGCTGCAGTCCTGGGGAAGCTTCTCCACCTGGCATACAGCAAGTCCTGGATGGTGAACAATCCTCTGCCCAGCGCAAACATCCGTCCACAGACTCGCCGCCCACCACACTCATCATCGGGGACTTTATCATCAGAAACGTGAGGATGAGAGGAGCCCTTACACTGTGTTTCCCTGGAGCCACTGTCACAGACATTATCGAACAGATCCTGCAGCTCATTGATCATCACAAATCTGTGAGTAAAGTTTGATTCATGCTGGCACCAAGGACATTTATAAACAGCAGTCTGAGCTCCTGAAGCGTGATTTTATTCACCTTTTTAATCTTTTAGAAAACACACATGTCTCTGTTTTTATTTCTAGCCCTACTCCCACTGTCGGCAGAGGAATTGGCCGTTTTAGCAGAATTTTATCCCTTAGTACTTGGCTCTCCTCCATCACCGCCGTTCACAATATTGGTTTTATAGACAATTTTAAATTTTTGGGGGGCAGGAAGCACCTGTTTGGACCAGATGGGCTCCATCTAAATAGACAAGGCACTCGTACACTGACATTGAGCTTGGCATTTCCACGCCCCCCCTCTGTCAACTACACTGGCCACACCTGCCCCTGTCCTCTCTGATTCCTCCGCCACATCCTGATGTGCAAATGGTCCCTGCTCCTACGAACTCACCCCTGATTTTAACAGTAACTCACATACTGGACTTGGACCTTGTTCTACCTCATTCATACCTGTTATTATCAGCAGAGAGCGGACTAAAAATCATAAACCGAACAAATGCAACCCAAATAATCTCAAAAAGTTGCCAAAAGCCCCACTTTCAGTAAATCATACAGTCAATCCATCTCCAATCACTATTAATATGGCACTTTTTAATGTTCGCTCTCTGTTGAACAAAACTTTTATAATAAATGAACTGATTTTAGACCATAATCTTCATTGTTTATTTTTAACAGAAACTTGGCTGAGTGCAGATGCCCCTGTTGTTCTTACAGAGGCCTCCCCACCTAATTTTAACTTCACTTATTCTACTAGGAGTACCAAAGGGGGAGGCGGAACTGCTTTTATAAGTTCATCAACACTTTCCGCCAAACCTGTTGTATTTGATAACTATTTTACTTTTGAATATAATGCAACTGTTTTTAGCACTCTTCAGATTTTATGTGTCACAATTTATAGGCCTCCTTAAAAGAGTGCACTTTTTATTCAAGAATTTTCAGAGTTTTTATCAATTTTGCACAACTCCTTTGAAAGGATCATTTTAGCTGGTGATTTAAATCTACATATGGATAACCTTTTAGACCCTTATCAACAGATTTTTTCAAACATTCTGACTTATATGGATTTTAGCCAACATGTCATGCAGCCGACTCACAACAAAGGACACACCCTGGACTTGGTCATCACGTATGGCCTGTCCACCCGTGTGTCCTCTGTTGTTGACTTGGCTGTCTCTGACCACTACTGTGTGTTTTTTAACATCACCAGTTTTATTCAGCAGGAGACCTCTGTGAGAACTGTCAGGAAGTGTCATCTAACCCCTGAAGTGGCTGCAGGTTTTCTGGAAATTTTTAAAAAGAATCCTCCTATTGTTTTACCTGCCCCCTGTGATTTTATTGTCAATTATTGTAACAGAAGGCTTCAGTCCACTCTTGACCGGCTTGCTCCAATACAAGTTAAAAGTTTAATATCTAAAGCTGCACCGCGGTGGAAAAATGAAAACCTCCAAAAAATGAAGAGAAATTGTAGGGCGGCAGAGAGAAAATGGAGGAAAAGTAAAACCACAATAAACCATCAAATATACACAGATCTTCTCAAATTATACAACAATGCAGTAAGAAATTCAAGAAATTAATACTTCTCCAAAATGATCTCGGAACATAAAAATAATTCCAAGTTCCGAGTTCGCAGACCACTTCAGAGGGAAGGTAGACACCATCAGATGTAAGATTTTATCTTCTCAGAGTAACATGGTTTTAGACAAATCTGAGTGTATCTTTACCAGAGAAAACGTTGGGAGTTTTGTCCTGGTAGAAGCTGGGACTCTTGATAAAGTTTTCTCCTCAGTGAGGCCCACCACGTGTGTTATGGACCCGATTCCCACTTCCTTTTTTAAGCAATTTTATGGATCTTTTAGAGATGAGATTTTAACCATGATGAATTGCTCCCTTCAGACGGGGGTCTTTCCTGCCGCCTTTAAAGGGGCAGTAGTGAGGCCCCTGTTGAAGAAGAGCAATTTAGATTTTAATGATTTTAACAATTTTATACCGGTATCGAACTTACCTTTTTTAAGCAAAATATTAGAAAAAATTGTTTTAATTCGACTTAATGATTTTATTAATGAGCACAATGTCCTGGAGAAATTTCAGTCTTGTTTTAGGGTGAACCACAGCAAAGAGACGGCCCTTTTGAAGATTTTAAATGATTTTAGATTAAACTATGATGCACAGAAGGTGACAGTGTTGGTTCTACTGGATCTAAGCGCTGCCTTTGATGCAGTAGACCACACTATTCTTTTAACCCGTTTAAAACAGATTGGCCTCTCTGGTGCTGTTCACGTCTTATCTCACAGACAAGACTTTTATGGTAAATTTAGATACCTGCTCCTCTAGGATCCATAGGATTACATGTGGTGTGCCCAGGGTTTAATTTTAGGCCCAGTGCTTTTTAACCTGTATATGTTCCCTCTTGGCAGCGTCATCAGAAGACATGGAGTCAACTTTCACAGTTATGCTGATGATACACAACTGTGCATCTCCATGTCTCCCAATGACACACGGCCAATGGATGCACTTTTTAACTGCATTTTAGACACCAACTCCTGGATGGCAGAAAACTTTCTCCAGCTCAACCAGGACAACACTGAAGTTTTAGTCATCGGTCCTGAGGCTCAGAGAGAGAAACTTTTACCAAAACTACAATCACTGTCTTTTAATCCCTCTTTACAAGTGAAGAACTTGAGCTGACTTTTATCCCTCACATAAAAAATATTACTAAAATAGGTTTTTATCAACTAAAGAACATCGCCAGAGTCCGCCTCATTCTCTCTCGGGCCAACACGGAGACACTGATGCATGCTTTTATCTCCAGTAGAATTGATTACTGTAATGCCCTGCTTTCTGGTCTTCCCAAAAAGAGTATATCAGGTTTACAACTACTACAAAATTCAGCAGCACGTGTCCTGACGAAGACCAGGAGGCGGGAGCACATTACACCGGTCTTAAAATCATTGCATTGGCTCCCCGTACATTTCAGGATCGACTTTAAGGTTCTTTCAATGGTTTTTAAGTGTCTTATTGGTCTTGGGCCTTCTTATCTCTCTGACTGCTTTTACCATATAAACCTTCGCGGTCTCTGCGCTCCTCTGGGAGCCATCTCTTTGTCACCCCAAAAGTCAGGACACACACGCATGGCGAGGCGTCTTTCCAGTTTTATGGCCCTCACCTCTGGAACAGGCTGCCAGAGGACCACAGGGCCGTGGAGAATGTTCATGTTTTTAAGAGCAGGGTCAAGACTCACCTTTTTAGCTTAGCTTTTAGCTGATTATTATTTATTACTGTTTGTTAACTTGCTCTGCATGTTTTATATGATTACATTTTTATCAGTGTTTTACTATTTAATCTTAGCACATTAATTTACTGTTTATTTTTTTACTTTAATTTATCTTAATCCCCGTTCCAGTGTTTCCTCTGTGGGAGCCCTCTGCCCAGGGAGCGGTGGTCGGCTGTGGCTGCCTGGGTGCTCTCCAGGTGGAGCTTGGGTGGAGGTGGGGGGTCTTGGCCTTGCCTCCACTGGGTGCCCTGTGTCAGCGCCTCGGCTGCTGCTGTTAATCTACCGCTGCCGGGGCAGATGGCTCCTCTGATGGTGTTTCCTTGCATGGTTCATCTGCACTCGGCCCAATGTCCTTTTTTACTTTTTCTTTTAACTGTGTGTGTGCATGGGAGATGGGTTGGGGGGAGGGGGGTATAACTGTGACCATGTTTTTAAATCTGTGGGGGAGGGAAGGGAAGGTGGTTTTATGTGGGGTCATTTTAATCTGTAAAGCACTTTGCAACTTCTTGTATGAAAAGCGCTTTATAAATAAAGTTTGATATGATTACAGGCATGTCTGGAAGACATAAAAACATGGATGACTCTAAACGTTTTGCTCTTAAATTCTGACAAGACAGAAGTTGCCGTCTTTGGACCAGAAGCTCTAAAAAAGAAACTGCTTAGTCAATCACTTCATCTTGTTGGCATTAAATTGGCCTCCGGGAATAAAGCAAGGAACCTCTGTGGTATTTCTGACCAAAACATGACATTCAAATCCCATATTAAACAAGTGTCTAGGATTTCCTTCTTTCACCTCCGGAATATTGCTAAAATTAGAAACATCCTGTCCAGGAGGGATGCTGAGAAAATAGTCTATGCATTTGTTACCTCAAGGCTGGACTTCTGTAATCCTTTACTATCAGAAAGTCCACAAAATGTAATTAAAAGCCTTCAGTTGATCCAAAATGCTGCAGCAAGAGTTTTGATGAATATTAAAAAGAGAGATTTTTTCCTGTTTTAGCTTCCCTTCATTGGCTCCCTGTTAAATCCAGAATAGAATTTAAGATCCTCCTTCTTACATAACAAAGCCCTTAATAATCAATCATCAATAATAGTCAAGCTCCATCATTCATCAAAATTCTGATTCGCTCTCAGACGGCAGGTTTACTTGTAGTTCCTAGGATTTCTAAAAGTAGAATGGGAGGCAGATCTTTTAGTTATCAGGCTCCTCTCCTCCTGTGGAACCAGCTCCCAGTTTTATTCTGTGAGGCAGACACTTTGTTAACTTTTAAGGCCAGGCTTAAAACGTTCCTTTTTGATAAAGCTTATAGTTAGTATAGACCACATCACCCCAGTTCTAAAGTCCTTACACTGGCTCCCTGTAGCTCAGAGAAAAGACTTCAAAATACTAATACTAGTTTATAAATCATTGAATGGCTTAGCACCAAAGTTTATTGAAGATCTGCTGTTACTAGACCAACCCACCAGAACACTCAGGTGACATCATCTAATTCCAGTCTACTCAACATCCCTAGAATTAGAGCCAAACACGGAGAAGCAGCTTTCAATTTCTATGCTCCTCTAATCTGGAACAAACGTCCAGAAAACTGCAAAGCTGCTGAAACACTGAATTATTTTAAATCACAACTAAAAACTTATCTCTTTAGAGCTGCCTTTGAGTAATGTTTTGATGTATCATGTTTTGTGTATTCTTCTTGCTGTTTTTACATTATATGCTTTGTAATGCCTTGATGTATCTCTGTATGCTTCTTGCTTTATTGCTGTCTTTACTTCATATGCTTTGTCTGTGTTTTACTGGTATTTTTATTTTACCTCTCAACCATGTAAAGCACCTTGAATCACCTTGTTGTTGAAAGTGTGCTATACATATAAAATTGCCTTGCATTGCCTTGCCTTGCCTTGCCTATAGTTAGAGTGGCTTAGATTATCCTAACCTATCTCTGTCAGGAGTGCAGTGGTGTGGTGCAAGGATGCTTATTAAGTGCTGCTAGTGGTGGTGGTGGTGGTGATGGTGATGGTGGTGATGATGAGGCAGAAGATGAGGAGGATCAGGTGCAGATGATTGGAGAGACACAGGTGAGGACAATGATGCGAAGAGGGTGAATAGGGCAGCATGACAATCTCTCTATTTATGCTGCTATAGACTTAGACTGCTGGAGGAAAGACTGACCACTTTTCTTTACTCTGCTACTTTCTTTTCTACTACTCTAACGTTGCATTATATGCTGTTATTTCAACTGTTAACTCTGTTTTCTCTTAGTGTTTTTCTCTCCATAGAAAGTACACCTGGTCTGGTAGCCTGCTTAGCTACAATGCCGTTTGGATGGGGGGCATCAACTGGGATGATGGTCTCGGTGGCTGAACATCCCCCATGTCCTGTTATCAACTTTTCACTTTCTTTAACACAGAAAGTACACTTATATCAGATCCTCTGTTCTGTGTCTCTGCTCTGTCTTCTCAAACCCCCAGACGGTCGTGGCAGATGGCCGCTTGCACTGATCCAGGTTCTGCTGGAGGTTTCTTCCTGTTTAAATGGGAGTTTTTCCTCTCCACTGTCGCTACATGCTTGCTCAGTATGAAGGATTGCTGAGAGATTGCTGTGGTTGGAAGTCTGCATCATCGGGACGCAACCTTAAAGTCAAAGACTCGATGCAATCAGCTGGATTCCTTGAATAGGAAGCTAACTAAAACTTTAAACTAATTGGAATGTTTGTATGATTGTATTGAAATTACTTTTCTTGTAGTAAAGAAAAGTAATGCCTTGAGATGACATCTGTTGTGAATCAGCACTATACAAATAAATTGAATTGATTATATTTCTGTCTCTGTCAGTGTCAATATGAAACTTTTTGATGAGTGTCCCTTTCAAATCCACGACATGGACTTTTTAATGGCTTTAGGTGGTTTTCTGTGTTATGTAGATGTGTGAATAGATATGCTCCTCTGTGAATCCCTGACAGCTATTTCTGTATTTGTCAGAAATGATTGTCTCTGTCACACAGAAGCACAGCCACATCAAGTTTTCACGCTAGAGGGCTGACAAGTTAATTTGTACACAATAATACAAAACATAAGAAAAACACTGGTGTCTGTCTTCTGAAAGAATGTGTATGATTACTTTGACAGGGCTGCTTCAAATAAAGTTTTAGTTTTGCTATAACATTTCCAGGAATGATGATCAGAATGTAAAAGTAAAAATAAATCAGCTAATGTTTTCTGTCTGCTGACACTGTTTGTCTTTACTTTAATGAGCTTATAACGGGAGAATCCTGGAGGAGGAATTGTATAGAATTGTATACAAATGTGTTCCCATGACAACTTGGATAATAGGCAAACAAAAGCAACCACAAGCTGAAAAGTGTACATTATTAGAGAATAACCAGCCATTGAGGATGTGCTATTCTCTTCCCTAATTTAAAAAACAAAAATCCCTATATTTATATTATTCAATGTCTGATATTTATCTAAACTATAGCACTGAGGAAAATGTCAAAAGTTAAAAACTAATCCTTTAGAGCTCTGCTTAATGCATCAGCTGCAACTTGTCACCTCAATTAGACTTCTACACCTCTCAGCTGGCTGTCTGGCCCACTCTTATTAAGCATACTACTCAAGAACTGCCCGGACAACACCAGAAATAGCTTAAAGTTTTGACCAAAGCGTTTTAAGTTTCCAGATCCCAGTCTGATAAAGCTACATGTATATACAGTACAGCGAATTTGGCCAATAATATGCACTATCCAAAAGTAGTCCACCATGACAAACAAAAAAAACCAATGGTTCTATCGCCAACTCGAAAATCAATCTCCCAGGGGCCTCTAGAGAGCTCCTGTAGGTCCATGACCTAAAGGATTGTATCTGTTTTTGGGGGTACGATGGGGCATTACACATGAATTTTTAATCAATTGTTCCAAAATATTTTTGGTGTTCTATACACAAAGTGACTGTCTATCACAACATGGATGTCAGCAGACCCATCTAAACAAACTATAGTTTATTTTATATTTTTTTTACAGTTCTCTCCCATATGGTTCCAGCATGTTCTTTCTCTATTTAGCCTCAAGAACTTTAAAATAATAACAGAGTGCCATCTTTTTATTGGCTAATGTTTTTCTTTATTTTTTTGGGAACACATTTTTTAAAAAGGGCCGAGCAAGCAAAGACAACAAGCAAGGTAGATTTTACAACCACCAATATGCCATACCAACAAATTAAAGCAATATATAATGAAAAATAAATATGAAGATATCAAGACTGAGTTAAGTTTCAGCACAGGTTACAAAGTTAGATTTACAGCTTAGAAAAACTATTGGCAGAGCAAGCCTGTAAGGTCCTTGATGCACACATGTGAAAGAAACCTGGAAATAAGTTATTTATATGCAGTACGTAACACCTATCTACTCCATCACTACAACACTGTTTTTTTTCAGTCCCAAAGGCTGTTTGCAACATAAGCACTGGGAAACAAAGGGTTGCTCGCAGTGAGATCATTCAGAACAAACACCAGTGATCAAAGTAGAAATCTATTTTACAGAAATCATAACTTAAACAGGAAAAAAGTTAAACTTTCTCATTTTCAAGATTGTCATATATAGCTCAATATTAGTTTACACGGGTACTCGGTAATTTGTTTGCTACTTGTTCTGCCAACAGCCGAATGAGGCAAATAAAATCAGGATCAAATCATACATATGTTCATAGCTGGAAACCGTAGCAATAGTTTTACACAATCACAGAATTTCCATTGACAGTAATTCCATGAAACACTTTATTGTTACATGGTGAGCACTATCAAGAGAAGGGGGTGTTTTTTTTAGTGTGTGTGTGTGGGGGGGGGGGGGGGGGTGGTTGACACTAAAGTACAAACTTCATGTGTTTTAATGAAATCTTCAATGTACTTATGGACATAAACACAAATCTGCTAAACTTGAACTGCATGATCTCTCGTCTTTCCAATTTTGAGACCTTGTTAAAAAAAAACGATCTTCTTGTCATGTTATATTTATACCTGAGGAAAACATAAAGCCATGTACTCCTAACTAAATGTAATTACAATTTTCTACACGCTCTGATCGATGTAAAAATGCAAACTAAAAAAGTTTCAGCTACATTTATATTGGCAGTTTTTAGGGGTCCCAACAAGTAATATGTGATTTTCCAACATTTCTTCAGTGTTCGGAATATGGCATTGCAGCAGAATAGGAAATTATTGTATTAAATGAGGAGGGTGCAGTTGTGTAAAACACAACCTGGATCAATGTTGGTTTCTATACACTTTTCTCCCATAAGCTTGTCCAACCTTGTCACAGATGAGGCTGCATGCATCATCTTTTACTGTTAAATTATCGAGCTGATCAAGAATAAATCTTTCCAGTGGCTGAGTTATGGGCATTCAAACCTTTTAGTGTCTTGTGGGGAGCAGGTAAACACTTTTCAAGTCAACCTACTGTTGGATTTTATGTCTGTCAACCCAATGGCAACTGCCTCAGTGCACTGGAGCAGGTACTTTGATTAGACCAAGCTGACAAATTCTCATCACAGTGTCTTGTACTTCAGCCTTGTTAAGCATCCTGTTAAGCACCAGCTGAAAATCACCGGGGAAGGTATTTGAAAAAACTATTTGTAATAAGAAGACATAAATGTGAATAATATGAGATAATAATGATATGAGCTCTACATTTGAGTGGTCTAACATGATATGGTAATGTGTACATGAGAGATGTTCAGGGGAATTTAGATTAAACGGATTCTGTTTTTGAGAACAGCTGTGTTATTTTTGCTTTTTCGGTCCTGTCTTAACTGTTCTGTAACTTTTAATATCTTCTACCTTTTTATTTAAAGGATTAATTTACTCCAGCAGAAATCTTTAGACTTCAGACAAACCCCACACCACCATAGCTTCACCACCATGTTTAAATCAATAAGAAGGTTCTGCTTTTTTTAGTTTCATTTTTCCTCTTAGTGATAAATGTTGCCTTTAGGAGCTATATTTATGTTTTAACTTATCATTGATGATTTTATCTAGCTTTAATGTATTGATAAAAATTGTCTTCTTTCTCGCAAACATTTTAGTTCTACCTGTCTCATTTTGCTCTCTGATATCGGCTAATAAAACATCACAAATAGCCTTTGGCACTTTGGATACCAAAAATAGTTCTTTTTTATACATACACACACCTGTTATGACTTTAAAATTCAAATTGTATATTAAAATGTGGTGTGGACATTGTTGGTGCTTATCTACTAGCTACTAAAGCAGTTATGTATTTTGAATATTTCAATTACGTATTTTCATAATATGATTTCTTATGCTCTCATAGCTTGGTACCTCTGACCAATAACTTTGACTTTGTTTAAAAGTAAATTGAATACATATCTTTTTAGACAGGTTTTTAACCTACAGTGAATTCATAGTGGATTTTATTCCATTTTCCTATCCAAATTCTATTGTAGTGTGATGCTGAGATGATGTTTTGTATTACTATCGAAATGCAAAATTTTTATTGTTTTACTTCGGTTTTTATTTCTTTATTTATTTTATTTGTGTATTGTATTTTCCCTTCTATAAAGCACTTTGGTCACCTTCCAGGATTGTGGAAAGTGCTCCAAAATAAACTTTAATTGATTGATTGATTGACTGACGGATTGATTGATTGAATGAATGAAACAATGATTGAATAAAAACTGAGAACTCATACGTTTTTGTAAATTTCATTAAATTATTTGAAAATGTTTTTTTCCTCTTGCCTAATTTTATTTTGTATTATTAACTTGACTAATTGATTTTATCTAGAGGAAAGGTGGTCACCTCTATTGTCTTACAGGCCAGCATCTAGTCTACATTGTCACAATGTTGGCCATTAGATGGATTTGGAACCATGCTGAAACAAAATAATTAAAAAACAATAACAAAACAATAACAAAATAACTAATCCTGAAATAAATCATAATTTATCTATTTATTCCACTAGGATATGTGAGTGTTGGATCAACATGCGTCCCACAAAAATAATTTAATAAACATGTTTTTGTATATTCTTAGACCTTAAAAAGGCTCTAGTTCAAATCACACCCTCTGCAATTTGAATTCTCATTTTGTACCCACTCATCACCATTTTGTACTCGTAACCAAACTATTTCATCCCTATGTAGTTAACTATTCTGGACCAGCTTGCTTCTTTTGACTCTCAAGTATCTGATGAATTATTGAAATAAATATTAAAAAATATACCTAAATTCAAATTTTATCTTTAAATGATTTTACTCAAGGACTTTGCTCTAATTGATTGGGGTTCTAATAATGAGTAGACTATTGAAGACAGTTTAACTGATTCGGGTACGATTTGGTTTCAGGTACGCATTGAAACAGATTTAGTCAGTAGGCTACCAGACAATATCAAGGATTAACCAATATCAATCAATCAAACTTTATTTATAAAACGTTTTGCAACTCAAAGTGCTTTACAGATTAAAATGAGCCCACATAAACCACATTCCTATCCCTCCCTCACAGATTTAAAAGCATGATCACGTGTATACTAGGGATGGGCATAATTAATCGACGATCGATTAATTGATCATTAAGAACTTCATCGATGACATTTTATTTTATCGATCAAATAATGCATGTTCTGTTGCGTACTGTGAGTTTTGAAGGAATGCAATTAATTTTGCTATGTGACGTTAATTAAACACTTTACCACATGAACGCGATGACTGAAAATAAAACCCACAAGCCGACTCAGTTTCTTGCCAGTTTCTGTGTATTTCAAAAGTAGCATTGTCATGAAGAGGTCGCAGCAAAGTGTGGTGTGCGACCACTTTGACTAAAAAAACAGACAAAAAAAGTCTCGGTTCACAGCCAACACTGCGAAGCTGTGTATTTACTTGAACACACTTCAAACCCTGGTGAGAAGCGGAGCATCCTGCTCTTGGTCTCAACCTAGCATCAAGTCGGTGTTAGCATGGAGGAGCCGAGATGCACAACGAGCAGAGAAACTTACTCACCGATTACTTTCTGAGGGAAGCTCCGCCACCCCTGGATTGCACCCCTACAGGCTGGTGGAAAATGAATTAAACAAGATTCCAGAGGCTTGCCAAGTTAGCATGGAGGTATGTGTATCACAGCGATGTCTGTCCCCTCACAGCAGGTGATCTCAGCGCTGCAGGTCAGACGCAAAAGCAGCCTGGTCAGTCTGGTCACCAGGCTGCTTTCGTTTCTGACCCAAGCGCATGTTAACATGCTCATCTTTCTCAACAAAAATCAGTAGACTGATGCTAAAGTTGTATATAAGTTACGGTTTCTTTTGTTTTTGTCTTTTTTACTATGTTAATGAGCCTAATTCATTGTTAGGTACGCTGATCTCTCTCATCCTGTTCCTAGACTCTTTTTGCCAAATGTAACACAAAACTATCAGACCTATAAGTATTATATATATTATTTATTAAGTTATTGTTTAGCATGACTTTTTTTTTCTTTACTGTTTTGGAGAAGGAAAAAAATATGAGCGTCAGTTGTGTTAATGAGAACCGTCTTTTAGCTGTTGGCTCCGCTGCTTATAGCGCATATTTTCTTTGTGCAATTACCGTGAATTAATTCCGTTTAACTTCCACAAGAGGTGTCCCACTTGTAATGAAGATCTCAATGAGGAAACAAGCTATTTTTCTATTCTCACTGCATTTTAATATAGCCTATGAACACTGAATTTTAATATAAAAATATCAATGATTAATCGAAAATCGATCGTTAATTCTCCCGATGATCGATGAAGACAGTTTAATCAAATGCCCATCCCTAGTATATACCCTCTTCCCCCAATCCAATCCCCATGCGCACACACCGTCAAGAGCAACAATAAAAAGGACATTGGACCGCGTACAGATGAACCCGGTAAGGCAAGGAAATGCCATCAAAGAAGCCATCTCCACCGGCAGCAGCACATGAACAGCAGCAGCCAAGGTACTGACACAGGGTGCCCACAGGAGGTAAGGCCGAGACCCCCACCTCCATCCAAGTGCTACCTGGAGAGCACCCAAGCAGCCACAGCCGACCACCACTCCCGAGGCAGAGGGCTTCCGCAAAGGAAAAACTGGAAGGAAGATTAAAATAAGAAGTTAAAATATAAAAATAAACAGTGGAGAAATATAAGACTAAGTAGTAAAACACTGATAAAATATAAGCAAGTAAAATATCCAGAGCAGTTAAAAAAACTACAATAAATAATAATCAGTTAAAAGCTAAGCTAAAACAGTGAGTCTTGAGCCTGCTTTCAAAAACATGAACGTTCTCTGCGGCCCTGAGGTTCTTCGACAGCCTGTTCCCGAGGTGAGGACCATAGTACTGGAAAGACGCCTCGCCATGAGTGTGTGTCCTGACTTTAGGGAAGAGAAGGAGACCACGAAGGGTCTTATGGTGAAAGCAGTTCTGAAAGATAAGAAGGCCAAAGACCATTAAGACACTTAAATACCATTAAAAGAACCTTAAAACTGATCCCCAAAACATATGGGGAGCCAATGCTATGAATTTAAGACAGTTGTAATGTGCTCCCGCCTTTTGGTAATCGTCAAGACACGTGCAGCTGAATTTTGTAGAAATTGTAACCCAAACATACTCTTTTTGGGAAGACCAGAATGCAGGGCATTACAGTAATCAATTCTACTGGTGATAAAAGCATGCATCAGTGTCTCTGTGTTGGCCCGAGAGAGAATGGGGAGGACTCTGGCAACATTCTTTAGATGATGAAAACCTATTTTAGTAATGTTTTTAATGTGAGGGATAACAGTCAGTTCAGAATCAAAAATGATGCCCATGTTCTTCCATTGTAAAGAAGGATTAAATGACAGTGACTGTAGTTTTGGTAAAAGTTTCTCTCTGTGAGTGTCAGGACAGATGACTAAAACTTGAGTTTTGTCCTAGTCGAGCTGGAGAAAGTTTTCTGCCATCCAGGATTTGATGTCTAAAATGCAGTTACAAAGTACATCCATTGGCCGTGTCTCATCGGGAGACACGGAGGTGTACAACTGTGTATCATCAGCATAACTGTGAAAATTAACTCCATGTCTTCTGA
The DNA here is from genome assembly GCA_963556495.2 of Valencia hispanica. Lineage (NCBI taxonomy): Eukaryota > Metazoa > Chordata > Actinopteri > Cyprinodontiformes > Valenciidae > Valencia > Valencia hispanica. The sequence continues at coordinate 32,299,253 of OY747717.1, read as the reverse complement.
TGACACTGCCAAGAGGGAGCATATAAAGGTTAAAAAGCACTGGGCCAAAAATGAACCCTGGAGCACACCACATGTAATCTTGTGGACCTTAGAGGAGCAGGTATCTAAATTTACCATAAAAGTCCTGTCTGTGAGATAGGATGTAAACCATTTTTGAACAGCACCAGAGAGGGCAATCTGTTTTAAATGGGTTAAACGAATAGTGTGGTCCACTTTATCAAAGGAAGCGCTTAGATCCAGTAGAACCAACACTGTCAGCCTCTGTGCATCATAGTTTAATCTAAAATCATTTAAAATCTTCAAAAGGGCCATCTCTGTGCTGTGGTTCACCCTAAAACCGAATTTTTTTTTAGGCCATTATGAATGTTCATAAAATTATTAAGTTGGGTTTTCTGAAATTTCTCTAAGACATTATGAACGTTAATAAAATCCTTAAGTTGAATTAGAACAAGCTTTTCTAAAATTTTGTTTAAAAAGTCCATAAAATGGCTTAAAAATGAAGTGGGAATTGGGTCCAAAAGACATGTGGTGGGCCTCACTGAGGAGAAAACTTTATCAAGAATCTCACCTTCTACCAGTACAAAACTGTCCAGAATTTTCCTCGGGTAAATACACACCCTTTGTCTAAAACTATGTTATTTTGAGAAGATAAAATATTACATCTGATGGAGTCTACCTTCCCTTTGAAGTGGTCGGCAAACTCCTCACAGAGAGCATGTGAGGGGGTTTTCTGAAGTCCATTAGAAGCACGGTTAACATTTTTGTCAATGGTGGAAGAAAGAATTTTGGGATTATTTTTAGGATCTGAGGTGATTTTGGAAAAGTATGCATTTCTTGAATTTCTTACTGCTTTATTGTATGCTCTGATAAGTTCTGTGTATATCTGATGGTTTATCATTTTATTTTTCCTCCTTTTTCTCTCTGCCGCCCTGCAATTTCTCTTTTATTTTTTGAGGTCTTAATTACTCCACAGTGATGCAAGTTTTGAGTGTGTACTTTTAACTTTTAGTGGAGCAAGCAGGTCGAGAGCCGACTGAAGCCTACTGTTAAAATCTTTAACAAAACAATCACAGGGTGGAGGTAAAGCAATAGGAGCTCTCTTTTCTCATACTTCAAGAAAATCTGCAGCCACTTAAGGGGTTAGATGACGTTTCCTGACAGTTCTCACAGAGGTTTCCCGCTGGATAAAACTGGTAATGTTAAAAGACACACGGTAGTGGTCAGAAACAGCCAGGTCAACAACAGAGGACACACTGGTGGACAGGCCATACGTGATGACCGAGTCCAGGGTGTGTCCTCTGTTGTGAGTTAGCTGCTTGACATGTTGACTAAAATCCATAATAATGATTATCCACATGTAGAATAAAATCACCAGCTAAAATTATCTTTCTAAGGAGTTGTGCAGGTTTGATATTGAGGCGTATAAACTGTGACTCATAAAATATATAGAGTGCTAAAAACAGTTGCGTGAAATTCAAAAGTGCTAAATTCATCAAATAAAACAGGTTTGGCAGAAAGTGTTGATAAACTTATAAAAGTAGTACCGCCTCCACTTTTGCTACTTCTCGTGGAGTAAGTGAAGTTAAAATTTGGTGAGGAGGCCTCTGTAAGAACAACAGGGGCATCTGGACTCAGCCATGTTTACGTTAAAACAAACTATCAAGATTATGGTCTAAAATCAGATCATTGATAATAAAAGTTTTGTTCACCAGAGAGCAAACACTTAAAAGTGTGATATTAATAATGACTGGAGATGGAGTGACTATGATTAAGGTAAAGTGGGACTTTTGGTTACTGTTTGAGATTATTGGGGTTCCATTTGTTGGGTTTATGATTTTTTTGTCCACTCTGCTGATGATGACAGGTATGAATGAGGTAGGGCAAGGTCCAAGATAACCATGTGAGTTACAGTTAAAATTAGAGCTGAGTACATAAGAGCAGGCACCAGCTGGGCGTCAAGATGTGGTGGAAGGGGAAGAGAGGGCAGGGGCAGCTGGGGCCGGTGTGGTAGAAGGGGGGGTGCATGGGCATGCCAGCCTCATTGCCTTCATGCGGGTGCCCTGTCTGTTAAGGTGAAGCCCATCCTCCCTAAACAGGTGCATCCTGCCCCAGAAAATGTTAAAGTTGTCTATAAAACCAATGTTGTGCATCACGGTGGCAATGGAAAGAAGTGTTTAGAGATAAAAGTCTGCTAAAACAACCAATTCCTCTGCCAACGGTGGAAGTGGGACCAATAATAAAAACAAAGACGTAAGGTTATTAAAAGATTAAAAAGGTGGAAAAAAAATCATGCTTCAGGAGCTCAGACTGCTGCTTGTGAATATTGTTGGTGCCAGCATGAATTACAACTTTACTCACACGTGTAGAGTTGAATGAAGTCCAGGATCTTTTTTGCGATTTCCATCACGGTGGCTCTAGGGAAAGGGCTCCTCTCATACTCCTATTCCTCACAGAAGAGGTTCCTTCACGTCCAGGGAACTGTATTTGTTCATTAATGGCAGGCAGGTGGGAGGAGAGCGGTGGCGATTGTCCCGTGCACCCCCACCGCGGCCCAACCTTGACCAGGTACCCAGGAGGACCGGAGTGGAACTGATCGGGGCTTTTGGCTTTGTCCCCTGCTGAAACCAACGCTCCTACTCTGCAGCAGGAGTTATACGGGCGTTTGGCACCCCTAGTCCTCTTGGAGACCCAGCAGTGGACCCACTCTCCACAGCTTTACCGGGCTGATAGGGGATTGTGTAAGCCAGCTGAGCACTATTGTTGGCCACAGCCGGAGTCCGGACCAGGATAATGTCCATGTTGCACTCATGCTCTTGGATTTGATGCAGCATCGTATAACAGTGTCTATTTTATCTGAAATTTTTACTTTGTCGTACGCAGAGGTGTCATTGTTCCAGCAGACGCCATGAACAAAACATGTTTTTGAACTCAGAACATCAGGAATGTGATGTGCAGATGGCGTTAGACAGAGATGTCGCTGACAGCGTCACTATGGCAACCAACAAAGACGATTTGGATAAGAACAAAATCCATAATTGTTTACCATTGTATTTTTTCCAGTGGGTAAAATTGTTGTGGCACTTCAACAGTTCTTTATGCAGTGGTTTGTTGGAAGCCTCCCAAATTCTGATGGGTTACACTGAAAAGCAAAAATATCTTGTTCTTGTTTTGAAGACTGAAAATATTATGGTTTTTCATGGCTTTCATTTTTTACATTTTTGTTGGGCTGATTTGTTTAAACCAAGAAAACATGATGATTCGAGTTTTATAATATATATAAACAATATAGTTATAGTAGGTATAATAGCCCTCCCAAGTACGACTGTTTAACAAACTGATTGTTGTTGTCCCAAAGGGACTGGTTGGCTCTTATGAAGTTTTAGAGATCATAACCTCCAGTCATGAATGATCAAAGAACTACATTTCCATACAAAAGAAAAGAACTACATTATAGATAAGCATTGCAATTTTAATAGTTAGCTGTTGAAGCCGGTATAAAACATTCTCCTGGTGGGGATGAACTGACACTTAATTTCTATGAAATCTTTCAGTCAAATGTCCAACGTGAATTACTCTGAAGGGAGACAAATAAAGACACCTTGATTATGACTTTGATGTGAAACATCCAAATTTGCAAATGGAGCAAAATTACCAGCACCCCATAAAAACAATAACAGTCAAAGCAATATTTTTCTTCTTTTTTTTTCAGAATTTCAGGTTAAATTCACTAACATCAGACATGAAAGGAGTTTAATTTGAGCATATGGATTGTGAGGTGTGTGTGCTTAACCCGTGCACCTAATCAGTCTTACTAAATCTGTGACACTTTTTCCAAATCCTCCATGATCAGATCTGGCTCTCTGACATCATTTCTACCAGCCAAGCAATCTCCCTCCTGATACGAGCACATTACTTTCCCAACAAACAGAGATCCAGCTCTGGATACTGGTCTGTTCGGGGCTGTCGGGTGGACTGGGAGTACAGCGTTCCCTCTGATCCGGTGGGAGAAGGTCCTTTGGCGCAAAACGTCAGCGGAACACAGCTGGAACTTAAAAGCTGCCTGAAAGCCTTTGCGGAAGTTCTCATTGAAGAAACCGTAGATGATGGGGTTGATGCTGCTGTTGAAGAAGGCTAACCAGTGAGCAAAAGGGTACGCATAGATATTGATGACACGGTACTGGTGCTCTGTCAAGCTGGCGTAATCGCTCAGCATCATGAGTGTCCAGAGAGGCAGCCAGGATAAGATGAAAAGCAAAGCCACAACTAGGAGCATCATTATCACCCGCTTCTTCTTCCTTGTAATAGTCTGATGCCCGTCCATGCTCAGTTTTTTGCTGCCACTGCCCTCCAACGGGGCACCCCCACTGCCCCTAGCTGGAGGAAGAGTAGTCTTAAAGAGGGTGAAACCAATGTGCGCATACATGATGACGATCAGACTAAGAGGGGCAAGGTAGATATTGGCAAAAAGGACAGTAGTGTAGATTTTCCTCATCTCCTGACTTGGCCAATTTTCCCGGCACCAGTAAAAGGGACGACTGTTGCTATTGGGACTAAGGACTATTCGCACCGTCTGCTCCTTAGTGACCTGGAGCATGACCCCCGATGGGCACATAATGAACACAGCCAAGACCCATATGATGATGATGATTAGCTTTGAGGTGGCAATGGTCAGCTTCTGCTTGAAAGGGTAGACAATGCAGCGGAACCTGAAGAAAAAGGACGTTTTAAAAACCCCATACAAGTTTCTTTTTTTTTATCAAACACTCAGATGCAAGTGAATGGAAACCAAAGATTAAATACAAACCCTCACCTGTCAACAGCAATGGCAACAAGGGTGAATACAGATGCTGACACAGATATCCCTTGAACCATCCCACTCAGTTTGCACACAACGCTGCCAAAAGGCCATCCTGCAGAACCAAGAACATCTGTCTTAGCATGAGAATAAAAAAAAACATTACACTGCCTTAAATTCTATTTACATCCCTTGGACATTTCAATATTCTGCTGTTGGGAATTTATGTGACAGACAAACACAAAGTATTGCTTTCTAGTGATTGTAATGAAATTGACGTGGGGTTTTCTACATAAAAAAAAACAAGTCACATACATTTATTTTCAGTCCCTGGGATTACAGCTGCAGGTGTTTTGGGTATGTCTCTACCACCTTTGCACATCTAGACACTAAGGTTTTTGCCAATTCTTCTTTAAAAAAAACAAGCCAAGCTTATAAAAAGCTATTTTAAAGCTTTGCCACAGATTTTCAATTTGATTTAGGTCTGAACTTTGATTAGGCCATTCTTAATTAGAAATACTTTTTGATCTAAACAAATCCATTGTAGTTCTGATTATATATTTTGGGTCTTTGCTGGAAGATGAACCCCCACCCCAGACTCAAGTGTTTTGCAGCTTCTAACATGTTTTCTAGGATGGCCAAGTATTTAGCTGGATTTGCTTTCCCATTAACTCTGACCACCTTCCTTGTGAAAAGGTTAAAAAGGGTATACATACTTTTGGAAAGAGCTATAAACCATCTCAGTCCTCTTAGTGGACTCCTGCTAGAAAAGCTAAATATTACTTGATTACCTGTTATGATGTTGTCCACAAGTGTGGTTGGCATGCAGAAGATGCCAACCAGGAGATCACTGATGGCGAGGTTGAGAATAAACAGATTGGTGACTGTGCGCCTGTTCCTGCTGCGCAACACGATGAAACACACCACCCCGTTGCCAACCATGCACACCACAAAGATCAGCAGGTACGAAACAGTAAACACTGCTGCCACGCCGGGTTTGTGGAGGTAGAAATCCACATAGGTGATGTTCTGTTGAGGTGAAGGCATGTTCTGCAACACCGAGGTACTGGAAAGGTTCAGGTCCTCCAAGGTGATATTATAAGGCAGAGTCTCCGTCATTGTGGTACCTGGGTGTAAAAAAAGACACAGAAACAGTGGAAGAGTAGTAGTGTTATATATCGGATGGATCATTTGTTACGCTCTTGGTTTAGTGCACGTTTTCTGAATGAAAATGTCCCCATGAAAAACAGAACACCGTGACATTCATAGCGAGAGAGCAATCCTGCAGACTAGCGGGTGGAATCAATTGCTGAGTGTAAAACAATAATGCCTCCTGAGAATTCAATAACAACTGTGTTGTGTCCTTTGCCTAATATAATGTTTTGATTACGTTATTCTGTTCTACCTAAGACAACAAGCAGACCTAAATTAACAGGTATTACCTAATACAATCAGTCCTCACCTTTTTTTCTCACCTCCCACTCCCGCATCCTGCAGAGACTGGCCCTTATGAAATGTCTCCTCTGCTTCTAATCTTTCAGCCTTTTTGTCTCTCTGCTGGAATTGCTGGCATTTATTGGAGTAGATTTTCTCCATGCAATGTTGTGGATTATCTTTGGGTTGTTGCATGCAAAAAAATATTACATTTTAGCAAACAGGTACAAGAAAGTATCCCTAATTTATAAGATAATTAATGATTCTTTCTTATTTGAATCTGTCTTTTAAAGAGGAAACTTGACTCTCACTTGTTTTTTCCTTTTTACTGTCTTTTTAGAGGTATGGGCTAGAATGTACTCATCATCCTTGTCTGTATCAGGACTTATTTATTTATTTATTTATTTATTTATGTAACTCTGCATCTGAGGTGACAGGTTTTTTGTAAGACTGCAGCACTTCCTTTGTGAAATGTGCTGTTGTTTTGTGTTACAATGACAGAAAAAACAGTAGGCTTATTCAGCATTGAATATTTCATCTCTCAATATTTTATTCACAGAATTTTGATTGGTAAATTTGTTTTTTTGTTGTTTTTTTTTAAAACACAACAGTGATGGTAAAAAGTATTTTCCTGCATAACAATTTCTTCGGGTTAAAATGGAACCTGCCCCACAACCTGAAGTAGGGAAAAAATGTCAAACTGCAATGATTGATGCCCAAGTAAAGAAGAGCAAGAAGAGGTAAGAAACAAAGTCACTGAAATCTACCAGTCATTTCTAAGGCTTTAGGAGTCCTGTGAACCAAATCAAAAGCAATTTCCACAAACATGAAACAGCAGTGAACCTTCCCAGGACGCAAAGCAACCCTAACCAACATCTAAAGGTATCTCTTGGCTCAGTTAGGGTCAATCTTCATGATTTACAATAAGAACGAGAGTGGGCAAAAATGACTTCCATTGGACACTTCCAAGGCAAAACTGCCTTCTGAACAAAAATTCTCAAAAGCCCGACTCACATTTGTCAAAATGTTCTACTTTTTTCGATGGTGTACAACCTGTTACATATGGCATAAAACATGAAATCATGTGGTAAAGCATGTTCTGATGCTCTAAGGCTGATTAAATGTTACAGGACCAGGATGAAGTGCTGTTCTAGCAAAAAAATCCTGAGGGAGAATATCTATCCATAAGTTTGTGACCTTAAGCTCAAGACCACTCGAACTACAAAACACAACCACGCACACCAACAAGTCAACCTCTAAATTGTTCAAAAGACACGAAATTAAGGTTTTGGAGATGCCAGAAGCTGTGGGTATTTAGGCTACCTCAAACAGACCAGGCAAATGATGCTCAAAAACCCTCTGATGGGGATGAATTGAACTGTAAAGAAGAGTGAGTCAACATTTTCCCACTGCAAATTGTTGCCAGTTTTTGTAAACACTTGATGATAGTTGTTGCTGCCAAGGCTGCAACAACCAGTTGTTAGGTGTTGGGATCAAATATATTTTCACCTACGGCCAAGATGGTTTGGATAGCTTTATTCCTTTATTAATGAAATCATTTGAAAATTGCGTCATGTATTTGCTCAGGTTATATTGATGTGATGCTAAATGTGTTTGATCAGCCGAGACATTTTGTTAATCAAAGGCACAAACAGAAGAAATACATGGGGGGAAATCGAATTAAATCTTACTGCATGACTAGGATTCTTTTTTTCCCTGCACAAATAAATAAAGACTGTTGGTTTTAAACTCTTTGTCTCTTTTTTTGTTGCAATAGCATTGCTGACAATGAATCACATTCCTAAAATACTTTTAAAAAACGAAATCAACTCATGAAAAACAAAATAACTTGAATATAAAGAGGCTCAAATTCATATTGATAAAAACGTACTGTGTCTATTATGCTTTCAAATATCTTAAAGATATCTGGGGAAAAAAGTACAGCAGATCCCAAAAGTTAAAAAAAATAACAATAAACTTAAAATGTTACCTTAAAGGAAGCAGTATTTGGTTTTTTTTTTTTCTTTTCTTCTGTCTTCACAGATGCTTTAAATCCATTTCATATGAATCCCCCTCGTTCAGAGCAGGAAAGCAGCGTGCTTTCATCCCTAGGTGAGATCCTGTGCATCTGCTCAGTGCTCCTGCCAGACAGACTGCTGTAGCACTTATAAATGACAGAGAGGAGACGAGATGCATTCGGGGAGAGATGTGTTGGGTGGTGTAAGTGCTGGAAGAATTACATCTTCAGAGGGCTCGTGTGAGCTGAATGTTGTACACAAAAAAATACTCTTGCCAGTAACGAATAAAAACTGGCTGTCTTAGCTGCCACAGACATCTGTGTCTTTGGCATCAACTAGGCAAATAGGTGATGGGAAATATGATGGTTTACTTTGGATCAGGATCAATTCCTTCCCTCTGCAGTCTGCACTGATCCACCATAACAGATTGGTGCAAAGTCTAAGAGATGCAAAAACATCTCTGAAAGTGCCAGTGTAGAATTCTGATGCCATTGTACATGATGTCCAACAGTATTCTCTGATTGCAGATTAAATCACAAACAGGAAACCTTAACAAAATAAAACACACGCTTCTGTAAGGCAACATCTTCCAGCTCAGTTTCCTTTTTTGTCAAGAGACTGAAAGAAGCAATAAGGTTTATTAAACAGCCTATGCTTCAAAAATTGGTAGAGCACAGGGCGATATGAGATGAGGAAATACAGAGGTGAGGACTATCTGTAGGATGTGACACCTAATCAGGACGCTTCAAGTTCTGGAGTACATTTGTGGAATAATGAAAATTCAGATGAGGAGATTGGAGTGGGGATATGACAGGCCTGCTAATGTTACCATGAAAAAACAGAACACTTAATTAACATGTCAAAAAGGTCTTCAGCACTGATTCTGTAGGAATTGTGTAGAGACTTTAACCATAGAGAAGAAAGCAGACTGACAGCTAGATTTCTATGAAGTCTGGCATTGTGAAAAAGGGAATTCTTTTTTTTTTATGTGTCCTGTTTGGCATTGTGGAGCTCAGAATTGGTGTCTGAGTACCAAGTAGAAGCCCAACAGATTTACTTTCACAAGCAGAGCAGTACAGCTTTTGCTATAGTCCTCCACTTGATATATGAGTGAAAAATCTTTATTATGAATTGTTGGGGGTTTTATTTCCTGATGTTATGGACATGGAGACGGAAAATTAATGAGAAGAAAGAAGTTAGATGAAGAAGAGAAGTAGGAAACAAAAAGTCAAGAGAGAGGGTTAGTTGAAAATACAAGAGAGGAAGGGGAACAAAGAAAACACAGGAAGACATTGAAGTCTGCCTCCATACCCACAGGACAGCAGAGAGAGGGGAAAAAATAAAACACGAAAAAGGAACATCGACAAAACAAAACAAACATTGTGAACTAAGAATTACACAACCACATCACACAAAAATAGATATAAAAATACAACAACAATGTCACAGAAAAACTCATGGTACCGATTAATCAAGCTCTAGTAATGATAACCTCAGATGTGGGGTCTCTGGTGTTTACAGATATATTCTTGGGCTATGTGTGTGTGTTAGCATGCTGGTGCATATAAGGTTTCTCCATAAGAGTGTTCGATAGTTGGTGTGAGCAGCCATCAATCCGACTCCCAGGAATCGATGCAGACATGAAGGAGATCGGAGCAAAGACGTCCAAAGGACCCCCAGAGCCCCAGGCGGACCCGGGCGGGGCCGACCGCATCCCTCAAGAGTGGAGCAAAGGAGAACCCCAGGGGAACGTCCAGCGGCTACTATGCAGGGGCCCGGGGGGCAGCAGTGACGAACCCACGGGCCCCGCCGGCAACCGGCCGCGCCAGGGTGGGCCGGTCAATGGACCGGGAGAGCCGGGGCCCAGGGGCACCCCACCCCCCAGCAGGGACCCGACAAGGGACCGGCCGACGAGGGGCCCCCGGCACTGCAGGGGCCGCGGCCGGCCGCCGGCCGCCACGCGCCACCACCACCCTAGGCCATGAAAAAGGGAATTCTGATGAACGCAACAGTTGAAAAAAATAACAAAAGTTGTCATAGCAGCGCTTAAGTAAAACTTTAATGGTTATGTTATAACCCTTTAAACTGGCTTAACACACTTTCAGCAACTGTGAATTTATAGTGATATGAAAAATAATTGCCACATATATACAGCAATTAATCTTTTTATAATATATTTAACGCACAAGAGAGATGTAAGGGTGTTCTGCAGCATTTGAGAATTTCAACCTTAAGTATTGCCATGGAACAGTTAGACAGTTTTACTTTTCCACATGTCTGAAAAAGTCTGGGAAAAATATTAAATAATAGCAAATTTAAATAATAATAATAATTTAGTTTTATATCCTGGTCTAACTCCAAATGGTATTATTGAAAAGTTGGATTTATCCACAAAACCATCTAATTCATCCATCTGTCTGTCCTTGCTGTCTCTCCTTTTTGCAATATCTGCCTCAAATCCAGATTGAAGTTTAGTATTTCTACATTAAAATGAGGACTGAGAACCCTTACATTTTCAGTACCGAATTCTAAAATAAAAAAATGTGTAGAAACTCTTGATGTTGCATAGGACTTAGGTGCTTGAGTCTTGTTAGATAGAAATAGCAACAAAAAAAGACACAAGAAACACAAGAAAAATAAACAGTATTTTTTAACATATTTATACACACGAAAAAGAAATCTATGTGCAAATAAATGCACAAGACTTGTAGACTTTGGGAGAAACATACAGGCATAACGGTTACGTAGGACTTTCCATAGGTTTGCTACTTGTTAGCATTCATCATCTTCAGCTGTCAGTCCTGAAAATCCAGCCCAGTGATGCAAGCTGATGTAACTTGTTTCTCAGGTTGGCTGAAAAGTTGATGGTGTGATTACGTGTCATACAATGTTCAGGAATGTTATTTTCTAGCATATAAACAGTTGTTTGGAAGAGTGATTGCTTCATCCTCACTGGCTGCTTTTAAGATTGTAATAACAAATATCCTAAATCGTCCTTCCATTACACGGATCATTTGGTTGTGGGGGGCTATTTTCCTCATCTTCCTCAAGAACAAGTTGTAAACACTTTTTGAATATGTGGTGGGAGGGATTACTCAGCAAGTGTATTTAGGATTATTTTAAATCAAGAGGTGAAGAATTAAGACTATATTTGGTTCAAAGTAATAATGTCCTTTTACACGTATGTTTTCCAGTCTTAGTTTTTTTTATATATATACTGCAAAATGTGGATATATAGAGATGCATCTCAATAAATCGGAATATTATTGAAAAGTTCATAGCAGAAGCTCAATTCACGAAGTGAAACACATTATATAGATTAATTACAAACAGACTGATGTTTTCTATCCCTTATTTCAGTTAATTAAGATGATTTTTAGGTCAGCTAACGAAAACACGACATTTAATTTCTTAGAAGATTGGAATATCGCATCAGACTACTAAAAACATTTTATTACAGATATGAGGGCTTAGTTAAAAGTATATGAATACCTGGTTAAAGGTTATTTTTAAAAGGTAATTTTATTCTGACAAACCCTTATCCTTATTTACTGAGCTGTATCTGTATTTTATTAAAACTAATATTTTATGCTTTGCAACATTAAGCATGCATAATCTACATATCAAAGATAATGTAACAATGCAAGTGTAAAAGAACAGACCATCGAAACACCTAATCTGTTACAAATCTACAATAAGAAGTCATGAATATAACAAGTGTATTCTCAGGATACTTTTTCTGAAGCTCATTGGAGAATAATCTGCTATTTTGGGTGGTTTCCTGTATGAATGAAATCAAATGCTCAGCTATACATTAGTTTACGTTCAACCTGATTTTGCACACTGCAGTGGAGGAAAATCAACTAACATGTGCTTTATGTCAACTATCAAACAAAAACATTTTCACAAAAACCTTGCATCGTGCATCTTTTCATGTTTTCTACATGTTCTACATGGAACATTGTTCCAGAAAGTAATGTGAGTCAACTACAATTACAGTAAATAACTTGGTTGGCTCAAACATGGTTTCCTTTGAACATGAAAGGCTTTGATGTGGGTTGTTTTTCTCTCTAAAGTTAGAGATAAAATTATTCATTTCCCTGGCAGATTACGATTCTTTTTATTTATTCAGCCAAGAGATTTATTTCTGACAGAAAATGAGGCGGGCATCTTTCAAAAGATAATAAAACCATGTAAAAGGGGTAGCAATAAAAATTAAATAAAAATCTATTAAAATGTAAAAAAAGATTAAAAAATTATTGAAGCCCTTCTCAATAAGCTGTGAAAATTTTTTTATCCTTTGTATAATTACCAATCAGCTTTTTGTTTGTTTTTACTGTTTTTTTCACTATTTATCTTTGGTGGTGAGCTCCAAGTCTTTGAGCTTCAAATGCCTCCTTTCTCTGTTCTTTCTCTATTAGATTCAAGTAAAGACTGTAGTTGGAACACTACAACATATTTAGCTTCCAGTCAGAAGAAAAATGTTGGTGAAATTCAAATATCATTTTAAACGTAAATCTATCCCACTGATTCTGGGCTAAACCATATCAGGCCACTGTTTTTTGTCTTAGGTGTGCATTGGAATAAAGGGTTTAAAATGTACAGTGTGACCATCTAGGGATAACATTTCTTTGCAATATATGCACACACTATGAGTGTTCCCAAGTGGACACATATAGTAATTGCCAGCTGAATTGCTTTGAAAATAAATCGGACTACCATAATTTCAGGGCAACTTTAAGCATTCAGCATTCTGAGATGATTGAGTCTTCAGTGGTGCAGACAGAACATCTGCATAGCATATAATGAGACTAAGTAACATTATTATATAACCATTGCTCCAAAATGTGAGTATCATTAAGTCTCAACAGCAGGACACGATGGAGAGACTGTTTCTCAGCTGGCCAAGGAACATTTTGGGATTGCCCCGGACAGACGGCTGGATGGACGGACGGATGGATGCTATCCATACATATTGTTACATCAGTTGTTTCTACTTGTTTTATAAAGCGCCTTGAGACGACGTTTGTTGTGAATCTGCACAATATAAGTAAACTGAATTGAACTGAATTAAGCAATGAACAGGTGAGACAAATCATTTTAATGTGTTGCAGCTGCACAAGGGGGAAAGCGAAGAGTAACCGAGGAAGGAATAAGGATAAAAGGCTAGACAGTAACACACAAAAGAAATGCAGAACAATTGCTCTGTCAAGGAATCTCGTCAATGTAAAACTCAAAAACAATAACAGAAACCAAAGCACTCACTCACTGAATAATATAACTCAATCCTACAAACCTTGACAGCCTCTAGGTACCCACTGACATCTGGCACTGAAATGCATCCTCAGTGATACTATTGTATCTGGAGACAGCCATGTACAAGTCTGGATGCACCCCTGCATTAGTTTGGCAACATGAGCAGAATCCGTCCGGGGAAGAATATAAAGATCACTCACGGACATGATGTTGCAGGAATACCTGGACAGCTCTTGGTAAAAACAACCAGACAAATAAAGATTGATAAGTGGATATCAGGATGGTGTATAGCTCAGTGAAAAATCTCTACTATTTTAATTTTACCATTTTTGGGGCTGATTAAACCTTCATTCTGAAATGACACAGTATTTCTCTAAACAAGAAATGTCCGGTAACATTTTAACAATCTCAACTACTGTGCCATGAGCTGTTTTACTGCTGTGCTATTTTTTGGGTTAAAATCTTTAGTGGCTGTGCGCTTACATTGAGCTTTTTATGGTGCTGCATTATTTATTCTCCTTCTCCTCTCAATACCGCATCTGTTAAGCTACATAATTCGGCCTACAAAAATATTGATGCTGATATTGAGTCTGATGAATCTCAGTCGGTTTTGTCTGAATAACAATGTAGTTCAAGCGAAGAATCATGTACAGAAACATCATCAAACCTGTTGATGTACTGCCTGTTGTTCTCATTGATGTGGCTACATGTTGATCTGCGTATAAAGCAGGTACCTGTGATTCAAAAACCAGGTCAGATTTTACTGTCAGGTTTGAATTGTCATTGCTTTGGTCATTCTTTTACATCGGGACGGATTTTTATTCCCGGTTACGGTATAAGCTCATGCCATGCCCAAAAGCCTACAGGTAATTAGGGTTAGTTGGAGATCAGATTATGTTAAAAGCCAATGCTGAAGTGGAATTTTTTTATTATTATTATTTATTTTTTAAGACAGTTTAGCTTGATTTACCTCTGAAGAGGCAGACAGGTACACAATAATCTGATGAGAGTTTAAGGTCCTATGCATTAGAATAAAAAGCAATGTCTATACATCATTTTTTAAAGCTGGTCATGGATGTTAGGTAAACATGATGTATCCAACTTGCCTTATCTTAGAAAGAAAAAGTAAAACTTTCATATGTCAATGAGAACATTTGTAAAAAGACACACTTCTTGTTATTTCCGTTCCTTGAAGCACGGTGTTTGACAAGTTGTTTTTCTTTACACCCTGTAAGGACAGTATGTAACACTCCAGTTGTCATTAGATCAAACTGTGTGAAAGAGCAAAAAGTCCAACCACTGACCCTCAGCTGCACATTCACTGCTCTATGACTTTTAACAAATATACTCGTACGAGACGATTTCCGTTAAACAGACGTACATCATGAACAGACTAATAATTAAAAAACCCATGAATACACTTTCCTTAAAGAGAGAGTCCGCTTAGAGAAGAAGAAAAATAAACCTGCCAGTGTGGTCTTGCTGGACTGCTTTAATGTCCTGAGGGAAGCCACACTAATGGCCTCTCTTGACAGAGAAATGACACAAGGAGCACTGTTTACAAAAGCGATCACCGGTGGCTGTTGTGTTCCTTAGAGACCACCTTATGGGAGGTACGAGCTCTATGTCCTAGCTACTTTATTACAAATGTTAAAGCTGTTAAGATGAAAGGTTATGAAACAAACATACAGCTCAGGTTAATTCTTCTCAATCAAAATTGTTTTTTGATTTTGGCAATAGTTAATTAAAATCTATAAGTACTACCATACCATTTTACTATTGGTCTCATATAATTTCATTGTGTGAAGACATATTAGTTGTCAGATTAGTTATGTAACACATATTTTTGAATCTGGATTGTTTTTAGCTGGTTTCAACAATATTCAGAATGTTTACCACCATGAACTGATTTTATACTGACAATATTTATCTCTGGAGAGGAAAGTTCTTCGAAGACAGCTAAACATTTAAAAAAAAGACCTTGCTTTACTCATGAAACAAATTTTTTTTTTTTTTTATGTGTATTCTATCTGAGGAATATATAGGACACCCTACCCTCTAAAAGCTAAGCATATTCCCTTTGGCTGAAATAGCAGGGTCTTGTCATGATTCATAGTGCAGAGACGGAGCCAATGTGCAGGCAGCCACTGATGAGATGCATTTAATAAAGAAAATGTATACAACGCAGAAACAGGAAAACCGGGACATGGTACCTAGAGGTACTAGATGTAGATCAGGGCATGAAAACAGAGAAGATCATGATCATGATAGTAATAAATCCAAAAGTCGTATAAATATTCAGGAGAAAAAACACAAGGATGAACTATGAAAATAGATCTCAAGAAAAGAACGAATATGGCAGAAACAATGAAGCTTAAATGACCCATAGAAATCAAACCCCAAACACCCCAGAACCGTGACAGGTCTGGGCATTGACTTGGCTCAGGAGGACTTTCTGTTTCTTAAGTCTCTTCCGTTTTTTTTGGTCATCTTTCTAAGCAACATTGTTTCAGGAGTTCTGGTCTTTATCTATGTTCTATCGGGCAAAGCTCATATCTTTTCTTGGAGAGCGCACGTTTCCATGAAAGTTAAACTTATGCAGTTTCTTGCTGATTGTATAGACATGTTATTTAATATCTAAGGTAACAAGAGCCTGTTGTGGGTCCCATGATATTTTGGGAGACTTTTTTAGCATCGTGTCTTCTGCTCTCAGGGTGAACTTGCTTGGATGTCAAGACCTGCTACATTGGTTTGTTAAAACCTTGAAGAATACCTTTAAGTATGGTTTGTATTTATACAGTCATTTTCAATAAATATGATTACTAATGGAAATATTGAAAAGTTGATTTAATTCAGTAACTCAAGAACAAAGTGCAACACATTATATAGATTAATTACACAGACTGATGTTTTGACACTTCATTTCTGTTAATTATGATGATTTTCCACTTGCAGCTGATGAAAACATGGCATTTGAATTTAGAATATTACATAAGACCTATAAAAAACAGTTTTAATACAGAAACGTGGACTCAATGAGAGGAATGCTTGATACCCGCTCTTAATGCCTTATTTTCAAATGTTACTTTTTTTATGACAAATTAATCTAATAAAAGCACATTTTTTCATTTATTGAATGTGCATGTGCTCTTATTTGCAGGAACTAAAAGGAATTGACATTTTCTTTCTAGTCTGCAACAGGAAAGGTCATATCAACAAAATAAGGAATTGGTTGACATGGGAACCTGTTTGTTGTTGGGAACTCATTATTATAATAGATAAAATGAATCAGGGCTTTCTGATGGTCCCAGTGTGGCGTCTAATTTCGGAACATTTATATCAGTGACCAAAATTTCAAGCCCGGTGTCCAATCTTGCGCGAGGCAGGGTTTGGACCATTTAAAGCAAATAAATTAAGAAGGCTGCCCCCTCCCCGTTTAGCTGTTGGTCACCTTTTCATGTTTGATCAGCCTTCATCTGTCTGTTGTTATCACTATGAAGAAATAGTGTGTTGTTTTTTTACTGGTGATACAGTTATGCATGTTAATAAACCATAAGCCCTTTCTTTTTTGGCTATCAGCAGTAGCTTTATTACAGATACTGATGTTTGATGAACCATTTTTACTGAATCACAAATACAGGGCTCCAGTCTCTATATTAAGGCAGCGTTGGCTAAATTTCTTTGCTTTTTTTTTTTTTGAAGAGTCACCACTGCCCCCTGGAGTCAAAACATGAAGCCAATTGAGCACCAAATGTGTTAGTGCTAGTTATATTTCACAAGTGTTTAAGGGCTTTTGTTTTCTTGTAGAACTCTGAGATCTTTTTCCTTTCTGAGAATTTTACTACAGCCAAGTGAGGTTTTCATGTCTAGGTTCATAGTTCATTAAGGTTTTTACTTTGGTTATTGCTGTTCCCATTTTATTTTCATTTTTAATTATTTCCAGCTTTCTGTCAGGAAGTTATCCTGTCGGCTATTTTCTGTCGGCTAAGTTCTTTATAGCCTTGCCTTGGTTCATAATATTTTGGGTCTTGCTTATTCCGGTTTACCACTGTCCATTAGTTGTTGTCTTAGAATATTTTGGTGTGTTTATATTGCTGCGTTTTAGTTCCCTGTTATGGTCTCAATATTTTCCTATATTGGTTCTGTTTAGTTTGCTTTTTTACAGATTCTATTTCTCCATTAAGTTCCCAATAATTTTCTACATTATATTCCACGTCCGTCACCTGCGTCAGATTTCATTATGCTCACTAGTCTCACCTGTTCCCCCTCTTATTTGTGTTCAGTTCCTCGCAGGATCCTCTGATTTAATAGGCCCATAGTTTCCTGTTCTGCAACACACCTTGTGGATGTGAATCCTCGTCTGTCTCACAGATTATGACAGTGCTTGCAACTTTGTTGACCTGATAAAATGCAAAAGTGTACATTTGTTTGATATAATAGAAGACAACTTGTTATATGTTCCTTTATCTGTGCTGGGAGACTGACAGCACATGATGTGTTGAGGGTGTCTGCAGATGTAGAGGCAATTATTTAAAAATAACCAGCATTAAAACATTGTTATCTGAACATATTTCATATCAAACTTCCTCTAAAAATCTTTTTCATTTCCACATGCGGTATTATGAACTTTCATCTGCCTTTAGGGTTGC
Source organism: Valencia hispanica (assembly GCA_963556495.2). Classification (NCBI taxonomy): domain Eukaryota; kingdom Metazoa; phylum Chordata; class Actinopteri; order Cyprinodontiformes; family Valenciidae; genus Valencia; species Valencia hispanica. The sequence continues at coordinate 32,281,101 of OY747717.1, read as the reverse complement.
TAAAACTTCTCTTTGAGCAACTATGGAAAATGTTTGTAAACTAAGATACCTTACAAACCTATTCATACCCTTTAAACCTTATCTTTTTTACATTTTTTATTATCGTTTCAGTATATTTTTATTTGGTAGACCCGCACAAAGTAGTGTACCATTGTAAAGTGTGGGGGAAATGATGCATGCCTTTTGAATTTTGATAAACAAAACAAAAAACAGATTGTTGACAGACTGAGACCGGACTCTTGACTTTCATAACTGTAGCTGGAGACAAAGGTGGATCAAAATGAGGAAAGAACACTCATTATCTGGAATCAGCAAAGCAACTTGTGAAACTATTGTGGACAGACGACGTGAAAAAGGAAAATACCCTGCTCCTTGAAGGGATTATAAAAGATCAGCCTTTCCAGTTCCTGAGCATGTGGGAGCAAGTGTTCTACTTTGAGGCGACACTAATCAGACAGCTGTCATAAACAGAAAGAAGCTTCTTCACATAATCAGAAAAATTCAGATGCATGAAAGTTTGAGGCCCTCATCTTAAAATGTATCTCAGATATTAAACAGACAAAAAAAAGCAACAATGCATTTAAGAATCATTCCAATCGTTTTTCTTTATTGCTCTCATTTAAAACACTACTTCATAGAAAAACACTGACATTTTAATTCCTTCTGAGTAACCTGACAGTTTAGCACATAAGATGCTGGTATAAAATTGGTTTCAGTGTTACGGCATGGTAAATATAACAGTTATGGAATCAGAACAAGAGAGGTTGGTGTTCAAGATTTACAGATTACAGAACAATGAGGAAGAGAGGGTGGGGTTTTTGGGGGGGATAAAGCAACTTTAACAGTCATTAGTTTCACATTTATAAAAGCATACGGGTGCAACTGTGAGAGATGAATCAGAGATGTTTCCAATACAAATCAGTGAAAAGACAGATTGTGCATGAGAATATTGTAATATTGTAAGTAATAAATATGTTTTTGCAGTAAAAATGATTTGGATGCAATACACTTAGATATAAATTAATCAATCTTGAATCAGTTAAACCAGTTTAGTACCAGTGATCAACATAATTCAGCTATTTCACCAAAGCAGGAACGTTGCATATGAATGAAATCAGAATACAGTGCTATGAACAAGTATTTGTTCCATTACAGATTTCTTCTGTTTTTTTGTTTTTTAGTCACATGGTTCAAATCATCAATCTAATTTTAATGCCAGACCTAGATAACCAAAGTAAATACAACGAGCAGTTATTAAATGGTGAATATTTTAAGAGAAAAACATCCAAACCAACCTGGCTCGATGTGAAAAAGTAATTGCCCCTCTCGTTAAATCCTGAATTGACACGAATAACCAGATCAATTTTAATACCTACACCCAGGCCGGATTACTGGCTGGCATGAAGCCTCAAGAAATCTTTTGAATCAAATCTCTCTAACAACATGAGGTAGGCCAAAATAAATGTATGCTTTGATAAAATCAAGAAAAGACCACAAAGTTATTTCTATTAATCAGTCTATCATAGGTTAGAAAGCCATTTATGATACGTTGGGACTCCAGTGAACCACAGCAAGATCCATTCTCCACAAATAGAGAAAACAAAGACCAGGGATTAACCTTCTCAGGAGTAGCCAACCAATTACTCCAGGGCTTCAATAACTCATCAAGGAGGTCACTGAAAAACACAGAGCCACACCTAAAGCAGAGCAGGCCTCACTAACCCCCGCTAAGGTTGGTGTTCGTTATTTAACAAGTAGAACATGACTGGGGGGAAATAACTGCCTCCATGGGAGAATGCCTTGGCAAAAAAAACCCACTGCTGACCAAAAGGAACACAAAGGGCAATCTCACATTTGTCCAAAAGTCATCCCCAGGGGTAAAAGGAAAATATTCTGAGGACTGAAAAGACAAAACTGGAACCTTTTAGAAGCTATATGGTGAAAAACAGCATTTCAGAAAAACATCTCTACAGTCAAACATGGTGGTGGGAGAGTGATGCTCCGGGGCTGCTTTGCTGCTTCAGGACCTGGACAACTTGTAGTAATTATTAGAACCATAAATTGTACTCTCTAGCAGGGAGTCCTGCAGGAGAATGCCTGGACATCAGTTTGTGAGCTTAAGGTCAAGCATCTGAACATCTGAGGTCAACACCTGAAACAGCAAGCCCAGCTAGTCAAAGTCCAAACCTAAATCCCATTGAGATGGCATGACCTTAAACCGGCCCAAGTTCTTCTATAAGTGATGTAAAAGGCGGATTACCATTTATCACAAACAGTCGATTGCTACAGTTGTGGCCAATGGAGGCACAATCAGTAGCTTTAGGGGACAATTATATTTTCACATCAGGCTGGGTTGATTTGGATAACCTTTCCCCCCCAATAAATGAAATTATCATTGGAAACTACATTTTGTGTTTACTGAGCTTATCTTTGTTTGATATTAAAATGTATTGGATGATCTTTTACATTTTTATGTGACCCAAAAGCAACAACAGAAAAGGTCAGTAAAGAGTCAAATACTTTTTTACAGCACTATACGTCTTTCCTGAAGAGCAGATGTCCAGAATTTTTACTTCAAAGACCACAAAGCAATAACTCCTCCACAACCGGTCAGAATTTGTATTTGCAATATTTAAAAAAAAGAAGGAAAAGAAATTAACACAACTTTAAAAGTACTTAAAGATTAAATATTAATCAAATGATCAGCCTTTGGATAAGATCACATTGTAAAATAAAAGCTACCTAATACAAGAAATTGATTGTCTTGCATGCCAACGTTACATTGAATTCAAAAGACAAGCTAGAATACTTCCCTCCTTAACTTCGGTGTTTGAAATTTGAACAAAAGGACAATGATCTGTCATATATTAATGCCATGTTCAGATGTCAAAAATGCAAACATCAAAGTATTTTCTTGTCTTTGGAAATTGGGTGGATTTATCCTTTCACATATGTGTTGCATCACATTTTATAATGATAAAAAAAATAATACCATAAGTCACAGAAGAAATCTGACATTCATACAGTGCCAAATTGGGGAGGATAAGGAATAAATCAAATTAGTGTTTGATCACAAATCATTGCACAACAGATGGATTTCAATCATTTAAAACATGTCTGGCACCTAAAGAGAAGAGGTAGAGCTACATATAGGCTTCATACATCTACTACTCTGTAAACAGGGAAAAGAGCGGAGTGGATACAGACTACAGAGAAAACTATTTCCACCCTTTACATAAAATTCAACCAGCATTTTACTAGGAGTTTAAATATAATAATAATAAATATATAGATAAGGGACGAAGGTTAAAAAAAGATTAAACCTGTGCATTGTTACTGAGACCAAGCTGCTTTTATTAAATTTGTTGGAACAAATCTTCTAAAAATATTTGTATGCCCTTGAACCCAATGTAAAGGTCGGCTTGTGACTGTGCATAGATGACTTTGTGTAGCTCTTTTGTTCACAACATGTAAACGGAAGACGTGGATCCCATGTGATGTTCAGGTGAAGAATATTTCAGTTATTTCTGCAAGATGAAACTTGTATACAAGCTTTTTATAATAAAAATAAAATTAAACTTTGGGGAATGATGTGTACAGAGTAATTGAGTTTAGCGAATAATATAATTGCTATTGCTTCCTGGACCTCTGTTCATGTCTACAAATGTTAAAAATTATGATTAATAAATTAATAATACATACTTTTAAAAGTGAATTCAGATAAGATTCAGGAGCTCTGTTTTTTTTTTTAAGCCTAAGACGCACAAGCTCTCTCTGAAAATGCCGTACCACCAAAGTCTTAAGACAAATACTTACAGCTATTCGGATTCAAATACTTTTGTAAGTAACAATAGAAATACCGCTACGAATCGGCACTGTGGTAATAAAATAAAATAAAATAAGAGGATGGCTATGTTTGCAGTGTTGTGCTGTTTCTTTCACAGTTCAGTTTCAGAGCTCTTCCTCTTGAGGAAACAATTATTCTCCCGGTCAATCCGAATCCGAGGTGAACCATGTGAACCGCTGCCAAGACTTGAGAGAACGACACAAAAAAAGTGACATTACGTTTCTTGCCACATTCACATCCCTTAAACTTCTTCACATTGTGTCACTTTACAACCACAATCTTCAATGTGTATTTTTGTTTTTACCAATAAAAATCTAAAAAGTGTAGTTAGCTTTTGGATTTAGCCCCCTTTAGTGTTATACATCTCAATAAACTCTTGTGCAACAACATCCCACACTTTGAATGTCTCACAATGCACTGTTCCAAAAGAGTGTGCCTCAACTTCTCACCTAAAAAAAAATAATAGGCACCCACCAAAACGGACAAGCCGTACAAAGAGAGCGTTGATCAGAGAAGCTGCCAAAAGGCTTATGATAGCTCAGGAGGAGCTGCAGCGATCCACAGCTCAGGTGAGATAATCTGTTAGCCACAAATCTGGGCTCAACTAAAGAGAACCAATAAAATAGCCTTTGCTTAAAGAAACCCACAAGAAGTCTTGTTTGCAGTTTGACAAAAGACATGGAAGATGGTGCTCTGGTAAGATGATAGCAAGTGATCTATAATGGTGGGAGGGAAGTTTGGACAAAGAAGCAGGTTAGTATTGAGAAGAAGATAAATTAAGCTAAATAAAGGGCAACCCAGGTAGAAAAGCCTGTTAGAGGCTGCTAAACACTTGAGACTGGGGTATAATTTACCTAACAGCAGAATAAGAACCCTAAACATACAGCCAGAACTAGAAACGGAAAAATTTGATCAAAGGATGTGTTAGAATGGCCCAGTCAAAGTCCAGACCTAAGCCTAATTGAGGATCTGTGGCGATACTTCTTCAAACTATTGTTAACTCGTAGATTTTAATGGTGTGTTCCATTTGTAGTCGGAACTCGGAATTTCCGACTTCCGAGTTGGAAAATCAACTGTGCCAAATTCGAGATCCAATGGCTGCTCCCCGCATCAATAATAGTAGCTGTGGTGGAAACATCTTTATTTTACAAGACAAACTTGTAAGAGTGCGTCTAAAATCGATATATTACATATAGTGCCTGCGACTCTAAACTGAAGAAATTAAAAGTGGTATTTGCATGTGGAAAGTACAGCCTAAAACAATGTTTGTAAGAGGCACTCGGAACTATGGCTACTTGAGTGTCGCCATATTGGAATCCAAACTTCTCTGACTACTTTAAGTGGAACGCTGTTACCTTGGGGGTGACGTCGTTCCCAGCTCTGAGTTCTGACGTCAGAGGTAAATGGAAAGCAGCATAATTACGAGTGAATATGAATGTCACATGTTTTTTATTGTAAATAATATTGAAAGCCATGTATAATTTTCCTTATGATCCATACACTGATGATTGTGGTTGTAACAGACGAAACAAGTGGAATTAGTGTGGACAGCTATGCAAAGGGAGGATGGTACTCACTTACACGGTGGGAGAGCCAAAGTAGTGTTCAGCACGGTGAATGGGGGTTAAGGAAAGTTTGCGTCTGATCTCCTGAGGAAAAAGAGCAAAATTTTTTTGATGAGATCAGAAGAGTCACGTCAAGCAGAAAAAGCAGAAGTAGAAAACAGAAGGCAAGTAAAGCAAAGCTTCTTCAAGGGTTCCAACACAAACGTAACTGCTAACAGTTTGAGCTGGCAGGAACAGAGTCAGCGCTATAGGGTCAGTGCAGCAGCAGAAGTAATGAACACGATGCCTGTAGAGGCGAAGTCTGAGCAGCTCTTGGAGCAGCAGCAAAGCAAACCCTGGCTAGTACTCACTATCCAAAGACTTATCCCCCAACATGGGCTCCTGTTCCATCATTTCCATAGATATTTTTATTGAGGGGATATTTTCATGGTAGGGGTAGTCAGACTGTGGGAGGACGGAGGGACAACATTAACACTGGAGATCTACTTTCTGACACATCACATCAACAGTGGATTCAAGAGAAGTGTCTTTCTTAACATCTGGATATTTGACTGTTAACTGTTACTTACATAGTCAATTTCACTGTCGATGCTCCCCTTTTTCTTGTTTTTCTTCTTCTTCTCATCCTCCTTCTTCTTCTTATCTCTTTCAGGGATCACATCGTCCAGGTAGCTGAGGTCATGCTGGGAGAACACGTAGTCCATGGCCTTTCGCACAGCAACTAAAGCCAAAATCTGTGAACAGAGGCGCAGTGAAATTATTCTCACTGCTTGCACTGTGAGCTCCATTTTCACTCAGCTATACGTCAGCCAATCCTCACCATAACAGGGAAAATGATGGCGGCCACAGTCGACTTGAGGATCCAGAGGAGAGCCAAACACAGGACCTGGATGAAGGTGAAAAGGTGGATGCGTCTCTGGGGGACGTGGCGCAGGTAGATCAGGTCTGGTTGGTGCTTGGCAGGCATGAGGAGCAGCTGCAGACGGTCCATGAACTGGTGGATGCAAGCAGACAAGATGAAGTAAACTGCATTCAAAGAAACATTGACCCAACCTGGGTCAATGTTTCAACAAAGCATTTACGGCGCACGAACAAAGCTGGTGCTAGAACTGGATCTTAACTGGGTAGACTTGAAGTAAAACAACAAAGAAACAGGTTGTCATTTTACAAGCAGAGAGCCAGCCCATCACAAATGTCTATTCACCTAAATATTTGGCTGCATCCTGCCATATTTCATTCAGACCACAATATCTAACTTCTGATCATTAACTTAAACACTGATGGAAACAGAATCTATACTAGCCATTTCAAACAGGATTTATAAACACCTGCATGGTGATATTAACAGGTACAACAGTATTTATAAACCCAGAACATATAACATATATTATGTGAAAGGGACATAATTTACCACAATCAAGGTTTATGTTTATAGCTGGTATAGTATGTATATACAGTATGTGACATTCCAAAATGAAGTAGTGCATGTAAAGTGGAAGGAAAAAGGTAGCTGGTTTTGAAAGTTTTATTTTTCTCTACTGGTCTTTTTTTTTTTTTTTTTTTACAAGTTGCTCTGGCCCAGTGATACTAGATAGAGGGTTCCAGGGAACAGCAATTTTTTAAGCCTAGCCACATTTTCGAAGTTGAATGTAAGTCCAGACTTTGACAAAACCATTCTAACACATGAAACTGCAGTAATCTAAACCATTTCAATGAAACGGTTTCATCAAACCTCTGGCTGTATGTTTGGGGTCATTTATTCGTCTGGAAGATTATCCTAGATCAAACTGTCACGTAAATGCTAAATGGCCTGCATTTGCATAACGTTTTTACAGTCAGAGGACCACAAAGCGCTTTACACTACAATCAGTCATTCACCCATTCACGCACACATTGACACGCTGTTGGTGGCAAGCTACTGTATTGTAGCCACAACTGCCCTGGGACACACTGACAGAGTCTTGAGCAGCCCCCACCCAACCCTACCCACAGCAAAATGCTGCTACTAATACTATGTTTCATTGTGAAGATGGTTTGTTCAGGGTATCGTGAAGTGTTATTTTCCCATAACACATTTTATTTTGCATGTTGGGATAAGATTATTGTGCAGTTGTATAGAAATGCACGGTTCACTTTTCAGATTATCCTTTGGTGTAGCATTTTGGAGCGGAGGGAAAACTACTCGCTGATGGTCCATTGCATTAAATCCCCACGAAATACAGTTAGGTTTATCATTGCAACATAAACTATGAGAAGCATAAAGTGTTATAAATAAAGCACTGTAAATAAAGAAAAGAAAAGGGGAATATAGCCATACACTTATGTTGTACTCTAAGTACCGTCACTAGTAAGTGATCCATAAACAGTGTGGAGCAACTCACCTGGACTCCATTGAGAGATGCCACACCCATATAGAGGAACACACCATAGAGAACAGGCATGGGGATGAACTACAAACCACAGAGCAAAAACAAGGCATCAATATAATACATATGGCTGCATGTAGGAGTAATTGTTTAGGCTAAATTAAAAATAGATAAATAACAGAATATAATAGTTTTGTGTTAAAGTTCCAGTAACATGGAACAAGAGTTAGCATTTTTGGCATCAATGTCTATTTTAAAGTTGCTCACAAGCAGCTTTTCTAAGAACATTACCAATACACCAGAATCGACAACAGTTTGAGGAAAAACTCCTTCTCCAGGCCTGGAAGGACGGCATACATAATGGCCACATGGGAGAGCACTAGCTCCAAAAACAGCATTCACTCAGTCCTTTCCCAGCATAATGAGAGAGTGGAAACTTTACACTCTTCTCCAACTAGAGCTTAAAGTCCTGATGAATGTGCCTTTTTCACATTGAATTAGTGCAGGTACAGGGGCTTCTAATCGGATGAACGGAAGATTTTCGATGATTTATAAAAAAAATTGACAAGTGACGAGAGCTCGTTCTAAAAGACTGGACTGTACTGGACTGTAATCCACATTTCCATGAAAGAATTAAGAGGTGGACGGAATACCTTAAGGATAGGAGCCATGAAGACAGAGAGTCCCGTCAGGAGGAACACAAAGATGCCAGTGACTCTTTGTTCCCTGGATTGGGGGAAAAACAGAAACAGGAAAATCAGTGGCAGATGCAAAGCATTGATCGTCATATGGATAAAATCGCAAACAGCATAACAAATCTAAAAATTCTCATAAGCAAAGACTTTATTCTGACTGACTTTTATAGCTCGTAAACGAGGGTAAAAGTTTATAGAAAACAATGTTAAGGAAATCTCTCTCATTAGCTAGGCAAGACAAAAAATCATATCATGTAATTTGATCTAAACGTTTTAGGTCTGCAGTGCAGCTATTAGTTTGATTTTCACACATTGAATGTATTTATATGCCATGTATTAAAAAAAATCTCAAGCCAACAATTCCATTTGAACAAGCACCTGGTTGGATCCTTCTTACAAATATTTAGAAACCATAACAAGAGGCTGTAAGTAGGATTACAAAAAATAAATAAATACAGAAAATAGAAGAAGAAACAAGATGCATGTCAACGGTGTCAACTCACCTGACACCCAAGAACTTGGGCTGCTCTCCAGGAGCGGAGGTCTGGGTCTCCATCTTCAGAGAATCGATGTGGGCGATGGAGATGACGGTGGCAGCTACGTACCACGGCAGCCCCATGAAGGAGCACAGTATCATCAGGATGGCCACCCAGAACAGGTCCAGGTGATACCCGGCCCCTTTCTGAGCACGGGTAGGAAGAAGGAGAGAGAGCAGCAGGTCAACAGGTTTGATAGGGCTATAGAGAGAAGTTAGTTGTGTTGCATGTTGATGGCTCCTCTCATTTACTATAGACTGTTACAGTGGAAATGTTTTCATACCCCCATAACCAAAATCTTTAGTGTATTTTAGGAGGACTTTATGAGACAGACCAATACAAAGTAGTGCATAATCAGGAAGGACATTTTCTACTAAGAAACGATCTGAAACGCCTGGTATGCATATGTGTTCCGCCCATTCTAGACATTGAATTTTTAAGCCTATTTTTCTTCAAACATCTCATTCTCAACTTACAAGTCTTGCCAGATTCTCCTTCTCACTTGGATATACTGTAGGTCTAAATGTTGACTGGGCCATTCTTACTCGCAAGTATATTAATTGTGACGCTGAGCAGCTACCCCGTCCCAGCTGATGAAACGCATCCCCGCAGCATGATGCTGCCGCCACCATGTATTTGATCACAGGGATGGTGCGTTCAGATGTCCAGTGTTTTTGTGTCACCAACAGGTTTTGCATGTAGGCTAAAACATTTCAATTTCGGACTCGTCTGACCAGAGCCCCACATTACACATATTTCCACACCACATTTTTTCAGAGACTTTGGGGGCGGGGCATCTATCATTTTCCTTTCACTTCACAATTATGCACTATATTATTGTTGGTCTATCACATAAAATCCCAGTTAAACACAAATCAAGCTTGTAATTGCAACGTGGCTGCAAAACTTAAAATTTAAAGAAATAATGAGTCATTCTCTCCCCCATTGTACTTAAATGCCTTGTTTACTGTTTAGCTTTTTGTCTTCATCTCTAAAATGTTTTGTTAAAATCTGCAAATCTTATGTTCAAAAATTAACCTTTTGGCTCTGTGGTAGTTCAAGAGGCCAAAATGTTCAAATTTATTTTAAAAATGTGATTACTGACAAAACACAGACATAAAAAGCTTCTACATCCAGCAGCTAGTCATTGGTTTCATCTTTTTACAACATTCAGGTGGATTACCTACCTTTAGTTTGTGTTCTTTCCTGTTCACAATCACAGCTGTGATCTGCTGATCCATGAAAATCAGAATCGTGACCAGGAGGGCAGGAAGTGCAGCTGCCAGGTACACCCACCAGGGGTTTCCTCCAAAAGGAGAAATAAACCAGCCCCTATGTGGACTTGTGGGCTGAAGAAATTAAAAAGAAGAGTGTTAGAGCAAGGATCAGTCTGACCAATCCCAAATTTGATTCCAGGTGCACAATGGCCACATGCAGGAACATGGCTAACATCAGAAGCATGAAATTAAAACACTCCGAAGAAAGCCGGTACCTGAACACTCTGTAGGTTTAAATTACTTGTGCATTATTATGTGATAGAGAATGGATTACACCGCCGTGGGCAAAGAAAGCTGGCTCTGTGCATGCAACGAAAAGGCCGTCTGTTCCCACATCACCTGTAATCAACTTTTGCCCACTCCTCCACCAAAGGGAGGGCTGGTGGGCCTGCCAACAGTCCAAACTCAAAAATCTCTAAGAATGCCTGTGTCTTAGTTTCAGGTAATATGTATCCAACTGAGCAAACTACAAAGGGAGCATTATGCAGGGATTTTAAAGAATTAGGGAGGCTTTCTTGCAGAAACATGGATCGTTAACAGTGTAATCTAAGGAAACAACACTCTGCTCACCACTGCACTGTCCTTTTTCTAAAGGATATCCGGCAACAAGAGGTCAAGCCCAAAGTGAAAACGATACATGCATAAATATGTTTCTGTAATGTGTAGCAATTACCTTAAATTCACTAGGCACTATAAGCTTTGGAGTGTCCACACCGACCAAGGCGTCAACGCCACAGAAGAGAAGAATGGTCAAGATGATTGCAAAGTCACTGATAAGCTTCCTCACCTAGAAAGAGGACGACAACATCACTGTAGGTTAAACAGTTTCAACTGACTCAGAGATTTTTTTTTTTTATGCACCAAAAAACAACATGCTGGTAGGAGACAGGACAGTATTATCTGTTGTGCACTTCTCAAATGCAGATATCTAATAAGAAGAAGAATTGATACATTTTGTAACACTCCAACACTCTAATCTATTTCATGAGAAAAAAAATTATGCATGGTTTTCAAAATTGTGTTGCACGGATATAATTGTAAAATAAAAGAAAAAAATAAAGTATTGCTTCTTTTTTTGTATTAAGCCCCCCCAAAGTTGATAGTCTTTAGCTGCCAATACCGCTGAAATTCCTTTGGGATAAATGTCTACCAGCTATGCATATTTGAAGATCAAAACCTTGGAGGTTCAACCTCAGTACTCGTGTTTCTATGCTTAGGTTCATCTTGCTAGGAAATGAACCTCTAACCCAGTTTTAAGTCTTTTCCAACTGCGAATAGGTTTTCTTTGAGGATTGCTCTACATTTAGCTCCGTCCGTCTTTTACGACAACTCTGACCCAGCTTTTCTGTCCCTGCTCAGGAAAAACATCCCCACGGCACGATGTTTCCAATACCATGTGTCAGCACGATGATTGTTATCAGTAATCAGAACTCAAGTTCAGATATTGTTTTATAACATAGCCCTGGTCCAAACCTTCTCGCTGACCTGTCTGCTGTGTTCCTTGGTCTTTATGATGCTGTTTGTCCTCTAACGCTCTCTACCAAATCTCCAATGCCTTAGACCACAGGTGGACTTTGTTAACAGATTTAGTGACTTCTGATTGCAACAGGTTGCAGTGGATTTTATTTAGGGATGTCAGAATAAATAGATTTTTCAAAACATTTTAAATAACCAGCTATCATTGTCCGTCTGCTTCACAATTATGCCCTTCTTTGAGTTGGTCAGTCATTCAAAAATACTTTCAAGTTTTGGGTTTCTAACATCTGGAGTGTAAAACTCCCACTCTTTGTTCACTCAATAGCAAAAGAATCCCTTTTCACAAGATCAGAGATGAAACATTGTTCCTACAGGGGTTATCACTCACTGTTGTGGGGAAGAATCTACTCGTCTTGAACTTCTTCAGAGCCATGGAGCAGGTGTAGGTCCCAAAGAACAGAATGAAGGACATCAGGGTAATGTCAGGCACAAAGCCACAGGACTCTCCGACCAGCAGTCCTCCGAACTCTTTACACTGATGCTTGGTCAGGGACGCCCAGGTGGAGTTCTCTGACTGAAGAGACAAATAGTAAAAAGGATAAAAAATCTGAGTAAACAATGAGTTGGATAAAAGCAGATTCGAAGAAATGATTCCTGAATCTGGGCTGCTCATACTGTTCAGCTTCATGGTTGTAGAACTAGGAAATCACATACCAGATCAGTACGGTTTGTCCAGGCAGACATATCAAGGAGTGCTGATGAATTAACTGAAAAAAAGAAAAGAAGAAACAATGATATCTAATCAGTAAAGCAGGAATGCTTTTGATGCCATCAGAATTTATCTTGCCATTTTAAATCTGAGAACTGCAATAGTGTCAAGCTGATAGGGAGGATGAGAAAGTAAGCAATTGTATCATTTGTTATTTCCAGTGCAAACACATTTTAACAAACCAGTGAGACACTCTGACTGATTTAGCAACATCAATCAGAATCACAGCGATTGCTGTGGTCAAGGCTTGGATTCTCAATCTACTGCAGCGAAAGCTGTCGAAAAACACGCACCTGGCACGCAGCGGCAGTCGTACTGAGTGATGAGATTGTGATCAAACTCCGAGTTGATGGGGTTGTGGTGGGCCAGCTTTATCATCTTCTTGAATGCGTCATAGATAAAGATGAAGCTGATAAGTGCAGAGAAGCCCTCCTCGGTGAAGCGTGTGAAATACTGCACCAGGAAGCTCGCATCCGTGGCGACCAGCACCAGACAGAACAAAGCAGACCACAGGCCGATCCACAGCCGGAACTCGAGGTAGTCAAAGCTATTGTCTCTGGGGGGGGGGGGGGGGGGGGGGGCATTGAACAAAATAAAGAACCTTCAGTGAATCCGGTAGCTCGATGTGATGGTTACTCCTCGAAGAATTTCCTTCTTTCAGCACAAACCAAAGCTCTTAAACAATAAATTAGTTCTGCTCTAACGAAGGGATGAGCTGATTATCAGCAGAACGTTTTCAAAAGCTTCTTCTTCGCTTACAAAAACAGATTCGGGTGTTTAGAGATATTTCTAGTCGCATGGACAGTCATGACGGTGAAACAAAAGGGGCACCTCATGTCATTCTTCCTAAGCTAACACTGTTTTAAAACCACAGAGAGCTAGCTAGGAGCAGCATGTCTGATTGTACAGTGGCTACTGGAGCAGATGGCCTGACTAACAAGCCAATGTCAGCTTGTTGTACTTGTCTTACAATGACGTTAGCAGTTTTGAAAAAGGTGACTGCAAGGCACAGAATTGCTAACCTTCTTCCATGTCCTGCCCTTTATAGACATTATTTATTCTATATTTTTGCACAAGTCTATGTCTAAATCTATAAAAAATAACAATAAACAATGGTTTAGATACAAATTATACACCTGTGATATTATCTGTTTCATATTACTTTATCAGCAGCAGGATCAATTGTTACTTTTCTGTATTAATCTAAATATTATAAGATTCATTCATTCATTCATTTATAAGATTAATATTAATTAGACATTATACATTTTTGTTTAAAATATTTTCATAAATACCTTCATACCGAAGTATCATATGAGAATGTCATTCGAGCCCATGACAAATTAAAGCAAAACCCTACTTTAAAGAGCTTTACATGCAACGAGACCACAGGCTTTTATCTAGTTAGCATCTGTAGCTCAGCATAATAAACATTTGTGAGCAGCATAGCAGCTGTTACCAACACCACAACCGTTTAAAAGGGCACAGACACCACAACACTCTTTTACTCATGGTGTAAAATTAAATGAGAGTGAATTATTGATAATGGAACATAGTCAGCATGGTGTTTGGTAATGCTAGAAGACTGGCTGAGGGACTGAGAACGGAGCTAGGAGAGATATGTCAGCATTGGACGGCCTTTAGTGATTGTAGTATGATTCTATATGTACAATTTCCATGAATGCATGAGGAAAGATCACTCATCTGACCTGCTGCTATGGCCATTTGTTCAGCTCTATCACAGGAACCAGTGTTTTGTGTTTAATGTCCAATATCATGTTCTAAATAAAGAAAATTGAGTCCTGTTCTTGTCGTATCAATTGGAACAGGAAACCAACAGTCAAACTGTTCTGTGAACAATCTGTACCTGCCAAGAGATTTACAGTAGGGACAATCAGCCCAGTGGCAACAATGTTAAAAAGAAACCTCTGATACAAAGCTTATGGCCTGCTCTGCGTGTTGATAGTTTCATTTCCATTACTCATGATTTTACTCAATGACTGAAAAACTTTTTTCGCAAGCTGCTGCTCCGAATTCTCAATCTAATTTCATTCTTGCCTTTCTTTAATAACAAGGAAAAGACAATAATAAGGAAAGGCAATAAGTTTCATTAGGAGGTACTCACTTGCTGAAGCTGAAGAGAAGTCTTTCGAACACAAGCACCGGGCCTGTGCTACTGAGGATAGTCAGGGGCTGACCGGCTAGCAGACAGAACACTGCTCCTGTCAGTGCCGTACCTAGGAAACTTTCCAACACTCCCTGCAGCACACATCGAAAACAAAGTAGCACACTTTTCACATGGGTGATAGAGTAAAGAAATTGAAGCAATCCGTGACTACAAATCTATTAGAAACACAGTTTATTATGAAAAGTATTATACCTTCACAAATCAAGACCAAATTTGTTCTTATGCAGTTGATACCTTGGTTTTTCAAGGAAATGCCATAAGTTAGGCTGGGCCTATTATATTTTTATTAGTTTACAACACGTACAGCCTAAAGTTGAAAGGAAACAATTGAGAGCAGTTTTACCTCTGAAGCAATGACTAAGAAAGGTCAGCCCAGGGCAGGGATTCCCTCTGCTTTCCCCAAATTAGAAAACAGGATTGCGGAACAGTGATGAAAAGTTCAGGATTGAAGGGGGTTGGGTAGGGTTCATTCAACACCAATGCTGAGGCTACAATAGCTGAGTAATCTGGATCTGTGGTTATTTACAGCTCTGCCAAATCCCTGCATGAGGTCGATGCTCTGCAGGTGTCCGTCACAGCAGAGGCCAAAGCAAGTACTGCTTCCACCAAACAGGATGTCACCTACAGGTGCATCTGGATGACAGCAGCAAACACTGCAGCTATTAAAGGCAAGTTAGAAATTCCTGAAAGGAATCAGCAGTTGGTTCAGCAGATTCTTCTAAGCTTCTAAGCCTTAAATTAGCATGGCTTATCAGCTGAAGAGGCGAAATTGGTTTAACAGGAGGAGTGGACGGAACGATGAGCTCAGCTAATAGTCAATGCCAACTCAGTGTCCACTGATTCAACATCAAAACTTGGATGTTTACATGATTTAAAGTTAACAGATGACATAGCTTCAGTGAAGAAGATTCAGCTGCTCAGATGTTGCACTTTTTACATTTTCATCTTATTTGTAGGATCTATATATTTCCTCCATGCTCCCTTTTCTCTTCAACTGAGAATCAAATCTCTCTCAGTAGCAAACCCCTGCACCTAATGTGAAATACCACTATAATCAAAGGATATGCATTTGCATGAGTAAGCTTACCTGCATATTGTCTGTAGCATCTCCAAGCAAGCCTCCAAATGTGATTGCGTTGGTGACCGTGCCCAGGTAGATGAATAGGATGGCTGAGAGAGACTGAATGTGGAGGGCATCAACGAAGTCACTGGCAAAAAATGGCAGTTTTCTCTTCACATCCAGGATAAGACCCCCACAGAACCTTCAAGACAAAACCATTGTAATCGGTTAACGTTACAGTTTGAATATTTGAGAGATATTTGAGGTGCACAAGGCACAAAGATTGGATTGGATATGTTACTGTCATAGTTTCAAAAGAGAGGAATGCTCTGAGCAAAAGAAATACAATAAGGTTATTCAGCTGTGAAGAGTGTCCATTGTCATTTAGTTCCTTGTGGAATTTCTCCTCATTGAAAGTTTGCTAGAGAACAAAGGATAAAATATATTCATTTGATGCCACACATCTTTCCTGACAGCAATTGGAAGCAATCAGGATTATACAAAATGATGACAATATGTTCACGTCAAAAACATTCCTTAAGGAAATTCAAAAACAAACCAAACCTTTAAGCTGCCATTCCCTGTCATTTTCACTTTAACTTGTATTGCACCTGCAATGATTTCATAATGCAACCAAAAATTCGAATTACTTTCTTGTGCGCTGAAGCTCCTCTCCGACTTGGTGCCCTCCTCCACCAACTCCATGTACAGTATCATGGGGGGTGTCTCCATTCATCTGAGGTGCCTCTACTCCAGCATACATGTTCTTTCTTTAAAAGCATAAAAAAAGATTCATTGTCTTCAGTTCAGCAAAACATGAAATGAACCTTTAAATAAATATGTACAATACAATAAATGTTTATTGGTTCCCCAGGTAGAGATGATCAACAAAAACCCCCAAAAAAACGTCAAATAAATTTGCGATTTGTTGCTGTAACAAAGTCTCACACTTTAAATTATAAAAAAAGCGTACAGTTTAACGTAACAAAAATTATTTTGGGGAGTAAATTTTAAGAAACACTTTTTCATGTCTCCCAAACATATTTCAACACTAACAGTCCCTATGAAATATATGCAGTTGAATCTTTGCTTAATTTACACTTTGCTTTCTTAAACTGATCAGAGTCTTTAGACACTTTTAAGTGGTAATCCAGGATTTCCCATTTCTCTTAGTTTTACATATATAGTGGAAAAAAAGGCCTTTGTCTCTTAGCCACTGACCCTGGGAACAATGTCGGCAGGATAGTAAGGGAAATGAGTAAATCTCCAAAGCCCACTGTTAGAGAAAGAGTGGCATCTTGGGACCCAAATATCTACCAAAATACTATATCTACGGTGATTTGTGAGGGGTGCCAATAAAACGCCTTTTTTATCATACCATTAGACAAGAAACCATTAGAGGTTGCCTATACTCTAAAAGAACCTTAACTTGAACTATGTGGTTTGGTCAGAAGACATTAAGATAGAGGTTTTCTATAAAGCAAAACATTTCAGGTGGGTATCGTATAAAGCTAAGGATTAATATGTGGGAAATTGCCTTATGCTCATAGAGGAGAATCTGTGATGCTGTGGGTCTGGTCCTCCTCTAAAGCCTTGGGAAAAAGAAATGTGGTGGCTAGAAACTAAAATTGGTTAACAATAGGATAATAATCCAAAACATATGGCCAAATCAACGGAGAAATGTTTTACAAGACACAAATTAAACCTCCTTCCTTTTTCATCTTAGTTTCAGGGTCTAAATCTTATAGAAAATGTTGTGACATTGTACGAGGACTGGTCAAAGATTACCCTCTTTGAATGCTGTCCTACTAGAAAAAAAGGTTTAACAAAGGACTATCAGCAATGGTGCCCATAACTGTGGGCACCATTATGATTTATTCATATGGAATCCCCCCACTGAATACATACACTCCCAATTAAAAGGTTTAATTGTCCAGTTATATATAAATTATATTATATACTATAGTGTGCAATTATGCTAGTGCAATAACAGATTCATTAATTAAGACATCACATTTTAGACACCAGGAGTACCAATAATAACGTCAATACAACAAAGTTTATGAATATTATTCAAGATCCTTTGGAATTGGAATTTGATTAAATGTTCTTCTCTCAAAGGAATACACACCCACACTGTCTTATTTGGTTTTGTTTGATGTGGGACCTATGTCAGCAATGCAAGCATTACGTGATATGTCAAACAGGTGAGTCAGTTTGTTTACTTTAAAGACTTCAGCCATATATATCCATTAATTATTGTATAATCTAAAATTACAAAGTAAGGTAATCCAAACTAAAGGAAAAAGGTGGCCTAATGAGGGAAAATGTATAAGTGTCACAAGACGCATTAACAAAAAGGATTACTGAATGGCAGTTTCTTTAATTTGGAGTATAATGTGGATCAGATCAGACCTTTTGTCTGAGGAGGGAAGCGATTTGGGCGGCTCTATTCTGATGTCGGGGTCCCACTCGCCAGGAGGCAGGACGATCACTTCATCCAGGAACTCGTCGATTCCAGCCAGCAGGTCCTTCCTGCCCTTTGCTTTGTAGGCAATGTCATGAAATACCTTCAAGATAAATAAAGCCAACCAATTATCATTTATGAAATGAAAATAGCAACATGTGCTCTATTTATCCAAACTCTGAAAACAGAAACAAACGAAAAAAATCCGCAACTCCGACAACTGAGAGGAAAAACATTTCCCAATCGCTTTGTTTACTGGAACAAAGAGTACAGCACGTCCCTGACTGTAATTTATGGCATCTAAACTCACCACTATGCAACCCAGACACTTTCAGATGTTTCTCACAATGTGCACACACAATTAACCAATGTGTGTTTATGCCAGTACTGAGCCTGCCAGTAAGAGTGTTACAGATAAACACATGAGGCAATGAGTCAAAAAACTCCAAACATCTGATAAACCTGTGACAGGACCGTTGGGCTGGGAGGGTAAAGTTTAACTCGAGGAAATCCAGTGAAAACACTTCCTGACCTACTGCGTCAACATAGCTGAGGCCTGTGGGAAAAATGCAGGGCAGGTGCTCCCAGTATTAAAAATAGGTAGGTAGGTATGCGAGGCATCAACCTTTCTGACAAAACTATAACATATGTATAACACACACCAGGTAGGTAGGTAGATATGCGAAATGTCAACCTTTCTGACAATACTGTAACAGATGTATAACAGACACCAGGTAAGTAGGTATGCGAGGTGTCAACCTTTCTGACAATACTGTAACAGATGTATAACAGACACCAGGTAAGTAGGTATACAAGGTGTCAACCATTCTGACAATACTGTAACAGATGTATAACAGACACCAGGTAAGTAGGTATGCGAGGTGTCAACCTTTCTGACAATACTGTAACAGATGTATAACAGACACCAGGTAGGTAGGTATGCGAGGTGTCAACCATTCTGACAATACTGTAACAGATGTATAACAGATGCCAGGTAGGTAGGTATGCGAGGCATCAACCTTTCTGACAAAACTGTAACATATGTATAACAGACATCAGGTAGGTAGGTATACGAGGTGTCGACCTTTCTGACAATACTGTAACAGACACCAGGTAGGTCGGTATGCGAGGCATCAACCTTTCTGACAATACTGTAACAGATGTATAACAGACGCCAGGTAGGTAGGTATGCGAAGTTTCAACCTTTCTGACAATACTTTAACAGATTTATAACAGACACCAGGTAGGTAGGTAGGCAGGTATGCGAAATGTCAACCTTTCTGACAATACTGTAACAGATTTATAACAGACACCAGGTAGGTAGGTATGCGAGGTGTCAACCTTTAATACTCTTTCATACTCTTCGTGGAAAGTGACATGCTCTGTGCACTGCTCAGAAAGTTGGATAGAAATCTGCTGAAACACTAGTGACTAAGCTTAAGACACTCAAAGCAAAATCAGGTCAACTTTAAAAAGCAGAAAAACTATGGGATCAGAACAGTATCACCTTGAAATGAAACTGAAAATAAATGTTGGCATTGAAAAATATTATTGTAACTGAAAATATTAATTTTGAATCTGAAATAAATCAGTGAACATTTTTGTATTGAAAGGGATTTTTTTTTTCTATGAAACTCATGTATATGCATTGAAAGAAATAACTCAAGTTTTCAAACTTTCATTTTTTTTACAATGCAAACCTTTTTTTACAATGCCAATCTTTTTTTCAATACCAATCATTTTTTCAATGCCATTATTTTATTCAGCTTCATTCAGGTGATACTGTTTTGACGCTTGTGTGTGCACGCACAGAGGGGCGGGGCTTCAGCCCCCCATATGTTTGCATGAACGAGGCAGGAGGGAAACTCCGACTGTCTGAGGCCAGACGCGAGAAACAACAGGACATTTACATTGCTAATAATGTGGTTTGTGGAAGAAAAAAAGACTAACAGTTTCTTCTACTGACCAGTAGACTAGGAGTCTTTATGATAAAGTTTTATGGTTCTCCTCATTACAGGCAGTGTGGTATGAAGGGATGTAAATACACACTATTTAGGCTATACCATATTAAATAACTGTATTTATTTCAGATCCACAATATATATTTACAATACATGTCAATAACGCTGACAAATCAATTAAGACTGGTGTAAGCAAAGCTAACAACACTGACAACTCGTTTTTTTATTAGATTGCAAAACGGAATTGTGACACACACTCTAAACCAGAAGGTGGCGGTAATGCGCGCCAACTGCCGTGGCAACCCAAGAAGAAACCGTTTATATCTTATTTTTTTAATTATTATTATTCCACAAACCACATTATGCTTTCTGTACACCCAGAGACTTTGAAACGATTTAGAAAAGATTCTAAAAGATTATCAGCTCACATCTAAAGACTTTGGTTAACAGTTTTTTAGTCTCAGACTAAAGATTTTTATAAACACTGAATCTGGTTGGGACACTATTTAAGACAACACCTAGGCTATTTTAGCTTCCCGCAAAATTCCTCCCATTATGCTCAGCATTATACAGTTTCTTTATGTGCGAATGTTGCATTCTTTGCCTAGATTAATGTTATGTCAAATAAAGACTTGCATTCAAAGTGGGTACTGTATCATCAAGTAACTGGTTAACTCATATCTTTTTAGTGCGAGGTGTTTATGCTGTACCACTGGCTCCATGCAGATGCACAGATAGCGCTGGTTTGTGCCTGTATTCCAGGGGGCAAGGTTGGCATACACTTTGTAATTTATGGCCCATTTCTCAGCCATGCAACACAAATATTGTATTTGTTGTGTATAGACCCTGCGAGGCTCAATAGGTGGCTACAAAACTGTTGATATGTTGAAATTGATATGTGGCAAGGTGCAAGACAATATCATAAACGGAACTCGAACCCACCATCATCAGCGATGTAACCCTACTTATTAACCATTGTGCCATAGCAGTAAAGTACAACCACTAACAGCCAGGGTACACTCTAAGTGGACAGGACCCCCACACGGTCACATAGTTGAATGAACGGAGGGAACAGATTACGACTCCATGCGCATGGTTTAATAAACCGAGGGTACAGATTCTTACCCCTCAAAAATTATTTCTGCACCTGACCCCTGCCGGGATCTGTAGCTTTGTGCTTCGGCTTGTGTGAGAACAGCTTTATTGGTTGTTGATTGATTAAAAATTCACTTTCAATACAAAAATTTTCACTAGATTTATTTCCGATTCAAAATTAATATTTTCAGTTACGATAATATTTTTCAATGCCAATTTTTATTTTCAATGCCAATATTTATTTTCAGTTTCATTTCAAGGTGATACTGTTCTGATCCCATAAAAAACTACTTTTTTTAAGTTTTCAGAACGTGAATAACTAAACCTATGTTACAATATGAGACAAATGATCAAACAGTGACGTTAAAACACAGAGTAACATGCAACCGCTTTACCACAAAAAAACTCTGCATCAAAGCATCTTCAGCAGGAGTAAGATGGGAAATTATTAATGACTGTAGCTGCATGTAAAGGTGGATACTGCAGCATCAGTTAAATTTGACACTAGCAGAAAACTACTGCAGATCATATTACAAAATGTAGCATTTAGTGTAGATATTTAACCAAATTTTAAAAATACAATATTTCCAAGCATTTAAAAGATACTGATTTTTATTATTTTTAACGCAATACTGGACTGGGACCCGGTATTGGCAAATGCCTTTTCTTAAATATATATATCAATATTGGGGGACAAAAAAATTTTTGATCGGGACATCTCTACAATTATTCTTGAGATAAATTAAATAAAATCAAAAACACAATTTGAAACAAATGTGGCTTAAGTAGCCCATGATGATTTTTCTTAAGGAAAATCTCTTTCTTTTTTTTTCCAAATAAACCAAAAAATTTTGTCTTGTCACGAAAACAACAAACCTCATCAGACATCAGGGTAGCAATGGCTCTTCCAATCTCTCGATAAGACTTGGACTTTCCTTTAGGTCCCAACAGTACAAACAGAAATCTAGGAAACACATGATAATTTTAATTTGACAGATGTTTTTTTTTATTTTTGTAAACAGTAACTAACTCAGTAACTAACAAGCAGAGTCATTTCAAAGCCAAGTACCTTGTGGGCACAGGGACTTCAGTAAGGGCTCCCAGCATAACGGCCTGTTGCAGACGAACAAAAGCAACAAAGGGGGTTTCCAGGAAGTCTACCTCTCCGACCAGCACATTTGATGCCTCAGCATCGCGGGGCAACTTTTTCATGAACTTATTCTTCAGCTGTGGAATAAATTGGAAAAAAGAGGAAAGAAAAGAGTGAATGTGTCAGGCAGCAGAATAACATAAAATATCCTCAGGATCAACAGGGTGCATACAAATCCCCAATAGCTTGATGATCAATGATGCAAATATGATTCATCCAATTAAACTTCCACTTCAAAAATAGGAAACAGGCCAACAAGACAAAGGCAGTAGTGTTGCTTTTATAGCCTATTTAAGCATCTAGAACTGCGGTAGAGTCCACCCTTTCCTTGAATAGTGTGGCAAAATGCATCTTGACTTTATTCCATCCAATAAACATACTTTACAAGAGCAAATCCAAAGTCTACATCGTTCTTACATTGGACTTGGCAAGGCAACAAACACGTGTTTACTGACTGGTCGCAATCTTAAAAACACTGAAGGTTGCAGCACGTTAAAGACAGGATACAACTTTCTGCTGGGACTTCTGGCCGCAGACATTCATTCTGAAGTTGCTTTGACAAAAAGTCCCCTCTTGAAAAGTACTGCAAACCACTCCCAGGGGTTACACCAGTTCATCAAGGTAGGGCAATGCACTCTAGAACAACAACCCACTCCTGCCACCTCAATAATATAGCAAAATGAACTGATTTCAGTGTGTGAGAGGTTTGGGTAGAGTAGGCCTTGTTGTGATAGAAATGTTTTCCCACTAGCTGCATCCCACTACCAATATGTCATGTGTCTTCTCTTTATTTTGGGCAAATTCTTTTTAGCTGAAGACATCAAAAGATTATTAAGAAGTAAACAGAGTGTCATATCTAATCGGTGTATGAATTACAAGACTTTAAAAAAAAAAGTTTGTTAAACTCTAAAAAGAGCCTTGGTCTGAAATGCGAAGGTCAAACTAGTCCAGCACAACTACGGTGTTATTAAGAGTTGTTACATTTTAACGGCATCTGCCATGTATTTATCTCCTGCAGTACATTTGTCACTATGGCGACAATCATAAAGTGTCACCGACTCAATTTCTCGACATTTACAGGCAGAGGAATGCCTAAAAAGAGAAAAAACACTTAGAAGATTGATAATCAAGGCTGGACCCAAGTTTATCTTGCCACCACACACACTGAGGAGGTACAGGAGGATTAAAACTCTGCAAAGATAACTGTTGGAAAACTTCCTGGTTTTGGTAAAAACTACACATTAGTATGTTGAAAAGCGGTTCATGCCCACTGTTATGTATTGCGGAGATTATGTGATGCTGTGGGCCTGTGGTCTAAAAGACAGAACACAACAGGGGGGAAAAAACATGTAACCACAAAATATTCCTTCTACCATGGCCATCTTAATCCAAATCTCGGGTGATTATTTGCATTAGAAACGCTAAAGATCCCTCTCTCTGTTTTTTTCTAACCTGGTGAAATTTATAGAAGGACATTAAGTGTGATCCTATTCCAAAAAATGGCAGTACAATACTTACAGCAGGGGGTTCCACTAAGTGTGGAACACTTAATTATATTAAATTATATTTCCTAGTTGGTAATTTTCCCCCACTGATAAAAAAAATTGATTCTTTAAAACTTTTTACACATCAGAGGTGCCATTGAATGTGGATGGTGCTACTACAGGTAGTACTACTACATTACCTGATCCTTTTCTGGTTTATCAGAGAAATCGCTCAGGCTGTTGGAGGTGAGGTTCCTGTGGGTAGTGGTAGGGCTACCTGCAGACAGGCCATATAATATGTTGTTGAATCAAAAAGACAAATGACATGAATCATTTTCTGCTACAGAGGAGGTGAATAAGAGAAAAGAAAAGCATGAGCTAGGCATACAGAAGGAGCCAGAAACTTCAGCTAAATGTGGCCAGGCTTAAGCTTAACAAGTAATGCCAGATGGCCGTTCATTCAGTCCCTCCACAAAAGAGGAGAGCTGGGATACAGTATGTGGTCATCTCAGGGCTGCCGCTTATAGGCGTCAGCAGACACATGCTGCTTAGGCAACTATTGGCAAAACAGAGAGCGCGTAAACTTTGGAATTTTACTCCTTCACTGTTATTGGCTATGCCAGAAAACAGAGGCAAAAACAAGCTCTGTTGCCAAACAAAAAATTCTAGTACAATCTACTGGGAGTGTTTCCACGTCTGATTCAATTTGTAGTAATAACTTATCAAAAATTAGGGTGTAAATGTCAGAATGGCTCTGTTCTGCCTCGTGTTTGCACACATGGTGCTTCTCAGTACATCTTTCAGCTGCAGGGCTGTGACCTCACTCACAGAGGCGTCCCATGCTGGAGCTCCTCATGACCTCACATGATTCGGCCAGGTCTTGTGGGGCTAAACAAGGCACTGAGTGATCGAAGGAGGAGCGCGGCGCTGCCCCCCGGATGCAGGAAGACAGCACAGACCCAGAGACGATCAGAAGAAAGACAGGAAAAAGGGAAAGAACAAAGAGTTTGGAATGGTGGGAAAGAGAAAAGAAGGAAAAGAGATTGGATCAGAAAAATATTAGTGTCGAAAAGTTGTTAGCGTTAGAAGGAACTTAAAGTCAAAGGACTATAAAAGGTGGAAATGCTGGATATAAAATGACTTAACCCCAGGAATTTTTGTGTTACCATTTTCCTGGCTTGAAAACAGCCGGCTTGCACTTGAAACACTCTTGCCGATGTCAGCAAGAGAACGTAAGTTGGACTTCTTTGTCTGGTGGCGATGCTTCCGTAACAGCGTGTACACCACCTTCTCCTTCAGGTCGGCCTTCAGCTGACCAGTCTCGATCTGGTTGTCAGTGATCATCTCTGTTAAATGGATACATTAAACAGTAGGACAGTGTCATCTGCGAAACGTTTGATTTCTTGTTCGCCAGATCTGGGTGCGGTCAACTCTGCTTACCGACAACCTGTGGCAGTGTGGATGCCTCCATGTCTAACAGGATTGTGCCCTTCTCGATGTACGTTTTGAGCTCCATCAAGCTGTGTAAGGACAGCGTGGCGACATGAGGCTTGCTCCAACGCTCTCCACCTTTTTCCACCTTTTCTTCGAACTTGATCCATCTGGACACAGAATGATGAAGACAGAGAGGCCAGGGAAACTGTTAAGAGTAGCTTGGTAAACACATAAAAACCAGAAAGCTTGATTGTCTTTGCTACAAATCCTATTTTGAATTGGTCACACTCCAAATGGTTAGCGTAAGGGATGCATGAAAGCGTGCCTCTAAAAAGATAAATCACTGGCCTTAAAAAAGAACATGGTAACATTGGGATGGGGTCTGTGTTCCATAGCGCTCAGACCACACATGGATAATTTGCTGAAACAGGACTTTGATGACACCCTAGATAAGCTTGAACTCAGGTTAAAGCCCAGGGACAAAGATTCTTTTTTTAATAATAACGCATCATATGTCACCACTACAGAGAACCAGTCTCATGAGGCCAGAGGATGGTGTTTCCTCTTGGGATAGAGTATCTCTTTGGCTGTAGTCCACATGCCTGTAACCTGCCGTCTCGCTTAAAAAGGAGACTGTTGACTTTAAGGAGTTAATTTACAAACACTCTCATTCAACCCCAGCTTCCCTAAATAGGAATGAATTTGAACTTGTAAGAAATACCTGCCAACACTGTGGCATTTTTGCAGGCTTGGAGATTTTGTACTATGTTATGGAAACACAATTTTATCTCATGCTTGTATCTCATTGAAAACAAACAACTATGTAAAACAGTGTTGTGTTGAAAAACATAGACTCTCTGATTCTGAATCAATTCTTATAAAAATTCCTAAAAATCTATTCGTACGTCCAAAAATTGATTTAACCTTTTAACATTGTCTGCCCCTTAATACAGTTAAAACAGGAGGGAAAAGTCCAGAAGACCATTTTAAGGGTTAGGTCTGAAAGGGTTAATACAGTTTCCACTGGTGAATTATAACCTAGCTCAGTGTTGCTTCATTGAATTACAGTGATGTAATTAAGGTAACAGCTCAAAAAAATGTTTTTAATAGCACTGGCCAATATAGATATCGAACTGGAACAGATAGGCCCGGATCGGATCGTGATAATCAATTCCAACTCTTAAGAATCGGAATCAAATTGATTCTTGAAATTTGAATTGATACCCAGCTCTAATTTAAAAGTAGTTACAGAGTTTAAAGGTTAAGTCTGTGCCAAAGCCAGTCTAAACAGCAAGTCCTGTTTGGATCATGTGGGAGTTTCACCTTTTTCCTGGTCTCACGGGGCAGGTAGCACGAATCCTGATCAGATAAGAACATAGTGGGAGTTCACTGGAGTGCAACCTATTTCCTTACACAATCATAAAACATGATGGGATTGTGTTCCACATCCAGGACTGTAGAGCAGGAAATTTCTCCCAACACTGCCCATTGCTCTTGATGAGAAAGGCACTGAGGAGTTGGGTCGGGGCCAACACATTCAGGCCTCATGAGACATCCAGAGTGGCTCACCTGGCTGTCTCCTTCCATTCTAACTCCTGCCCGTCCACAGACAGGAGCTCGTCCAGCTCTGTAAAGAGCTGAGGAGGTGGTGGTCCATCATCCTCTTCTCCCAGAATAAACCGGATCCTCTCAGCTGGAGAAACTACACAATGAAAAAAAGCTTGGTTAGGACTCTAAAAAAACATCACAAAAACAAAGCGTTAAAAAGAAACAAAAAATCAGTTCTGTAAATTCTATATCTATGCTGTGATCGATTTGTCTTGCAAGACAGAGCTTGGATCTGGGAGCACAATCACATTTATGTTGAGTGTATTCTAGATCTTATGGGAAAACCAATTTAGAAAAACCAGGGTTAGCTAACAACCCTTAGGGAAACTAGCTAACAGTGACAATTTGATCTGTAATTGGCAGAATGAGCCAATGAGATTGCTACTGGGTTCCAGTAACGGCAACACTCTTCGGGATGGATACTGTGACTGACTGAAGAAGTTTTAAACTCATCTCCTTTCATTAGTAGTGTGTTTAAATGCCCCCAGAGGAAGAACAGATACTGTACGTCAGAAGCTGTGTTACAGGAAACTGTACAGATATGTTTTAATCCACAGAGTAAAGCATGTGTTAGCATAAAGAAATAGTATTTTTACATTAAAGGCCTTTTCTCATATGCAGGTCTAATTTTGCTATAACAGACATTTAGGAAAATATTCTTTTAACAGATAAAACTGATCAATTAATCTAGTGATTAACTTTATACATGATATAAGAACCTTTAACTGTGACCCACAACAGTGGAAACATTATAGTTTGGGATTGCCATAATACATGGGGTAGGCTACTTAACACTTTGCTGTCTTAACGGAAACTAAAAATATAGCTGTAGGACTGCTTAAGTGTTTGGATACCTGCTAGGAGCTAAACTGGAAGTGTATCGTATACTTTTCCTAAAGCACACTTGTAAATCCAACAAGGAATGTCTCAAAAGTAAGAAACGGCGGGCCATGGAATGCTTAAGTCAAAGGGCACGTTTGAATCTGGCCTTTGACTTAGGAGTTGGGGGTAGTGTTTTCTAGATGGTGGTATGTGCATCTTACAGCTGCAGGAATTCTCCACGGGTTAGTGTTCAAAACTTTTACTGGGGTGATGTCACAGCTACTTAAAACCAAATACCAGCTTCTGAGGCCATGGTGGTACTGTCATGTTTAAAGAACACCCTATGAAATGTAATGATTTTGTTCAAGTGCTTTGGGAAATAGGAACCATTTTACACTCAACGTTAAAATCTAATGCTCTAGTTATCTAAGAGAATCAAGATACTTTACATAGGGGGTTCACAATGAAAAGAGCCATTGATGCTTGATAGGAAGACTTTGGCAGCACACCCATTAGAGGAAGAACGTTTCCCTTCCTTCTGAGAAAGTAGCCAAGATTTTAATCAGGAAATAGAAGAGGTTATTGGCATACATTAGCATTTATTTATCTTCTTGCTCTTCCTTGAATTAATTTTAGACATTCTTTAAACCTGTGATCCTACTAATAATGGGTTTTCCATTGTAATAGGAAATAATTGTTCATGTTAACACTACTAGGAAGGTTGTGCAACCACGTTAAGTAGTCAGGCACTAGAGTCTATTTTTAAAGCTCTCTTTATACACATGTACAAGTCAGCAGTCTACCTTGACAACGTAACACGGCTTGTAACCTTCTAATCCTGAAATAGCGCTCCATCGCCTTAATTTAGGACAGTTGTTTTTAAACTCGTACAATCTAAAGTTTAAGCTACAGTAAGGTCAAGATCAGTGCCAGGTAGATAGACTTATAGGGCATTATCCTGGCATCACTGTGCCAAGCATCTGAAACGAACCACATATTCAATACATCCCCGGGACATCTCCGGTGTAAACGCCGTTTAACACCACGTGGCGTACCTAAAAGCCAAGCGCGTCTAGGGTCGCCCAACTGGTGTTCAGTGAAAACCAGACCTTCTGTTGCGGTTAGAAACAGCTTAAAGGTGGAGGGATGAATCAACAGGATTACAGGGATTTACCGGTAGATAAGGTCAAAACAGCAGGAAATCTATGAAGTGGAAGGCTCTGTATGCGCTGTCTACAAGTGTTTGTGTTTTCGGTTAGGACTGCGTGTACCGCACAAAAGGCTGCCCACATATCTAATCTGATTGTTTTATATGGATAACCTTTTTAATAAAAATCCCACACTTTAGCACATCCTGCAAATGTCATCTAAGAACACAGGCCAACCTATATTTTCCAGCGTGCCCGGATTATTTCTCCTGAGAAAGTAGCAGGAGGCGTATGTATGGCATGACGGGAGAAGGCAAATCGGCCAAAGCCAACATCAAATATTTTCCATGGGGTCGCTAAGGTTGCTCACGGCTCGACAGTGGAAAAATGTTTCTTCCAGCAATGGGTCTTCATATACAGGAGTTTGTCCTCTCACTCAACCCTACTAAACTGTTTACCCTTCAGATTTCCTTCCGAGATACTGTCCGATAAGAAAGTGGGAGTCTGTGTCTGTTTGCGTGCGCATGAGTGTGTTTAGGAGTGTGCTCTTCACTGCTTAGTTTGGTTACGCTCATTTCTTGCTGCCCACTATTTTACAGCCCAATACTGAGTCAATGGACAACCAGCAATAGTTGTGGCTTTGTAATGTTATCAAGT
This sequence comes from Valencia hispanica, assembly GCA_963556495.2. Taxonomy (NCBI): domain Eukaryota; kingdom Metazoa; phylum Chordata; class Actinopteri; order Cyprinodontiformes; family Valenciidae; genus Valencia; species Valencia hispanica. The sequence goes on along the minus strand of OY747717.1, from coordinate 32,251,496 downwards.
TTCAATTACAAAGACATAAAAAGCAGGAGGGTGCATAAGACCTGTCAGTTTTTGTTGTTGCCTTTTTGTGTAGCACCTTTAGATTAATTATATTGTTAACTAGGACTGTGTAAGTAAGCTGAACTGAATTTAGAGTCACACAAGAAACAACTAATATCGATAATATTGTTTAGCATGTTAGACAGAGTAGTTGTAAAGCTTTTATAAGTTGAATTGCCAAATCAAATGGCTTTCCACAGCCCTATGTTTCTGTTCATGACCTGTCTCTTCCAGATTGTAAACGTTTTAAAGAAGAAGCTTATTTAAGACAGATAAAGACATTGCAAACTTATTTTTCACAACTTAAATTTTGTGTTTTGGTAAGATCAGCATAAGATTGAATGTTTTCCCAGTAGATCTAAAGTAGTGCTGTCAAAACTTTCTGTCTCATGGTCCAAATTAAGCAAGTTAAAGGTAGGAGCTGGCCACAAAAAGAAGAATGGGAAAAACAGTTTTCTTTAAATTATTAATAGAAAAAAGGTTAAAATAATAAAATATAAATCAAAGTTTGTTGTGCTATTAACAATAAAATAAAAAGAAAGCAAGACACTTGGTTAACAAAAGATAAATACTCTGCATTGAAACTAACACTTCCCATTTGAATCTGTCTGAGAAGATGTCACCCAAACATTAGCTTGTGCTAGCCAACTTTGAACCATTCCTGACTTGTCATAGTGGGCCACATAAAATGATTTCAATGACCACAAATGGCTCCCGGGCTGCACTTTGGACAGCCCTGGTCTAAAATAAAACAAAGAATGAATATGTGGAACAGCACCATCTCACTCACCAGACCCAAATCGATAGAAAACCTGTGGGGTGAGCTGAAGAGAGTAGTGCAGGACAAAGGAGATTCTCACCTTGTTTAATATAATAGAAATAGACCAAGACATTGGACATCATTCTGGGATTCACGTGTGAAAAAAGAAAAAAGAAAATCCAGAGTAATCAAATGAGGCCTGTGACATGTAGATAGGGAGATTAATGAGAACAAGCCGCTCATCATATCAAGGTATCTTCGGATGACTAAGCACACAGGCTGCATGACACCAGACCGTGAGGTGTAACAATGGATTACAGCGTCAGAGAAGAGAGGATTACTCAACAGCACGTCTGCAGGATCGAGGCTAAGAAAAGACAGCTTGATCTGAGAAATGCACGAATGGAAAATGTAGAGAAAAAAAAAAAAAAAAACTTAGAGCCCCACCACAACCACCAGTTTTAAATGTGCTAAATTTCTCAGTATTTAAAAAAAATGCAGTCTAGATATTTGTTCTTGTGGCCAAAGCCAAGCCCAAGTAATTTCAGATACATTTATTATTTACAATCTAATGTCTCATCTCATGTGGTGGCAACAGCTGCTGAACATCGATGAAGCAACTGACAGAAAACATCTGTCCTGATGCTTCACTTCACACACAGTGGCGCAAGCAGTTGCTAAAGGCAAATTTTGTACTTTTTTTTGCTTTTTAGAGAACTTATTATACAGTAGTTTCTCTCTTACACCATCAGACAAGGTGGGCAAGTTGCCTCCTTTTATGTCAGCTGGTAAAGCTGTAATGTTAACAAATGTTAAGTTGGAGAAAGTTGTTTATGCCGTCTTATTTCGGACCTCCAGAAACTCCTCCCTGCACTTCTTTGTTGAAAACATGAGGTCAAATTTAGTTCATTCATTAGCGCCGTTGGGAGTTGAAGTCACCCAAAACTACTGCTGGCTTGAATGCTAATGGTACCCTTTACTTTTTGGACAATAGTTTGGATTTTTTTTTTTTTTTCATGCGAGGTTCTGTGGAGAGGTTATGAGTAGACATGGGCTTGTAACTGGTATCAAAGTTTACCAAGGATTTAAAGTTTCAGGGCGCTACAATTTGCCAGAGGAAGTGCTAGATGTATGAGTAACATTCCCAAACCTATTGCTGCGCATTGCCGGTCAGCTGCCAGCAGGCTACTACAATTGTCCCCTGCCTACAAATTTAGCTGTTTAGACACGGAAATCAATCAGCACCACCCATCACCTTATTAAGGTGATGCTGCTTTAAAACTACCATTTACGACTGTCATGTCTGTTAAGCAGCCAACGGCACGCTGGATATCTGATCAAATAGCCTGACTAATTAACCTTATACCCCCAGTGTTACTCCAAAAAGAGCAAACAGGCGAATATGTAAAATATTCTGCTCAACAGGTACTTACTTCTAACTTTTGAGAGAATTTATTCACATTTCTTTTCTATTTTAACTTAAAGTATAAGTATCAGAATTAAATTACTACAAAGCAAATATTACAGTTAACATTATCATAAATGTAATAATCAAAATGTTACATTATTTTTGGATGAAGTAGGAATAATTCCTGCTTTTCCATTTTGATGAAAAGCAATCAGATCACGTTAAACAATCTGTTGTACATGTTTGTGTGGCTACCATGATACAGTAAACCAGTGGCATTTTTACTTAAAACGTTAAAAACCACCAAAAAACAATTACTGGACAGTCAGATTTCATATCGATGGTTTTGCAGCTGATCGATATTTATATAGCTGCTTATGTGCTAACTGGACCGCTTCAAGCTAAAAACCTTCGTGTGAGCCTTTGTAAAAATTCTGGAAAATGGCAGATATCCACATCAGAGCTGAGCCCACTGAATAGTTGATCGCTTGACTCTCTGGTTAGAACTCCTGTGTGTTTCCCAAAACACTGCTTGCTCACATCTACTGCAGGTAATATTTTACCTGAGAATGTTTATGCACTGTATATGTGTTATCTTCCTGAGAGCATAAACGCTAGCTTTCACTCAATCACTGTTTTCCTTTTAAGGATCTAGAAAATCTCGATGTACATGGTGGCTAGTGTTTTCTACAAGTTTTGCCTTTGAACTCTACTCTCTCTTGATTCTACATTGCTTTATCCTTAGTTTAGCTTCATTTATACCCTTTAATTTAACATTATTTCAGCACTAAGATCATCCAAGCTCATCTAAACCTAAATCATCATTATAATCACAAGTTTACTTTGATCCCACACACTTTCAGGTATCCTGTCATTTTTCCTTACACATTCTATTGAGTTGGAAGATTTGCCTTTTCTCCGACTCTTTTTCATTTTAACACCTTAACAATTACCTCCACCAGATTCTTACAGCATATTTTAGGTAAATTCCAGTACCGTGAGTGATAATTATATGCCTTGCAGTTATAATGTTTGGGGGCAAACCTCTTGGGGCTACACTAATCCCCCTATACAATTACAGTAAACTGATCTTTTAGTCTACACTGATGCCAAATTACAATATTTATTCAAAGGCTGTTGGATCTTTCCCACCAGCGTAGCTCATTAAAAATGTATTTTGTTGTACAATAGTTATGTACATCAAAAAAAAAAATTCTGCTCCCTTACTCTTCTGTTTTTTTCGCACTGAAATGTTTCAGATCAAATACATTTTATCATCAGATAATCACAACCTGATTAAAGACAAAAGACAAACATAAAGATTCATGTCGTGAAGAAAAGAAAATTATAATTGCCCAACTTAATAAATGATTAAGGAACTGTTATTAACCACACCTTTTCTGATTTTTCTAGATACTGGCAATTCGGATTAATGGAAGACCTGAATCAAGAAATAGCACCTCACTGACAACACGAAGGGGGCAAAAAGAGTTTAAAAGCAACATTTTATCCTATGATCTAAAAACAGATGATGAAACAAAGCTATTGACATCCATCAGTCTGGAAAAGGGTTAAAAAGCAATTTCTAATGTCAGTGTTTATGATTAAACAATGCGAAAAAGACTGGGCAAAAACGGTATCCATGGGAGGATATCTTGCAGAAAACAACACTTTCATAAGAATCTAAATATGGTAAGACAGCTTGAGTTTCCCCAGCAGCAGAAGAAATGAAGGACATTTGCAAATCCAGTCACTCCACGGACAAATAACTTTTGAGTGCAACAGAAGACCTTTTCACACAGACTGTCCTTACTTCTGACAGTGTTGTAGTTAACATCCGTAATTTTCTCACTTGCTCTCCAACGTTCGACCAACTACTTAATTGCCTCCATCTACTTAGGTTTTAGCTGCTGAAAATCCTTTCCCACAAATCCCAAAGAGCGCAGTGGTTAAGCACCCAGGTGTAAGGGAACACCTTTCTTTGTGTTAACTTTTCACACATTAAGCCAGTCGGTAGTCATTTTAAGATTAGACTCTGCCGTCTTCCCATTCCTTTTCCCATGCTCCATCGGCTTTGTTCAGTTTTCATGACAGCTGAAACGCTGATAATGATTTGCATCGAGATGCTGAAATGTAACTAAACACCTTCTGAGTAAAATATGAAGTACATAACATCAGAATTATGAGTTGCAATCTGTACACAGAAGGTTTTTGGCAGATCTCAGAGTCAATTCGTGATGTACTCACTGAGAGGTTTCAGGATGCTCGCGCTGGAATCATCCACGTTCTCCACATCGGACTTGTATGCTCCCACAATCTGCTCGACCCGTTCCCGCTTCTCTTTATGGCTCGACTTGCGTCTGTGGCGTCTCCTCCGGTGGTAGCTCTTAGGAACGTGCACACCGATGTACACAGTGTGGTGACCTTTGAGAGCACAACATAAACACACCAGGAACACAGATCAAGATCTATTATATTGATAGACAAGGAGACGTTCTTTTAATAGCAAAGGAAAACAAGGGAGATCCAAGTAATCTGGCTTTGTATGAGGCATATCCTCATTTTAAGGCTACATTCAAAGGGATAGCTCAGAATTTCTGAACTGAGGTTCTGTTAAACGTAAGAAAGCGAGTGTTCAAACATCCAATTGCTGATCGAAATGCTTGACATCAAAACCACAAGCGTCAAATCATTCAAATACAAAAATGTAAAATATGCATTGAAATTAAACAGGCCAAAATTACTTAAAATGTAAATGTAAAAAAAAAAAAAAACACAATTTTTAATTTAATGGCTTTAGAATAGAAATAAATACTTGAGTAAAAAGGTACACCTTAAAGTGCCCCTGGCATGAAATTTGAATTTTTTTAGTTTTTTGGTCATATTTGTTAGTTTCCCCATCCTACCTATGTCCCCTAAGGGGTTAAAACTACTGATTAGTGTTTCCTTTGTATGTCTGCCTACATAGTGAAATTAGCACTCAGAAACAGGCTGTTTTGCAGTTCGGCATATGACCTCACATTTCGGCATACGTCGTGACTGAGTTCCAGCCAATTACCCCCTTCTCTGAACTACACTCTCCAAGTCCCTCCCCCCGCGGCGCGTATTACAACCTAAACACAGGAGCTACGATAAAAGGCAAACAACTAACCGACAACATGGAGTCCAGACCGCATCTACACTGTCCTCCCCTCTTCCGAGCCACTGAAAAGCTTGTGGATGGACTTTATTTATGCAGGGAATGTACCCGACTGACTCCCGAAGCGCGTGGTCGTTTGTGGCAAACATTTCTCTGACGGATGTTTTATTAACTTGGGACAAGACAGCAGTGGATTCGCAGATCGTCTTAAACTTTTACCAGGATCAATACCAACTCTCTGTGAACCAGCAAATATCCCTATACAAGTAAGTAGCCTATATTTCCGCAATAATGTCCTTCAGCAGTGTTTCCCAAACATGACGAATCTGTGGCGGTGCGCCACAAATTAAACTCCGACCGCCACAGATTCAACACCAACCAAAAAATAAAAATCAACACCGACCGTCACATATTGTGTTTCCGTTTTTCTTTTTTATGCTATTTAAAACACGCAGCGCATTCATTCCCTGCTCTCTTTTCTTCTCTGGGTGATTCTGCACACACACACACACACACACACACACACACACACACACACACACACACACACACACACACACACACACACACACACACACACACACACACACACACACACACACACACACACACACACACACACACACACACACACACACACACACACACACACACACACACACACACCCCCTTCCTTCCGTGCACAGCACGTCTGTCTGGATCACCTGTGGAAGACGTGCTCTACCTTTCTGGTTCCTCCTCAGGTGCCTCGCCGTACGGATCAGATTCCGGATCAAATTGAAACGACATTACATAGTTATAGTAGCCGATAACTGAGCCATTACTGTCGGTGAAGCTAAAGACGTAATGAGGACGGATGGATGTGTGGATGGATGATCAAATATTTTATTAGGCCTGTAATTTGTAAACAGATTATTGTTCAACACACAATATAATTAGGCCTAAACCTAATTACATTTCATACATAGGGTAATATTGGAATTTGGGCAATTTGTGGTGCGCAAATGCATGTCTGTCAATGTTTCATCAGATGCGGACATTAGAGACTCAAATTAACAATAGAGGCGCATGGCCTGGGCCCCGCCCACCAAAACTCGGTCGTTCTGTGCTAATGCTAAAAGAAGGGCCTCCTAGTCGGGGCTGCAATTCTACAACAAGGCTTAGCTACGCCTAACGATCCTTTGATACAGTATTAACGTACTTAGAGTGTGACTAAAAAGGGCCCAAACGTCGCGGGGAATTTCATGCCAGGGGCACTTTAAATCTTTTAATATTCAGCGATTTAACTTCGTGGATATAAGTTGGTAGTGAATCCCATCATTTTGGGGCATAATTAACAAAAGCTATATAGCTATTCTATTCTTCTACAGCTGTTGTAAGGAACCAAACTGCTAGTGAATGCCTGCAACATTCTAGGTAGTATATAAAGATAAAGAAAGTTTGTATTATAAGTTGGTCATTCAGAGCCTCAAATGTAAAAATAAGGATCTTAAAATCAATCTCAAAAGTAACAGGAAGCCTGAGTAAAGCAGGTTAAATGGTATTTATGTTTTCTCCACTTTCTTCCAGTCACCAGTACTCCAGCAGCAGAATTTTGAATGAGCTAAAGTCTCCCTATGTTTTTTTTTTGTGTGTTTTGTTTTTTGCAGGCCAGTAAACAGTCCATTGGACTGACCCAACAGGCTTGTTACAAACACATTTCTGAATGTTTCTGCATCACCTCGAGTCACAAATGTTCCTATTTTTGCAATTTGTCTGAGGTGAAAAAAACAAACAATTCTGAGGACCGTTTTCAGATGGGAATCGATGGTTAATTTCAAGTCTAAAGTAACAGGTTATAAGTAGCTATTTTCCCTTCAGTGGATTACTCTCCTGGAGACTTGATTCAGTATAAATCCAGATTAATTGGTCTTGAGGGCTAAAGCTAACAGCTAGTCCAGAGGAAACCAAGTTCAAAGCAGACTTTTACAAACAACTCTATTTTAAACACATTACAGTGCCTAATGTGGGCGCTATTGATGACCCTTTGAATGACGATTATTTACAGAGTAGCTAATGATTATTTACATGGGAAATGGAGGCAAGAGGTCTTCCAAGTGAGAAACACGTAGTCAGAACAGAAGATCTAAAGGGCTTCTGGTCAGAGTAAGCAAAGCGATGGAAAGAAAGCGAAAACGGTAAGGATATTTCATCAGAATATTGAGTTTTGCACTCTGATCGGGGTTTTTCTTATTCTCACTGGAAACCCTTCATTCCCTGACTTCTCTGTAAATAATGGACCGATGCAAACATGATGACAGCTTGAAGGTTTTACATTCCCTTTTTTTTCTATCAGGAAGTTCTTATTCTCACTGAAAACCCGTTGCATGTTTTGTTTTTATTACGCAAGTTTCACACAGGAAGGTAATTGGTGGCATACCGACACCAACCTCCATTTCCTGTGTAACAAATCATTGACTTCTTTGTAACCAACTGACTAATGCAACAGACAGTTTAAAGTTTATAAATCTAGCATCAAGTCTTGGCTCCTGAATATATACTAAAGAAAGAAACCAGGGGAGTTATCTATTGCAAGGAAGACTTTAGCTGTTAACATTGTAACAGAACTGTAGTTGAAAAACTCTGAACTGCGCCTTTATTGTGCAAGCCAAAAATATCAGCAGAGAGACAAAGTTTGCCATCAGTCACAACTGCAACTACTCCCTACACAGAGGCTCATACAGGAAAAGATCATTTATCCTGTTCCGGAAATAATTAGAGGGAAGAAGACAGTTACAAATACTGGGATCAGCTGACTAAGTCAAGGCTGAAGCGACCATGTTTTTTTCCCCATTCAATCTCTGCATTTTTAAAAGCATAGTCTTGTAGGTTTGAATGACATCTCAGTTTTGCTTTTACGGCAGAAACCTGTGGACGTGAGACAGGATAAAACCCGACCCTGGACTTCCGCGCAGAGAAAGCTAAAAAAGCAGGCAGACCGAGGGACGAAAGCGCCAAAAACATGCCTCTCTTTTGCGTGAACCTTTAAGTGGAGGTTGGGTAAACATGTGAACGTCTCAGTAAATACATGTGGGCGACTCTGGATTCTTCTGTGGCCTTAGCTGACAGACAATAGTGAGAAGGATTGGAACGGCCGTCGTGTGCAAAATGTCATCTTAGAAGAATTATATCCGTCATTCATGTCCAGATAGTGTGCCAATACTTGTGGGAAGATGACACACTTTTTCTCAGCTGAACAGAGCAGTACGGACACAGTGGTAATGAAAAGCGAGGCTTTAAGATTGGCACCTCTGGGACAATAGGTCAGAAAATAATACCACCCCAACCCAACCTACCTTCTACTTCCTCTTCATCACACTTATGTTTCACAAAGGACGCTCCTCTGTCCAACACTGCTTCATCCTCCATTCTGCAAGACAAAAGAGAAAATTGGTCATCAAAGGCCAAAGCATAGAAAATTGAAAATCATGCAATGTAATATTTTTTTTTTCCACTATAAATCACAGAGGCATTATTTCAATAGGTTTATTTGACAACATCTAATTCAAAATATACGTTTGTTATCGTAAAACTCTGCTCTAGAACTTTCTCCATATTTAGTCATGATGCAATCACGAAAAACACTAATCTTATTGGGATTTTATCTGCCGGACCAAAACAAGTTGCAGATAGTTAGACATCTTTTACAAATACAAATCTAAAAAGTGTGGCAAGCATATGTATTCCGGCCCCCCTTGTCTCAATACTTTGTAGAACCAGCTTTTGCTACAATTACAGCAGCAGGGCTTTTGGGGTGTGTCTCTATACCAGCTTTGCTCATCTAGCAAGTGCCGTTTTTGCCATTTTTTCCCTGGAAAATGGCTAAAGCTTAGACAGACTGGATGGATGGGCATCTGTGAATTCCCTGCCATAGATTTCCAACTGGATTTAGACCTGGACTTGGACCGGGCCATTCTGAAAAATGAGAACGGTTTGATCTAAACTATTCTATTGCAGCTCTAGTTGTATGTTAAAGGTCATTGTGCCGCCACATTCTCAAGTCAACAGCATTAGGAAAAAAAACATTCCCAAAGCCTGATTCTGCCAATACCAAGCTTCACCCTGGGAATGGTGGTTTTGGGGTGACTTAGATCACACACTGTGCTTTATATGAAGGCCAGAAAATAAAATCTTATCTAACCAGATCACCTTTTCTACTACTCGATGTGTCTTGTACATATATTGCAGCAAACAGACCTTCTTATGGATTTCAATTAGCAATATAATTATTCTTATGCGACAAACAGTTGACCTGTCGACAGATTCCCTCACGAATAACCCTAATAAAATGTATTTAGCTATGTTGTATAAAATATTCAGTAATTTCCCTCCTCTGATGCTTAGTGAGCGGTATAAAATGTGAGCTGAGTGAAACCCAACTTGAAGACCCTTGAATCCCTGCCTGTGAGAACAAAAACAATTTAAACACTCGGCGCTCTAGGCCTGGGATGGCTACGTGCTCCAGCATGCTTTTATGATCGGTTTTCATCTTAACTGAAAACCTTTCCCCTGAAACGTCTGTGGCTGCTACAGGTACAGATCAGAAAGCAACAAAAGATCTGCTTTTTGCAACTCGAACTGACCTGCAACACAAATTATAGACTATCTTTAACAAACTGTTACAATTTTTATGAATATCTGTCTTCACATTCGACGAGTGCTTCTTGAAATTAAATATGTGATACATCACTAACTTCTACATCCCCAACCTACTTTGCTGCATGAAGCATGAATATATTTTAGAAAAAGAGAGTTCTTTTCTCCATTTAGCACACGTACGACTGACACACTTGAGTATCAGAATGTGCCTACACTTGTGTCAGTATCAGACTCAGAGTAAGAAGTCAAATGAATGATGCGTCATTGTTCAACGACAGCTAAAAGCCTCATCTTGGGCACAAAGAAGCATACAGGTCCGGACACCATCCGAGACGTTTTTCTCTGTTTTAGAGTTCATTCCTTCCATTGGGCTGCTTAAAGATGTTCCTTTAAGGTTGGAAGAAATGTGGTTCTCCGCCCCCCCAGTCCAGTAAAGTACACAGATTCAGTCTATAAAAGGGTCCTTTAGGCCACATGATGTAAAATAGTCAAGCAACCTTTTCTATAAACAGAAAATGGGTGTATCACAAGCATTTCGCAGTGCCACAGACTAAACTTTCCATCACCTGCGTCTCGATGTATGTCCTTAAAACTGCGCTGGGACATATTAAGCGTGAGAGAATTCAAATGAGACTCCTTTATTAAGTTTCTCTTTAAAGATGATCTAGATTGCATATTGAGTGTTAGTAAAGATATCAAACAATCTGCAGTTTAGCAAAGGGGGATGGGGGGACATTTAAGCTGAGAAAGAGTCAGCTTGCAAATTAATCGGAGTGGGGAAGCGCTCACTACTGTAAACAAAGCCAGGAAAAATACGTGTTCCTTCAGTTGTGTTACAAGCCTGTTTAAATTTCCCATGAGGATATAATATCTGGATTTGAGATGGTAGCGGTACAACACGGATTGTAAGTGTGATGCTGCTGCTGATTTAAACAAATCATGAGCAGAGTGTGCTTTCTATATCAATGATTGTGTCATTAATATCTGTGACCTCCTTTTGTTCCTAAATAAATAGCAGTTGTGCTACAACACTACATTACATGGAAAGACTCAAGAGTTATCTTCCAGCTGCCGATTGCAACCTCCTCTCCTGTCTGTTCTGTGTATTCCGCCCCTCCAGGACAGATTGTACTGAAAATACCACTTGTTTCAGGGACTTGCTTATGTCACACTATTCTCTTTTGTGAAGATCTTGTTCCTGAGCTGACCCACTGACACGGTTTGAATGTGAATCACTGTCAGGGCTGTTCACAAACATCAGAACATCTCTTGAGTCTGGGATCTAGGTCTGGGGGCTGAGATGACCATGGAAGAAGGTGGGTTTTTGTATCTACTGAACCATCTCTTCTTGTTGAAAGACCCTGTGATGAGCCAGTTTAAATAGACTTAAATGTACAATCCAAAGACTGTTTGAAATGCCCCTGAATCATTTTACATAACAGTCTGTGTAGAAAACACTAACTTCCATTGTTATGCCAATGATACTGTGATGTACTCCACATTGTATCATCTGCGGTTCTAGCTCCAACTATCTTTAATTATGGTTCAGTGCACTTGGTGAAATTCTAAACTGGTTTCAGTGCCAAATACCTCCACATGTGTGTGTGGGGGGTGAGTGTAAACAAATATTCTTGAATTCTTCATTTGTAACCACTTGTCAGCACCTAGGACTCTCAACTGATTTACCAACCCAGAAGTTGGTAAATTCATCAGAACCTGATGAATTTTACAACCAAAAGTGTCCGACACCTTTTTGCCCTGTGTAATTGTGGAAATGAAATGAATGCCTCCCTAATGCTCAACACATCAAATCAAATCAAGCTTTAATTATAAAGAGCTTTTCATACACAAATTGCAGTTCAAAGTGCTTTACAGAATTAAAATGAACCTACATAAACCACATTCCCATCACTCCCCCACAGATTTAAAAGCATGATCATAGTTATAACCCCCTCCCCCAAACCCAACCCTCATGCAAGCACACACTTAAAAGTAACAGTAAAAAGGACAATGGATGCAGACTACCATGGATCTTGGAGAATCTTCACAAACCTTAATCCCACTATGTTGTATTTTTGTTTTTGGTTGTCTGTGTTGTTGGTACAACCATGACACCATTGACATATCCTCCATTTCCCTTCATACTTAAAGTATTAGATCTTCCAAAACAGTGCAGGTGCTTACCGACAGGTGCTCATAGTGGCTCTGGGTATACAAAAGGTCCTCAAATGTTCTATCCCTCACAGCTTATCATCGCAGTTCTTAACACTGGACATGTTCTTTAAAAAAGGACCTTATGGCCTTTGGAAGAGAAGCGGGACCACAGCATTACAGATAAGGATCCCTCACTGTAAGGATATTAGAGGCTTTTCCACATAATCATCCTCCGTTTCCCACCAAAACCACCTTGAGTGTTTATTGCCAAAAAGCTCCGTTTAAGTCTGATCTGACCAAACTGAATTCCACCCGTTAATGTTTGTGAGGGTCAGACAAAAAAAAAGGCTCTGTTTTACCAGGCATCCGTCAACTTCCTGCCACCGAAAAACCTGTTATAAAGACCTCCCAACACCCTAACACTGTCCATAGTAGCAAGATAGACTTGGGTCATCTTCCACCCTAGTGGCCAGGGACCAAAAGAAATCGGCTTCATATTTATACAACAAGTAAGTAGAAAGTCATACATTTGTAACTAAACGTTCATGGAAGCTGTGAGCAAACTAAACGAGTGAAGTATAAATGTTAAAAAAAATATTCAGTGACATTACCCACCAATAATGGGTGATTTCTAGATTTTATTTCCCCCTATTGAAAAAATGTACTGAAATTAAAGGTTGTACATTTCTGAAATTTCAGTGTGAGGTTATGCTACGAATAAAAGATAAATTGATTGCAAAACGTTTCGTTCGTCTGTGCGAGGAGTGGTAACAAATTTGTTTTTTCGACCGTACCCAAAGGGTGGAGCTGCTTTCATTCACTGCAGCACAATCGCACCACACATGTGGGAAATGATCCTGAGGGGGCCGTTCCGAGCCCGGCTTACCTTTTGTTTTTTTAGTTTTTTGCTTCACCTTTGCAAAAGGTATAAAAGTGTGAGAGATGCAGTTAGGCGCGTGGAGACAAGTCACGTAGCAAAGCGAAAAAAAGCCCTAGGAAAACCTTTCAGCGCACAGGAGAGCAAACTAAGCTCATGTTTCAGGTTTCACTGCTGGCCGTGAAGCAGCATTAATTACCTCGCATGGTGGCCTGGGACAGGGAGAACTTAATAAAGGGGAAAAACTAGCATAGGTGGTGCAGGGACACCCAGGAAGCGGTCCATGCAGTAAGAATGCAGCCGCTGTGTAGGCTTGGGCTACACAAGGAGAGGATAAGAAACCTGTATTCTGCTCTTTAGCGTTAGTCAGCAAAGTCAACATGAGCCAAAGGCATGGGAACACATGCAAGATAAGATCCCACAGTGTATCTCCATCATCACATCATTGTTATGGAAGCATATCTCGATCTCCTCTTTCAGTTCCTGTTGAGGCCACTTCGTGCCAGAGTATTTGTAGTGGTCAACTTTAGGCTTTCCTCCATGTTGCCCTCATGAGGCTGGATAAACCTGCCGGGGCATGAGGAGGCAGGATCAGGGAATCGGGATCAGGGATCATCTACATCTCTTTACAGAGTGACGTCCCCAATCCCAGCAGTCAGCTAGATTTACCATGAGGGCAACAAGTGCAACAAGCTGTACAATGAGAAGTTAGGAGCCCTGTGGTGATCACGCTTTCATTTTGCCAAAAGTGTCCAGTTTTATTTAGTATGAAATTTTTTTTTTAATTGTTAAACATGGCATTTTAATAGCCACAACACTAACACATAAGATGTCAACACCCGGGGAAATGTATTACTCAACGTTTTTGGTCATTTTAACCCTAAAGAGACAGCTGTTCAACATCACCTAAAGCCATGTGATGATGGGAGAGTTTGTGATGCCTTGACATTATTTGCAAAAAGAGAGGTTTCTTTTACAGTAAAGGTTAAATTTCACAAATTGAACAGGTCAAACACTTTTTTTTAAAGGATGTAGTCTACATTTAAAACATATAGTTTAACATTCAAATGGTTGAGAAAAAATTTAAATAGTTGAGGGAAATCCTATGTAACAGGCTTGTCACAATATAATAAATCTCTCAATATTTACTTGATTAATTAAGTAATTCTCAAATTCAAAGTACCCCTGGTGCACCTTTTAGTAAGGGATAAATGAGAACAATATGGAGCTAATGAGTCCAAACAGCCAAAACAAACCCCTCAGAACACACTGCAGCAGACAACAGTGAACCAGGAAGTACCAGTGGCAACTTGCGCAACATTCCATTTACTTCTGAAGTGGAAAGACAGATGAAGCAATAACTTTTTTGGGGGGGAAATGTGATCCATGACATCCATTTTATTGTGCTAATTTATTTTTTTGGAAGGGAAAATGGGGTGGGAAAGTTACCTCCTTCGACTATTCCTGTAAAAATGCCTTCCATGCAATAGATCCCTACCTGCTGGACAGGTATTTCTTGACTTTTGCAATTTCCAAAAGAGAAGTTCTGAATGGACAACGAATTGAGAGGATGTTCAATTTCCAAGAACTTCTAAAAGCCCTTAATCATCAAGGTGACGGCCAGAGAATTAACGGGCACGCAAGGAAACAAATGACAGAAAAAGGAAGACAAAAACATTTCCTTGCTGTAAACCACGTGTCACCCAATGAAGACAAAGGAGAGCGAGAAATCAAGTTTTGTTTGTATAAGCACACAAAGGGACGTCACTCTTCACTCCATATTTACTTTGAGGAGCACTCAACCCAACCCTGCAAATATTCCAAGGAGATGCAATAGGTAATATAAGACAAAGCAGAAGTATGAGACAGCTGGTGCAATCCAGGCTCTTAAGGAAAAAAGTTTAATCAGACTAAGGGGGTTTCCGTTTTTGAAAGTAACAATGAAGTTTGATATGTTGTGATGTTGTTCCAACCCTTACAGAAAGGTCGGATGAACATGTTCTTATCCCATGTGGTACCCGGTAAACCACATGTGTAGCACACATGGACTTCACATGTATGGCTTTAAATATTTTTCTCATGTAGTCACATAGGCTTCACATGTAATTCCACATGCAGGTTTTTTATGTGGAAAATAACTTGTTACACATGTGGTTTACATGTTATTCCATGGGTTTCACATGTGAATGTGCATGGGTTTTAAAGTTTATTACTACGAAACTTTTCCAAATTCACACAGGAAATGTGTGCAAAACACAGAGGTGGTCACAAGTTTTCCAATCATGTTTTCACATGTGGATTTCACATGGGTCAAAGGTGTGTGATCAAATATGATTTTGCCCATGTGAAAACGTATGATTTTTTTTTTTCCGTAAGGGAAGAACTACGCAATGATGGTGAAACACTCACAGACTTGTAAAGAGAATACGTTTTATAGCTACAAGTCAGACTTTTATACAAAACCAACCCAACTCCCTCTGGATAGATTTATACCGTACGGAACAACGTCCTAGTCGGTTTTTCTATTTGTTTAGCTATTGTTTATAAATCATTATTAAAACAGTGATTTCAAGCCACTTAGTCCAACTATGCTTGCATCTGCAGTAGAGCCTAGACTATCCACATCAGTCCAAACAGCACCAGAGGGATGACGATAGAAATAAAAAATATAAAAAATCTCCCATCCTTGGCAGTATTCATCATGGCTTGGAAGGGTTCACCAGAATCAATAAGTTTGGCTCAAACGTACAAGACTGAACCAAATGGAACTTAAATGTTTCCCAATCAATGTTGAAAACTCTCAACATTTTCTTCTCTGCCGCACTTTATCACTCCAGATGATCAGCTTGATTGTTGTGTCTGCTGTGATGATTAAGATGGGGTGTTTTTTTTTCAAAACATCTGTATTTGTGAAACTTTGGTGGAGATCTATTTTGTATGAGCATTTTGTGCTTTTTATCTTTCCATTCAAACTATAACTTTTCCAGATATTGCGATAATAGTTTTCATACTCTTTTCTAAATGATGACCCAACTGTATTAACTAACTTTTAACCCCTGTTTAACCTCTGCATCCTACCTAAAGTGAATGAGAAACCAACTATGAATCACCAATTAAGGGACTACCTATCTCTCCATCGGTTTGGTCTTGGGAAACATTACACCACTGTGACTGATCCCACCACAGTTTTAAATGATTTTATGGAAGCCTTGCATGCAAGACTGAGAAAGACTATTGCACAGATCTTTTTAGAGACTACTTCCTTAAAAAAAAAAAAAAAAAAAAAAAAAAGGGGGATGACAAACACAATGTCGATCATAATGTAGCTTTCAGATATTTTCTTTTCAGATGGTGCATTGTATGGGTTTTAAATGATCTTCTTGGTCTTGAGCAGAAAACTCTGCTTTTTTTCCCCCCTCGTGGTACAAAAGGTATCCCTCAAGGCTCTGTATTAAGTCCAGAATTTTTTTGACAATCTATATTAATAATGCGGGTCAGGTTAAAGGTACATCACCCGGTCTCTATGCTGATGACACAGCCAAGGAAACACTAGTTGGCCTACTGGTTGCACTAGACATTACTCAGTTACATTTTCCCCCACCTCAAACTGGTAGTAAATGCTGAAAAACCAGGGATGTGTACGTTTTCCAACTTTATTTTGTCCATAGGAAGTACCAATATTGTGATTGGGTATATTTTGCAAATATCTTGGCATTTTAATTTTTGACTACCGTTCTTTTATTTGGAACACACAAAAAAACACCTCAAATTGAGATTAGGGTTCTTTAGTAGATGCCTATTGTGTTTTAATTTAACATAATAGGACCTTCCTAATCATCCAACCACTTTCCTGTCTTACATTTAGATGAATCAAATTGACACTTGAATCAAAGAGAAGCAAGATTAATCGAAAATGTAAACCTCTTACCCACAATTGCGCTTTATACCTACAACTACATACAGAGCATTCAGTAGCTATTCTTTCTGTACCTTCTGAACTTGGGGAACAGGCATTTGTAAGTTTTAACAAGCTCCAACAAGAGCTGTTACTGTGCAGCCGAATACATCTGAAAGACTTAAAATATACTGTAATGTTGTCAAAGCACCACAAGACGATTATTGCGTTTTAACGCTTTATTTTTTTTTGTACCCTAAAGAGACAATAAAGACTTTGCATCCTTTAAATTTCCAATTCCCTTTTTGAATAACACTGTCATCTTATGTTTGTTTAAAGCAGACCTCTGTTGAAAATGAGTAGCTAAATGAAAACAAAAACAAATACACTGCTGGGTTGTAGTTTTCAAATTGGATATGACCGCGCCTGCGCTGTGGTGCACATGCACAGCTTTATTCATAAAGATGTACAGCGGATGATCCATCCACCTCTGGTCCTGCTCTCTTTCTTTTCCTAATTGATAGTGACAGGTTCTTGGAAAACAGATTACAGTCTGTTCATAGGCACAGCGGTGCAGGAACAGTGGCTTATCTACAGCCAAACGGAGCCCGTTCAGTGACTGGTAGTTTTCCGATCGCGATGAGTTATTGAAACACTTTAAAGCAGAAGTCAGCACAGAAATATTACAGAGAGCGCAACCAACGTACTATTGATCAGATGTTATAAAATCTGATCTCTACGCCACAACTGTCCTGAATCGAGCTCAAATGTACATGTTAAAAAAAAAAGGGAAAGAATAAACTTCACAGTCGAAGTTCTAAATACGGTAAACTTACTTGCTCTTTTCGGAACTCATGGCGGCAAAGTTTTTATCCTCAAAGATGATCAAACCTTGTAGGTCGGCAGATGTGGTCTGTTTTTCCAGGTCCGGTGCCTTCACCTTCTCTTAAGAAGAGGAAGAAAAAAAAAAAAAAACAAAGTAACAAAGGAGGCGACGAGCTGCGGACTATCTGGCGGGGATGATCTCTTTGACTCGGCAAACCAAACTTAGCACAGGAGGACGCGCAATCCTCCTCATCTAGACGGACTCGTGCCGGGCCAACATCTTGGAAGAAAAGCGGAGCGTCGGAGGCGCGTGGAGAGTCTCCGTGAGCTGCGTGTCTGTTTTCCATATTTAACGTCCCATCCCTCCTCCTGCGTCACGCCACCGATGAGGGGTGGAGGTGGTGGGGGCGGAGGTCACAAAGTTACTCATGGGTGGCGCTGCACATGCCTCCACTTGACAAACTGCTCCTCTGTTTACTAAAATCTATCTCCCCATGATCTGAAAGCACTTTTAATAAAATACTTGGCACAATAAAGCGACAGACAAATAAGGGTAGCTATATGAAATCGCGTTACGCTGCCTACGTAGGTGGAAACCGTTTCGTATTTAAAGGGCATTTTAATTTCAAGCTAATCGTACTTTTATCATAAAAAAACAAACAAACAAAAAACGTTGGGTTTCACCTCCATTTAAAAAAAAACATAAGGAAAATCAAAGCTGTTGATTCTGGTAGCTTTTGTTTCAATCCTATTGGTACTAACCAAGTAAAAACAATACTGAGAAGTTCAAAATAACCTGTTGGTTGTAATGTTGTAATAAAGACTGGCGACACCTGCTGGAGAAAACACTAGTGCATCTCTGTAAATGAAAATATAAATCACGTGGATTTATGTGTTCAGTTTTAGATATTTGCAAGATGCCTTTCTGCCCAGGGCCGTACAGCCTGAGAGGGCATCATTATGCAAAAAAAAAAAAAAAAATGTTAAAAATGTTGAGGGAGGTTGAAGTTGGTGTCTAACTCCGTTCTAAACCAGAGGCGTTTTTCACTTTTTATCTGAGCTGGATGACCATCTCTAGCTCAAAATGTAGCTTTTGTTTTAGATTGCTCTTACTTTAAGGTTTTTCTACCCTGAAAAAACTGTTTAAAAGCAATTCAAAAACAAACAAAAAAAAACTTATTTTAATTGTGAAAACACAAAAAGGGCATTTTCCATCTGTTTTCTGGCATCGACTGTTCTAGTTTAAGCCAATTGTGGTAAGCAATTGTTTCCCCGCCCCCCCCCCCCCCCATACAGAAATGTTGTGACTTTCACAATCCTGGGGAAAAATGCTGACCTGACAGTTTGCCAGCAGAGTTGTTGACATCTTCCATTAGGATAGGAAGCATCAAAAAGGTCATTGCTAAAGAAGTTGGCTGTTCAGATTGCTGCATCTAGCACAATGAATGGAAAATTGAGTGGAAGGAAAAAGTGTGGCACAAAAGGCACACTAAGAGAAAACCGTAGCCTTTGGAGACTGATGAAACAAAAAGCCTATTTAAGTGTGGGTGAAATTCAAAGCATACACTGCAGTTATAGTCAGTGCTTCAAGAGCCAACAAGCAGATGTATCCAGAATATGTTTCCTCCAAAAATATCAATACCTGGTTTACTAACAACAGTATCACTGTGCTTGATTGGCCAGCAACCTCTCTGGCCCAAAACCCCGTATAGGATCTATGATGTATTGTAAAGATTAAAGTGAGCAACACTGGAACCAAATAACACAGATAAGCTCAAGCAACCTGAACAGATAAACACATACACACTTTAGTACAAGTTCATCGTCTTTAATAAAAGGTTGGACGACCTCTACTCATTTGTATTTATAAATATGGAAAAGTAAAAACAGAGCATAAAAAAATAAAAATCAGTGCAAATGTTCAGATGATTAAAAAAAAGGGGGGAAAAGTGATAATTGTTGGGCTATTTCATTGAGGTTCTCTTCGACACTAGTTACATTTTTTTCCATCACAACGTGCTCAAGAACTCCTTCACCTAAAAATAAAAACAAAAGATTACAAGGGTTACCAGAAAATAAAGAGTCAACATTCACTTCTGATCTTCTTGATGGAAAGCCCAACTATCTTGCTTTTGGTTCAATAAGCAGTTTTTGATTTGAGGTTAAACCTCAATGTGCTCTTGTTTACAATCAACATAAAACTGCTCAATGAGCATCATTTTAGTTACATGAAACCCTGTTGTGAGTTTCCACCTCAGCAACAGAGCTCTCAGTCTCTGCAGTGCAGATTACATAATGGAGTTCTTTTATCATTTATGGCTACCCAGCTTTCAGATTTACATCTTTTATCATTATTAATCGCTTTAGATTTTGATATGTTGTTATTGTTGTACTATGGATTTAACCTTGTCTGCTTTTAAAAACTGTTCAGAACTTTGGTCAACCCTGGTTGTGGAAACATGCTATATAGATAAAAGATTGATCGACTGATTCCGTGCACCTTTGAAATATTTAGTGCAAATAAGCTATCCCTTATTATCTTGTAATTGAAAGCATATAAGTTGCAACCAAATCCAAATAGTAATTTCTTGGTTTACCATTCATTTGTTTTTAAAGAAATTTCATTCTAAACCACTATAGGGATTACAGAAGAACTTTCTAAAAAATAAAAATAAAAAGTAATCTAATCATTGATATACTACTAATGTAATTTGTGGCAAATCCCTAACGCGCGTTTTTGATTCCCCCCCCCATATTGTTTTGTTTCCTTCCTATTTAGAGACAATATACGTGTATGATTCCTGTATTGCTTAGGAACCTTTACTCACCTTCTCAATCATGGCAGTACTCTTTGAATCGCTTTTTTTAAAATCCTCGTTTACGTCCAAGGTCAGGACGGGCACGTCACTCAGATACTCAAACTCCATGCTGTGGGCACAGACCAGATCGTGATGTTTAACAAGTTCACACATTTGTCTTTTGTATCATTTCAAAACTGCACGCTTTTCCAGCCTCAAATTTGTACAATGTTATAACATTTTGGACATCGAGTCCAAAATATCTGCCGACATGGGTTTTTGAGTGTGGTGCAGGACCAGTACACCCACTTTTTTAAAATCTTCACAAAAACCGATAAGCACTTCAAAAGGGATCAACGCTTGGACTTGTCAAATAAAGGCTTCAGCATTGATGTAAACAAGATTATTCCTTCATTAAACATGATTAGGATTTTGTTCTTCAGAAGAAAAATTAAAAGGCGGAAAAAAGCTTGAAAACCCTAACATTTTCCTACACTCTAGACACCCCCATTCTTACCCAGACATATAAGACAAAGAATGCCAATTCCACACCTTTCCAGACTGTAACAGCTGTGTGCATTAGTCTAGCTTTTAGGCATTACTGCTACAGTAAGTTCAGCATAATTCAAATTATGCATTCTACCCGTTTAGCTCCTGCTGCTCAATAAAAGCCCTTACAAAAATTTAGCATGTTAAACAACCAGCAATGACTTTGCAATAAAAACAATGTAATAAGCTCTTAAAGCAGCAGCACCTGCCAGTGGGAAAAAAGCAAGCCTGTCAAAGTCAGGGACCTTGAAATATAGTTCTTAAAAAATAAAATTTGACTGTTTACTGAAATATAGTCCTCAGAGTGCCAATATACAGAAAAAAAAATTACAATTTAGTTTCATTGATCACCAGTTTACCATTAAGTTATTAATCAGTCCCTCCAGGATTTTGCAGCACTTTTTCCCCTCATTGTTGCAACCTGGAAGGCCTGATGTTGCGGCAGCTTTTGTGAAAGGTTGCAACAAAAGTTGCAAAGTTTTCGATTCGTCATTTTAGTTTTTGCCAAATCATTTGAAAAGTTTTTTTTTAAATAATTAAAATGTTAAATTCTGAAATTCCAACATTTCTATTGTAATAAACACACTAGAAGAACACTTGACCATCCAGCAGGACACTCTCCAAATTGTAGCTTATTCTTGAACACAAAAAGAACAAAGCAACAATTCCAGGTTCATAGAGCTTTGGAAGACAAAAACAATCAAAGTGATTCTTTTCTGAGTCTTTGACAAATACCTCAGTATATACAGGGTAAAATTGTGTCATTAAACTTGAGCTGACGCAACAATAAATGCAATCCTGTACACACAAATAAAAAACCAGAGTACAAAAAAATAACATTTTGCTGACAAACAAATTTTAAAGTGCACATACAAATGCTTACAGTAAACAGTTGTCTAAGATGAAAAGTGCCAATAAAAAAAAAAAAAAAAAAGTTTTCTATTAAGTATGTAAACATAATAAAATTAAAAAAGAAATTCATGAACATTCGAAAGTTCAGATTGATGGTATGTTGGAGCTGCATTCTACCTTGCAAGTTTAACTTATGCTTCCACTCAACGTAAACTGAACAACACACCCAAACTGAACCCTCAGCCCTCCCTCCTCTCATAAACCCAGTCATTTGTGCATACATCTGATTGATTTAAACCCTGCATTCTAAGCATCCATATACAAAATGAAATGATACAGGAATGAATGATAAAAGTAGAAAAAAAATAGCAAAATGCAAGTCAGCAAAAATGAGTGTCAGCTCGGTGCCTTTATGTCGTTTATCCTTTTGACTGACATGGGGGAAAAAAATCCCTTCAATCTATTTTTACCCTTTAATTTTTATGACATATTCAATAGTATTTATTTTTCTTAACTTGAATTAATATTTAACCCGAATAAGCTGAACAGAGAATCCAAATTGTTTGTCCCCCGCAGTGACAAAAAAAAATAAAAACCACTGACTGTGGCCTAAGTAACGACATTTAAAAGACAAAATTAAACGATCCGCGCTCTGCTGCCAAACTGGAAAAGCGCCACTTCAGCCAAAGCTTTGAAATGAGACAACATTTCTCTAATTTAAGAGATCAGAAGTCGGAAAGAGGTGCCCAGGTCTGAGACGACGCTCAGATGCTCTCATGTGAATCTTTATTGTTTTAGTTAACTGTACTCCGTGCATTAAGTTGAAAATGCCTGCGCATCTGCATCAAGTGGTCAGGGAATGATGTGAATTGGAACTGTCAAAATGATGTTTTACGGTAGAAAAATGCAATTTACCACCACTTTCATGTAGAGAATTTCACTTGTTTCCTCTCACATAACAGGAAGTGTACGTGATATGAGTGACGGCGTCAGATATAAGAAGATTAGAAGGAGAATCGCAATTGGTCAAACATGCGTGAAAGTTGCAGTAATTGGATAAAATTGCAAGACGTGCAGAATTCCTGAGGATTGGCTGAATTTGTGATCGCAAAATCCTGGAGGGACCGATTATTGCTCCCCTCTGTAGTGAGATTTTTTTTTTAAAGCCGAAGAGGTAAATCACTGTTCTAAATAAAACTGCAAGCTTTTTGAAACGACAAACAAGCCATGAGGGGTCATTATGGTGTGTGTGTGTGTGTATTAAGTTTGTTGTCAAACATAATGTTTGAATAATTGTTATAAAATGGACGGATGATGGAGGGAAAAAATGGAAATTGCCCTTATGTTTCACATCCGATTTTTACCCAGACCTACAGGGGAAAAGAAAAATAAAGGGAAAAGAAAAAACAAATTCCATCCATTTGGCCTGTTGTAATGTCAGACTCCTCTGAATCTGAAACATCCTCTTGGCTCTGCTCATATATGGTGGCATGCATAGACGCAGCAGCTAGTAGCGTTCTGGTACCTTTTAATTTTGATGTGCAGTTGAGTGGTGACAGCAAGTTAACTCATTATCAGAAACGTGGATTTAGATTTGGGTTAAACACCTTTATATTCTAGATCAACCCTTAAAGAGGGTGCCAACAATCAGGATGTATTATATGCAGGGCTACATACTTCTGTTCTGAAGCATACCAGTTCAGGTGCGTGCATGTGTTGACTCACTTCATGGTCTTATTCTGCAACCAGCTCTCGTGCTTGAAGTGGAGCTTCTCCAGGTATTCCAGGGGGATTTCCTGTTCCTCCTCTCTTCCTCGCATGTGTAATCGCTCCAAGCATCTCTGACCACATGCCAAAAACAGGAACAAAAGTTCACTCCGTGTACACTAGTTTTCAAAAAGTTTAAACCAAAACATTTTTCCATATTTCCTTTCACATACAGAAGTGTAATCAGTGGGTGGAAAGGTACCTCTGGAGAAGCTCTGAGGTAAATGATACCATCTAGCTCGATATGCTTGCCAAACTGGTTGTGAAGCCAGCCATGCAAGTCCTGGTAGATGGACCATTCAGTCTCATTCATGCATTCACTCTCATATAGGTTGCCTGCAAAGATGTACCTGCAGCATAAGGTGCACAGGAGACAGGGTTACCAATGCTACTGATACTTAAACATGACAAACATAATAAAAAACACACTATGAAATAAAGTTAGTGATGCATTCCTAGGCTGAAACTGTTCCCTCTGTCCTAGAAAAGGTTTAGCTACACTTCGATACCTGTCACTGTAGATGGATCTCTCGAAGAACAACACGGGGTTCTCAGCCTCTCGGAGCTTCCCGTTTGCAGATTTGATCTGCGCACGCACCCGGCTGATGCAGGCGTAACTCTGGAAGGTGTAAGCCCACCTCTCCGGCTTCTCATACATCATCTTCAACACGTTCCCGCCGCTCCTCTGAGACGTAGTCAGCTCCTAAAAAATGAATTCAAGACCGTGTGAGAGATATCCCCTCAATCAGCTCAAAGAATCACCTTCACTTTAAGCTCAGAAAAGAAAGATTGACCTTCATTAACGTGCATGTTGGGTTATATGCTAAATGTAGCCCACAATAAACTAAGGCTAATGAAAAGAGAAGGCAAAAATGAAGGAATGTTTCAATATACAAAAAAAAAAAAAAAATTTGTTTTAGAGTCTTCTGACTGTGCAGAAGATATTGAATCTTTAGCAAACCATTTTATAGTCATTTATAGCAGCTGCGTGATAGCTTTACTTGATGACGTCAGAAAGGTAAATAGACATTTCATTGGGGTTTTCAGCTCTTCCAGTGCAGGTCTATTGCCTCTACACTTAGATCACCTAACCTCAGTCTTAACCCGATCAATTTAAAAGTAGTTTTTATCACAATTACTGACGACAGGGTTTAGTGATTTGTTAAAAATACGATCCTCTATGATGAAGGAGCTGATAGATAAACATATTTAGTTCGACTACAAAACATAGATTAGTCTCAGCTTACCAACAGGGGGCGCCCTACTGGGTAAGGAGCTGTTTTACTGCAGATGTGGCAACAGGAGCTTGTGCAGTGGTCTGAACAATTCAGCTGAAACCGGATCAGTGTGCACAATTTACACAATGACGACTCTGTGCAACTGTTTCATTAATAAAATATACTTTTCAATCCATCCTCAAAGCAAACAGAGCTCTTCTAACCTGACCTAAAGCCTGCCCAGTTTCTTCTTTTTAACTACACGTGTCAGTTACCTTTGGCTTAGAAATACAGAATATAACCTCTCTAGTATGTTTCTGGCTTACAGACCAATGTGTGTGTGTGTGTGTGTGTGTGGGCGCGCATGTTAAACAAAACGCTAGACTTGAAGCTGCAGGTGTGCATGCCTGTGACCATGACATGCTTTAACTGTCATGAGAAGCACCTGTTCCCCCCCCCTGGGTGTGTCACGTTAACTGTAACCAGCGCAGATATGTGGACAGATGGCAGCTGCACTCTAAATACAGACGAACACTCTCCCCATGTTATCTAGGCATGACCAAATGGCGGTCTGCTGCCCTCTGAAGGAGCCTTCAACCCTGGAGTAAGGAGCAGGCTCGATATTATTCGCATCAGTCCAGCTTAAACTCGGCTTTCTGTGTAAATTGGAGATGCTCTCTTTGTACGAGTGCTCTGTTTTCAGCTCAGTGAACAGAGAATTACCTCGAAGTCGCTGCTTGTTGTTTGGACATTGCACCATCTAGCGATCGGTTCTGGTACTACCTCCCAGTCGGAGCTCTCCTGCTCCAAAAGGCGCACAAACGTAGACTTCCCCGCCGCTGCGTAGAAAAACAGCAACCGATTCAACTTCAGCCGGAACGTTCACTATTGCTCGAAAGAATAACATGAAATTGCAAGGAAGAAACATTGCCGCTGGCTCTTCAGGTTAAAGAGAAATAGGAGGGCAGCTGACTGGAATTGGCGGCAAAGTAAACAAACGTGCTCAAAAGAAACGTAAATATATGTATACACAATTAGAAGCACCTGCCACATAATTGAAACATGACTTAATACAAGTTTTGAAGCTTTAAAAACTTGTATTGAATCATGTTTCTAGACTCACCGATGTTTCCTTCGATTGAAATGCGTGTTATCCTCTTCTCCATCGAGTCATTCATTGGGTCGGGGCAGCGTCTCTTCGGTATGGCAGGCATTCTTCTGAGATTTGATATTTACCTCTAAAAGATGTTAATTAAGGAGACGAGGGTGCACGGCAGCAGCTGTTGAGAACTTCTTGTTGTTTAAATTTGGCGGTGAAAGCCCCGGAAGCAGCGGGCGCGTTTAGTTGGCCCCCCTCCCACTTCCGCATCTTTTCAACTATATTCGTTGATCTGTTTTAATGGAAAAAAAAACTGATCAGTAGTTTCATACAACTACAGAAATCGTGGGTTAGAAGTAGTTATTGTTGCATTAATATACTTTACATGTTTACAACTTATGTGGAACTAATTGTAGAGTGCCTTTCGAAACACCCTTTGAAGGTTTCTACATTTTGCCATAATACAACCTTCATATACCAAGTAGTGCATAACTGTGTAGTGGAAAGAAGAGGGTTCTTGGTTTGTTTAGGGGTTTTTCTTTAGAGTCCGTGGCTTAATATGTGCACAGCACTATGTGTGGTGTAAAACTAACACTGCCCATCCCCCTGAACACACCATCTCCACTGTAAAACAAGGTGGTGGCAGCAACATGCTGTGGGGAGCTTAAGTCACGCCCATCTACTTCCGGTCCATGGGTCCCCTACTGTCAAAAATAATAATAATGAATGAGTGTCAATGGAGCGATAGTTGTTTTCAGATCCCGTTCGAAATGTGCCATGGATTTAAAACACGAGGTCCATGAATTTCAAAGACACATTTTGATGCCGAGAAAGCGCTTATTTTTGACAGGCGGCAAAAGTTACTTTAGGTTTTGTGTGAAAACACGTGGTGGACTACAACTGAAGAAGAAGAAAATGGCAGCGAGTCTAGCGAGCTTCGCATTCTCCTCCAGGACGAAGGAAGGAGCGTTAAATGTGGAGAAAACCACTAGAAATCTGGACATGTGGAAATTGGCAGCTACTCCGGGGGAGAAATGGTCTGTCAAGTGAGAGCCAGCATGCGGGACGAGCTCTACAAGGTCCCTGAGTTTTTCAAGCGCTAGCTCACATCATATAGGCTACTTCTGATTTGTAGTCTTTTTATTTACAAATTTATACACACAAATAAATCACAAACCACATGACAAACAGTTGAAACGAACATCATTAGTTGTTTCAATTGAAACACACGTGTTTCAGAGCATAATGCAAAGCAGAACACAAAATGACTTATCGCGCCATTGACTTTCTTTTTTTCCCCTCCTTTTTTAGCCAGGTGACCCATGGGCCGACTGAAAGGGGAGAAGACTTTTAGGCTCCCCATAGGGATGCTCATCAATCGCCAAGTTGATGAGAAGCTAGATGGAGCTAAATACTGAGCTATGATAGCATGGTTTAGATCAAAACGTATGAATGTGTCAGATTGCAAATAAAAAATTTTGATGTGCAAAGCAAGAGGATTTATAAACAAATTTGCAGCTGTGAGTGCCGTGAAAGTTGGTATCAAGTACTGACAGAAGGGATAAAATAAAAAACAGAACCAAAGCAAAAAAAACAAAACAAGAAAAACAGCCCTTTTCAGTCTTCATCATTATGAGTTACTTTATTTTAATGCTTAAACATCAATGGTACTGGTTGCGAAATGTTTCACAAAATGGAGAAATTGAAGGGGCCTATAAACTTTTGAAAGGTTCTATAAATACAAGTCGTTTACATTTACATCCGGAACCAGTCTTGTGAAGCGGCTGCAAACTGTGCACAAACCCCATTGTGTTAGCTAACAATTTAAGTGATGCTTAATCTAAGGAAATGAGATGTTCTGAAACAGATTCATTGTATATTAAGTAATTTTGTATTTTCCTGTTAAGGATGCATTATTTCTCAATATGTGTAGTGAAATTAAAGCCCATTGTTCCAATCTGGTCTGTTTGAGCTCATGGTACACAGACAGACAGACAAGTGAGTCAGCGAGTCAAGACCACCTTTATTTGCCTTGTAAACAGCATAAACCAATTCAGTAGCACTGAAAATCCATATCAAGCCATTATTTACAAACATCTCATCATTCAATAAAGTAAAGAGGATCAACTGTAGGCGTTGTTGTGGGCATTTCATAAGGATGACCTATTTTATTACGCTTTAGTGTATCTGCTGACCAGTAACATTCATAATAATTAGGTAAGAAAGTGAAACACTAATAATGCAAAAGAGTTTGTTTTTTTAAATAATCGAATAAAGGAGACGAAGCAGCCTCTAAAAAGACTCAATGCATTCATTTAACAGAAAGCCACCACTCCATGCTCACTTTAAAATCAGTCAATCCTCAGTATTTACACATGTGCATCAGTTTTACCTCCAACAAATTCTCCTATGAAACGTCTGCATCACTGTTTTTTGAACTAAAGCAGACAGACTAGCTTTTTTTTTTTTTTTTTTCAATTCTGTCCCACCCAAATTCAAGCACTATTACGAAAGTTAGTATAAGATTTAGAGTACGAAAGAGCCAAATGGTAATCCTGTTAGTGTTTCAGTCATTTGCATAGCAACTAAACGTTTTACATTGGGAAAGGGAGCATGCTTCGGATGTTTAAAGCAGTGTCAAAAAAAAAGCATAAGCATAAAAAAAAATCCTTAGTTGTGCATTACATCTAACCTCAGAGGAAATTGATCCATTTAACATTCATTTGGAAAAATATGAGGAAGCCGATACAGTAGCTCTCAAAACACTGCACACCGCTGGCATCTTTCCAGCATTTCTGGGACTTTGACCAAGGTACATCAAGTTTTCCCACCTTTAAATGGAACATTTAGTGACAAAAACAAAATGGGTTAAACTGAATATCATAAAACTAAAATAAAAGATACAAAGATTTGGTTGCATGACTGTGCACACGATAAAACTAACACTGAAGGAGGAACTATTGCTTTAATTTCAGCATTTAAATCTTAAAGTAAAGTTTGTAGATTAGTACAATGAGATTATTTTTGATCCTTTGGTAAAGTATGGTGAATATAAAGGTAGAAGGAAAAGGGATCAAAACACAAGGGTCAAGGGCTAAGAAGTAGGGTTGTAAAAAAGAAACAAACTAGTCTCTTCTGGAACATTTGTGCTCCAACTCCTAAAAGGTATGCTTAACACAGAAACCGCCCCAAAAGATCATCATGCTCATTGTGACACATGTTGGTGGCAGCATCGTGTTATGCAGTTACTTTTCTACAGAAACACCTTTTGTTTTTGTCTGGTTCTGAACAACTTCAAATAGCAGCCAGTTTCCCAGAAAGCTGAAAGAGGACTTTTTAACGCATTCTAGTGAGTCCTAGCCAGAGTCCAGAACCCCCCTGAAAAGGAAATTCTGACAAGGCAAAATGATTCAAACTGGAGGGCTGAAAGCTGAAATTACACCAAAAGTGTTTTACCAAAGTATTAGCTAAAGGGTGTGCAAACTTTCAACTTTTTTTGATTTTGTCCCAAAACAATTTTGTTTATTTTTACTAAACATTTGTCGCATTAAAAAGGTGGGAAAAGTTTGCAAAGTATTTATCATGGTCTCAAAAACCTGGAATCAGAACTGGGGTGTGTATACTTTCGAGAGCTACTGTATGTGATCGGTCACATGACACAGCTTCTCACAAAGTTCAACATTTGCAAAGGAAAAACATTCAGGCAAGAGTGGTTTGAAAACTTGCTCAAAGTGCTTCATGGCTATCCAGATACCAAGGTATGTAGCGTTATCGGACTCAAAATGCTTATAGTTCTCAAACAGTGGAGGTTAAATATGCATCTGTATCTATCTGTAGGTATGTATGTATGTACAGTTTAAAGTTTTGGATCCCGAGCTAAATGTTTCTACTCAAAAAAAAAAAAAAGGTTTTAGGTGGGAAAACTAGCACACGGGGACTTGTCTCTAGACAAACCTAAAATCATATTATTAGTCCCTGCTATAAAATGACTATCCTCACTTCTAACACCTTTAACACATTCATTTATCATCACCCTCTCATAGCACAGGGAGACTTACCAAAAAGAATAAATAAAAAAAATTGGGAGTTTACAGCAAAAAACCACCAAAGTACAAAAAAAAAAAAAAAAAAAGACAAAATGGGAGAATTCAGGGCTGTTTAGGTTTAAAAGGAGGTAGGTTGAAAACTTTAAATATGTTGATCAAATATGGCCTTAATCTTCTGACAGTTTTCACTGTTGGCACTTAGGGTTATTCTGTACTGATGGCAACTACTGTAGTCAACTAAAGTCTGATCTTTCAATGGAGAATGAAATGATAAAGAGTAAAAGTGTCGAATAAGCTTTAAAGCTGGCTGAAATTTTCGCCATAAAGTCTCCCTTGTGCGTGCAACGGATGATCAGAGAAAAGTAGTAAAGAAAATTTATGAACATACAATATGTCTTTATAATTCTAAATCATCAATTGGATACAAGGGATTCTCTTCCATACACCTACATGGTTTTTTTTCTCTGTTAAGTCTGTAGTCCCTGATAAAATTAGTCCTGGTGCCTTAAACCTATCAAAAACCCAGCCTTCTTCCTGGCGATGTTAAAAACATTTCCCCCAAATGGAAATCCATGTAGTATATACTGCATACATACAGCCAGGGTGGGGTGGGCATCTGTGCAAAAACTAGAACGATAAAATACAAGTTTGCATTGCTGTTTATCTATCCTTAGTCGTCAGTTTCTCAATCAGCTCCTGTAGCGGGACCAGCTCTTTTCTGTCAATGAGGTTGAACTCCTGTAAAAGAAAAAAAAAAAAAAAAAAAAAAGACAGGGAAGGTTTTTAATACTAATGTGGAGATATTTCCATTTTTCCTTAAATATCTTAGATTCCTTACCTGAACAAAAAAGATGAAGTGTTTGAAAGATGTGTTGAGGTGGGCCTCCTCTTGCAGCTGCATGACGGAGTCAAAGTGCTGGTGGTAGATGTGAGCGTAAACCCTGAATAGGCGCTTCAGAATGGTCTTCGCCACAGACATGAAGTTGCGCTTAAAGGGAACACCTTGAAAATAAAAATAAAAAAAAGGGACAACAATTGGGCGGTTAAATGACAACATACAGCACCTTGCAACTTTAGTCCGTCCACAAAATGTACAGATCTAGAGTCAGGAAAAGGGCAGCTAACATATCTGCAGACCCCACACATCCTGGACAAATTGTTTAGAGATTTACATTCGGGTCGGCGCCATTTACAAAAAAGCCAGCTTCCACAGAGACGGTTTCATTCCCCAGGCTGTCTCTCTGACGAACGCTTAACAGTTAAAGTGGCCAGATCAAGACCATCGATATTTACATCGAGCTCAAAGAGGAACCGAAGTCAAATTTGTGTGCACAAACATGGCAGTTGTCACATTTTAGCCACAGACTACTAAACAATTTTAGCAGGATTGCACTTGATAGATGAAAACATTATCAAGTCTCCTTAAGGGCTACCCAGGTTCAGTCCTTAAGAGCTACCATCCTGCAACTTTTAGATGCATCTCTCCTCCAACACACCTGAATCAAATGAATAGCTCGTTACTAGGCCTCTGCAGAGAGGACTGACTGCTGATGGCGAAATTCACCCATTTGAAGTAGGCGTGTTGGAGCAGGGATGCATCTAAAAGTTGCAGAATAGTAGCTCTGGAGGACCAGACTTGGGCACCGCTGGCATACAAGCTAATCCGCCAAGACTTGACACTGGGGCTAAATTAGAACGGCTTAAATCGACACTGATTCAAGAGTCATGTCAAGAATCGTTTGTCATTATATGTCAACGCAACGAAATTCCGTTTAGTTACTCTTGACACGAGTGAAAAGCAAAACATCTCAAACAAACCTCAAACAATCAAATATGTGCAAAATAAATATGTGCAAAGTCCATAAATAAAGATTTAGTGGCAATAATTAATGATCAGCAATAAACTCAGCAAAAAAAGAAACGTCCTCTGACTTTCAACTGTTTTTACTTTCAGTAAACTTAATGTGTGTAAATATTTGTATGAACACTAAAAGAGTCAACACCATAAGACATAAACTAAAAATGTTTCACAGACATGTGACTAACAGAAATAGAATAATGTCTCCTTGAATGAAGGGAGGCTCATAATCAAAAGTACCAGTCAGTATCTGGTGTGGCCACCAGCTGCTTGAAGTACTGCAGTGCATCTCCTCCTCATGGACTGGACCAGATTTGTCAGTTCTTGCTGTGAGATGTTACCCCACCCTTCCACCAAGGCACTTGCAAGTTCCTGGACATTTCTGGGGGGAATGGCCCTAGCCCTCACCCTGCGATCCAACAGGTCCCAGACGTGCTCAATGGGATTGAGATCCGGGCTCTTCGCTGGCCATGGCAGAACACTGACATTGCTGTCATGCATAAACTCACGCACAGAACGAGCAGTATGGCTGGTGACATTGTCCTGCTGGAGGATCATGTCCGGATGAGCATGCATAAAGGGTACCACATGAGGGAGGAGGATGTCTTCCCTGTACCGCAAGGCATTGAGATTCCTGCAATGACAACAAGCTCAGTCCGATGGTGATGTGATATACCGCCCCAGACCATGACGGACCCCCCACCTCGAAATCGATCCCGCTCCAGGGTACAGGCCTCGGTGTAACGCTCATTCCTTCAACGATAAACATGAATCCGTCCATCACCCCTGGTGAGACAAAACCGTGACTCATCAGTGAAGAGCACTTTTTGCCACCCCCGTCTGGTCCAGCGAAGGTGGGTTTGTGCCCATAGGCAGCGTTGTTGCGGGTGATGTCTGGTAAGGACCTGCCTTACGACAGGCCTACAAGCCCTCAGTCCAGCCTCTCTCAGCCTATTGCGGACAGTCTGAGCTCTGATGGAGGGATTGTGTGTTCCTGGTGTGGCTCGGGCAGTTGTTGTGGCCATCCTGTACCTGTCACGCAGGTGTGATATTCGGATGTACCGATCCTGTGCAGGTGTTGCTACACGTGGTCTTCCACTGCGAGGATGATCAGCAGTCCTCATGCCTCTCTGCAGCATGCCTAATGCACGTTCACGCAGATGAGCAGGGACCCTGGGCATCTTTCTTTGGGTGTTTTTCACAGTCGGTAGACAAGTCTCTTTAGTGTCCTGCGTTTTTAGAACTGTGACCTTAAATGCGTACTTTCTGTAAGCTGTTAAGGTATTAACGACCATTCCACAGGTGCATGTTAATTAATTGATTATGGTTAATTGAACATCCATGGAAAACATTGTTTAAACCATTTACAATGAAGATCTGTAAAGTTATTTGGATTTTTACAACATTATTGTTGAAATACACAGTCCTGAAAAAGGGACGTTTCTTTTTTTTTGCTGAGTTTAGATAGGATATATACATTTCACAGGCCTGGAAAATTAACAGTCTTTCAGTCTGGTGGTTCCTGTTTTTACGTTCCTATACAGTTTACCAGAAGGAAGCAGCACAAACAGTCTATTCCCACTTGTTGTTCAGTTCAGTTTGTTTCTGTCTCAGCTTGTAAGTCAGTCTTTCCATACTGTAGCTCTCTTTCAGTACGTCCTCCAAGTTCTTATCACACAGTCATATTAAAACAGAGATTGAATTGAAATGACTTGTACAGCGCCTTGAGATGAAACGCGTTGTAAATTGGAGCTATATAAATAAACTGAAGTGAATTTAAGACAAAGACTCACAGCCTACTCATGGGGGAGGGGGGGATGCTACTTTTAAGATTTCTATCTGTATTTTTTATTTTAACTGTGAATATAATTTCCTTAGCTGCAGAATGATGAACTCTTTGAGCATTAAAAGTCAATAAAATGTATGGTTTATTAGGCAGCTACTTTTGCTTAATAACCCTGAAAGGTTATTCAGCCTTTTAGATAGAAGTACTTTCTTAATCCCATAAGGGAAATTTCTTAGCTTTAAAAACCTGAAAGTGTCTGCTGCTTTAGCCATGCTGCCTTCTTTTAACACAGCTCGGATAGAAAACAAGAATGAACAAGACCCAGACAGCATGTTCACCTGGATTGCAAAGGTGTTGATTAACAGGCCACAGCATGATTGGAGGAAAGCGAGAACGATCATGACAGAAACACATCAGCGCCTTATGGCCGCAACATGTTATGCATTCATCTCCAGGATGGTGAATTTCTCCGTGTTCAAACAGACCTCCGTTAATCTGCTGTGGGGTTGATCACCCGGTGAAGCACAGCTGTCTAGCGGGGAGGATCTGCTACGGCGCAAAACAGAGTCTCTGCAGATCAATTATTTAATGAACCCACATTTTAAGTTCTTGGTTAACACAAAGCTAAGCTAGTGCCAATTACAGACCAACATTAGGTGTTTTCACTGCATGCTGCTTGGCTCCCGGGACGCTCTGGGATACTACACAGCAGGGAGCTAAGAGCTAACTCTGGCTCAGCGAATAACAGATCTAAAGACGACGGAGCAAGAATCCAAATCTGTTGCTCCAGGGAAGGCGCATTTAGCTCGTCTACGGAGGCCAGCTGACATTCATTGATGCTGGCTGGCATCTACAAAAATAACGCCCCGCAAACCTCAGCTGGTAAACAGGCTGAGACGTGGCTGTTTCAACCACAAATTACAGAACATGAAACTCTGTTAAGTCTCTCATGCAGAAGCATGAAATCTACCTCTACTGTGAAGGACTGTGCGATATGTAGCTATCAATGTGTAAAGAAAACAGCTTAGTTAAAGTATGTAAATATTATAGCATCATGATGCGATAATCAACAAGCCTGGCCACGTTTCCGCTTTAATAGTACCATAAAAGCAGGCCACCTGTCCACTCAGCACCTTTCTACTGAGCTGAAAAGACACCAGAGAGGAACTCCTACCGATCTTTGAAGGGAAAAGCGTTTCGTCATCGAGCTGGTCCTGCACCCACGTCATGAGGTAATCGATATACTTGGGGGCCGAGCATTTGATGGGCTTCTTGATGTTGGTTCCATCGGCCCAATGGTACTCGTACCTGCAGGAAACAAAGCGATGTTTTCGGCACAGGAAAAAAAACGAAACACGCGGAAGGCCAGATAAGATTTCCCAGACTAGTCACCAGATGTCATTCTCACTAGACCTTGAAGAGGCTCGTCTGAAATAGTCATCGGTATGCAATATATATATATATATATATATATATATATATATATATATATATATATATATATAAAAATTTGGGGGGTTGACTGGTGCCAACACAAGCTCACGGACTGGGAAAATGCCAAAACAAATTAAAGTAAAAATAGATGGCAGAGCTAAACGTGATTTAGTTTTTAATGTAGATTTGTGTCACCAAATATGGAAACACAAGCAATTCAATAAAGCACTGCATAGCTCTTGACATCTGTTTGTGAGTTAAGTGTGCACCGTCTTAAGACTGTGACCAAAAAAAAAAAAAAAAGGGCAGACCCGAGTCCACAATCTTCCTCTTCTGCTGCATCTAATCATTGTTTATTTCAGGTTATCAGAGATTCGTATTTCTTGCACCAAAGAATCGATGATAATTTTGAACCAGTTTGATTTGATCTGGATCAGCCGGGTCTGAGCAGGGCCAAAAAGCAGCAGCTTCTACATGGTTTTAAAGGCCGGGGAATTATTCAGCAATTCAAAGCAGATATTGGCTGTCTTCTTTCTGGTGCCGATATTATACGGAAAACAATGCAGGGGAAAAAAAGAAAAATAAACTTTTATTCTAATTATTATGAAGCAATTTATTCGATTTTATTAGAAACGAGTGAATGCACTTACTTAGGACCAGCAGACATGACTGGACAGCTTTCTTCTGTGCAGAAGTCTGTGATGGTGCCATACAGCATGTTGATCTGGTTGAAGAAATCCACCGCTGAGGAAAAAAAAAAAATGGAAAGAGCAGATCGTATATGTTGGCATTAAACAGCTGAGAATCAAGTCTCCCCTCATTTCAAGCAGGTGATCAGCACACATCCCAGCAATCTGACACATGCTACCGCTCATTCCCAGAGGTACACAGCCGACTCTGGACCGCATCGGTCGAGGTGAACTATTCAAGAGTTGGCTATATTAGAGCTTCATTCGTTACTTGAATAAATAAGGGTTAAAAGCTGAGTTTTCACAGATTGGATTTATCTTAAACTTTTAAGATTTAGGCCTCCACCCATTTTAAAGTTGGTGATTCTGTGTGAACAATTGCCAGGCAGAACGTCTACTCTGGATTTTCAGAACAGGTTATTTTCAAAGGTTTTCATGTAAAATAAAGACGTGTTATTTCAGGTTTCTATTTCCTGAATCAACAGCTTTATACAGATAGGCGAGTCGTAAAGATTCCACCTCTACTAGGAGAAGTGAACTGGTTTATATGCAGTTTAGCTCATGGCTTGAATTTCTCCACCTTAGCAGAAGCAGACGTTCACTATCAAATCCTAATGTCTTCTTGTGCTACCAACAACTTTTGGACTTTTTCTAGATCAGAGGATCCTAACCTGGAGTCCCCAGAGAACCCCAGGGGGTCCACACAATTTTGTCTGTGCCGAGGTTACCATAATTATATTAGTAAATATTACATTTATACAATCCAAAAGGCAAAAGAGAAAATTGTATATATGGCCTACAGTGTAAAAAGAGATCAGGAACTTGGGGTTCGGGGTCCCTGCTTGTCTCGGACACAGGCAAGGGGATCCTCAAAAAAGAAAGTTGGGAACCACTGTTCTAGATGGTCAACGCTATGGTTTTATTGAATATTGGAGTGATAATATTGATTATGATTTGCACACATTTTCCATCCGACTCTTTATTTTCCATTAACTTTATGTCTGCACCAGTCTCCTTGAGCTTTAAGATCCTGATCAGTGGGGTCTAATGTCAGGTGTGAATTTTAATGCACGGTAGCTTAAAAATCATATCCTACCAAATACTGCATCTTACCAGCCTTTTGCAATTACAATATTGAACACATTGATCTTTAGATGATGGTGATTGCAATTCCAAGTGGTCCGGCTAAGGTTTTAGATATGTCTGACCTTTTACTAAAACAAGATCTAAAAGCTGTAAGGAACAGAGTGCCTTGCACATTTTTCATGTAAATATACCGGACTATGCGAGATTGAATGTTTCCATGAATGTAAGCTAGGTTGTTCTACAACGGGCAGGTTTTTAAAAAATGGAACACGGAGAAACCAGAAACTGGAAGGAAGGAACTAATACAACAAAAGGAAAGATAAATGAACAACGAAGGAAAGAATAAAAAACAAAACAATGAGAAGAGTATGGAAGGAAAGAAAGGACGGACGAAAGAAAGGACGGACGGACGAAAGGACGGACGGACGAAAGAAAGAAAAAAACTTTACAAAATTACAACCACAAGAGTTCACTAGAAATGAAAAACTAAATGTTCATCATTAACCGAACACAAAACATCTTTTACAGCCCATAAGGTGACAAAAACGTCAATTTTCTTTGTTAGTTTATAAAACTCAAATTCCACCTTAAGCCTTGCCGCTATTTGTCTATTAAACAACTCTAGAACATCCTGTAAACCTTCTCCCTGTATCACATGTTTCCTTGTTTTCCTTATGGCTAGTTTAGCCATACCTGAAATAAAATTCAACAATGAAACCACAGCTTTTTTTTTCACAGTGTAATATGGACCATAGATAAAAAGACAATGTGAAAATTACATCCCAAACCCCTGAAAAAGCGTCAACAAAAATTTGAAGAGATCTTTTAGCCTTGGACACTGAATAAACAGATGTTGGATTGTTTCTTCCTGAAAGCAGAAAGGACAACCACTCCCAATACCAGGATTAAAGTGTGCCAGATATCTGTTTGTAGCTATGGCCCCATGTATAATCCTCCACTGGAGGTCACCCACCCGTTTCTCAACAGGGGGTTTATACAGGGACTGCCAACAGCCTTCCGGGCCAGAGCTGGAGCCAAAAGACCCCGCCCGCCTCGACACCTGAGCACCATGCAGGGTACGCAGATTCAAAACCTTTACTGCAAGAAAGGACGAAAGAAAGAAAGGACGAAAGAAAGAAAGGACGAAAGAAAGAAAGGAAGAAAGGACAAAAGACAGGACGAAAGAAAGAAAGGACGAAAGAAAGAAAGGACGAAAGAAAGAAAGGACGAAAGAAAAAGGACGAAAGAAAGAAAGGAAGAAAGGACGAAAGACAGGACGAAAGAAAGGACGAAAGACAGGACGAAAGACAGGACGAAAGAAAGGACGAAAGACAGGACGAAAGACAGGACGAAAGACAGGACGAAAGAAAGAAAGACCAATGTATGGAGGGGAAGACACTACAAAGAATAGAGAACAGGATGAATAAAGGGATGAAAAAGGGGGAAGAAAGGAAGAAAAAAATGAACGCCATGAGGGAGGAAGAACAATAGGAAAGGAATAAATACTTTTCCATACTCAGAATCTTTTCCCAAATCAGTTCCAACCCAACTTGACTGTCCCTTTCCTTGCGCTTCCATTAAAGTAACCGTAATGCGCCGACATAATGTATGTGCTGCCGCTAGCATTAGCTACAGTGCTCAGTACAATCAGTTTTATCCACTGTAAATGATGAAAAGACATTTTAAGGCTGCCTTCAAGTTCTTTTACTGTGTTATTTGCAATAAGCGCTGCGAGTCAGGTGGCCATGAGAGCAAGTTTTTAACTGCAGGCTTAAAGAAATACTATTGACCTAAAGATAGAGATCCATCACTTCCTTACAGAAGACCATGCTGCCGCTGAAGCAAGGCTTGTTTTTGTCCATGAGCTGACCCAAACGGTACTCACATTCCCCAAAATGAACATTTGATTAAAATCAACCATTACATCTCCTACTAGAGAGGTCAAAGGAGGATACTTATTGCTTTGGACATGACTCAGCAGGTAAACAAGTCCGTTTTCTTAGGACACGTGTCACAGTCACACATAAGGTGACACATCTCCAAAGTAATTATGGGATTTTTCTCTAGGAATTTGTTTGGGATTTTCTTGTGGACGGCGCATTGTAAAGGCGGGCAGATCAGACGTGTACAACTTATTTTGTTTGCAACATGCCAAGAATGACTGATGGGGTTTACCTTCTGCCGGTCTACTGATATGTTACTCAACACTGAATCACAATATATCCTTGGAGGACAACGTACAGGCCAGCCCAAAGGTTCTCACTGTCTGCTCCCTCAGCAGGGACAGTACTCAACAGTATTTTCAAGAAGAAGAAACAATAAAAGATTGGAGACCATTGTTTCCTCTCATCACTAATTACAATCTAAAAAACAAAAACAAAAAACATAAAATTATACGACAATGCGACTTCCTATGAGCAACGGTCATGTGATAAGTCAGTGAGCCCTGATGGCAAGAGGCTTACAGCATGTTTGTTCCAGCTTCCCTTTATTGTGAAAGTCAGAACAGCTTGTGCAACAGAGTAAAATCTTCCATTCTAATGAAAACCTACACATCTGGGAAAACATGGTGTCAAACTGTTCATATGTAACTATTTGGCTGCGTGTTGCCCTGCTGAACAATTTCGACTTTAGAAGAATTGCATCGTGGGAGGAATTTATCTTTAAACATTCGCTGCTGCTGCTTAGGGGAAAGTAAACAAAGGCCCTCGACGGACGGTCAATAAAATCTATTTAACATTCACGGCGCTCTGTCTGGCATGAAAGCGCACAGTCTTTAGAGAGAGCGCCAAGATCTTACGGCTTCAAAGTTCACTCTCGCCTGATCCATGACCCAGACTAAAACACAGGTTTATGAGATTTTTTATTTTTTAATGTAAAAATTTAACAGAAAAGGATGAATCAGGGGAGGAGGGTAAAAGGCAGGACTTACTGTTGACAGCGACCCACTCATTTAAGTCTTCCCCCTCAGGCAACATGACCGCCATGCGCAGATTTCCACTCCCCAGCGTAGCCTCGGCGTGTTTCAACAGCTCATACTGATGAGAACCCTCCGGGATATTCTTCTTAGGTTTGAATGTTTTGGATGAACGGTTCCCACTGTGGGTCACATTTTGGAAGAAGACGACGACAAGAAAAATAGGGATCAACGACTTTACAGGAAGGCACAGAAAAGGAGTTTGCTTAAAGAAAACAACTAAAAACAAAGGTGTTTTTTGT
Source organism: Valencia hispanica (assembly GCA_963556495.2). Lineage (NCBI taxonomy): Eukaryota > Metazoa > Chordata > Actinopteri > Cyprinodontiformes > Valenciidae > Valencia > Valencia hispanica. Next base: position 32,211,361 of record OY747717.1, on the reverse strand, counting down.
TTTTTTTACTGACAAAGAAGCCACAGATGCTCTAGAATGAGCAGTACAGTACGTCTCTCTGTGTTTAATGAGATCGTATTCAGCCTCTCACACTGCTCCATTAAACAAGAATTTTTCCAGCCATCAAAGCATGGGTCAGACACAAAAAAAACCCAACTTGGTAGTTAATTAAATCTAAAACAGCAAAATGCTTCCTAAATCGCTTAAATCCCATCTTCTGAATGAGATCGGGGGAATTCTCTCTATTTCACTCTCACATTCTGTGACCTCTAGGCCGAAATAAATGTGAGACGGCAAATAAATTACGGTAATAGAACTGGAGGGTGGGCAAAACTGCAAAAACGTATCACTTTTTTTCTTTTCCTTTTGTCTTTCCACAGTAAACTCACATTTTAATCCCAGTATCGCTCATGGGAAAACAGAGCATTTAGGCCAATTAACATTTGAAACAGATTCGCATCAAGTCCAGTTTACATTTAACACATAAAACTTGATGTGACTGCTAAGACTGCTTAGGTTCATAACTATATTTATAAAAAGTCCAACAACCCATGTGAAGTCCATTCTTGCCAAACGGAAAGTTGGTTTCTAAAGCTAAACTGCTGTGCTACAATGCAATAGTAGAGTGTGCGCAGTATCGATGATGGCACAATCCCTACGTTTCGGCAGACTGTCAACACATTCTAAGGCTTAATGAGCCAACATCATCATGGTGCACACTCCTTCTTAAAGTGAAAACCTAACTAAAAGGTGGGTGATGCAAGCAATGGGAAGCCCAAATGTTATTTTGGAATGGAAAGAGCAGATAGCTTAGATCATTAACAAGAGATGGAGCTTGCTATTGGTAAAAACTGTCGGAAGTGGACCGATTTAAAACCACAAACAAACAGTGAATAGAGTTACTAATGGACAAACAAAAATATCCAAATGAATGGAAGCACAATTAATGAAACATAAGTGTTTAGTTTGGGTGCTTTTCGCTAAAGTTTCATTGGCTGAATTCAGTTTAGGATATGGGTCATTACTCTGTATCCTCATCTGTGTTTAAAACCACTTAAATAGAGTAAAAGATGAATAATTCTTCTTTGAAAAATGCAAGGTTTGGATAATTAGCTCAAAAAAATTAAAATATTAAATGAAAAATTACTTTCCACTGGAGTTAGTGTGAAGGTTTTAAGTGCAACGTTCTGTTTTAGCAGCTCTTTAAGAAAATTGCATTTCAGCAGACCTTCCACCTAAGTGTAAAGATGTTGATGTAAAAACAAGAAGGGCTTTTATTAGATGAGGAAGAGATTACGCAGATGGGTTTTACGTTGGAAATTTTTTTTATTAAGTTATCTTTATTACCAGTTATGGTCGGCTTAATTCCTTCATTCATCCTTTACCGGCTGCTTTTCTTATTTTAATTTCATACACAGTTATTAAAACAGAATTTTTACAGACGACATAGACACGCATTCCTTGCTCAATACAGCTTTAAAACCAGACATCGAATTGCGTTTTGTCTAAGAGAAGCTAATGTTAGCAATTATTAGCAGTGTACGCACCAGCAAATATCCAGGTCACACGATGAACCGATTCAAAAACTTGGAATTGTATTTATAATGGGTCTTTCTGCGACCCACAGTAATTGTTAATATCTTGATTCAAGTGAATTGGAATCCGTGAGGCTTTTTGACATAAAATACCCCAAACACACGCAAGTAACACTAATGATTAAAAGGCAGATCCAGGAAGTAGTCTAATCCAGTGTTTATTTTATCGCCAGTTAGCTTCCCAGCTGTGAAACATCACCTTTGATCTAACAAAAATGAAATTAAAATAAACCCGAATCATAAAGACAAAAATAGGAATTCACTAGAAATGTATAACTCACAAAAGGAAGCTCATGTTTCCCCCGGAGATCAGAAAAGAATCTTCTTTAAACCAGGCTGAGAGGATGGACACCAAAGCGACCAAACTCTTTAATTTCACTCTTCTTCTTGTCTTTCTTCTACCGGAACCAATGAATTGCTCAAATAAATATTAGTATAGCCAGAAAAGCTCAAAGCTAGCAATACAGAAAGCAGCTTTGTCTGCCAGACACTGATATATGAGTGCTGCTCTAGACGCAGAGAGAGAATGTATCTGACTTCTTCAGCAGATACTTCAAGCAGACCGAGGGTATTTCTGATGTGTGCTGCCACCTAGTGGATCAAAAGGAAGGCACTTAAAATTGACGTTTTCTGACTAAAGGTGTCTTTTTTTTCTTTTAAAAAATGTTATTTAGCCCCAATTGCTTTTATGACTCCGGTGGGAATTTATTTAAATAGCCTTTCCTCCTCCTTTTTTTTTTTTTTTTTTTTTACAACTGTACAACTGTAACGTTTTGTGTGATCACAATCCAATCTCTATTGTTCCTTCAGTCCCTTCAACCTGGTGAGTAACAAAAATTCTAATAGTTTATAGAGGAGGAAATTCAGCTTGGTAGCTGGATGGTAGCGGCCATCTAAAAAGCATTGCCAGTTGAACCTCTATCAAATTTTAAATGAACCCACAGATAAGACCCTTCCTAGGATTAGATTACTAAACCCATTGTATTCAATTCTTGTTTTTAAGACAAGTTCCACAGAGGTGGAAAACCACCAAAGTAGAGAAGGAACCTTCAGTGACTCAGAATGATTCCAGGCAAGCTTTCAGTAAGGATTTCTGAGACACTAGAAACATTAGCTGTAGCTACTCTATGCCAAGGTATTTACCGTTAGAGTCATATTGGCCTCTGCTTACAGGGGTTCCTTTCTTTCTTTTCTTCCCATTATAACCTCACCAAGGCTCATGTAAACAAGGTCATGTATACCGTTATTTGATCGTCAGTTAAACTTATTTGTGGTTAATGCCAGTAATCCAGCTAAAAGCAATGTGATATTTGTTCAATTTTACATTTCTTTTTTTTCAGATTGAAGAAATAGGATTTTATCATATAATGACTATGCAATCCCCCATTTCTATGCCTAAACTCTAGGCCTTTCAGTTTAGTTTGTGGTTTGGAGAAATTAGCCATGTTTACAGAAATATTTAACTGATTACACACTTAACTGAAATTTTGGCTTTGTTATAATTATGAAATATCACTTTAATATTACACAAAAATTCTAGCTTTGGTTATGGTTTTTAATATCTATTTGCCCATCTTGAAAATAATTTTAAAATAGTAATGATCTTACACCATTAGTGCAAATTACGTAGAGATTATATTAAATAAGTCCTTATTAAATTTATTGACCCTATGCAGCTCTGCCCTATTTTACCTTCTTCCAGCTAACTAGAATAAAGTTTATGTTTCATCGCGACACAAAAGCTTTAAAATAGGGACGCACCGATGTGAAAATTTGGGCCAATACCAATATCCGATGTTATTATTACTGTTATGGCAAATAACTGATATTTACATATGTAATTCCCTACCCTTTCAACACCATGAAAAAAAGACAACTCCCCCCCCCCAATCCTGCGTAGCATACCTATCAGTCATGTGCCCAAACAAACACCACATGTACACCCCCTCCCGAAACACATAAGAAAACAGCAGTAAGATGGAAATAAATATTAGTTATTAATATCAGCACTATGGTTTCCAGGTGAGTTTCCACAGAGGAGGAAAACCACAAATCACAAATTTGACAAGCTTTCAGCAAGGATTTCTGACACACTAGAAACATAACATTTAGAGAGCTCAGCTAGAGATTTACTGCACTATTCATGACCATCAGGCGTGTACTAGATCTCCTGCGGCCCCATTTAAACAGAGTCCTGATCAGATGATTGTCATGGTCTTAGTAAGCTGTCTGACCCACATGTACGAAACTCTCAGGAGACAAAATCAGATTTAAAAGTTTATTGAAGGTAAGTGAAGGTGGATGGCTCTGGAACGGGAGCTGCTGGAGATCTGCTGGGGACTGGGAGCTGGAACTCTGAAATACATGGTAATATTTGCAGTGATCTGGAGGAGGAGAATATTGAATAAATCTTCTGACAGTTTGTGAGGAAATGAAATAGCCAGGGAGGAGTGAGTGGAGCCTGTGGAGCCTGTGCATGGCCTGCGCGGTGCGAGTCCAGGAGGTGTGGAGGCGGTGGTCTGAGGGCTGGGTGTGAGCTGGATGGTGAGTATACCGTCTTGAAGGATTTCAACGAGGAATAACAGAGATTGTCTTACAGGTTGTTGTAGGAGGAAGGACAGGAGGCACGCTGAAGAGGGGGAGCAGAAAGGAGGAACTCCGGTGGGTGAGTGGAACTGAGCAGGATGGTTGTCTTGAGGAACCTGGGAGCCAGGTGTGGAGATAGAAACCAGAGAGGAATCTTAAAGGTGAGTATTATTCTTGGGCAAAGGATCTCAGGAGTGGAAACCAGAGAAGCGAGGAACCTGTGAGGCACATGAACAAAAGGGAGAGTTGAGTGAATCATTCTAGGAACGGACAAAAATCTTAGCAATGGCAATCTGGCAAATTTTTACGAAGTAACAATATGACCAGCCTTGTTTGTGATTTATTTTCACAGATTCAAAATAAGTAACACTCTCAAAAGATTATCTGGTACATATTTTCACCTGTATTGAAGACGTTTTGTAAAATGTAACTTACAAAAAAAGCTGTTTATTTACACCCACACATTAACTCCCACATAAAAGGGCTAAAGTCACACACAGTAATGGAATATCACATCAGGTGCACTTGATAATAACATCAGTACTCTGCTTTTTGAAGGGGGTTTGCCCTGTTTAAACCATATATATTTAGTCAGGTTTCTGCTCCTGACTGCTGAAGGTAGAAGTAACATCACGGTGAGATCGACAGAGAAAAAAGATTGTAGCAGCTAATGAGTCTGGTGAGGGCTTTAAAGAAGTCTCAGAAGAATCTGAAATTCAATTCAATTCAGTTTATTTATATAGCGCCAATTCACAACAGATGTCATCTCAAGGCACTTAACAAGAAGTCATTTCAATACATTTATACAAACATTCCAATCAGTTAAAAAGTTTCCTATTTAAGGAATCCCAGCAGATTGCGCCAGCCATTGGTGTGAGGTTGGGCAGACTTTCAAACCACAGCAATCCTTCAGCAATCCCTCATACTGAGCAAGCATGTAGCGACGGTGGAGAGGAAAAACTCCCCTTTAACAGGAAGAAACCTCCAACAGAACCAGGCTCAGTAGGAGTGGCCATCTGCCACGGCCGTCTGGGGGTTTGAGAAGACAGAGCAGAGAAACAGAAGGAACAGAAGATCTGATATAAGAGAACTTTCTATGTTACAGAAAGTAAAAAGTTGATAACAGGACACGGTGGATGTTCAGTTACTGGGAGCACCATCCCAGTCGATGCCCCCCGTCCAACAGCGCATTGCAGCCAAGCAGGATACCAGACCAGGTATATCTTCTATGGAGAGAAAAACACTGAGAGAAAACAAAGTTAACAGTCGAAATAGCAGAATGTACTGTAATACACCTGGAGAGTAGTAGTAAAAAAGGAAGTAGCAGAGTGAAGAAAATTGCTAAGTCTGTCCTCCAGCAGTCTAAGCCTATAGCAGCATAACTACAGAGCTAGCTCAGGATGACCTAAGCCACTCTAACTATAAGCTTTATGAAAAAGGAAAGTTTTAAGCCTGGCCTTAAAAGTTAACAGAGTGTCTGCCTCACGGACTAAAGCTTGGAGCTGGTTCCACGGGAGAGGAGCCTGATAACTAAAAGATCTGCCTCCCATTCTACTTTTAGAAATCCTAGGAACTACAAGTAAACCTGCAGTCTGAGAGCGAAGTGCTCTGTTGGGAACATATGAAACAATCAGATCTCTGATGTATGATGGAGCTTGATTATTAAGGGCTTTGTATGTAAGAAGAAGGATCTTAAATTCTATTCTGGATTTAACAGGGAGCCAATGAAGGGAAGCTAAAGCAGGAGAAATGTGATCTCTCTTTTTAATATTCATCAGAACTCTTGCTGCCGCATTTTGGATCAACTGAAGGCTTTTAATGGCATTTTGTGGACTTCCTGATAGTAAAGAATTACAGTAGTCCAGCCTTGAGGTAACAAATGCATGGACTAGTTTCTCAGCATCACTCTTGGACAGGATGTTTCTAATTTTAGCAATATTCTGGAGGTGAAAGAAGGAAATCCTAGAAACCTGTTTAATATGGGATTTAAATGTCAAGTCTTGGTCAAAAATAACGCCGAGGTTCTTTACGTTATAACTGGGGGCCAATTTAATGCCATCCAGATGAAGTGATTGACTAATCAGTTTCTTTTTTAGAACTTCTGGTCCAAAGACAGCAACTTCTGTCTTGTCAGAATTTAAAAGCAAAAAGTTTAGATTCATCCATGGTTGTATGTCTTTCAGACATGCCTGCAATCTACCTAACTGACTGGGTTCATCAGGATTTATGGATAAATATAGTTGTGTATCATCGGCATAGCTGTGGAAATTTATCCGATGCTGCTAAAGATTCTACCCATTGGAAGCATATATATGGTGAAAAGAATTGGTCCAAGCACAGAACCCTGTGGAACTCCACAAGTAACCCTTGAGAGTGAAGAAGATTGATCATTTAGATGAACAAACTGGAATCTGTCAGACAAATATGATTTAAACCAGCCTAGTGCTGTTCCTTTGATCCCTGCAACATGTTCAAGCCTTTCTAAGAGAATATTATGATCGACTGTGTCAAAAGCAGAACTGAGATCTAACAAAACCAGAACAGACACCAGTCCATTATCTGAGGCCATGAGAATATCATTAGTAACCTTCACCAGTGCTGTTTCAGTGCTATGATGAGCTCTAAAACTTGACTGAAACGCTTCAAACGGCTCATTACTGTTGAGATGCTCACAGACTTGATTAGCAACAATTTTCTCAAGGATTTTGGATAAGAGAGGAAGGTTAGTTATAGGTCTGTAATTCACCAAGTCATCTTGATCAAGGGAAGGTTTCTTGAGTAAAGGTTTAATTACAGCTATTTTAAATTCTTGTGGTACATATCCATTTACTAAGGATAGATTCATCATATCCAAAAGGGGGCCAGGAACCAAATGGAACACTTCTTTAAATAATTTGGTTGGGATTGGGTCCAACATACAAGTTGAAGGTTTAGATGAGGCTAATATTTTTTTATAATTCCGAAAGCTTGACTGAATCAAAACAGCCTAAGCAGAAATGAGGTCCTACAGTTCTTTCCGATGCTGCCTCATTTACTGAGGAAGAAGTAATCATGTTTGGGAGGATGCCAATGATTTTATTTTTAATGGAAATAATTTTATTTATGAAGAATCCCATAAAATCATCATTGCTAAGAGCTGGGGGAATAATTGGCTCAACAGAGCTATGACTCTGTGTAAGTTTGGCAACTGTACTAAAAAGAAACCTAGGACTGTTTTTATTCGCCTCTATTAATGATGAAAAATATGCTGTTCTAGCTTGTCGAAGGGTCTTTTTATACAGCAGTAGACTGTTATTCCAGGTTAAAAAGGAATCCTCTAGATGTGTAGACCGCCATTTTCTCTCCAACTTCCTAGTATTCTGCTTTAAAGTATGCAACTCTGCGTTTAAACCAAGGAGTAAGCCTCCTATGGCTAGCCTCTTTCTTTTTTAAAGGGGCTACACTATCTAATGCCAAACGCAATGACGTAACGCTGTGAACCAGATCATCAATTTCTGAAGGGTTAGAGATAGAATTGCTGCCATCCACAGTGTTACTCTGAGACACTGAGGAAAGTAAGAATTGAACAGATTCTTTAAAAATTGTTACAGCATTGTCTGATAAAGTTCTACTATAATGAAATTTTCTTTCAGATTTAAGATGGTCAGTTAAAGTAAATTCAAAAGTTATCAAGAAGTGGTCAGACAGGACCGGGTTATGTGGGTGGACTGTTATTTCCTCACACTCAATACCGCATGTCAGTACAAGGTCCAAAGTGTGTTTACCCGAGTGGGTCGATCCCTGTACTTTTTGAGTAAAGCCAGTTGAGTCTAAAATAGCACTAAAGGCTGCATTTAGGCTATCACTTTAAGTATCCACATGAATATTGAAGTCCCCCACCATAATGACCCTATCAGTATTTAATACTAAATCGGATAAAAAACGTGAGATCTGATCCAAGAATTGAGAGTAAGGGTCTGGTGGACGATACAGATCCACAAACAAAAATGGTTTTAATGTTTTGCAACTTGGATGAGGAAAATTAAGGGTTAGATGTTCAAAAGAACTGTAGCTATCAATTGGTCTGGGACTAATCAGTAAATCAGAACAAAAAATAGTTGCAACTCCTCCTCCTCGCTCAGTATTTCTAGGAATGTGAAAATTTAAATGACTGGAAGGAGTTGACTCATTTATACTGACATAATCCTCCTGCTGCAACTAGGTTTCTGTGAGACAACGCAAATCAATTTGATTATCACAAATCAGGTCATTTACTAACAAAGTCTTTGAGGAGAGAGATCTTATGTTTAATAAACCACATTTAATATATTTATTTTTCTGTTCAGTCAAAGTCGTGTTTATCTTTATGAGATTTCCATAATTTGCTTTTGTTGGCTTAACTTTTAATCCATTTAATTTTGGCCATGGGCAAGACACTGTTTCTTTAGGGTAATGGGTGGGTAACAGTACAGAAGCAGCAGAGAGGTGGGTTAAACTACGACTCTGCTTCCTGGTCTGGACCCTGGGTTGTCAGTGTTTTGGAGGACTAGTAAATTAGGCCATATTCCTAGAAAGAAGAGCTGCTCCATCCAAAGTGGGATGGATGCCGTCTCTCCGGATCAGACCAGGTTTTCCCCAAAAAGTTCGCCAGTTATCAATGTAGCCCACATGGTTTGCAGGACACCACCCAGACAACCATTGATGGAATGACAGCATGCGGCTAAACATGTCGTCACTGGTCCGATCAGGCAGGGGACCAGAAAAGATTAGTCTGACTGTTTTAGCAAACTTACACACTGAAGCAACACTAATTTTTGTGACCTCGGATTGGCGTAACCGGGTGTCATTACCTCCAGCGTGAATAACAATCTGTTAGAAACGTGGACAGGTTGGTGGTGGCCCGTGCGCTGGGTCCTAGAACTATGCTTCCCAATACCGTCACCCAGCCGGCCTGAGGTCCCGGCTGCGCGGGCTCTACCGGAGGACAGCTAGGAGGTTCTATCCTTGTTGGCTCCGCGCTGGCTAATGGGCTTCGGCTATCTGCTGGTTTTTCAACAGCGCGGAGCCGTGCTTCTAATTGTGATACCCTCGCCTCCAAAGCTACAAAAATATTACATTTATTACAGTTGCCATTATCACTAAAGGAGGCAGGGAAGTAACTAAACATCTGACACAGAGAGCAAGAGAGAAGAGAAGAGTTAGAGACAGGAGAGAAGAGTAGCCATAGCCGCAATGAAGCTAAGCTAACTGAGCTAGCTAGACCTTACCACCCCAAGAAAAACGGCGTGAAACACAAGGAGTTCACAAAACGTAAAGTACACCCCCACAAAACGTGTGTTTTAGTGTGCTTGTGTGTTAGAGTAACTTAGAGAGGCCTCAGCACAGAGAAAACAATATCAATTCAAGAGAGTCTGAACACCAAACAGCTCCACGGAGCGCGACAACAGGAAATCAGCCTGTCCAGAAAATAGTCTACAACGTTCAAAACAACTGACCACATGTCCAGGTCCAACTGTCAAAGTTGATCCTCAAATCAGACAGCATCTCGCTCCTTTCACACAAAGATGCTGAAAACTACCTTGGAGTGCAATTAAACCTCTTTCGTTTTCAGACATACAAAATTAGACTACACAAATGTGTGATTACTTCTTAAAACAGAAGTGAATATATAATGAGATGGCTCATTTTATTTATATGACAGTACCTACAGCATATGTACGGTCATGTGTGGTTACAGTTTTGTAGATGGCTATGTAGAATATATTCAAGAAACTGCCTCTGTGGATCACTGTGGTCACTGGATTCAGAATGGTATAGTAATACCATTGTATGGATACAGATGATTAGAGTCATTCAAAGTAGGAAACTGGCAAATGTTTTCCTTCTGGACACAAATATATATATATATATATATATATATGTGTGTGTGTGTGTGTGTGTGTGGTTCATGAGGTCCCTTTTAGCGCACTACAGAAACAAAGAGAAACAACATAAATAATATTAATTATTCACAGTGTAGTAATCATCATAATAATAATGATAATAATAATAAGAATTATAATAATCATCATTATCATCTTCATCATCATCAAGTTGTGTTTTTAATTGTCATCATTACACAATTTTTATTGTTTTTTTTAACGGAAACATTTGAAGATGTTTGATTAATTCCTTTATGTACTAATTTCCAATTTTACTTAAATGATCACATATACGATAATTGAATCAATGACATGTATTAAGTTGTGAGCCGCAATGTCACGACTACACTAGGCGAGCTTGTGTTGCTTTCAGGTGGCATCGGAGATGACGGTAATAGAGGTTTTATCGAAAACTTCTGATTTTCCCATTCGCCTTTAGGGCCTCTTTGTTTTTAAAAAGATCGCTGGATAATTATTTGTTTTATATTTGCGAAGTGCTAGAAGTTCTATTGAAAGCTAAATACATAACAAATAGCAATATAAAGTGCTAAATAGAGAAAAGCGAGTTGCTCCAACTCGTTGAGCACTAGGACCTCGCAGGTGGGCGTCAGCTGACCGAAGCAGGCAGCTCGTAATCAACGCAGCGCTGTTTGACCTGAAGCTGTTTTCGTCTGGCTCGGAGAACCGACCTGTCCTCTTTGGCCCATGTCTGAAAACCCAGACAGACGCTCACATTTCAACAGAAAGGATACAACAAGCGGCTACGTCGGCCACGACAGAGCAGGTAAAAGCCTTCCCGTGTCGGGTATGTTTTTTGGCTTTAACGGAGGGCGTAGGGGGGGGGGGGAGCCGTCGGCTTCTAAGTCCTCTGTGAGCTTATAATGTTGCATTTTCATCCGCGGCAGCAAGATGGAGTGTGAGTGGAAGCCAGACGAGCAGGGGCTTCAGCAAATACTACAGCTGCTGAAGGAGTCTCAGTCACCGGACACGTCCACGCAGAGGTCCGTCCAGCAAGTATCCTTTCCTCGGGCTCTCAGGAACAAGACTTATTTATTTATAACAGCTCGATCAAACTCAACAGGCTAGCTGTAGCTAATGTACGCGAAGGTGTTTACCGTTAGAGTCATATTGGCCTCTGCTTGAAGGGCTTCCTTTTCTTTTTCCTTTCTTCCCATAATAACCTCCCCAAGACTCGTGAAAACAAGGTCATGTATACCGTTATTGGATCGTCTGTGTAGTTATATGTGGTTAATGCCAGTGATCCAGCTAAAATGCGACGTCATATTTGTTCAGTTTACACATTGCATTGATTTTGTTTTTCTTCAGATTAAAGAAACGTGATTTTATCATACAATAACCATGCAATCCCCCATTTCTGTTCATCAACTCTAAACCTTTCAGATTAGTTTGTGGTTTGGATAAATCCACTATGTTTACTGAAATATTTAACTAATTACACACTAGATTGGAATCTTGGCTTTATTACAACTGTGTAATATCACTTTAGTATTACAGCTTTGGCTATGGTTTTAATATGTATTTGCATATATCTTGAAAATTACCTTAAGATAGCAATGATCTTACACTTTGAGTGCAAATTACAAAGAGATTATATGAAAACAAGATGTTTCCTCTTTTAAACAGCTAGTGTTTAAGTAAGTCTTTATGAAATCTAGTGGCCCTATGCAGCTCCGCCCTATTTGACCTTCATTCAGCTAACTAGATTGTTTGAAGTTCGCGATACAAAAGCTTTAAAACCAGGAATGCACGGATGTGAAAATTTGGGGCAATATCGATATTAATATTGCTGTTTTGGCTGATAACTAGGGGTGTGACGGTACGCCAAAAGTCTCGGTTGGGTACGTCCCGTGATTAAATTTCACGGTTTCGTTCATTTTCGGTACAGTCAAGAGACAAAGTGGAAAAAAAATAGTTTTTGTGTAATGACGTTAAACGAGCAGGTTGCAGGTTAGAGCCCCCCTAAAACCACTGTTTAGAGAAATATATTGGGATGTTCAAAAAAGAAAAAAACAAAGGTACTCGTACATCCATTATTTTGTTTTTTGGAGTCTTTTGTGACAAAATATAACCTCCCCCAGACCATACGTGACGACCTGTCTTGTTCGATCAATAGAAGAACTATGGATTTTAAGGCCGAGTCTGACACGGAAGAGGAAATTTAAATGTTTACAACTAATCGTATGATGAACCACAACCGTACAGCCATGAGCCTGCTACACGCCACAGAGAGTAGAGAGAGACCAGGGGGAGGTTGGATGGCTTAATACCCCCAAATTCATATGGGATCATATTCTAGGAGGACAATGTGTAAAATGGATTTCTGCTATCAAGAAATAATCAAAGTTGCAACTTTAACAACAACAAAATTTCCCATCATACCATAAGGTACGTTGGGAAGTCCTTTTAAGGAAACGTTCTGGAACGTGCCAGAATGACCAGAGTTTTAGCTGACTTCATGGAGTGAAGAGTGACAATACCTGCCATTCCTCACCTGTTGCTCTGCACTGCTGGTCAGCTGGCTGAAATGTTACTGCGCTTTTTACTCAGTGAAGAATTAAATGAGCCCTACCTGTACTACTTTAAAGCTGTTATAAAACTGCAGTTGACAGGTAATGAGTAACATATTGGTTAAGCAGCATGGTTTTTGCTAAATGTTTTGATGTACCAGTATATAATATTATTATTATTATTATTAAATATAAAATATATAAAAACTGTAAATAAAGGTTAGAAATATAATATCATTATCAACGGTTGCTTTCTATTTAAACTAAAGCATTTAGTGGCAGTGCACTTCATCTAACATTAAACAATTTAATCTGGTATGCTAAAGGTGTAATGCAGTGTTTTTCAACCCTGGTCCTTAAGGCACACTACCCTGCATGTTTTAGATGTTTCCCTGCTTCACCACCCCTGACCAGCTGCAATTTGAGCTTTCACGTTGACATTTGCTGTGGTCTCGTTTTTCAAAGCGGGCCCGAAAATGAGCAACACTCAAATCGCAAAAAAAAAAAAGTTGATACATGTTAGAATGGACACATTTCCTTACTCGAGCGGGATCAAACTTCGGAGCCGGACGCAGATGTACGGAGACGTAAGCAGACGTGGAGGCCGGACCCTGGGGCGGATGAGAGGTTTGCTAATTGCAGCTTAAACTGTGTTAAGTGCTTCATTACCTCTGTCATCGTTTTGCTCGTGAAATGTCATCAGATGGAGATGAGCTTCGACATTTTCACATTAGAGAGAGAGAGGGAGAGAGAGAAAAATGGATCATCCACAGCTAGAAGGACTTGTTTCGGCGTGGCTGCTTGCTGATCCTAAATGCTTGCTTATGTAACCCCCCTCCACCCCCCCATGTGAGCCACATCATTAGCTCATAGATGATTTTAAGACACCATCTGGTCGGGTACTCGCAGTGCTTGGTCATGGTAAATGACATATTTATGACCCATTGGAAACGTCCACACGTTACACCACCACTTATACACATTAACTGTATGCACTGTTTTTTTTTTTTGCTCTACCTTGGATTAAAAAAATAAAATAATTTATATAAAAAAAAAATACATATATGTATTCTATCATTGCTGCGATAGAGATCTTGATGTGGAATCTGTGTGTGTACCGTAGTTTTCCTCAACCAGTTTTCCCCCAGAGACTCGAGCAGCTGAACCAGTATCCAGACTTTAACAACTATTTGATATTTGTTTTGACCAAATTAAAATCAGAAGGTAAGCAACTCGTCTGTCTTCTCACATCATATGTATTTTTTCTTCTTTTTTTGTTTATGCAACACCTTCGGGACGAAAATATCCAGGCCATGACTCGGGGTGACCCGAGGGCATCTTTGCTATAGATGATGTGGCGGCTCTGTGAATATGGGTCACTCTAAATTTAAACCCGATTCCTGGCATAGATGCAGCGTTTGGCACGACTGTCTGCAAAGGACAAGATCCAAGGATTGCTGAGACGTTTTCATTTGCTGCTTGCACCGTTGCCCTTAGTTGTTTAAATGGACTAGACCAATATGTTTAGACATAACTTAAACATCAATAGTGAAAAGCATGTGCCCCCTTAAAGATTTTTTTATATCCCCATCCCCCCACCCCCACCCAGTTGATGCTTCAATCATTAAAGACCTTTTAAAATTAGACAAAGTTAACCTGAATAAGCACACCAAATGCTGTTTTTTTAATTATGATTTCTCCTATTATGGGAGAGAAGCTACCCAAACCAATCTGGTTCTATGTAAAAATGAATCTGCTCCCCCTAAACCTGATATCTGGGTCACCCTTGGCAGCATCAAGTGTTTGCAATTACTGGCATCTTGGTGGAGGAGTTTCGGCCCGGCTGCTCTACTTCTGAGAATTGTTTCTTTTCAGCCATATTGGAGGGTTTCAAAGCACAAATGGCCCGTTTAAGATCACGCCCCGGCATTTGAATTGTATTTAGCTCCACACTCTGACTAGGCCATTTGATCTTTCAGCCATTAAGAGTTGGGCTTACTGTTGTGCTTCAGATTCTTTTCAGTATAATGTTATCATTATTTTTTTAATTGCTGTGCTAGTTTTAGGCCTCGTGTAACCAGAGACGTGCCTTCCAAAATGTTCCGACTCCTGTCTCATAATTCTACAGAAAATTTCACCAAAAGTCTTAACAATTCTATGCATAATGTGAGACGGGCTGTTTGGGAACTCTCCTATGGACATTTTCACACAGGGCCAGGTTGGTTTGGATAGCTTTTCCTCCCCTCATAGATGAAATTATCTTTTAAAAGATTATTTAGTTTTTACTCAGCTTATTTTAGTTTAATATCAAAACTTGTTTGATAATCTGAAACATTCAATTGTGACATTCAATCGAAAAGAATACCAGAAAGGGGAAAACTTGCTTTTCACTGGTCTGTATAGCAGTTATAAATAGTGCAAATGATCACTTCCTTAGAAAAAAATGTTGCTTTTATTCATATTTACTTGGTTTATTTTGAGATTTAGGTTTAAGTGAAGTCAATGAAAAGATAATCTGTGTATTAGTGAAATGACTGCCCCCCTTTCTGGTCTGCCCCACAGACGAACCGACCCGTTCCCTGAGTGGACTGATCCTGAAGAACAATGTGAAGGCTCACTATCAGAACTTCCCAAACGGAGTGTCTGATTTTATCAAGAGCGAATGCCTCCAAAACATCGGGGACACCTCTCCCCTCATTCGGGCCACTGTGGGTAAGTTGCACAAAGTTGCACCGCACGCAATCTATAAAATTCTATACAATTAGATCTATCATTAAATTAGTTTTTTAATTTGCTGTCTTTTAGGTATATTAGGTATATTATTATAATCCTACAAGGTGTCCTGTTCCATTTTTTTCCCGTCCTCGAAAATGCAGTGGACTACAGTGACATTCTGCATGTAAATAACATATCTGGCCGGTCGGATCTGGTTTCAACGCCCTTGATCGCCACACAGCTGAAGTATATTTTTGTGACCACAGCGCTAAATCTCATAAAGACTTGCAGGGATCTAGTTCTTGTCATTGGTTATTCAGCTTCAATATCTCAATTCCTAATATCAGGCTTAGATACCAGGATACTGCAGGTTATTTTGTGAAAAAAAAAGGCTTATATTAAACTATATATACCTAAAAGACGGCAACTAGGAAGGACTTGATATTTCCTCAGCAGAGTATCTCGTCATTATAGCGAGACAAGTACATTTTGATAGAAAAAAAAAATCACAAAATACTTTCATATAATATATAAATATTCATAATAATAAAATTGTTAAATATATACAGTACTGTGCAAAGGTTTTAGGCAGGTGTGAGAAAATGCTGCAAACAAAGAAAGCTTTCAGAAATATAAATAATCGTTTATTTTGATCAATTTACAAAATGCAAAGCGAGAAAAAATAATAATAAATCAAATCAATATTTGGTGTTACTACCTTTTGCCTTCAAGGTACACTTGCACAAAGTCAGGGATTTTGTAGGATTATAGTGAGGTGTATGATCAACCAATTATACCAAACAGGTGCTAATGGTCATCAGTTTCACATATAGGTTGAAACACAGTCATTAAATGAAACATGAAGAGCTGTGCAGGAGACTTAAAACTGGGTGAGGAACAGCCAAACTATGCTACCAAGATGAGGTTGTGGAAGATAGTTTCATGTCATGGCAAGATTGAGCACAGCAACAAGACACAAGGTAGTTATAGTACATCAGCAAGGTCACTCCCAGAGAAAGATTTCAAAGCAGACTGGGGTTTCAAGACGTGCTGTTCAAGCTCTTTTGAAGGAGTGCAAAGAAACCGGCAACGTTGAGGATTGTAGACGCAGTGGTCGGCCAAGGAAACTTAGTGCAGCAGATAAAAGACGAATCAAATTTATTACAACCCCGAAAATACAGCCAAAGTCATTAAGAACTATCTTCAGCGTCCTGGAAGTGATTGTATGACCCCCACAGAGCCCTGATCTCAACATCATCGAGTGTGCCTGGGATTACATGAAGAGACAAAAGGATGTGAGGAAGCCTACATCCACAGAAAGTCTGTGTTTAGTTCTCCCAAGACGCTTGGAACAATCTACCTGCTGAGTTCCTTCAAAAACTGTGTGCAAGTGTACCTGGAATATTTGATGCTGTTTTGAAAGCAAAGGGTGGCCACACCAAATATTAATTTAATCTAGATTTCTCTTTTGTTCATTCACCTCATTTTGTTGATTGATGAAAATGTTTACAGTATTTTTTCACATCTGCCTCGAGCTTTTGCACAGTACTGTATGTTATTTATTTATTTAAAAAGATATAAATTAAAAAAAGAACTTCGCTCCTGGCGTTGGCAGAGCAGCCCAGCAGCCATCACTGTTGTCCTTCCCCTCCTTCACCTCTGACCGCTTGGTTTAGCAGCAGGTTGCGGCTAATGTGAAGCAACGTTCTCAGTCATTTTGAACGGGAGTGCGGTTAAAAATCAAAGTGAAGACCGTATCCGAGGTGATTCTTGTAGACAGGGTGGCCTTAAAAATAATCCTGCAAAGCGCTCAATCGGCTAAATGAAAGAGTAAAAAAATTTTTTTTTTGTTTTTATGTTGGTCATGTCGGCTAGCCCCAATTAGTATAGCATGTTCCGCATTGTAATTGAATGCATTAAAACAGTCGTCAGGATCTGCTCCTAGAACTGGAGTCGTAGCCTGTAACTGCTGTGATCTGAGCTTGCTGTACTTCTCTAAGACTGGAACATGACCTGCGTAGTTTTTCAGTGGAGTGTTTAACAAGTTCACCTATTAAAACTAAACGATCTCTTCACTACAGGTATCCTTATCACCACCATTGCCTCCAAAGGAGAGCTGCAAAACTGGCCCGAGCTTCTGCCTAAGCTCTGTCTGCTGTTGGATTCTGAGGACTACAACACATGTGAGGTGAGATGTTCAGACATAGGGGATTTTTTTATATGCTTGTCATAGTTGCATACAGTATTGATGTTAGAATCAGCCGCACTAGAGAAATTCCGCTACGGACATTCAGCTCTGGACAAAATGGGATCGATTGCTTGCGCTGCAGCTAGTGGGTCCCTCAGTCTTTTGGGTATATCTGCCAGCTTTTGCCCATTCAGTTTCGCAAAATAGCTCAAGTTCAGGCCGATTGGATGGAGAGCATCTGTGTACTTCAATTGCGACAGATTGGAGTTAGGTTCTGGCCTTTGATGGGGCCATTCTGATACATGTATATGTATTTAATCTAAACTATTGTGCTGTATATGTGCCTGTGTGTTTAGGGTATTCCTACTAGAAGTGCAGCTTTTCATCTATTTAGCTCCATCCTTTGTCACAGTAAGTCTGACCATGGTCTCCGTCCCAGCTGAGAGAGGCATCCCCACAGCATGGTGCTGCCAACACCGTGTTTACCAAAGGGATGGCGATGAGTAATTTGGTTCCCTACCTGCTGATACATGCTTGGAGCAAAACGCAAAAAGGACAAAGCCTTTAATGTTGCCATTCGTAAAAAGCCGGATTTTTAGAGGCAGGACAAATAGCTGTTGTTTTAAGAAATTCTCGCTCCCGAGCGCCGGTTCTGTGTAGCTCCTCCAGAGTTACTGCAGGTCTCTTGGGCGCTTCTTTGGTTAACGTTCTCCTTGTCGGTTTTTGTGGACATCCATGTTATAGGACAGATTTTCAGATGATGGAACAACGCTTTTTGAGCCCCCCCCCCCCAAAAAAAAGAAGCTTGGGATATTGTTTTAAACCTAACCCTGGTTTAAACTATGCCACAACTGGCCGTGGTCGTTGGCCAGAAGAAATCATGATGCCTTCAAAGGCAGCTGTGTTTTTGCTGAGGAAAAAGGATTCCACGCAAGTGTGCCATTCTTACTAATTAGGTGTCCTTCGAAGGCAGTTGGTTGCCTCGGATTGTATTTAGGGGTATTAGAGTAAAAGGGACTACTTTGTGTTGGTCTGTCACATAAAATCCCAATGAAATACAGGAAAGTTGCAACACGACAAAATGTGGAAGGGTTCTCCTGAAAGGGAGCACGTTTCTCGCTGAAGACGGCCTGGAATCCAAGTGCTTTCATTTGTTAATTTGTTGTGGGAAGAGAAGAGAAGAGCCGGGGCATGTATAAAGCAGCATCTGGATGACATCCTGCTGGCCAGATGAGCTTAAGGCAGCCTCACAGCTGGAGCAGCAGCTACTACCACAGATTATTTAACATGGAATATTATCAGTCTCTCTCTTTCCGTCCTAACCAGAAAACCATATGACCCCATTTTCTGGCGTTTCGCACATAATCACCCCGAATGGCTTTTATGCAGAGCATATCTGGAAAGAAAAGGATTCTTTTTTTTTTTTTATTATTATATCCTCTATGTTTGGGTTTTAATCTATAATCCATTGTCATTCAGTTGTTTGAACTTTAAGTCTTGGTCCCTATCAGTTTCATGGTTTAATACTTATTTTTTACAGCTTATTTGCTGTGGTTACATTCATCAGAATCGCGTAACCCCGCTGCACCGATAATGTGTGGTCGGCTCGGCGGGCTACAGACGTCGGCTGCGTTTGGCTGTGATGCGAGCTGCTCTTCACGTTGAGCTGTCATGCTAAATGCGTCCTGAATTTCAGGGAGCAGTAGTATCTGAAATTTAAGGCAGCGATGTGGCAGAGGAAAAGAAAAAGTATCCCCTTGTAGCAACCCATCATCTCCTATAAAGCTGATTCAGAGTCTTAGATTTAGGTCAGCTATTTACTGCAGAGGATCTTGAGGTGTGTGTGTGTGTGTGTGTGTGTGTGTGTGTGTGTGTGTGTGTGTGTGTGTGTGTGTGTGTGTGTGTGTGTGTGTGTGTGTGTGTGTGTGTGTGTGTGTGTGTGTGTGTGTGTGTGTGCGCGCGCGTGTGTGTGCGTGTGTGTGTGCGCGTTCTTGTATAGTTATCCTATTTAGGACCTTCTCTGGCATATTCGCTAACCTTCTGAAGACCGTTGGACCTTCTAGGGACCAAAGCCTGGTCCTAATATGGTGGGTAAGGTTTAGAGGTATGGTGGAATTATGTTTTGGTTAGGGTTAGGAATAAACTGGTAATGGTTAGGCATAAATGTAGCTATTAAAATGAATGGAAGTCAATATAAAGTCCTAATATGGGTAGCAATACGGACTTGTGTGGGTGTGTATGTGTGTGTGCGCGCGCGCGTGTGCAAGGCTTCAGACTGAACAGCAACCAAATGTAAAAACCCTTTAGCAGAGTCCATACGTTTTCCAAAAGCAGCTTAAAGGCCGTAAAGCTTGTTAATGTCTGATTTTTCAAGATGATTAAGGTAATGCTGGAGCACAAGTTGTCCTCCAGGGTTAGATGTGTTTTAAAATGCTTTCCTTATACTTTATGTTCCTAATTCTTGGGTTGTTGTAGCGATGTAGAACAATGTTCTGAAACCTTTGTTCGGCCTAATAGAAGCAGATTTGACAAAAAAGCAAATGTAGAAGTTTTAACGTAACAGCAAAGGCAATAATAAACGGATTTAAACTGTTACAAAAAGAGACACTTTAAAAGGTCATTAAATTGGGTTTATGTTGTCAGTATTTTATTCTTCTTCTTAGGGTCTTCCCGAAATAAAGAATCCAGTTGGAGATGTGTGATTGTTGCTCATGTTTGCAAATCTATACAAACAACGCAGAATTTTATGAAGCCTGAGTCGGAGTTGAGGAACAGGTAACTCATAAACGATTGGGAAGAACGTGCATGGGATGTCCCCATCAGGATATTCTTCTTTTTATTACAGAATACCTTTTTTGCTGATACTAAGCCCCAGCCAAATTCAGCAGTAATTTTTTTTTTTTTTTAAAGGTTACTCAATGCAATAGAACATTACACTGGCTTTTATCAGTATTACACTTTTGTAGAACCAGAGTTTCTGCAGGTCAGCATACAGCTACATTCTTGAATAAAGTCAATTTTCTTTCCTGCTGACAGGGTGTGGACAAAACATTTAGAGGAGGTAAAACATGTTGCTGAAAACGGTTTGGATCATTTGAAAAAGTGTAGTGTGAATGCGAAACGCACCAATCGAACCGAGTCTCCTGGACTATCAGGTGTGAGAACGGCCTTAATTTTACCGTCTTAAACTTTATGAACTAGTGTTTCAGCTGCTTTCTGCACAGTTGTCTCTCGTACACCAAAAGCTGTTTGTGGATATTTGATCACAGAGTGGAGAGCTGCAATAGCTCCCTTAGGAATGTCATTGCAAAAGGTCAAAGACGGTTAGATTGTTGGAAAATGTAGATTTGGTCGATCAAACAAAATAACACGTATCCTCTAAATTTCTGTTTTTGCTGTTTGTGTGCACAAAAATTGGCTGATGTAAAAATGGCCGTGCAGCAGTGGCTGACAGTCGCTGACAGGCTCTGATCATTTCTAAATATGCAGGGAATTTTTTTTCCCAGCTGAATGTTTACCATGTCCCTGTGCACCTATGTCATTTTTGCTGGCAAAAACCACCGTCTGTACATATTCCACACTGTCACAAATGCTCGTGCTTTGCCATCTATGTTTAGAACATTTTTATTGGCAGGCAGTTCACGGTTTCTAAACTGGATGCGATTCGAGATTCAAGCACTGACAATCATTTGCTGCGCTTAGTGGATTTCAGGCGTGAACATGTAGTTGTTGTGCATTTTATTCTAGGTTTATGAGGTGACGATTACAGTTTTCATGAATTGCCACCAGCTCAACTGGACAACTGTGAGGTAAAATAGGGCGGTGCTATGTGATGTCACTTACCTCACTGTGAGCGCAACATGATCAAAAGAAGTCAAATAAATCGCTAGTCTTGACTTCAATCTTTGTTTGTAGTTTTCACATCAAAGTTTGGTCGATCAGGCTGAACTCGTGGCTATGCTTTACACCCGAGCCCCGCCTTGCAAGCTCTATAAAAAGGAAGAAGCAGGTGTAAGGTTGGGATGGGGAGGGAAGGGGAGGGGGGGCTTAATATAGGTTTTGCCTGGACAGTTTCACTGTTTTGATTAATGCCAGTTGGCATGTGGATGCAGCAGAGTTGTAAAGGTCAGTTACATTTAATCTACACTTATGTTTGTTACTTGCGCATTTGAGCTCTCTATCGACGCTCTTGTGTTCTTTTGACGAACACACATTTGTCTCAGCCCAACCCGGCTTTCACTTGCAGCAGTCAGAAGCAGGACTGCGCGGTTTCCGCCCCTATTTCTCTGCCTCTCTCCGCTCCTACTTGAGCACTTTTATGCTTATTTAATGGTTTGACTCCACTGGAAGCGGCTTGTTTTCAGTTTCCATACAGCCAGTTATATCTCCTTCTAATCCGACTGTATTCCTTTTATTTTCCATCACCGGTAAATGTCACGCACATCAAAGCATTTCACTATATTTTCTTTCCCGTCGGCCCCACAATGACATTTCCAGAGGCTGCTCCCCACCAATTTAGTTGCAGTACGCCTGCAACTGCTTTGCATTCTAATGAGCGAAGCCGCTTCATAATGTCACCACTACGGTGTGTCTGTGACCTTGACACCTTACCCTTTCCGTCTTATTTCATACCCCACATTTCTTTTTTTTTCTCTCTCTCTCTTTGCATGCTCGGTAACTGTCATCTAAAAGGAACCCTGACACGGGAGCAGGTTTCCATGGCAACACATTTCACACAACGTCTATGTCGGCACTGTCTGCTGCTCTGGGCTGCTTTTTTTAGAATCTGCACCATATTGTAAGGCTGCATACTAAACACCTGCCAAACAGCTAATATGACCGGAGAGGTGTGTTTAAGGGCTGTTGGCCAACCGTTTGAAGGTTATTGGAGCAGAAGAAGGTGAATCCTATTGAGGGTCGTGAAACATTTGTTTACAGTAGACCAGATTATATAAGGATAGCATATTTAAACATTTTGAAAGCTTATGGCTAAAGCCAGTGCAGTGTCAATAGAAATCAGCAGAAAATTGAATCCTTCTCCCTTGCAGTCTAAACTATCATGTAGGTGTGATCTAAACAGAGAAGATAACCTGCTGAAAATCTGAAATATTTCACTATGCTTACATTGTAGATCTTATTTTCTCCCCTTATGTTTTGTCTTTTTTGTTGTTGTTGTCGTGTCTTCAGGGAGCATTCGGGGCGCTGCAGAAGATCTGTGAGGACTCTGCCGAGATCCTGGACAGCGACATGCTGGATCGGCCTCTTAACATCATGATCCCCAAGTTCTTACAGTTTTTCAAGCACAATAGCCCGAAAATTAGGTAACTCGGTACTCAGGTTTTGAAAACCAGGAACTAATACAATATTGACAACCAGAGTTATTTTATACGTTTCACTGCGAATGTGTGACCGTTGGGTTATTTTAGAAGCTCAATGGCAAGGAAATGTAGGTGCTACTTAATTTTGGGTGTTTTGGATCATTATCCTGTTGAAAGACCCAATCAAGGCCTATTATATGTTTACTGGAGGAAACTTATTTTGTTTTGATTATTTGTTTTTATTATCGTGAAAACATGCAGCCTAACAAAGTTATTTGAGCATTTAGAAGGAAAACCAGCCCACAGCATCACACATCCTGCACCATACTTAACAGTGCGTTTTCATCCTTTGTTTCACACCAAGTCCATGCTCGTCATCGAAATGCTCAATCTTTGTCTCGTCTGAAAACTGTTTCATTTAAAGCCTCAGTAGAGTTTAGCAAGTTCCAGATGCTTTCTTCCCACCCTGCTTACTATGGTGGCGAAATAAACCTGGCTCATTATTAGAGATGTGTATTGGCAAGAATCTGGTGATACGATGTGTATCACAATACAGGGGGGACGATACGATATATTGCAATACTGAGTAAGACGATATATTGTGATAAAAAAAAAAAAAAACAGCTGTCACAGCATTCTAAACACTCCATGTGTTTCATACTGAACACATCCAGTTTTATTACTAGATCTAGTTGATCAACTTCAACGAAGAAGGTGAAAACAGCCACCAACTAGCGGTCCTACTTTTAATTTTACTACAAAAAATACTGTTATCATTAATGGTTCCATTCAAATTCTAAAAAATAAAATAAAAATAAAAATCGATCAGCTCCAAACTGCTCCAAAGAAAGCTGGAGATCACAGTCTAATGAAGCCAACAGAACCACATCATCTGCAAAAAGCAGAAACTTGATCCTTAGGCTACCAAAACGGATCCCCTTAACAGCTTGGCTGCCCTAAATATATTTGAAGGCTTTTTATAATTATTTTACCAGGGGTTTCTTTATGTAGGTCATGCAAAATTTGGTTTATGTTGAATGAAGGCCTAAAGTTTGTTCACAGCCTGCCACTAACACAAGACTAAGTCAATTTCCGTGTCCCTATTTGAATCTGATGTGTGCGTTTAAACGGATGACAGAGGAGCCCCACAAAAAGTAGCACAGAGGCATTTATAGTGTGCAGTATGTGAGCAAAACAAGCTGGTGTGACGCTCAAGTGGCGGTTATTGTGTTGCAGGTCTCATGCCATCGCCTGTGTCAATCAGTTCATCATCAGCAGGACCCAGGCTCTAATGCTTCACATTGACCCATTCATTGAGGTATGTGAAACAAAAGTAAAGGCATGCAGTATTGATTTGGAAACTGTCAGAATTTTTAAGATGTCAGCTTTTATCTAAAAGGCAGAAAGATGAAGTGCCAAACAGTCAAGGAACAGTTGTTGTTCTGTAATAAAATGGAATTATGTTTGTATCATTTAATACTTTGCAAATGTATTCATACCACTTCTATGTTTTCATATTTTTTCACTTTATAACCACACACTTCAAGGTATTTGGCGGGGAGGGGTTTATATGGTAGATCAAGGTGGATGTAAACTGATACATATTTAAAATGATTTACACATAAAAATGTGGAGTGTGGTATTATCACTTTATAATCTAAGTATTAATAAAGCTGTTCTGTAAAGGCCCCAGAACTTGGTTGGAGAACCTGGTGTTGGCGACATCATTCTGTGGGGATGCTTTACGTTGGTAAGAGGGATAGACGTGATCCAGGAAGAAACCCTGTTAGAGCCTGTAAAACAGTTGAAACTTGCAGTGAGGTTGATCTTCCAGCAGGACAACGACCCTTAGCAATACAATCAGTGGTACACTGGAATGGTTTAGATCAAATCATACTAATGTGTTCGAATGGACCAGTCAAAGTCGAGACTGAAATCAAATTGAGAAATCTGTGAAAAGAAATCTCACTGAGCTCACAGTGGGGCAAAAAAAAGGCAGCCACCGATTGTGGAAGTTGTCCCACTTAAAAAGAGGAGGGGGGTCTGTAATTTTCATCATACACTTCAACTGTGGATGACAGAATGTAAAAAAAATCCATCGTATTATTTTTAAAGAATGTATTTGTATAATGCTGCAGAAAATAAATATTTGGTCAACAAAAGTTCAACTCAATATTTTGTAATGCACTCTTGGTTTGCAATAACGGATGTTTCCTGTAGGTCTTCACCAGGTTTGCACACACTTTAGCTGGTATTTTGGCCCATTCTGCCATGCAGATCTTCTCCACAGCGGGGATGTTTTGGGGCTGTCGCTGGCCAACACAAACTTTTAACTCCCTCCACAGATTCTCTGTTGGACTGAGGTCTGGAGACTGGCGAAGTCACTCCAGAACCTGGAAATGCTTTTTATACAACTTCTTCGTTGCCCGGTGGTGTGCTTAGGATCATTGTCATGCTGAAAGATCCAGCCATGTTTCATCTTCAACACTCTCACTGATTAAGGTTTTTGCCCAAAATCTCACAATACACGGCCCCATTCATATTTTCCTTAATACGGATCAGTCGTCCTGTTCCCATTGCAGAAAAGCATCCCCAAAGTATAATGTTTCCACCCCCACGCTTCAGTGGGTATGGTGTTGTTGGGATGCAACTCAGCATTCTTCCCCCTCCAAACACGAGTGGCGTTTATACCAAAGACATCTATTTTGGTCTCCTCTGACCACATGACCGTCCCCAAATCTTCCTCTAGATCATCTAGATGGTCTCTAGCAAACTGTAGACAGGCCGGGACATGTGCTGGCTTAAGCAGGGTGGCCTTTCGAGCGCAGCAGGATTTTATTCCATGACGTTGTAGTGTGTTACTAATAGTACTGTCATTTTCGGACTATTGAGTGCACCTGAATATAAGCTGCATCAGCTAAATTTTAAAAGAAAATAAATTGTTTACATATATAGGCCGCACCTGAATACAAGCCGCACAGTTTCATGTTGTGACATGAGATGTTCACACAGAAAGACTGTACAAGGAAGAAGTTTTGTAGTTCTCCTCCAGGAGGTAATGTTCTGAGGGAATGAGAGAGAGCGCAGCCCTCTGCCAGGGCCAGAGTGCTTTTCTAGTTTTAATTTAAGATGTGCTTTCTTTCTTTTTAA
The DNA here is from genome assembly GCA_963556495.2 of Valencia hispanica. Taxonomy (NCBI): domain Eukaryota; kingdom Metazoa; phylum Chordata; class Actinopteri; order Cyprinodontiformes; family Valenciidae; genus Valencia; species Valencia hispanica. The sequence continues at coordinate 32,185,381 of OY747717.1, read as the reverse complement.
ACTGCCGGAAAATCGGCAGTAGGGCGCAAAAACGGCATCAACACAACACGACAGTAACATGCCTGGTTAGAAAATAAAACATGCTTTAGCCTACCAGAAAAGTCATTTTTTGCTATCTTCCTCTTTCTCACTAAAGTGAGGAAGTCGTCTTCTTCAGCGTCTTTGTCCTCTGAAAGCTTTTGTTGTCTTTTTACACTGACTCAGTTCTTCCCATTGCCGCCTCCAACGTCTCCCCATCGATTTACTGATGTCAAGCTTTCGTGCAGTAGCTCTATTTCCTTCTTTGACAGCCAACTCGATTGCCTTTGACTTAAAAGCTGCATTTTTTTGTGCATTTTCCATGATGGGGGTGTGTGCATGAAAACTAACAGTAGTGTCTTTTTCATCCCATAATTTTATTCCATTTTCCAATAATTGCTCCAACAGTTGATCTTATCTCTCCAAGCTTCTTGCCTATTGTAGATTGGCTCATCCCAGTCTTGTGTAGGTGTACAATCTTGTCCCTGGTGTCGTTGGACAGCTCTCTGGTCTTGGCCATGGTGGAGGTTGGAGTCTGACTGTTTGAAGGTGTGGACAGGTGTCTTTTAGACAGATAATTAGTTTGAACGGGTGCCATTAATACAGGTAACAAATGGAGAATAGAAGAGCTTCTTAAAGAAGTAACAGGTCTGTGAGGGGGAGTATTTTTGGCTTCCTTGTTTGTGTAAATAGTTTAAAATTCACACTGTGATTTTCAGTATTTCTGCGATTTTCCATCTCTCACAATTGAAGGATACCTCGGATAAAAACTACAGACTTCTCATCTAATTAAGTTGGACAACTTGCACAGTCGTGGCTGCCAAATACTTTTTTGCCCCACTGTAGGCTATTTTCCAAAGAAGGAGGGGAAAAAAAATTTCAGGTGCAGATCTGGTAGAGAAGTACACCATAAGCCTCGTAGCTGTAAATGCAGCAAAAGGTGCTCCTATAAAGTATTGTAGAATATAATTTCACACTGCACTTTTACTTTAGTTTTATTTGTAAAGAAAATAACAAACATCTATCCATTTTCATCCACTTCACAGTAATGCGTATAAATTTGTGTCGGTCCATGATATAAAATCTCGATCAAATACATTAAAGAGTTTAATGGGTTGTGATTCCTTTTGCGAGGTACTGTATCTTACGTCATTGTTACAACAATTTGTCTGTTTATTACCAATAATTAGGGGTGTTGGTTTGTGGTTCCCTGTAGAACCTGTTTGCACTGGCGACTGACGAGGAGCCAGAAGTGAGGAAGAATGTTTGCAGAGCCCTTGTCATGCTGCTGGAGGTTCGCCTGGATCGTCTTCTGCCTCACATGCACAACATCGTAGAGGTAAAGGTGTTACCGGTAGCATACCGGAATGCCAGCCCTTGAGGAGTGACTCTGGACACCGTGTTTTAGGCATTTCTCTGCTTCAGCACACCTGATTTCAATTGACGGCGGATTAACAGGCTTTTGCTGAACTGCACTCATCTGAATCAGGTGTGTTTTAAAGAAGGGAAACATCTAAAAAAATGCAGGGCAGTGTGCCCCTAGGACCAGACCAGAGTTGGGGAAACACTGCTTTAATCTACTGTAACCACCTAGACAGACAGACAGACAGACAGACAGACGGAAAAGCATGGCATTTTGACTTGATCAACATTTGTCCATAAACTTAAATGAGGTGTACAGTATTTTCTTACAAAATTCAGATTTAACGTGACATGATGGTTCCAAAGAGGATTTTACTTTATCTCATTACAGTACATGCTCCAGAGGACTCAGGACTCAGATGAGAACGTTGCCTTGGAGGCCTGTGAGTTCTGGCTCACACTGGCAGAGCAGCCAGTGTGTAAAGAAGTGCTGTGCGGTCACCTCTCTCAGTAAGACGCCCCCTCACACAAGGTTGTGTTATGCTATAATTTTAGGAGTGGCTGATTCATAGCCGTCTGGGCAACAGCATCATTTTCTTCCTCATGGCCTCATGTTGGGATGAGTTAGAATCTCTCTGGCTTTTGCCCTCTGTGATATCATATGTCAACAAACTGCCACATTAAACTGTGTAAAGTGGGCAGTCAGATGTGAGTGATTGCCTGTGAGCTTCGACCTCCACTTGCAAACTTTTTCACCTAATTTAATCCCTGGCTTTTGCTCCAGGCTCATTCCTGTACTTGTCAACGGGATGAAGTACTCGGAGATTGACATTATCTTGCTGAAGGTCAGTTTGTGTCCCCTAACGTGTTTACCTGGAAGCACAACGATGAATTGCTCCATGAATCAAGATGACATACACTTGAATTATGTTGTCCTTACTGTTACTGTATATCTTAGTGTTTTACACCACAATCATTTAACACGGCGCTAAAACACAACATTTCCTTATTTGTCTTTAGGGGGACATTGAGGAAGATGAGGCCATTCCAGACAACGAGCAAGACATCAGACCACGCTTCCACCGCTCCCGCACAGTTGCCCAACAGCATGAGGGTGATGGGATTGAGGAAGACGATGATGATGACGATGATGAAATGGATGACGATGATACCATTTCTGATTGGAACCTACGTGAGTTTTGTGCACATGCTTGTGGACTTCTATGTCTGAAAGTTTTCTAATATCAACTCCTTATACCTTTGCAGAGAATCTTCAAAGAAACTTGTGATTTTCTTTCTAGTTTTTCTTTTGTTTTGTGTCATTTCTGTTTCTATGCTCCCTAACTGTTAGGAAAGTGTTCTGCAGCAGCGCTGGACATGTTGGCAAATGTGTTCAGGGATGATCTGTTGCTGCACATTCTTCCGCTGCTCAAAGAGCTGCTTTTCCATCCCGACTGGGTAGTAAAGGAGTCTGGCATCCTAGTCCTGGGGGCTATTGCTGAAGGTAGGATGAGGATGAAGACACGAGGATAGAAAAAAAAACGAGGAAAGGCTACTAAAATTCGGATTCTTCTTTCTCCTTTTTCCCAGGATGCATGCAAGGCATGATCCCATACCTACCTGAGCTCATCCCACATCTCGTCCAGTTCTTGTCTGACAACAAGGCACTGGTGCGATCCATTACCTGCTGGACACTGAGTCGCTATGCGCACTGGGTGGTCAGCCAGCCCTCAGATGTTTACCTTAAGCCTCTAATGACTGAGCTACTGAAGCGCATATTGGATAGCAACAAACGTGTGCAGGAGGCTGCTTGCAGGTAAAGAAAATATCCTGATAAATCAAACCCTATCCCACTTGTATTCACACCTGTTGAACTTTTTCAGATTTTGTCTATTAACAGCCACAAGGAAAGTATAATTTTATTGGGATCGTATATGAGCAACAAAAAAGGAGTGTGTTGATTGGAAAGGGGAAGGAAAAGAATCCATGGTTTTCCAAATTTATTTCAGGAATAAAAGTCAGGAAAAGCTGGCATGCATAGATATTCAGCACCACCAGAGACGGCACTTTGTAGAACTGCATTTCTTTACAATTTAAGCTGAAAATCTTTGATGGTACCGCTCTACTTCTTCTTTTACATAGTGCCTTTGCCACTTTGGAGGAGGAGGCTTGCACAGAGCTGGTACCCTACCTGGCGTTCATCTTGGACACACTTGTGTTTGCTTTCAGCAAGTACCAGCACAAAAATCTGCTCATTCTTTATGATGCCATAGGGACGCTCGCAGATTCTGTTGGACACCATCTAAATAAACCGGTAGGCAGGACACCAAAACGTTCAGTTTCACTTCCCAGTTTGTGTCATTTTGACATACCACATACTATTGTGTCTGCTTCCTCATTTTACCTTTGTTGTGCTAGTAGTGGTAAGTGCACTTTCAGATCTTATCAATCTAGACAGCCTTTCCTGAAGGTAACCCCCCCCCTGCAACTTCTATTTGCTTCATTGTAGAGGATAGATTTTTTTAAAAATAACTATTTTTATTTTTGTGTTGGACTTTAACAGGAATACATCCAGATGTTGATGCCGCCACTGATACAGAAATGGAACCAGCTCAAAGATGAAGACAAAGATCTTTTTCCTTTGTTAGAAGTAAGTTTCCCCTCCAGGCTAAAAAAAGTAGTTACACAACATATCAGTGTTTCAGTTCAAGTTTAATTATAGTTTCATGCTTTAAATTTAGTACTGATACTATGTTCTCCCTTCTGCCTCCCTCAGTGTCTATCCTCTGTGGCCACAGCCCTTCAAAGTGGCTTTCTGCCCTATTGTGAGCCTGTTTACCAGCGATGCGTCAATCTGGTCCAGAAGACCCTCGCTCAAGCTATGGTGAGTCTGCAGGGTTTAAAAAAAAGGGGTCAATTTAGCCACTCCATTGTTAACTCTCCAGTGATATGTTTTGCAGAAATATAATGTAATTGAAGGTTTAACATACTTTAGAAAATCTTGTTAGAGCAGTTCTAATGGGATGTTGTTGAGCAATTATTGGGTAGTCTGGCATTGCAGCTTCACTGTGTTCTCACTGACATGAATAATGATTTGACAATATTTCATAGTTGTTAGAGATGCACCAAGAAATCATCTGGTGACTGGAATTTGATTTTTTTTTTTTTTTTTTACAGCATATTCAGGTCTGACCAGTGACAGGCAGTTCAGAAATTCAAGCAGTGAAAGCACCAAAGCTAACTGCTACCAGATTTTTCTGACGACAACCTTCTTTAGCATGGGGGCTGTTGTCGAGTGAAATTTCCTTTTTTGTTTGCCTTTTTTTTTTTTCACCTTCAGCCAGAGAAAGTGCAGAGATGTTAGGAGCTATTTTCTACAACATGTCGAGACATGTCTTTGGTTCATTCAGGCTATGAAATGGCAAGAGAGAGCAACACTTTCAGCAGATAACTGGAAGGCTGAATGTTTCATCCTGTTGAACTTAAGTCTGTTTGAACACAGTGGATTTGAAAATGTTGACGTCTACATTCTCTAGGGAATCCACAAGGAGACTCGGTCTTTAGTAGCGCTAGTCAGGCTGACTGCACTAATCGCTAAAATAAGAGGCTAAAGATAATGTAAAATGTCAACTCTGTAATCATTCTGTCTGTTTTAAATAGTAAAATCCAGGCAGCGTGACATTACCTCTGCTCCTGATTCAAAGAATTAATGCTGCTCAAGACAGGAACACCTGGAAAATATTTCTGATGCTGTTCGTATTTTGTAATTCTGAAAGAATAATCAGAATTCTTCTCAAGTTGGTATCAGTAGGTCAGAGATTTACAAAAAAATAGACATTGGATACCGGTCACAAAACTGATTGTTGCATCACTAATAGGTATTATAATTGGAATAACAGATTATCGTTTTTTTCCCCCATCACTGTTCAGCTTCATCAGTCACAGCCTGATCAGTATGAGGTGCCGGACAAAGACTTCATGATTGTGGCTCTGGATCTTCTGAGTGGACTGGCGGAGGGTTTGGGTGGCACCATCGAGCAGCTGGTGGCTCGCAGCAACATCCTCACTCTTATGTATCAGTGCATGCAGGTAAAGAGCTGTCAAAGCACACTGCTTGATAAACTAGTAAACGGACATGCGTTGTTCATAGTATTGTTGTTTCTTTCAACTTCAGGACAAAATGCCTGAGGTGCGTCAGAGCTCTTTTGCTCTGCTTGGGGACCTCACCAAGGCTTGTTTTCAGCATGTAAAACCTTGCATCGGTATGTCCTGTTGTTTTCTTTCAACCTAAGCGTGCTAATAAGCAGTTTCTCAGTCACCAAGTTGATTAATCCCCCCCCCCCCTCCTTTCAGCTGATTTCATGCCCATACTGGGTACAAATTTGAACCCAGAGTTAATATCTGTGTGCAACAATGCAACCTGGGCAATCGGAGAGATATCTATACAAATGGGTGAGTGAAATACTCCCAGATTATCTGTTTTTACCCAGTAAATAGTTTTTTTTAAGATGACATAATTTTGTATTTGAAATCCAACGCACAGGGCCTGAAATGCAGCCATACATTGCCATGGTGCTGCACCAGCTGGTGGAGATCATTAACAGACCCAATACTCCAAAGACTCTACTGGAAAACACAGGTACCACACGGTGGTAGTGCTGAGCCAGCCACACAGGGAGGTGCTCACTTACTCACTCACTCACTCACTCGCTGTCCTAGGTCCTATTCAGTCAGTACTGACCACACTCACAAGGATGCCTGTGCTGGTTTTTTTAATCTCTGTCCAAACAACCTTTTCCCAAAGAATGAGCCTTACAGGTTTTGCTGGTTTCGCTTAATCTGCTCAACTATTTCAGTTAATGATTCGGAGCCTGCCACAGAGGAGTTGAGATAAAATTAAAATCAAACGGTGGGCAAAAGCCCTGGTGCTAAATTCCTGACACTCCTGAAATGAACAAAACCACGTAAGAGCCCAGTCTTGGAGTTGGCTAATCTGGATGCACTGACAAGTGAAGTAGGATGGTGAAATATAACAGAACGAGAAGCTTAGATATCCTCCCAGCCTCACATAGTTACTAAAGGCGTACTTCTCTCATCAGTTAAACGGTAACTCAGAAAGATTGAGAGAATGCCTTAACCAGCACACATAAGGCACTGAGCTTAGAAATGTATTTTAAATCTCTGAAAGGTTACACTCACTGCTTTTGCTTTCTCCATTAAGAATTGTAATAGGATGAGTCAAAGTGACCATCTAATCAGAAACGCATGCAAGGGTGAAGTGTGACCTGCCAAAAAGACAAGTTAGGGATTCTATAGATGTGTACCTGTTTGTTTGCTGTCAGTTTGTGTTGCTTTTATTTACTGTTCTTTAAATGTGAATGCATTTCTGCTAATAGATGTTAAATGTTAAGAATGGCCAATGTTTAATGCAGGATACATGATGATTTAAGAGTAACCGTGGCAATTGCTTAAGAATACCAAATGACAATAAAAAATGTCCTCCACTCTGTTTTCAGTATAGAGCGCCTTGCAAATGTATTCATACTCTTTGAACTTTTGTTTAGTTGCAGTACAACCAAAAGGCCTAATGTATTTTATTTGGATTTTACACATAACACAAAGTAACACATTACTGTGAAGTAAAAGGAAAATGTTATATGCTTTTCTGCATGTTTTACTATTAGAAATCTAAAAAGTGGTGAGCATTTATATGCAGCTTTTTTTGTTTGTTCCGGTGACAGTGAATAAAAATCGAGTGCAACTAATTGTCATGAAAACTTACCAGGTTAGTTAATATTAAACAATATGCCATTAGAGAACTGCTCAGTCCTTCGTCTGGCAATCACAAGAACTGCAAACCTACCGAGATATAATATAAGGTCATAAAGTTTGCACATAATTTCACAGTTCAACTTCATAAATCAAGTTTTTCAAAATTCGTAAATCAAGTTTTGCAAACTCGTAGAAAATATCTGCCCAAAAATTTCAAGTTTGCAAATGTGCAGAAAGAGTTTTGCGTGGTTGTAAATAAAGGTTTGCATTTGAAAGAATAATATAAGTTATAATATAAGTTCTTTTGCAAACATCCTGTTTTGAGATGCACACCATAAAACTGCGTGAGAGACTCTGAAGTTGCGGTTGTGAATTTTGGCAGTCTATACACACTTCTCTGATTGGATGGTGACAGATCACACTGTCCAAACAGAGAGCAGGCCACTTCCTGTCTTTCAACAGTGCTCCAGACTCTTTAAGAGGAGTATGGACGACGACGCGAGTACCTCTGTGAATCAGGTGGGCTATTATTTAGGATGCTGTGGGAATACATCTGATATTTAATGTTTCACGTAAATGACAATAAAACGGTTACATTTGATTGATCAAATAATAGCCCACCTCTTTCCCAGAGGTGCTCGCGTCGTCATACATGTTGAATCTGTACTCCCCTTTAAGAGTCTGGAGATCAGAGTTGGCCTGCTGTCTGATTGGACAGTGGGATCTGTCACCATCCAATCAGAGAAGTGTGTAAAGACCGTGCCAAAATTTGCAACCGCAACTTCAGAGTCTCTCACGCAGTTTTATGCAGCGCATCTCAAAACAGGATGTTTGCAAAAACATCTGTATCAGCCGATCTCAGTCATTTGTTTCACATATCGGTATCGAACCCGACAGTAAAACTGGATCGATATTGACTACAAATATTTCCATTTTGTTGTCGTTTGTGTATGTGCTTCAGGAAGGAAAGTAGAGGGCTTGGTCATGTAGTATTTGTTTGGTCATGTGATAGCGATGCGGCGCAGGATTGTGGGGGTCTTTAACCGAAGCACAGAAACAATGTCAGCAGTGCGGTAATTTTTTAAAGGTGTTAAAAGGGTACGGAGGTAGTTGTCTGCCATAACAGCAATATTAACATCGGATATCGACATTGGTCCACATTTTTATGTCTGTGCATCCCTAGTTTATACCAAAGCCTGTTCGTCTGTTAGAATGGCCCAGTCAAAGTTCAGACATGAGCAGATACACTCCATCCATTCTAGCTGATTTTGAGATGTTTTCCAAGACATGAGTTGAAACGTTCTCTCTCTAGATGTTTAAATCCGGTACAGACCTTACCAAAAAGCATGGTTTTACAAAGCATCGTCTGAAAACAAATGCACACCACACTGTTCAGATTTCTATCAGTAAAATGTTCATTTTTCCTTTTACAACTATGCAAAACATCCCAATTATGTTCATTGAAGTTGGTGGATGTGATGTGAAAACGTGAAGTGGTTCAAGGGACTATGTATGAATCTCTTTGTAAAGCACTGTATAAAAAATCACAGGCAGAAATTAATTAGAGGAAATCAAAGAGCGAAGTCAGGCTTTCCAGCCATGTGTAAATCCAGTGTTAAATATATTTCCAAGCGAGCCTGTTTGGCTGGAACTAAATTTCAAGCAGTCATTTCATGCCAAAGTAGCAGGCTGGCGTGGCTGCGAATTCTTGGAGAGCTCTGCGGCCCTCCTTAGTTTGCCTCTGATCAGCTGATCCTGCACTGAACTTTACTCTAATGAGCGAACCATCTGCTTTCTGCATGTGTCATTGGACTGTTCATAAATGCCTGTTTGTTAATGAGAATGTTGCATAGTTCTGTGTCTCTTAAACTTAGGTCCTCCCTCCTCTGCCTCATAAGAACCTGCTGTGCTGGATACTAGTCTCCCTCCATGTAGTTGGCTTGGAGTAATCTTGTCATTTCTTTTCCAAAAGAAAACAAACAAAAATATCTCTGTTTCTTATTGAAATTAACATTTGTGAGTTTAAGGGAGAAATCTCTGAAAAGCCACTTTAGCTGCTTTTGCACACACTGCAGCTTTTTCTTTTTTCTTTTTCTCACCTGTTTTTGAAATTGTGCATTTCTAAGTTAAAGCTAATGAGACTGAATCCGTTTTCTCATCAGATCTGAAAAGCTGTTTGATCCGTTACGGTTGCCGAAAGCAGACATCCATGTTTGCCTTTTTTTTTCTATGAATGTCTTGTCAGAGTTGTCAATGTGTTCTCCCTTAAACGTTCTTGTATGTCTTTTTTTAGAGTGCCATGTTTTAAATTCCTGCCCACGACTGAAGGGGGCAGTAATAATCAACGCTAGTGAAGTCTTCTGTTTATTATCATACACAGATTCTGTTGATTTTATGTCTCTGAGTTGTTTGTTTTTTCTTTATTTTTCTCCTCCCCCCTCCTCATTGCTCATGTCTTCGTTGGCGTTTGGTGGTGTGTAACCGTGATTGCGTTACCTTAGCAATAACAATTGGTCGTCTTGGTTACGTTTGTCCTCAAGAGGTGGCACCCATGCTACAGCAGTTTATAAGACCCTGGTGTGTATTATTCAATCTTTTATTTAATTCATCTTCTCTCTGCTCTGCTCTTCTCGTCTGTCGCCTGTTCCTCCCCTTTTCTCCCCTGTTGCTCTCCTCTTCTCTTCCTCACTCTCCTAAAACAAACTTCTTTTTCAGTTTTTTCTTATCAGTTTGTAATCATTGCCAACCATGTGACTAACCCTGTCCTTTTTAGGTCCTACTTGTGATTTTTTTTCTTTTTCTCTTTTTTTTGCCTCAGTAGCACCTTCATGTGTTATACATTAATTTGTTTAATTTCTAGTTTTTTGCCATTGTTAATTGTCGCTAACAACTTCTAAGATGCATGGGATCAGACTTGTCACATGCCTGCTGGTTCAAAAACAGAGAAAGGATGCCTTTAATGCCAAGGAGCATTCCTAAAATCCCCTTTCTCGTTTCATAGTAACCCAGCTGCATGTCCTGTCCCAGAAATTCTCCCAACCTTTTTCTAGTAAATCTTTCACAAAAAAAGAAAGAAAGAAAATGACAATCAAGGTGCTATACATGAGGTTTTGCTGAACACACTGCACTTAGACAATAGTAACCTATTAGAAGTCAGTGTAGCTGTGTTAAATGCAAAAACTGATTCGTTTGGTGTGCATGCTTATTGTGTCATAGTGATCACAGGTCATGATAGAAGTTTTTACAGCTAAGAAAGACAAATATTAATAAGAAAACATTTGAATTAAGGGATGCCGTAGGGCTGTATTTCTTATTCTTATTTAACTGTCCTTGATTAGCATTAGCCTTACCAAAGTGGAAGTTGTTAGTGGACTTGCACAAGTTACTTAGCTTGTCACTGGATGATGCTCTTGACATATTCAATGTTGAATTTGGCCATCCGTGTTGTCAGGTGCACCTCCCTGCGAAATATAAGAGACAATGAGGAGAAAGACTCTGCATTCAGAGGAATTTGTACCATGATCAGTGTAAACCCTGGAGGCGTGGTGCAGGTGAGCTCCAGCCCTGCTCATCTGGTCATCTGTCACTCCAGAAGATGAAACGCCGTCTCACCTCTTTTCTTTGAAAACAGGACTTTATATTCTTCTGTGACGCGGTGGCCTCCTGGGTAAATCCAAAGGACGATCTCAGAGAAATGTTCTGCAAGGTAAAATGTGTAAATGGATGGTAGAAAGAAAGTAAAAAAAAAAAAAAAGGACGAAGCCGACATGACCCACTTGCAGGTGCTAAATGCCCCTTGAACTTTTTACCACTGTGGCTACAAAATTGAGTGTTCTTATGATTTTTCTGTGATAGACCAACTCAACGGCGTGCATAATTGTAACAGATATAGAACAGAAACATCCTTTTATTGGCGCACGGAGGGAAAATTTGGGTGTAGCTCTCTGCAGCTCCTTCAGAGTTACCATGGGCCTCTTCGGTCCTTCTCTGATTAACGCTCCCTGATTTTTTCAAAGCTTGAAATGTTGTTTTCTAACCTAATCCAGCCTTAAGCTTGAAAGGGGCGGGGGGTGGTAGGGCAATTTCCTATCTGACCTTCTTGATTAAGTCTTTTGTTCCCTAATGTTCTCCAACTTGTAAAGTGACAGAATGTGAAATAGTTCATGGGGAATGAATACTTTTACTCTTGAGGATAATTCTGTCCTGTATGAGATCTATGTTGAAAGGCAGGGATCCTTTTATAACTTGGCATTAAAACCCACCTCCCGTTTTGTTTCAGATCCTTCACGGCTTCAAGAACCAGGTGGGCGAAGAGAACTGGAGGCGCTTCTCAGACCAGTTCCCGCTTCCCTTGAAGGAACGCCTGGCGACCTTCTATGAGGTGTAAAGGTTTCCACAGGACTGCGCCTCATCGCGGGGTCAGTCTCTCCACTCTCATCCTTTCTGCATCTTGCCGTAAAAACAAGATGCAAAACGTTTTAACAGATGTGGAGTAACGTTGCCCTGAAATCCTGTTTTCTTGTTTCTCTGCACAGGTTATTCACCATGGGAGACAAGATAGGGAACCATCCCAGGGAACATGTTAACCCTTTACAGGGGGGGAAGGGGGCAGACCCCCCTCCCTGACCTGGAGGAAGGGGTGGGAGGGAGGTGATAGTAGCTGCAGTTCTCAGTGACCTTAAGTGCAAGCTGGGGAGGGGGAGAGACTGGCAGTTCAGCCTTATAATGGGAGGATCATTCATCTAATCACATCTCAATCACAAATGATGGCAATTATAACTCTTTTTTTCATTTTCTCTGCAGATATCTTGCTTTCAGGACTACTGAAGGTATTTTTAGGAAGAGGAAAAATAAGGAGTCTTTGAGGCATTTGTCCAGGACAGATTCTGTGACTAATGAATTAAATCATACGTTTTTGAGATACTTTATCTCAAAAGCAGCTAATGCTGGGAAAGCCTTTTATCGGGAGAATCTACTTTCAGAACGCCGCATATCATCCAAAGTAAGCGACAACTTACAGGTCACCTATTATTTCAGCACTTGAGCAGGACAGAGGCTCTTGACGAAATCCCCAGGGAGCAGAATTCAAGAGCAGCTTTTCTGGGATTTAGGTAGCATGCTTATAATATTTGTGGAAAGCTGTCGAACATTAGTGATGTTTGTTGACAGCCCGTCATTGCCATTCGATAAGGATCTTCTTCGACCGTGTAATCTATCTGTAAAGTACTTTTGTTTTTGTTCGGTTTTCTCCACCAGAGAAAATGCAGCAGCCGTCTGTAACGTAGCATGGCAGGGTTTTACACGCAGGAATTAGGTGGTGTTAAATCTTAGCTGTGATGGTCTGACATTGGAGTGAGTCTCTTGTTTCTGTTACGTAGCGCGAATGTGACAAACTTTTTTTTTTTTTTTTGAGAGAGCATATCGAAAATGTATCTGCTTAAATTATGCTTTTTAAAATGTCCTCTTTTTTTTTTTTTTACCTCAACGATACAAAAACATGTCTATCTGTAAGTTTTGTGACTTTTGCAATCGGAACCCCCCCTGCCCATCGGATCCTTGTTGGATATGTTGATTTCTCAATGTATTGAAATTCTGTTGCTGGTTGTTTTATCTTTCTGTGCTTTAAAAAAAACTAGAACAAAACCCCCATGATTCTGAGGGTGGCTGTGTACCGTGTCGGGTGGTTGTCACTGTGAGGTACTTGGATGCTTTCATCTTTTGCATGTTGGTGGCCCCTCACGCTAAAACATTTAGTGGACAGAGGGTAGCGGGAGGGAGGGGGGGCTTCAATTTGATGTTTTAAGAAGTACATAGTATGTATTGCAACACTGGGACGTGCATAACCCTTGCATAAAGCATACTGGAGTGCTCTCCTTGAACTTTTCCCCACCCCAATTACTGGATATAGTTTTAAAATACTGTGAAGAATGTTTAATGTGTCTGCTTGTTCTGTGCTGTGTGTATATATATATATATATATATATATATATATATATATATATATATATATATATATATATATATATATATATATATATATATATATATATATATAATTTTTTTTTTTTTTTTTTTTTTTTTTTTGAGTGTCAAACTTGTTAAAGGTTAAAGCCTGAATGTATTCCATGATGAGTTGAAGAGATTTTTATTAATGTTTTTTTTTTCTCACCCAGCCAGGCATTTTTTCCCCCTCTGCTGGCCAGAGTAATAACTAAAGTATTTAATTCTTTGTAACGCACATACAAAAAAAGTGCTTGAATGAACGATGTAGCCAACCCTCCCCCCTTTACACCAAGGATTAATTATTGCTGCTTAAAGGTTTTTACCTAATGCAATAAGCATCTTGATGCAATTGGACTGCAAATGTAGCTTTATAGTTATAGGACAATTTCCAGTGCCTTTCAAAAGTATTCATACACCTTGAACCTACCAGCAGCTGGTAGCACATGATTGTGTTTTTGTTTTTTTTAGCCCTCTGAGTAGAACCATCTTTTGGCGTATGTATCTGTCACAACTAGAGATTCATAGTCTGGTCCATTTTCATGTGCAAACTAGCTCAAATTCTTTTAGACAGAATGGAGAACTTCATCTTTGAACAGGTGTTCCCCCCCAAGTCTTGCAAAAATTCTTAATTGGATTTAGCTCAGGACTTTGAACGCGCCATTCTGATTCATAAACATGCTTTGGACTAATCCATTCCTCTCTGCAGCTCTGGCTGTATGTTTAGGCTGTCCTGGTAGTAGGTAAAAATCTGCCCAGTCTCTAAAGGGATTTCTTACAGAAATTCCCTCCGTCTAGCTCCATCCATCTTCCATCATCAGTTCTGACCAACACAATGGCACCACTGACTTGTTACAGTCTCGTCGTGGTATTGTCCACTGTTAGATGTCTACCACGTATGCCGTTTGGTCTGCTAGCCCAAAACTTAACATTTTCATCTTATCTGACAGTAGCACCTGAACGTTCTCCTGTAAACAGCTGAGCTGTGGATCTCTAGCTCCTCCAGAGTTACCATCGACCTGCTGGCTGCTTTTCGGATCAATCCGCTCCCCACCTGGCCTGTCCGTTTAGGTCGGAGGCCTGAAAAAAATGGCACACCATATGTTTAAGACTTTGAATTACAAGCATGCTTTGAAAACCCTGGAATTTTTTTCCCTCTTGAAAATGATGTGCTACTTTATGTTACATAAAGTCTCAATAAAATCCATTGAAGTTTGTAATTGAAGCCTGACAAGATGGTAAAAGCTGAGCACTTTTGAAAGGGACTGGAACTGGTTTCTTACAGGTAACATTTGACGAGAGAGAGAGAAAAAAATACAGGATGTAATGCATCATGGAATACAGAGGCAAATACTTAACCTGTGTGTGTGTGTTCCCCATCATTTTTGTGTTTGAGGTGTTTTTGTCCGGCACATTCCAGCTGTTCGGCATACAGAGAAATGGCGTGATCGCAGCTAAATGGGGTGTGTTCAGTCCTCGTATTCTTCCACTGAAAGATTGTACGTCCGAAAACAAAAAGCAAAACAAAAAATAAACCCACACACAAATGAATGCCCGTTGTTACTGTGCTGTCCTTCTGACTTGACCGCTGCTAAACATTGTAGTTGTATTTCACCACTTGAATATGTCTTTTCTAAGTGTAAACCTCAGGTTGCTTTTGTTCCAGTGTTTTTGTTTTGTTTTATCATTTCCTCAGTGTGTACACCTTTTATGCAGCCCCCACTAAATATGCTGAAGAATAGTAAAAAGCTTGATCTTCATGCAAGAAATGGATAAACATGGATGTTAAATGGCATGTTACTTGCAGCACTGTGAGCTGTCAAACCTTAGGGGTTGAATAAAAAAAAAAACCATTTCAACTATTATAACTTGCACATTTTTCATCTACTTTTTGCCTAAAGCGATTGTGGTTGAACTCGAGCGAAAAGTGTAATCTCTACACAATGCCATAAGAGCAAACATTTTGTTGATTTGCAATAGATATTCAGCATACTGTATTAAAACAAAACCAGGGATATACTGAGTTGGGGTAAACAAATATCAAGAAAAAAGTTTGCAAGATACAAGTTTGACTTTCTACAAAGCTTTATTAAACAACTGCATTTTCTAAAGCACCAACCAGTAGTTAGCAAGGGCCGTGCAAGAAGCTCCTGTGTTCTGTAATTCGATTAGCCTTTAAACTTCATTAGCTAATCTGCCTTTTCACCTTTTTTGCTAAGAAAAGCAAAATACATCATTTTGATAGACTTTGTTTCATTTTCTTTTTTAAATAAGCTGCTGAATTTAAAAACAGTAATACTTTTGGGGCCACCAAATATTTTGGATCATGCAAAGACTATATTGTACTGTAGTAATTTTGTAATATTTGTAAGATGATTTAGTCGGCGTGAATGATTACCATTGCTTGAATCTGTACATTGTTCCAATAAATTGTTTACATTATCGGTCTTTTGTCTCGTCCCTTCCTAGATTGTGCAGAGCATTTTGCCTACAATAGCAGAACTATCTCCCAGTTTTTAACTTTCATAACCTAAATAAAACCTTTTCCGTTTTTATTAGAAATAACAAGCACCAGCTTCAGAGGAATCTCTGCAGAGCTTTGAAAACTAACCTGAAGCCAGAAAGGGGTTTGATCTTGTTAAATTTATAGGCTTAACCCAGCAGAACACCTGCAAAGCCTTAAGATGACCCAGTTTAACTCTGCCCTGGAGGGTTTAAAGGCAAAATGTCACTTTTGTGTATGCACAAGTAGACTACAACACTTTTAGTCCTACAGAAGTCAAATAGTTTAATGGAAACACCAAAAAAGTATGTATTTATATATATATATATATATAAACTCAGCAAAAAAAGAAACGTCCCTTTTTCAGGACTGTATTTCAACAATAATGTAAAAATCCAAATAACTACAGATCTTCATTGTAAAGGGTTTAAACAATGTTTTCCATCCATGTTCAATTAACCATAATCATTTAATTAACATGCACCTGTGGGATGGTTGTTAATACCTTTAACAGGTTACAGAAAGTAGGCATTTAAGGTCACAGTTCTAAAATCGCAGGACACTAAAGAGACTTGTCTACCGACTGTGAAAAACACCCAAAGAAAGATGCCCAGGGTCCCTGCTCATCTGCATGAACATGCTGCAGGGAGGGATGAGGACTGCTGATGTGGGTAGGGCAATAAATTGCCATGTTCGTACTGTGAGACGCCAAACACAGCGCTACAGGGAGACAGGAAGGACAGCTGATCATATTCGCAGTGGAAGACCACGTGTAACAACACCTGCACAGGATCAGTACATCCAAATATCACATCTGCGTGACAGGTACAGGATGGCCACAACAACTGCCCGAGTCACACCAGGAACACACAATCCCTCCCTCAGTGCTCAGACTGTCCGCAATAGGCTGAGAGAGGCTGGACTGAGGGCTTGTAGGCCTGTTGTAAGGCAGGTCCTTACCAGACATCACCAGCAACAACGCTGCCTATGGGCACAAACCCACCTTCGCTGGACAAGACGGGAGTGGCAAGAAGTGCTCTTCACTGATGAGTCACGCTTTTGTCTCACCAGGGGTGATGGATGGATTCGTGTTTATCGTCGAAGGAATCAGCGTTACACCGAGGCCTGTACCCTGGAGCGGGATCGATTTGGAGGTGGGGGGTCCGTCATGGTCTGGGGCGGTATATCACATCACCATCGGAGGGAGCTTGTTGTCATTGCAGGCAATCTCAATGCCTTGCGGTACAGGGAAGACATCCTTCTCCCTCATGTGGTACCCTTTATGCATGCTCATCCGGACATGATCCTCCAGCAGGACAATGCCACCAGCCATACTGCTCGTTCTGTGCGTGAGTTTATGCATGACAGCAATATCAGTGTTCTGCCATGGCCAGCGAAGAGCCCGGATCTCAATCCCGTTGAGCACGTTTGGGACCTGTTGGATCGCAAGGTAAGGGCTAGGGCCATTTCCCCCAGAAATGTCCAGGAACTTGCAAGTGCCTTGGTGGAAAAGTGGGGTAACATCTCACAGCAAGAACTGACAAATCTGGTCCAGTCCATGAGGAGGAGATGCACTGCAGCACTTCAAGCAGCTGGTGGCCACACCAGATACTGACTGGTACTTTTGATTTTGAGCCTCCCTTCATTCAAGGACACATTATTCTATTTCTGTTAGTCACATGTCTGTGAAACATTTTTAGTTTATGTCTTATGGTGTTGACTGTTTTAGTGTTCATACAAATATTTACACACATTAAGTTTACTGAAAGTAAAAACTGTTGAAAGTCAGAGGACGTTTCTTTTTTTGGTGAGTATATATATATATAGATAGATATATATTTCTGGAATTTCATTTTTAACTTGCTATATGGGGTTGGTACTACCTAAAGACTAAACACTGACCATTCCGTATGACAAAACAAACGTGTAAAGTGTAATCACTGAAGCAGTTATTGTCTGGTCTATGGATAAGTACTTTTAAAAAAAATGTTTACTTAAACAACAGTTTGACATTTTTTAATGGATTTTTACTTGATACAAGTTGCTTTGTTTACCACAAAAGAAGTGAACTGTAACTAGCTCATCTGAAATGGCAAAAATGAGAGACCACATCATCATGACGAGAGGTCATTAGTAATAACTCATCAGTAAACTTTATTTTACAATTGAGGTCTTTCCATAACGCCAAACTATCGTAATATCTAACTTTAAGTCAATTACTTGTCAATTGCAGGTTATGACTAACATCCCAGGCATTTGTGCTTTAAAGCTTTTTAACATTAAAAATACTTCAGTCTTGAATATCCGTGCCATTTTAAAGGTTATGAAGTATTCTTTAACAAATTCCACACTGAAAGGACCAGCTGCAAATGAAAAAAAAAACCTCACAATTTTTGCTGTTTCATCCTGAAAGAAAAATCTTTTAATTTTTTTTAAAGATATGTTTACAGAACATAGCTTTTTTTTTTTTTTACTTTCTTGTGATTACGTCTTTATTTAGCAACTATCATCATGATATTCTGCAATGTTTGCTATGCCACAAATATACAATGCAGACCTAAACCTATTTCGAGTAATTAAAGAAATCTACGGGATGAATGAACATTGTGTCTACATGTGAAAACTAAAAATTGAACAATAAACAACAACAAAAAAGTCCTTATATATTTTCCATCCAGGCTCAAGTGAGGCGGCCTACAAACCTGACTCAGTTCCACCAGTTCTGTCATTAGGAATGGGCCAAAATTCCAGCAAACTAAGGGAGAAGCTTGTGGAAGGAAACCCAAAATATTTGACTCCTGTCATACAGTTCAAAGGCCATGCTACCAAATAGTGAGGAAATGTATGCAAACTTCCGATTTTGAAGACACAAATAAATAAAGCTCTGACATATTCTCTCAATATTGTGCCATTTATTTAGAAACAACGTTGGTAATTCTAACCCCCTTAAAACGAGAGAAATTTGGACAGATTTAACTGCAGACAGGGAGAAAAAAAGGCGTTTGGAAACTTGTGGTTTCAACTGTAAGTGTGAGGTTTTCAGATCTTCTTCAGAAATTAGCCTAAATAACAAAATAAAAAAGACAAAGAGAAAGGAGATGCATTTTAGAAATGTAAAACATAAAAACAAGACTTGAAAATAAATAAAAGCAACATGTTTGCCAATATACTTGCTGCTGATGCTGATTCTGTTTGTCATTGTTTTACTTTTTTAACTGACTGTAAAAATGCTTTTACGCTCAACCGAGAGGGTCCTGACATATACTCAATGGTCCTGACCCTCTTACATTTTTATTTTGTGGTTCAGAAGCTTGAAATTTTGAGAAACACTGCCCTAGTGTACACTAGGCACACCTTAGCCTAACCTAAAGCCTTTACAACATTAAACATAAAGTAAACCCTATAAAAATATAAAAAGGCATATAAAATAAAACAAATAGGAAACCCAAATGAACATAAACTGAGTTCATTCATGAATACTAGAGACAATAATAATAATTTGAAAAGCAATGTTAATTATCAAGTTATACTTTACTATCTAATTCAAAAAGAAAATTAAAAAAACGGCATAATTAAGAGCATTTATTTTTTCTTCATTTTATTTTCTTTAAAATCACCATAATATGGAATATCAAAAGTGTTATCTTATAAATAGATCTTTGTAACAAGATATCGGAAAAGCAAGTTTTTTGTTTTTTTAGATTTCTTTGGTTAAAACGAAATGTTAAAAACCATATAGTAAACAAAACATTTTTTTGTTCATTCTAAGAGGCGCGCTCCTCCGTATGATTGATGAATTTACAGAGAGGACCTGAAGGCAGCATCCCCAGCCAACCGTCGCCTCCGTCTGTGTCCTCATCAGCCGATGGTAGCGCTGTTTCGTCCCGAGTCCGGGGACGGAACCGCTGGGGGAAGCAGCAGCGCAGCACCGCCTGGCGGAGGTGGAGTCTGAAGGTGGGGAGGGAGAAGAAAGGGGAGAGGAGGAAAACGGTGAAAGGCACATAGAACAGAAACTGGGGGGAGAACGGTGGATGATTTACGCTTTAAAAGTCGCATTACAGCTTCTTGAAGAGGAACAGAACAAAAATGATAGCGCCTTACTTCCTAGAAAATTTCTGGGTAGGTGTTGTTTATTTTTAATGCTGTTAACACCAGTGGTACACCTCATTATTCCCCTTCTGTCTATTCTGACCTTATTATTCTGGTCGCAGTCGTAGTTTTGCGGTTGCTAGGTTCTGTCCGGTGCCGACAGACTAACCGGTCCTGAACTGGCCAACCAGCGTTGATGTTCTTCGGTAATAATTCAGTTTTTACCCCGGGGTTTGGGGCCTCTGTGAACCTATCTAACTTGAGAGGATAAAGTGTCCGCCCCTCTTCCCGGTAATTGGCTGCGTCTGGATTTCTTGGAATGTTTACGGTCAGTTCCAAGAATGCTATTGGACACTTTAGCTGCCAGTCACGGTCTCCCTGTCGTACGCGTCACTTTCTTCCGTGAAGAAGTTTCCGTGAGAGGCCAGATGTTTAGTTTGGTTAGAATACTCAGAAAAAAAGGTTAAATAAATAAATAAAACCATATTTTAAAAGCAACAAAACATCTGTATTAAATTTGACAAAATTGGCACTGTTTTGCTTCTGTTAGTATTATAGTATGTCTGTCATGTCAAAGGTCATCTAAATGCTTAGTTGAATTTCACATAGCCAGGTCAGAGTAGGTTGTGTCGATATTTATATATCTTCGAACTCCATAATTTGCTACGTTTTTAAGCTATAATTCTTATACACAATAGCTAGTGTAAATAGACTGAGTTGCTATGCTAGCTACAATCTATTTTGTTTACATTCTCAAGGATTTCAGCTAAAAGGGATAATTTATTTAGATTGAAACATTTAAAAGGCTTTAACCCAAAAAACAAACAAACACCTTTTAACGATCAACACTCTTTTTAATGATTAGAATAAACGTCCGTTTGCTCACTTGTTAACTTTTTAGTCAGCATTAAAGTCAGGGTCATTACTTATGACTCATTACATTAATTTTAAATCAATCAATCTGGCTAATTATGCATGCGGTCTCATCAAATCAGTTCATTTTTGCTATTAAAGGTACATCAATATATTGTCCTACAGACTATTTGGGAGATTTAAGAAGATCAATAGTCTACTTTATTCTTCTTGTAAATCACACAAACAAATAGACAGTAATATTCTGGGTAGGTTTATAAATTATCTTATGGGTATGTCTATTTTATCATCAGAAATTCTGAACACTGTCCCCTCCAGTAGCAAATAAAAAACCTGTTTTCAAAGGCAAATTGATTGGAGCAAACACGGCAGCAGCACACCCACTAGTAGTATATACCAGATACAGGAGCTGTGTTAAATAGCAAAGTTATCCCTCTATTAGATCTCTGTAAGCAGTCGTATTTGCTGTTTTCTGTGGATGATAGATTTTTGATAACGGATTGTGTTTCCCAAACATGGATTTTAAACCAGGAACAGTTGGGATGGGCCAACTCGGAGTTTGATAACCTTGAGTGAAAAGCTTACTGCTTTTACTTAAGAGACGGAAGCAGCACGTGTCCCTACTGCTACAAAAATAATATATGATCACTGATCAGTACAATTATAATATCTGTACAAATTTTTTTTTGACTTAAGCGAAAGTAATATACGAAAACCTGCTAATTGAGTCTGTTTATTCTGCTCTTTGTGAAATAAAATTGCAGGTTTAACTATCTGATATTAGCTCGGTAATTAGTCAGGTTATCTGCTCCGGTGGCCAGCCAGCCTGCAGTCAGCTGCTTTACTCACATGCTGCTCGTAGCTCGCCAACTCTTTTACTGTCAGACTAGTGGTGGGTCGCCCTCCTTTAGTTTCCACATCACAAATCTCTGTGGTTTTTGTGACCGGAAGTACGTCCGAACAGCCAAATTTATCTTTGTTTTTCTCAAAATGCTACTTGTTCATCAACCTGTAATGTGGTAAAATAATGCCCTAATTTTGTAGCCTCCCCTGATAACATTTACCTTTGCTACCGGCTAAAGAGAATCTACCTCTTACAGTCGATGTGCCTTGAAAAATGTCTCAATGAATCGAAGTGATCAGAATTTGGGATGGTGTGATCCTTTAATGATTATTTATATTTATTTATTGATGTTTTGCTAAAGCAGACTCCATAATCGGTAAACGGGGAAAGAGGAGAGCAGAGACGCTCCTGATTCATCAATCTGCCCTTTGTGCCCTGCAGTGGGGCACAAGAGAATGCAGTGATGGCAACGATCAGCTGTGTGTTTGCCATGCAGGGCACACTTACGTTCACACATACTTGGCACTAGGGGATGCATCCATTTCCCTTTTGACTTGACTACCAATCTGCCCTCTGAGCAGGCAGACGAATCCTAGACACTCTCTGTCAGATCTTTGATTTTAAGCATTTTATCAGGATTTTTAAACCCTTCTGAAACTTTTCAAAGCATGTAAAGCCTAATACAGATGTCCGCCCCCCTTTCTCTCCATGTTAATCTCCTTTTGTAATCTTGCCATTCTTCAATGATGTCAAAAATATCTCCTGTCAGCTTAAAAAGAAAACGAGTTCTATGACGAATTAGGAACTAGATGGGGAACAACAATGTTTTCTCTTTGTCAAAGTTGCAGCACCCGACTGGTCGCTGGCTGCAGCATTTCCGCTCGCTGGATTCACTCAAGCTCAGTCTCATTTCCCTTTTTTTTTTTTCGAAGTCTAACACAACTTCAGTTTGTGTGACATGTAGTTGCTGAAAGATCTCCGTCTGTGAACTGGTGTGGCAGCATGTAGTTTCTGGGCCTGAAACTATGTGCTCATGTCTGGTTTGCCTGCAGCCTGTCATGGGAAAATAAGATGGAAGTTTGATAAGCAAACAGAGCTGATTCAGCCAACAGGATGGCCTTTTCTTCCCTCGGGGCTGTATGTGTGGTCGTTGAGGTTCAAACAAAATTCACTTTGCAAGGCTTTGCCTTGAAGTTACATTCACGGTTGAAGTACTTTATATACATGTAGTAGGTCAAATATGGAATTTTAAAAATTTTTTTGTAACTTGGCAAAGCAGCAAACTTTAGTATCAATTCTGAGCTGTTGATTTTTCTGGTTTCCTTTGGAGCTCGTGTTTCACCTTCACAAACATATACACTCAAGTCAAGTTTAGGGAGTCACCAAAAACCTGCTTCGTAATAAATCGGGCAGACATGTTCCTAGTCGCACTTTCTTGTTTTCTCCAGTGCAGTTCTGTTAGCGCCACACTTAACTCCCCCGACTGGGTGTAACAGTCAACCTGATCCTGATGGGAAGAGTTTTGTAATATTCTCATTTACTGCTTGATCATCTCTATTGGTGCAAAACGGGATTTTATATATATATATATATATATATATATATATATTAATGCTTGTGACTCTTGGATTTGTATAAGATTCTCACGTTGTGTATAACCTTCAGTAAAGATATCACGAGTACACAGTAATGCTTTGTTAACCAGTGATTCGTGATACAAGGAAATCATAATAATAATATGACGTGCCATAAATAAGCTAATAAGCAAACTGTGTTATTGTCTTTCTGCTTTTGTTTCCTAGCACAAATAGACACCAGATGCCAGTGTTACGTCCAGCTTTTGGGACCCCCCCCCCTTAAAATTCATCGTTTTGGGAGTGCCATCTCAGGTTCCATTCCTGGTCTCCTTCCTGTCAATTGACTGTTCAAAAAAATATTAAACATTTAATAATTTTTCATATATATATATATATATATATATATATATATATATATATATATATATATATATATATATATATATATATATATATATATATATATATATTAGCATGGTTCTGGTCTGTGGGTGATTTGACAAAAATCCAAGATCGGAGTTGGCCGCAGTGTTCATTTAAAAGCATCAGTCGTCACTTATTTCGCCAAACTATATTAAATTTATACAAGAGAATGTAGACCCGGAACTAAAGGAAAGACAATGCTTTATGATGAACAGATAGGGGCAACAGTCCCATCTGTTTTTGGCCACATTTCAGTCACTGTCTCAGACTCCTTCAACTGATGAACATCAGAGATAGAACCCCCCCCCGGCATCTGTCCATTCAAACTCGTTTATGCCAGATTACCTACCAGGTGTTAATTCTGAGAGAGCAATGTAAAGATCTGGCTAATAATTTCTTTTTTGCAAGTTTTGCCAGCAACGGATGATCATTTCCTGGTAATGGAGAACAC
The DNA here is from genome assembly GCA_963556495.2 of Valencia hispanica. Taxonomy (NCBI): domain Eukaryota; kingdom Metazoa; phylum Chordata; class Actinopteri; order Cyprinodontiformes; family Valenciidae; genus Valencia; species Valencia hispanica. The sequence goes on along the minus strand of OY747717.1, from coordinate 32,161,469 downwards.
AAATGCAAAAGACAGAAATACTACTTACAGTCAGGCAAAAAAAGTATTTAGCAGCCACCAATTGTGCAAGTGCACTTTTGTGCACTTCAAAAGATAAGAGAGGTCTGAAATTTACATCATAGGTAACTTCAACTGTGAGAGACAGAATGTAAAACAAATCCAGGAAACTACATTGCATGATTTTTAAATAAATTTTTTATATAATGGTGCAGCAAAAAAAAAAATCTGGTCAACAATGAAAGTTCAACTCAGTACTTTGTAATGTAACCTTGGTTGGCAATGACAGAGGTCAAATGTTTCCTGTAGGTCTTTACCAGGTTTGCACGCACTGTAGCTGGTATTTTGGCCCATTCTTCCATGCAGATCTTCTCTAGAGCTGGGATGTTTTGATGCTGTCGCTGGGCAACATGAACTTTCAACTCCCTTTTCTGGAGACTGGCTAGGCGACTCTAGAACCTTGAAATGCTTATTATGCAGCCACTCCTTTGTTGCGCAGCGATGTGTTTAGGAACATTGTCATGCTGGAAGATCCAGCCACGTTTCATCTTCAATTCTTTCACTGATAGAAGAAGATGTTTTGCCCAAAATCTCACGATGCACGACCCCATTCATCCTTTCCTTAATACGGATCTGTCGTCCTGTCCCATTCGCAGAAAAGCAGCCCCGAATTACTTGCTGTATTTGGAGGGGGAAGAGTTATATTTTGGTCTCATGTGACCCCATGACATTCTCCCAATCCTCGTCTGGATCATTCACATGGTCTCTGGCAAACTTTAGACTGGCCTGAACACATGCTGGCTTAAGCAGGGGGACATTTCGAGGGCAGCAGGATTTTAATCCATGATGACGTAGTGTGTTACGAATAGTCCCATGTAGTTCTGGAGGGAGATTGTCAGTGATCTTGTATTTATTCAATTTTCCAATAATTGTTCCAACAGTTGATCTCTTCTCACCAAGCTGCTTGCCTATTGTAGAATGGCTCATCCTAGTCTTGTTCAGGTGTAAAGTCTTGTCCCTGGTGTCTTTAGACAGCTCTCTGGTCTTGGCCACAGTGGAGGTTGGAGTGGAGGATAGAAGAGGTTCTTAAAGAAGAAGTAACAGGTCTCTGAGGGCCAGAATTCTCGCTTGTTCTGTGTCATTCTACAAATAAATAGTTAAAAAATCATACAGTGTGATTTTTATTGGATTTTTGTTACATTCTATCTCTCACAGTTGAAGTGCACCCATGATAAAAATTACAGACCTTTCTTATCTTTTTAAGTGGGACAACTTGTACAATCTGTGGCTACCAAATGCTTGTTTGCCCCACTGTACGCTATGTCTAAATTCCTCAACAGAAGTTTGCAATTAACTTATTTTTCTCTGCTTTCACCCAGAACAGAGTGGAAGGCGTGCCAGCTATGTCTCTTTTGTATTTTTCTTCTTCTGGTTTCCTTCTTATATGAAAATATGTGCTCAAAGCCTCCCAGAGGGCACCTACCTTCCTTATAATTTATTTTGCGCCAGTGCCTGATAATTGCGCTGACTGTACATGCTACAGTATAGTTTTATGCCAACTTTCCATGCAACCATAGGACATGTTATTGTAGATTAGCTCTCCTTTTCCAACCTACATACCGAAGGCCCAGGAATGCATATATAAATGACTGACTCTCCGGTTTAATTTGTCTTAGATTTCCTTAGTTGTTGGGAGGGAACAGGTAGCAGTGAGATAATAAGTCCTGTCTTACATTACAGCCTGTTAGGCAATAAACACTTGATTCCCTGCACACAGGATATTGCAGCTTGTATGGATCCCTAACAGAAGGGGAGTGAATGCCTGTCCTCCTCCTGCCCAGCAGATGTTAGATGATAAGTAGGCAACACTGTGGGTTTTGTCTCTTTCCTACCAGGTGGTATTTGAGATTATAAGGTGTCTTTTTTTTTTTTGTATGCTTAGGTGGACTGCAGAATTACGTTCCTGAATATTAAGTCACGTATACATGCACAATATGCTTGCAAAAGCAACTTGTGGTTTGTTTTGCAACATTACATTTAGTTTGCAAAATGCTATTTGTTGATATAACTTCTTCTCTCGCGGGCTGTGCTCTTTAAAGTCACTCAATTGATTAATAGGTTAATACAGTTTTACATGAGACCACGTGAAATGCCCTCTTTTGCAGCTGTAATGCAAATATATATATATATATTTTTTAAATGACTGCTTGGTTTTGTTTCCCAATAATTTCCATTTGCTATGTTTTGGTTCTTAAAATGAATCAGAAAGTAGAGCTGCAGAATATTTTGAATCCCAGTCATCATTGGAGCATCACCATATGCAGTATTGCTGTCACAAGGGACTGCTTGGATGCAATATTTGCTGTTATATTTCAAGCATGTTGCATTCACACAGTCGGATAGACTTTCTCCGCCATTGATGCCCTTACCCAACATAACTTATATTGTTTGCAACGCTGAAGTTTGGAGCGTCATCATGACAAAAAAAAAGGAACGAAAAAAAGAGGAAAATGTGGGTTAATTAACTTAATGGCAACCAATGTTGTCGTCATTGCAATGTTTCTCAAAATGATCACAATTCCTTGATATCCTAATATAATTCAGCCCCTTTAGGAATCCAGATTTACAAGTATTTTGGGCAAAAATGTTGAAATGAAAAGTTTTAAATAATAATTTGAACAAATGCACTCATGCATCAATTTAAGTGGGGTGTTGTCTATGTTGAATCCACTTAACTAGCAGCACACATTAGGTCGACATGATGCTCTTATGATATGATACCTGAATCAAAATTCCATACTTTTGAGGCATCAACAAAACTGTTTAAAACGGAAATATTTAGGATGATCGAATTCATTTAAAATAGAAAAGCAAGAGCTGTTACTATTGTTCCAGAAGTCAAACTATTATGTAAGGCAACTATCTCCGGTATTCGTTGGGCAAGAGGCAGGGTACACTCTCAGGGTACACTTACAGATTATTACAGTTGTGATCATGTCAATATAATATTTATACATTTTTGAAATATTGATTCATAGACTGAAGCAAAGGCATAGAACGAATACCAGATAAATTCACTTGTAACACTTAATTTCCCTCTGGGATCAATAAAGTATTTTTGAATTGAATTGAATTGTAGTTCTCAATCGGAGAGTATTAGCTCTATTCTTTTTTCTTTGTAGAATACCAAAGACAAAAGACATGTTAGTCAGGCTGTCTGCTCTTGTATCCAGTCTACAGTTAGCTGTTTAACAGACATGTGCTTATAGTTTGCCAATTGTGGTTTTCATTACTTATAATATAATGATGATGGCTGATGCTCCTGTAGTGTTGAAATCATGTCGGCCAGATCTATTCGTTAACGATGGAAAAGTATTGTGGGATTCTTTTTTCATTATTGAGCATTTTCAAAACATTCCCTATTAAAAACGTTTTATAGAGAAATGAACACGCACAAAAGGAAGGCATCTGCCAAGTTGCTTCAGATCATACTTCCTTCAGGGATTCTTCCTACGCATTTTGACAACTGAGGATTTAACGTAGTTTTCTAAAAGCCTTCTGTAATGAAATGTAGTTGTATGACTCTACCAGCAGGGGATAACTTAATTATTTTGGTTTTATCCAGGGGTCATAATCTGTTAGATTTCAATAACGGTTTACTGGGCCAAACTGGAATCAGACTAATCAGATCAAATTTAATTATAGGTGATATCGTTGCAATTGTATGATTAGAATCCTTCAGAATACTTACGGTATTAATAATAAACAGATTCTCTGTGATAAAGTATGTACATGGTTTGTTTACGGGTATGAGATATGCAAGAAGGTTGAGACGAAGTGATATAGGAAAATCTACGAAATCTACAGGATTTGCAGTTGAGGAAAAACTTTTGACTTTTCTGTGTTATCATAGAAAACTATTACACTGGTAAAACTCTGAATTAGTTTTTCTGAAAACATCTTACTATAGGGAAACGCGTGCCCTGACAGGTTCTTGCTAAAGGATCTGGTTTAAACCGTTAGGTTTGTTGCTGGGCACTAAACCTTGGTTTTAATTCTAAGCCAGACTGCTTTTTTTTTTTTTTCTTCCTCGATCAACAAGCCTCTGCTTCTTTCTGTGCTTGCGTGTGAGACCTGGAACTTCCCAGCCAAAACAGCAGTGCACATCCAAATGTGACGCACACTGACCAGTTGCAGAGCAGTTACCTACAGTTTTTGTAGACATAAAGACTCTGAAGACACTGAGCGCCCTGTAGTTTCCTCGGAGCAAACATCTTGCAGTATCCTGGCCACAGACAGGATTAGAATAGACTTTGGATGAGTTTCTGTCAGTGGTGGTAATGGCTTGGCCCGAACATTGCACATCTGTCTCGGCTGCAAACAGAGCTGTTGCTCAAACGACCTGGCTCACACTAGAGTATCCTTTGTCATGGAATGTGTAAAACGTTATTTGTCCAAGCATGGTAAGTATTTCTAAAATTCTGAACAAGCTTCCAGTATGAGGTGGTTCATCAGTAAGGTCTACTTTCTGTGTAATGTCAAGCCGGTTGTTGCTTCTTCAACTCTTCTAGATTAGGTTCCCAGTGTCAAGGTACAGTTGACCCCCGTTATTTGCAGGGATGAGGGACAACAGCTGTCCACCAATAGCTAAATTCCTCGAACGCTTGGGACTCCCTCTAAGAATGCCTATAAATGGTTATGTTAATTCTTCTAATACCAAATATACCTTAATAATCATTCATACGCACAGCGGAAGCCGTCTTAGCACTAAAGCAGAAGCTAATGTCTACGTTCTGTCTTATCTCCGCTTTTGGGGGTACAACCAATCGGCATCCAGGAAAATAAACGATGAGGCTCCTGGTTATTGCTGCTTTGCAAACGGCAGTCAATAGCGTGGCACGTAGCATTGCACTAAGGTATTTTAACCTCCCAAGCTGCATTTTCTTTCACATATTTTAGATATGCTCTATGAAAGAAATCAGCGAGTAGGCAGATTTTCCATGAATCATTTGGAGTTACGTTCCACAGGAAAGCCACGAATAGGTGAATCCTTGAACACTGAACCCCAAAAAGGTGGTGGGGGGGGTCCACTGTATACAGACATTTTAAAAAGCTATAGTTTTAAAACCAGTAACATTTTATACCAAAGTTCCCCTAAGGTTACTGGCTCTATGGAGTATGGAGTGAAGCGGTGCTTGCCCCTTCCCTGCCTGTTGCTGCACACTGGACAGCTGGCTGAAAGGGTGACCCCCTTTTCCCTTGCTTTCACACACAATCTGCTGTTTGGGAACATCGGATAGCTAAAGGAGCACCACTGATATTTTTATATGGAGAGCTGCAGGCTGGCCACCAGAACTCAGAACTAATTAATCAGCTAATATCAGCCTGTTATAGTTGTTACTCTACCACTAGGAGAACAGCAAAAAATGTGCAAAGTTCTGAGTGACGTGTGTTTGTGTGTGTTTGCCTCAGTTATTATATTACAATCAAAAATGCCAATGAACAAATGTTATGGAGGGCATCATTATAACTCTAATAATCAGTTATATTAATTTAGCAGGAGTAATGATTACTGTATTTCTGTTTTAAGTTATGACTATAATATAATATACAGTTTTCTTTTCATTTTTTTCTTTACAGAGAATCTTATACTGGCCCATACCTATTTGAATCCTAATTTCATTCCTATTAATTGTAATAAAGTAATGTTTTTTTTATTATTCTATTTTTATATCCAGTATGTTTTTAATGTGTGCAGGGTAAAGGCGTTGCATCGTCAGATCGTGTTGTGCAATCCGTTCCAGTATTGTAACTTGGAGGGAAAACGGCAAAAACGCCCTGAGCCGTTTCCTCTGTTTGTTTTTATTTGTCTTTTGTGTACGGCGCATTGATATCACGCTCTACATGAACAGACTGGTTGCACAGAATGGACTTTCTTCCTGTTTCTGTTCTGCTCTGTGTGTGTTTTCGCCAGCTGTCGTCACTTCCCCGTTTTGTAGATCCATTGGCCAATTTCCAATGCTCTTCTCGTTCTGCGTCCTTTACTTTGTAAGGTATACAACCTGTGTAGGCACCATGTTGTAGTCGGTCTTGTTGCGTAATCTTATAGGTGTTAATGGTTAGACTTCTAATGATGTTTTGATGGTTTTATTACTGTCAGACTCAGTGGATCTGCACGGTGGGCTAGAACGCCAGACCACTGAGCTGTAACCTACAAGTGGATGCTTTTTCTTTTTAACAACTGTTTGCTCTGTAAATATACCATAGTTCTGTTTGACATAGCACTAGACCTTTTGACAGAAACCTTGTTTTGAACTTTCATCTTTGCCTGTGTCGAAAAGCTGCTTTAATGTTGCAGGCCTGTCCGCAAATCTGCTGACGGTGGATCCTGAACAGGAAAATCGGAAATATACATGAAAGCCTGGGGTTAAACTGTAACGAATCTGTAGACGTGTTGCTTTTGTTTAACATGAGGCTCCCCTTGTGTCGCCTTACTACTGATGTGGAACAAAAATGTCTTAGCTAATGCAATCAAAACAGTTGTAATAGAAGTATTTAGAAGCAACACTGTAGCTTTAAATGAACGTTGTCCAATAAATATTGCCCTGTAAAACGTCAGAGCAGTTGTTGAAGCTGATTTAGATCTTATGATCATAATTATTTAACAACCTAGTTGAGTTTTTCCTCTAAGGCTGTATTCACTCGAGGAAGGTCCATTTGTTCACTTGGTTTGGTCCAGACCAAATGTTTTTTTTTCCGTTTTTTTTTTTTGTGCTGCGGTTCCTATTCACACTGTGAGTAAATGCAACAGGACCAGAGTTTCTCAATAAAAACACACGTGTGCTCAGGTCTTTCAGCCATTGGACAGTTAAATGTGTAAGCGGGGTAAAACCTGGAAGCCATGTGAAAAATGTCAACATAAACAATGTAGAGTGCAGTTCTTTCTGGCTTTATGGTTAATACACAGGGGACCAGATTTTTTTTAAAACCGTGACGGAAAAATCTGAAGTATGCTGGTCATTTTGACAGATTAGTATTCAAACCCCTGACCACTTGGTGCAAATGCGGTGACATTATCAACTTTTACACACAGAGTACAGGTAACTAAATCAATGAACAAAAAAAAGGTTCACACAAGAGCATCTGAGCATCATCTCAGACCTGGACACCATACTCAATGCATCTCGCTATCCACATGCTGACAGCACGTTGAAGATACTGAGCTCGCTGCAGCAACGGATGCAAAAAGAGCGCATCCAGGCTGATTTCCTCCCACTGAAGCAAACAGAAAGGCCCCTTTTGTTCAGAAAGTTTTGCCGTATTCTGATCACTTCAATTGGAGAAACGTTCCCTGATTTCAAAACTGTGGCTGAAGTAGCGCTTCAGCCTCTATCATGCACAGGCGGAGAAATTCAGGATTGTTCGGATTTAATATAAAATTAAATGAATTAAAATGAACCATTGAATATGTTATCTTTAAAAAAAAATTATGGATAAAAAATGGATTATGACCAGATTTTTTTTTACCCCCGTCAGTCAAAACGATCGACGGCAAAAAATTGCAACTACAGATCTTAACAAAAATGTTTGAGCGACAAGACCGTTTGATGCAACACGAGGTGTAAAATAGCATGCAGATGGATTGATTGTGTAGAATTAACATAAGATAGTAAAAATGAATAGAATATTAATAGATTGAATCAATGTCACTGGGGACATTCACATGTTAAGGCAGCACACGCTTAAACACCCCCCCCCCCCAAAAAAAAAAAAAGAAATTACAATTACTTCTCATAATGCGCCACAAAGACGGGTCCCTGCCAAGACTAACAGTAGTTTGTTTGGAACCGCTCTGAGATCACCTTTTCAGCTGGGTCTCGGTTCGCTTGTTTGGTGCACACCATAGTTCACTGGGTTGTATTCACAAGGGAGGAAACAAATTTGAGTTTGTTTTAAGCAAACTAAGCTCTAAGTCTTCCCCTAAGTGGCACACACACACCATCTGTTTTTCCTCCTGACCGTAGTAAATATGTCAGTCTCATCCTAATGGGACTGCACAATAACAGACAATTGTGATGGCACATTGTTATTGTTGTCAGGGGGAAGGATCTTCTGCACTGAGACTTTAGTAGACAGCATACATCGGCTTGAAAAGCGTGAAATCATCACACTTAGAATTTACAGGTTCATTGCAGTACATTTGAATATCATCAAAAAGTGGATTGTTTTGAGTAAAAAAAAAAAGTGAAACACGTATATGGACGTGTTTGCACCCAGAATTATATATTTTTTCAAGCAGTTATATAGAATAGAATAATCCTTTGTTGTCCAACAAATAGGAAATTCTGCTGTAACAGCAGCAAATTGACCGATAACAGAAGCATTCACGATCACATGAGAATGGTAGAAGAAGTATGAAAACAGAATTAAGAATTATATATGTACATTAAGGACACAATTACAAAAACCAAAACAGTGTGCAGTTATTTGAGAAGAAAGTGGCATACTCAGATTAGAATGTGCAACTGAGTAGGATAATTTAAAAAAGGGTGAATATTTACAGAATGTGCATGAGTAGGTGTGCAATAGAAAGTAAAAAAGTAAACGTATTATTTACAAGTAGTTAACAGAATATAAACTGAGATAAACAGATGTGCAGAATATCTACAGGGAATTCTTCTGTTAGCGTTTTGGGCGTCACAAAGGTTGTATGGAAAACAGAGTGTAGTCCAATAATTTTAATAACGTTTCTTGAAAATTACTTTGTGGTTAAAATACCAAAAATAATTAATTGCACAACCATACAAAAAATTTTGGTAATATTATAAGTGGCTCTGTACTTTATGATATGACAGAGAAGAAATAAAATACAGTAGACTGTCACTTCCCACAAATGACTAAAATCCACAAATACTTGAGAACCTTTCTAAAATGCCTATAACTGCCTATTTTAATAGTTAATAATAGTAGTTAATAAAAGTAGATGTGGTACCTGGATCTTGCGCGTTTTGGGAAGATGTCTGTGTGTGTTTGTGTGTGGATGTGTGTGGGATGGGGGAATAACTGTCATTTCGTTTTTATAATTGTGGGGAAGGGATGGGAATCTGGGTTATGTGGGGTCGTTTTAATCTGTAAAGCACTTTGAGCTGCATTTTATGTATGAAAGGTGCTTTATAAACAAAGTTTGATTGATAGCATTTTAGCTTACATTTTCTTTTGATTATTTTTGATGTGCTCTAAAAAACTGGAATAGGCCAATTTTCCTCAACCGAATTGGATTTACGTTCCACAAAAATATCAGCGAAAGGCCGGGGGGCAATTCCCTGTATTTTACCAAACTTAATCAATTGAAAGTAATTTAAGAACTTTTCATACGTATTTAAAAACAAGAAAAAAATTAAGTAAAAAAAAAAAAGATAAATAGAATTTGAGAAATTGACCGAAATAAATATGAAAACATAATGATAAATAGTAAACGGATGAACATAATTGACAAAATATTACAGATGAAATGTAAAATAAGGGAAAGATACAGTACGATACAATCAGATGGCAAATAAGCATAAGATAATGAATACACTTTTAAACTAAACTAAAGCACACGCTTCTCATTTACGGTAAGCACCCAACATCTTTTTTTAAATCTATAATTCATAAGTCCCTTTCCCCCCCCCTCTTTAAAGCAGCAGTGCAACAGGACACCGTTACCTAGTGAATAGATACAACAAACACACTCTCATCACGGGTAGCTTTAGACCTGTGTGCTGCTGTGCGTCTTAGTTTCAAAGTCTCAAAACATGGCCAAGATGAGTATGATTGACCAGAAGGTGCTGCAAAAGCAGCTAGAAGCAATGCAGACAGTGAGGATGGTGGTGGTAGAAAACCTGTTTATGGTAAAGTATGATCTGTGGACAGTTGTTTGTTTCACTCTTCATGTTTTCCTAAGATCTTATGCTTGGTTTGTGTATTATTTGTGTGTGTGTGTGTGTGTGTGTGAAATGCAGGGAGAAAAAAACAATGGCTTTGATGTGCTGTACCATAACATGAAGCATGGGCAGATTTCCTCCAAGGAGCTGACCGACTTCATCAGAGAAAGGTAAGACTTGGAAGGCAACAACATGAGTAAATGGCCACCATCCGGCGGTGTACAGCATGTCTTTCCCGTTTATTTGGGTTTCATGGTAATACATTTAGTACAGTCCTAGCTGTGTTGCTCCTGTAATAGTAGCCAAATTCTCAGCTGAAGTGGCCAATCATTTCTTCTATGTAGCGTAAACATCATGAAAAACGTTCCCTCTATATACACCACTAGTGTAAATATACCACCACTAGTCTCTCCATGTCCATAACGCCGTAGCGGGTAGATCGTTTTTAAAACCTTGGTTCTGTTAGCCGTGTGAAAGGTGTACGTTTAGAAACATGCCACATGACACCAGGTCTACAGCTGGAATTAGGCAGGAAATTCTTCCGTCTGTCGGAGTGCGCTGAGTCATTCCTGTGAGTCATTCCTGACACTTTATTGCACCCTGGGGAATTGGATGCGCTTAACTGAGACGACTGAACAAGTATTGATAAGAAATGACAGGGTTCCTACGCAGTCTTATAGAAACGTATGGGATCTTGGTCGAGCATTTTTTACTGGATTTGCTTGGGGAAAAAAAGGTTAATCAGAGGGAAAAGTTCTTTTTTCATCTTTTTTTTAAAGGACAAAATCTGCTAATGCTTAACGCATGCAGTGAATTTACCTAAACTGATATTGAAATTACATTCCTTTTTAATCTTTTATTTGCCACATCTACTCTTGATCAAAAATCCACATTCCAAAAAAGGAGCTTCATACCACATTTTTTCCCCCAAATAATTTCAAACTGGTGTTTTGTTTCATGACTTGTGGTACCTTAGGATAAGAGAACTGTTTTAGAATTTCAGGATTGTAATTTAATGCCCAGTATGCTATGAAAACTGCAGGTTAAAAACAATATCTAGAGATTTAAGCCTGGAATTTGAATTGAATTTGGATTTGAATTTTTTTTTTAAATTAATTATGAATGAACATCAATGACATTGTGGACTTGCTTTACATTTTCAGTCAGTAACAAAAAAATGTTTTGTTTTTTTACTTGTGTGTTTCTTTCAAACCTGCACTCTGGCTCCCTCTAGTGGTGATAAAAGTCACAGCGCCATACTAGTATTTCTAGCGTCTTTCTGTTTCGGTCATTTCCTTGTACACTAAAAAACTATAAAGATAAGACTGCCTTCAGATAATATCCACATGTATTTTAGTCTCATCTGAGCTGAGAGATAAAAGGACTACAGTACTTTCTTTCAGTTTCTATAGTAAGGCGACATGGACATGATTTACCAGGAGTCTGCAGTTGAGTAATACGATTTGTTATTCAAATCCTAAGGCAGTGTTTCCATATTGGCTTTTTAATGTCTTTCAAGTGATCGTTAAATAAGGTGTTGTAAATGATTTCTGTACTCAGTGTTATACTCATTTTCTTTTTGTGATATTAATGCATTTAAATATAAATGAGGCATCTCAATGTTTGCTCTTAGTGTCATAGTTGTTTGTTCTGTGGGAAATAGGGTTATGTAATAATAATGGAAATATCTTTTGTTTTGTGAAACTGCTGCTGCTGCTGCTATTTACAATTATAATAATATGAATAATAGTTTTTTTATGTAAAGCTGTTAATAAATTTGATGTTGATGATAATAATAATTGTGATTATAGTATACTTTTTTGTTTTGTGAAACTGCTGCTCTGTCATCAAGATGGTTTGTTTATCCTTGATGTTTTGATCATTCGCAGCAGCAGCACCATCCATTTTTACTTGCTTCCATGGTAAAGATTTGTAAAAAGCCTTAAATAAATTCGATACCATCTGGATCTGCACAATATAATATTATTAATATAATATTATTGTTATTGCAAGATCAGTGTGTGCAATATTCATACCGCAGACGACTGTTTGGAGTGCGCTAATTGTTGGCGAATCTATTCCAGGTGTTACGAACCTATATTTTGTGCGCTAATGTAATATTTAGCCAGTGGGACAGAGTCTCAGCAGACACTCACACTGGAGACCAATGATGTTGCCCAAATCGCCCTTGGTCAAAAAGTGATGGAAGCACAAACGAGAGAGAAGGGAAAGAAGAAAGTATGAATAATCACGGCTGATGTCACCATCGCAATATTTACTAATATTATCACAATCACAAGATTTTCTAAAATCGCGCTATGCAATCTAATATCAAGTCAGTTTTAACTAGTTTTTGTAGCATATTTTGGTTTGAAAAAGACATTTAAACAAGCTTGTGCTTTATCACTCATCCCTTTCTGAATAGTCTTAATTAGTTTTGCCTAATGATTCAGGCAGAAACACACGATAAAGTCAAAGTTCATAACCTCTGGCTTGGCGGTTGCTGTGGTGGAGTTAAAATTCACCTTGAGAGGTAAAAATCCAACTGCATCAAACATGTAAACAAAACTAATGTGGCAAAATAAGGGGCTGTGAGGTATGCAACGTTTCCTGTTAACTGTATTTGCATCTAAAGTTTACAACAAAAAAATATTTGACTTACAGTGTGCAGTTTTGAGCTCAATTTGAGATAAAAAAATAATAAATAAATAAAAAAAGCTGAGAAGAAGCTTGAAAAGTAGTCATACATGTTGGATTAACTTGGGAGATCAGATTAAGGTAGGCGGTATACGAATCCATATCAAAATTATTTATTCATAAAGAAATCTGAAAACCGCTCATCGTATTCCTTTTACTTTGCTTTAGTCTGTTACTTAAAACCCTATTTAAATACACAGAAGTTTAATGGCGGCAATGTGTCAACATGACCAAGTTCAGTCGGGGACACTGTAGCTCATATGGGTTCAGTTCCATCTTGTTGGATCTTCTGCAATGCTGGATGTGGATCTGTCTGAGTGCATACTTTGTTGACCCGTTTCCCCCTGACTGGTGAGACAAGATGGCTGAATGAGACATGTATAATTAGACTTTGTCTGTGATGCCGCAGCAGTTTCTTTTTGTTTTTGTTAAATAATAGGTAATGGCTGGGGATTCAACTGTCAACTTTCATACTTTGTCATCTTCAACGTGAGGTTGATGAACAGATTACACACAGCGTTCATTTGCCTATATACTAAAGTTCTTTTAAATTAGCTCGAGAGCTGTACTTAAGTCATATTGTAGTTAAAATGATGTGTTAAATGCATTTACTTATGTAAAAAATAGCAATATTATACAGTCACTTTTTAAGTCAGTGTAACACATCGCTTCTCCATGTAGGAGTACCATTGAAGAGGCCTATGCCAGGTCCATGACCAAACTTGCCAAGTCGGCTGGCAACTTCTCTCAGCTTGGGTGAGTTTTTGCATTGTCTTACTCTGTCAAATAATTATTATTTTTTTTTAATCAATAAAAACATTGTTATTGACGAGAATTTTACCATGTTGATGTTCTCCTATTCAACAGGACATTTGCACCAATGTGGGACATCTTCAAAACCTCAACGGAGAAACTGGCCGGCTGTCACATGGACCTCGTGAGGAAGCTACAAGAACTTATAAAAGAAGTACAGAGATATGTGGAAGAACAGGCCAAAGCACATAAGAAGGTAAGGACATGTAAGGAGATTTGGATTAATAATTTAGTTTTTTGTTTTTTTAAACATACCACCTCTGTGAATCCTATACATATAATACATATAGACTGTTTTAACAGTAGTACAACAGGACTTTGAGTTTTTCACTATGTCGGGCAATTTCAGCAAGGTTTTTAAAAAATAACTTCAGCCACAGAAATTCCTTTTCTTCAAAATCAATTGCGTACTATTGTTTCTGTGGATCCTTATCTATCACTAAGCACTTATCCATCATATTCAGGTTTCGGTTTTGTAGCTAGGGTGACCCGATCCCTACCCAGCCAATATGGGATAAAGACCGCATGAATATGGGTCAATGTGAGATTCCTATGCATCAAGATAAAAGTGTATAATAGGTTTTTAAAATGATCAATTTTCTATTCTCTCTCTCGCTAAATTACGTCGGTCATGTCCAACGTGTTTTCACAAATTCTGCTGTTAATAAGAATGCGGGACAGTGTTTCAAATTGTGGGACGTGTGAAAAGTGATGAAAATGCACCAAGCGTGACATCTGGTCACCCTATTTGTAGCTCCTATCTTCAACAATGGCCTAAACTTGCACCTTGTTGACATGTGTGCTTTTAAATTGAACCCCGTCCTAAGTATAAAGTATTTCATTTTCATATTTCAGCTCTGTTTTGTCTTTGTTCTATTGTTGAAAACAAACTATAAGATGTGCTTGTAAAGAATCAAACAGATAGTCTTGCCGTGCTTTTATCATTGTGATAACCTGCAGTCACCAAGATGATCACTGTCTGGCTCTTTGGCTTTTTTTTTTTTTTTTTTTTTTTTTACATGGTTTTCTCTTGTTCTTGACATGTTCGGCTCCAATTTGAGACTTGGTGTGACTGCAGCCCCCTGCAGGAGAAACTAGTTATGCATTCTTCCCCATAGTGTGTACCACGTGTAGTTTTCTGGCTTTTTATTTTGGATTTTTATTTTAAACCACTATTCTGCTTGAAGGGATATAAAGTAAAACCTTTTCAGAGACAGAGTTGGAAATATTTAATAGCTGTTCCGTAAATGTAATTACTTCCTGCTTTGCCATGCTAAAGGTCTGTTTAACATGTGTGAGAATTAACAAAGAGCCTGGGAGAGGATTTTACAGGATTCCTACCCAGTCATGAAAAGTCTGGAACTTGATTATCCAGATCATGGCAAGTGCATCCATCCATCCGACCGTCCTTCCGTTTGTACATGACATTATCCATGTGTCTATCTGTTTATTGGTCCTTCCCAAAAATTCATTTTAACATTTTGTGTTTATACTTTAAGATAAGTCTCAGGTGTGACTCTGCAATTTTAATTATCAATAATTCTGTAATTTGTACCTGTAAATGGTGTAGGAACCCTGATTTTACTACAGACAAGAAGCGCATAGTTTTAACAGGACTGCTCTGCCTTGTTTTAGCCAACGCACATAGTAAACAGGTGTGTTCAGGCCCAGTGTTGTCTTTTTATTGATGTATACGAGGATTAGCGCAACGGGTGACTCGCACACGATATTTGACTCATTGACTGACCTAACGAGCACACATGGTCTTTCAGACAAAAGAAGAGGTGGCACCGACCCTGGAAGCCGTCCAGAACATCCAGTCTATCTCTCAGGCTCTTCAGAAGTCCAAGGAGAACTACAATGCCAAAACTGTGGACCAGGAGCGGCTCCGCAAGGAGGGGGGCACCCAGAGAGATGTGGACAAGGTGGGAGGTCACCCTTCTCACATATGCGCTGATGCATATCTTTGGTATGGTACTGTGTCATAATGAAGTGTGTCCTGGCGTTCTGGTCTACACAGAAACCCTAACCCTGAGCGGTGCTTATGCTTAGATGTTGAATCGATCTCTGGTTTCACGCTGATACATTTAACGTGATCCGGAAAGCAAACCAATGTAAGTCATTTATCTGTTTGTTCACACTTCACAGGCTGGAGTGAAAGCCAAAAAAGCCACAGAGACCTACAAGTCATACGTTGAGAAATACGCTACAGCCAAGTCTGAGTTTGAACAGAAGATGGCAGAAACTGCACAGGTTTAAAAAAAAATCTTTTTTGCTCCCCCTCCCTTGTGCTCTAATGAAAAATGTGCTTACATGCTCCGCTTATTGTCTGTCTTTGGTCAATGCAACGCTTTATTGTGTAATCTGTTAGTCCGGGACTCGTCTGTTCCATGTTTTGGGTCCTGTATCGTCTCCAGATTGTGTTTTTTCCTCTGTAACGGAATCGTTGTATAAAGACACTGATTGGATCCATCTGAGGGGCTGATTAGATAAACTCCAAATTGAGATCAGCTCAACAGAATTGGGGCTCCATATCCTCGTGTACCGCAGCAGCACTACCACTAGAGCTGGTTTTAGTTAACCGCGCCATTTTTCTTTCTTTTTTTTTTTTGTTCTCCTCTCCGTTGCAGAGGAAGCAGCATTGCGGCTCTCACTTCCCCTGGATCACCGTCTACGGCTCATCTCCCACGCCGCACATGTGGACATATAATTCTAAACACAAACACATGTGCTGGCTGACATCACTGGAGCTCCTGCATGTGTGTTCTGTTTATCTGCATGTGCTAGCTGGTGGTAAATGGAAGTACAGTCTTACTCACAGTGCCTCACAAAAGTATTAGTACCCCTTTGAACATTTTTTCATGTTTTCTTTATGTTACAACATCATATCCATTGCATTGTATTTATCAAAACCAGGTGGTGCAAGAAGTTCAAACCATCTTTTCCAAGGATAATTTTTCTTCCAATGTTAAAGAGGGGCAGCAAAAGCAAAGGAGGTCGATTAGCAGTGCTTGCTAACAACTGATTGAGTCATCCAAGACATGTTACTGTGAAATATTGTCTCTGCTGCCTGGATATTGAGCTGTTAGCATGTCATGACAGTCATGGGACTGTCATACAGCAATAGTCTTCAGTCAGAGGCCTTTTCAGATTCGTAGCGAGACTGACTGCTACCGGAGATCCTTCCTGCCCACAAGATTACAATTCATGACCACTCTTTGATGATACATGAATGATATGAGTTACGAAAAAATGTTATTCCCCTTTGGGATAAATAAAAGTACTTTTTGACATGAATTTTAAATTTATTAAGTTATTCTGTTTAGAAAAGGACACATAGTTTTAAAGACAGTTTCTAAAAAATAAAATATATTAAGTGTTTTCAGCCCCCTGTACTCTGATATCCCTGAATAAAATCTGAGATGGTGGTGGCCAGGTAGTCAGAGTTGATGGGAGGATGGCCAGCATCGTTTACTGGGCAGTCCTGGAAGATAAAGACCAGGACAACAACCATAAACCTACAGCCTAACTTAAAGGTGCAATACGTAAGAATTTTACAGTGAAATAATCACCCAACAGTTTAATGTCTCAATCATGTTGGTTACATTGAAACAGATTTCCTTCTCAGCCATCTGGGTGGTTTTCATCATTTTAAAAAGGCTGCAGAGAAATGTAGTCATTATTTACAATCTGTCCCGCCTCCATATTTCCTGGTTCCAGAGCCAAACACATGTGAGCCCGCAAGGTTGCCAAGTCTTCGACACAAACACTGCGCCGGCATTTGCAATTCGACACCGACCGGAGCTAGAGGCTAATGTTGAGCTAACAAAACCAGCAGTAAATTCGACAAAAATAATGCGCTCTAAAAATATCTCAAGCTACTTTTTCAAATTACCGACAACTCTGTATTGCAGTGAAATGTAATTATCTACTTACAAACTTACTGTGTATCACTCGTCTTCGTTCATCATCTTGAATCTTCTGGCGCTGATCCATAACTGCCAACACGGCATGAAACTCACGAAGGGGAGGGGGTGAGGAGCTGAGAGCGGACTTGTTTTTGTTTTTCTACTTTGTCTGCAGCACTCAAACTTGACCACAAGATGTTATTCTTGCATATTGCACCTTTAAAATGTTATGGTTTGGATCAGAGCATTTTCATGTCTCAAAATGGCCTAGTCAAAGTCCAGATACAGTATAAATCTGATTGAGAATCTGTGGCAATTACGACTGACCATTTAAGCTATTTTGCAATGAGTCAGCAAAAGTTTTACTCTCTAGATTTGCAAAGATTGTGAACCCCTAAAAAGGGGTTGAATACAAAAGCACACCACACTTTTCAGATTTTTATTTGAGTTTTCAGATTTTTATTTCTAAAAACCCACGTATCTCTTCACATTCAACTAACTTCAGCTTTACAATAATATCCTTCTTTGTGTTGGTCTATGACAGCAGATTACGCTGAGGTTTGAGGTCGTAACATGATAAACATGACGTGTAACATGATAAAATGTGCAAAAGTTCAAGGTGTGTGACATACATTTGTATGGCACTGTGGGTGCATGCCCTTGTGCTGCACTGGCAGACGTGAGAGGCTCTTTATCTGGGTGTTTCCTGATTTTAGAGCTAATCTCCCCCTAATGCTGGGATTTTCCTCTTCACGAATGTTTGTGCTCAGGCCTCCCAGTTTACATCAAAAAACCCAGATTTTAATAGCAGCATTCAAGCCTGTGATCTCTGTACACCGCCTCAGTAAAATGAAAAATGATTCCTCATCAGTGCCTAACATGATCGTAATTGACATCTTGTGAAAGGACTCATGTGTGCATGTGCCTCGGACCACCCAGATAGTCACACATGAGGTCACAGTGAGAAAATAAAGAAGAAAGAAAATTTTCCTTTGGCTTCTTTAAGCTCTTGTTTTTTTTTGTTTTCCCGGCTTCTCGATAACGTGACGTGAAGTTGTTGGCATCCAGCTATTTGAATTTTTCTTTTTTCTTTTAAGAGGTGGATTTGTTGCATCGCTGCCACTTAACGATACATATCGATGTTTGTTTCAGAGATTCCAGGACATTGAGGAAAGCCACATTCTCCACATGAAGGAGATCATTCGGTCATACTCGCAGTCTGTGGAGGAAACTCACGTTCAGATAGGAGAGGTGAGTGTTTCTCGTGTGCATGGGCGGGTGGCCCTGCTCACTGGGTGATCCTCCTGATCTTTCATATGGGGAATAATTAAACTAAAACCAGGAAGTGATCCATTCGTCATTTGATTCCAAGGCTGATCAAATCCTAATTGTCAGACTCTCAAGGTCTTGTAGAAGTCTGAATCCTTACCAGATAATATGTCTGATGGATGAAAGTTCATTTCTGGCCTCATTGTCTCTGGAAAGGGGCTTAAACTTGCTTCCGGTTCACCTGGAAAGGTTCTCAAACATCAGTCTGAGCTACATTAATCAGTATTTAATGTTATCAAGGTAATTTTTTAATTATTTATTCAGCAATTTTACTTAATGGTTGACAATACCTCAAGGCTTACCACATTCTGCTGGCATGTTTTCATTAGTTTTTAGCAGCTCTATTTTTATTGCCTGTAGAGGGCGATACAATTCTATGAAATAAAATCTTTCACTGCCTCACAGCTGGCTGGTCTCTAGATTTGATGATGAAAATGTAATTGTGAAAGTAGGTGTTGATATTTTCACAACAAAACATGAAACCGAAATACAAAAGTATACCGAATATTTGTCATTATCCTATTAAATCGTTGAGGTATTTTTTTCAAATGTGTAATATATCAAATTAAAATTGTGTATTTTCTTATGATTTTCTGGCACAATATTTTGTGATTATTTTTTTTCTTTTTATCTGTATCACTGGATATCAGAACCTAAATTGCCCTGTATAATTTAACTGGGAAATGTGCAGAAAATGTCAATCTAACTAAAAACAAAATTACCTCCCTGATATATAACACTTTAACGTATTTATTCTTTTTTACTTATTACCTAAAAAGAAAAAAAATTCCTAAGGAATATTGGTGTTACTTAGGAAAAAAGCTAAAAACACACTAACTGGATAAAATCCGCCAGCTTCTTACACATCATGTGTCTCTTCTTACATCTTCCATGTTTTACAAATGAAGCTTTGAGAGTCCGTCTTATTCAGTAAAGGATGTCAGACCAGAAAGGACGTCTTACAGGCCCAGTTTGTAACTTTTGTGGTAAAAGCATAGACTTTTGGGGAAAAATGCGTTTTTGAAAGACATTTGATTATCACTTTTTCTTTTTAATCGGCTCGTATGAAACTCTGTTTTATGTATCTTTAGGGATGATACATGCAAAATCTTTTATCTTTAGTTTAGAAATGTTAGCTTTGGAAATAGACATCTGTATTGTAGCAATGGTTTTGGTGCACATCTCACGGGGGTTTGCCTGTACCATGACAGCCAACATACACGATCCCACAGCAAGTAGAACAGGCTTTGGCAATAACTAGATGTAGTCATCTTCTGTATGACTTCACCACTCATTAAGATCAGCGTGGAGGAGTTTTAACTACCTCTTCAAGAAAATTACTTTAGTTCTCTGAGATTTGCTGACTTCTGTATAATTCTGATTCAGATTGGCTGTTTTGTTTAGAGTATTTCTGCTGTTGACGACCCAGTCTGGGCCAGTCTTCAGCTGTTGGGCAGATGCTTTTACATTTGACTCTAGAATGCTTTGGTATACAAAAGGGTTTATGGTCAAGCCAATGATCCAGAACAAGGCCAAATTATCACCTCCCCACCTCCATGCTTAGAAATTGGTATGAGAAGCTTGAGCTGATATGCTTTGTTTGGTTTTTGCCAAATATGAAGCTTTTTCATGGTCAAACATTTACTTTAGTGACTTCAGTGTCATCTATTAAAAGGACATTGCTCTCGAAGTCTTATGGCTCATTTGGATAGATCATTGGTGTGCCTCTTTTTTTTTGGGGGGGGGGGGGGGGGGGGTGGTTGTCATTCAAACCCAAACAATTAGTACTTGTTCAAACATTTTTTAACTGCATCATGTATCTTTTGACACAATGTTTCCGGCCTAGAGCTATCTGAGATTTTTTTGGTTTGTTTCTCTGAGCTAGGCGTCTGCATCCTGTAGCTCCAGAGCCTCAAGTGGCTCTTTAACCTTCTGTAGTGGCTCTTAATAACTTTGGCTTTATTTTTTATTTTTAACAACTACTGTTTTTTTAAATGTACAGTGAATATATTTACAAAAGCAGGCTTTAGCTGTTTTGCCATGCAATAACTGCATTGAGTTTCTACAACAGAATGACACTAAAAGTATCTGTAATATTTTTTTTTTATCTGTTTATTTTGTCTTAGGTTTAAACATTTAGTTTTTTTTTTTTTTTTTTACATAGTTGTCAACGCCACACAGAAGAAAATGTATCTATCCTCTTGTTCTTTATTTTTACACCTAAAATTAAAAATAGAATTGCGGTTCTTTTAAAAATGACAAAAAATTTGCTAAAGTAGAAATTTATCAAAAATTTTGATAAATGACATGTAACATTTGCGATTCCAATGGAGTTGCTGACCTGAGGACAAAGACGGCTCTTTGGGTTGTAAAAGTTACCAATCCCAGCTCTAAACACTAGAGTGTAATGGCAAAAAATAGTATCTCAGGGTTTCCATTATAAAGAAGACTTGAGTCCAAGAAGGCGTTTAAGTATTTAATTCAAAAATGTCTGGCCAGACACGGAGGGGACAGAGTTACTCGTGCATCACCCTAACCAACCTTTCTAACTAACCGCTTAAATAGTATTCAGCAATCATTGTTTATCTCTGTAGATGTCTTCTCCAACGTTCACGCCCCGCCTCCGGAGAACTGCTTCATGCGAGTCTTATATCAACGCATTAAGCAGCTCATCCGAAGCCCAGACTGTTATCTTACTGCCCCGGCGTCTGTCTCTCTGGTGACCTGACACATCTATCTTTCTCATAACATTAAGCTGGAACAATAAGCTTGTCATTTTACCCTAGATGTATTCACTAAACAGAGAATATACACTTAATTCCTAATTGCATAACAATTTTCCACCACAAGATTTTCTGGGACGTCCTCTCTTGGGAAGATTGACAACTGTGTTTTAAAGTTTTTTTATTTGTGATTTCTCTCTCTCGCTCTCTCTCTCTCGCTCTCTCTCCCTCTCTCTCGCTCTCTCTCTCTCGCTCTCTCTCTCTCTCTCTCTCTCTGTGTGTGTGTGTGTATGGCTGTAAAACGGTCTTCGCTGGTTTTTTAATTTTTTTTACACACAGCTGTATTCTCCAGAGCAGCAAACGTCCTGCTTTTATAGAGGTGCTCACAAACTTCTGGCTAATCAATTAATCAGCCGTGCAACGTCTGGCTGCTACTTTGCTTCTTAACCAACCAAAAACACAAAACTGGTGGTGGCCGCATCATGCAGCAGGGGATCATGTGTGTCTCTTTTCCTCCCACTTCAGAGTTGTATAATCCTATAAATCATGTGGGGAAAAGTTTCTGGTTGTAATGTGACGTTAAAAAAAAAGCGTCTGGCTCAGTCACTGTTGTGGGGAAAACAAAAGCAACTGCAAAAGTGGTTGTTTGTTTGTTTACTCAAATATCCTCCATTAGTAGGGTTTAATGCTAAGCTACTTTGGACTCATTAAGCTGTCATTGACAAGCGACTGCAGCCGTGTAACTGAGCCAAAGCAACTGTAGCTTCTTATCAGTTCTCTTCAGAGAGGTTACAAAGGACATTGGCTCAGTGGGTCTGAGTGATCAGGGTGCGAGATGAATGAGGAAGAGACAGAATGCTAGAGAGAGAGAGTAAAGCATCTGACTGTTAGAGGCAGGTGCGTCTGTCGCTGTGCGTGCTGTGTTTGTTTTTGTAAGTGAACGTTTGTGTGTGAGCGAGGGTGGCTTCAGGGCAGACGCATGTTTTCAACCATGTGGGCAAAAGTCTCCGTGGAGACGAGGACCTTTTTTTGTTTTTAGTTTGTGAGAGAGAGAGAGAGAGAGAGAGAGAGAGAGAGAGAGAGAGAGAGAGAGAGAGAGAGAGAGAGAGAGAGAGAGAGAGAGAGAGAGAGAGAGAGAGAGAGAGAGAGAGAGAGAGAGAGAGAGAGAGAGAGAGAGAGAGAGAGAGAGAGAGAGAGAGAGAGAGAGAGAGAGAGAGAGAGAGAGAGAGAGAGAGAGAGAGAGAGAGAGAGAGAGAGAGAGAGAGAGAGAGAGAGAGAGAGAGAGAGAGAGAGAGAGAGAGAGAGAGAGAGAGAGAGAGAGAGAGAGAGAGAGAGAGAGAGAGACGTTGACGACATCAGCGACCCCCCCCCCCATCATGCCAGTAGCGCCTGACGGATTGCGTGTGCCGCAGCGAGCAACATTCTTACCACCTCACCCCCACCACTCACCACCAACAACTCCCCCCCCCTCATCCTCAGCTGCCAGGCAGGGCAGAGATGGCTAATGCACTCTACCTCACCACTGGGGCCCAGAAGTGGTGAGGTAGGGGTGGGGCAGACACACACACGGATACGCACGCGTGTTTGAATGCGGCTTGCTTTGATGGTGGGGCCACTCGCTATAGCGCTTGGGGTATCACGTACATCTATAGTTTGTTGAGATGCGACAGTGAGCCGCTCGTCTGTATCTTAATGCCTATACATCTCTCTCACTCCCCCGCCCCCACCACCACTACCCAAAAAAACACTAAACTCAAAGGCACACGTGCAAACGAACACTAACCTTTGTGTGATTCTGGCCAAAGGGTATCCATGGCAGTAACAAAGACATCCTCTGACACAGTGCTCCAGCTGTGAAATTCAGTGGGGCTGCACATGCAAAATAAACAGCAAATGTTGCAAATACGAAAAGCTGTAGCAGCATCGAGCGTGCTTATGCAAAAGCTGTGAAGAAATCACTAAAATGGATGATTAGCGTTTGGTTATAAACTATCCTTTTTAATACGTGTGAAATTGTTCATGTTTAATCAAGTCACGTATGAGGCTCTTTAAATTAGCAAACCTTCTGGTTTAAAAACGTTCAATAGATTTAGACAGTAAATGTAAGTGGAAATCAAGAAAGCCCCTAGATGAGTTTCATCTTTTCAGTTTGTCTGAATTTTCTTTTAATTCTGACCCCATTCAGGACTAAAGCACACACCCACCAGGTTTTTTCTGACTGATGTTGTCAAAATCTGTCAGCATCATAGAAATAATACCAGCTGTATTCAAAAAGAAAAAACTGCAGTTATTGTTTGTAACCGTATTTTGTAGTATCCTGCCATTACTATTTTGGCTCACCCTGATTCCATTATACTGTATGTATGTAAACAAACCCTTTTGCGCCTACGTGCAAATTATGCA
The DNA here is from genome assembly GCA_963556495.2 of Valencia hispanica. Taxonomy (NCBI): domain Eukaryota; kingdom Metazoa; phylum Chordata; class Actinopteri; order Cyprinodontiformes; family Valenciidae; genus Valencia; species Valencia hispanica. The sequence goes on along the minus strand of OY747717.1, from coordinate 32,137,673 downwards.
CACACAAATTGCCATTATCGTTTCTTACTTTTTATTGACACAACTTTTAAACCTTCCTTTCACACCATGCACATATTGTACATCAAACACTTCAGCTACTTCTCCTCTCACTCAAAGCCAAAATATGACAGATCAGGTATAGTTTTTGAGATAATTTTGTTTGTGTGGCAAAACTCGCAATATGTCCTGTGGCTTCTGCATTTCTGAGCCAACCTTGAATGTTTAGGTAGACATCTATTGGCAGTAGTGGTTTATATCTGCATTGGAAATTTAGATTTTGACTATATTGGTATATCTGATATCAGTGAAAAAGCCAATATTGAAAATCCCTAACTTAAACTACTGTGTATTGGTTTATTTCGCTGATTTTACATGAGATAAGAGAAGAAATAATCTGAAAAATGCTAGATTCTCACGTTGTTCTGTTTGGGACAGTTGACTCACAAAGTACCTCTCAGTGACTTCCTGCTGGTAGATGTTATTTAATGAAGACTCATAATCGCATTCCCTTACAGTAGACCGAGTAGATTATAGGAAATGCATTGAAGTCATTAGTGGTGAAATTGTAAACAAAACCTCCCTGCTGAAATGAGCCACGGTCGGTGCAACTCGTCCCTTGGCAGACAATATGCCAATGATTTGTGTTTTGAGTTTTTCAAAATGGTTGTTCTAGAACCAAGTTTTGCCAGGATTAAGCATGATGGATTACTTTATAGGAGGAAAAGAGTTCTAGATACTCCTATTGTTGGTTTTTATTTGTGTAAAAGGTGACAGGTGGGTGACTATACTAAGCAGAATTTAAAGTACATTACCTAGTCTGAAACCTAAAGAGTTTCTAATACCTCATTTAAGATGTTGGCAGACTTGTTTAGCTTTATTCATTGGGATGAGTGTGTTGTTGGTTCAAAAAAGAAAATCCTAACCTTCTTGTCAAAACATGGTCACTTCTATTAACTATTTTTATTCATATTGTGCTAAATTACAACAAATGTAATTGTAAGGGACTTTGCAAGTCCAGTTATATGGGCCTAAAATTAGTTCAAATCGATCAAATTCATTGTTTAAATTTTTTTTTTTACATGTCTCCTGCCTCAGCATTCCTGGCATACCATATGAAGAAGCTGGTTGCCTACAAGTGCCAAGGCTATTTCAGCTGTAGAAATAGGGATATCTGATATCCTAATTGTGTGATTAAGTAGACAGGTTGCACAGTGATATGATGAACAAGTGTTGGTGTGACCTTCGGTGGTAAAAAATTTATCTTATGTAGGGAGCCAATCCGATTGCTTCAATAATTTTGACTGAACATCAATCCTTCCTGTTTCTGGATTTTTGTCATAATTTTTGTCCACATTTTTTCTGGAGGACTTCTGTGGTGTTAATGTATGTAATGTATAATGTATGTGCTCAATTTAGGCTATTACATTTGCTCTGCGGTAAAGTATTGTTTAAATATGTGAATTATTGAAAAAAAAAACAAATAACAAAATGGACAAAAGAAACCAGTAATAAAGTTAATGACATATTAAAGGGTCACAGATGGCTTCACAGACATTCAGTTTCCACATATGGGGAATTCAACAAGTTGCGTCAGCAGATGCCACAAACTAAGCATTTATTTAGACACATAAACACACCTGTAGCCGTTCCTGAGTTATGTGACTGTTTTTGCTGTTGTAGGGTTACGTAATTTTCGAATGATTGCCCAGAAAAAAGCTGTAATTTCATGCGTGTCCTTTTCTTTCTCTAGGTGCACAACGAATTTGTGAGGAACATCGAGAACACTTCAGAGGATAGCTTAATACAAAAACTTTCTGAGAACAAAGGAACAGGCAAGGAGAGGCCAGGTGAGCCACTACGTGGGTTTGTCCTAATACTGAAAGTTTCTCCTCGAGTGTGGATACAATTCTGAGCAGGGTTACAGGCTTTCTGCCTGATCCTGCTTTCCCCTAATAGGAGGGGTGTATAGAGAGGGGCAATTAGACGTTAGAGCAGGCCATCAGAGGCAATCATAGTAATCTGCTGTAAAGGAAGGCTGGCTTGGCATTCCAGTAAGCATGTGACACACTCGCAGATTAAGCGGGCACAACCAACTTTTTGAGGAGGTCAGAGCTCGACAGTGACTCTTGTGTAAACTCTGCCGTACCACAATAATCGAGAGGATACTCGTCAGTTTTCCTCGGCTCTTCACAGTCACCTCTCACTCCTTCACACACACAGATATGACTGAACCCGCTTTTGTACGCGTAGCTGCTGTAAAAACCGTCTCACTCCCACTGAGGCTTTTCTGTGCCGTTTGGCGTCTCCGAACTGTACCCAGTTCTAAACGTGACCTCACCAGGCCCTTCTCTTGTACTCCCATTACGTCAGGTCACAAACACAGAGGCTTCACCTCTGCCCGTGTTTGTGTGTACACAAACGGTGACCCCTGTGTCCAAACACTTCATCCGACGAGTGGTGGCCCTCATTTGTTTGGACAGCCGATTTAATTGAGGTTGAAAAAATGGTCTGAAAATTCCTGCCGTATCAAGCTGTTCATTAGGGATTGCACAGCAGCTCCGGTCCTGTCAGGAGAAATAACCTCCCTGTTCGATGATGAAATAGCTGAACGGATGGCCGGTCCGGGGCCTTTTCAGAGAGAGAGAGAGAGAGAGAGAGAGAGAGAGGTTGAATAAACTTTCTATTGCGGAAACAATCCCAAAGTGACACGCTGCGAGGCAGAGTGGGGTGGGTGGGGGTCGGGGGGGGGCAGGGGGAGTCGGACTGTTCAACGATATCCAGCTGAGCTGTCAACTGGCAGAAGGCCAGACACGCAAACTCTCCCCGCCCCGCCTCTTCTCTCCTGCTCCCTGTGCCATGTGAAGCATATGCAATTTAAAAAACCATTTTCCACTCATGCGTGACTGCTTGCTTCCCTCACAGAGAGCAGGAAGAAAGGGACCGTCTTCCCCCTGTATAAACAACGGTTGTCTGTCTGTTTGGAGATGCTGGAGAACAGTTCTTAACGTCCGTCCAGATTTGGGTAATACTCACGTGCGCTGTTTGGACTCATCTTTGCAGTGTGTGCACATAAACACTGTCGGATGGAAAAAAGAGATCCTTCTCTTCCCGGTTCTGACACAGGTTTTCCAGTCATTTTCGCCCTTCTGGTATCCCATTTGATATCTTCTGTTAAGACGCGTAATGTCAGAAGTTGAAGAGACAACTAAAATATTTTTCTACCCTTTTTTTTTTTTTTTTAAGGCCAAACAGTGCTTTTGGGTGCATAATCCGATCCACATTTCAGTGCAGAAATCTGGACTTTGCAAAAGAGCAGCAAGAAGAGCCTTGTTGAACAAAACAGCAGAATGTTCTGTTGAAATAGGATTTTTTATGGTTTTTTTTTTTTTTTTTTTTTGCCTGTCTGCAAATCTCATTGTGTGACAGAAATGCAACATTCCCAAGGTGAAACATGGTGGCGGCAGCATCATGCTGTGGGGAACATGGCAAACATGTGGAGGAAAGTCCAAGATTAACTTTCGGACTACATGCAAAATGCTCTGTGTGTACGAGAACTAAGATGGCACATCCTGCCCATGGTGGGAAACATGGAGGTGGCAGCATCATGCTGTGGGGATGACAGAGAAGTGGATCAATAGAATGCTGGACGGAGCTAAAAATAGGAAGGTCCTGGAATAAAAGCAGTTCAAGGCTGCAAACGACTTTAGACTGAGGTGGAGGTTCTTGTTCCAGCCGGACAATGACCCTGGACATACAGCCAGAGCTATAATGGAATAGTTCAGATCAGAATCTTTAAGTCAGTCTTTCTGTACTGGGATTCTATTTGATGGCTTTGTTTCACTGTAACACCAAAGCCAGATGATCTAATTTTTTTATAATCTAGTTATTAATTAAAGAATCGTGTCCGTGTGGAGACAAAGTCGTTGAACGACTCTTTGGATTCGCCAGTGGTGAGAGGGTGAGGGGGGGGCTGACTTTGCACAGTAGAGTAGATCGGTCATCGGTGTGCTTTATCCACTTCACTTGGCGCGATGCGTGCCTCTCGTGACTCGCTGCTTTCCTGCGCTTCACTCGGCCCCGCGCACGGCAGACAATGCGTCAATTCTGCCCGCTACCGGCATCCTCTTGGGAGGGCGCATCGGCCTTCTGCCGCTGTGTACATTTTCAGTTAAAATATCATTAGCTTTGTTGTTTTCAGGTCAAGGCATGTTAGTGTGTCAGAAACAACCACCAGAGGCCTCCTGCCCCATCTCTCTCTCTCTCTCTCTCTCTCTCTCTCTCTCTCTCTCTCTCTCTCTCTCTCTCTCTCTCTCTCTCTCTCTCTCTCTCTCTCTCTCTCTCTCTCTCTCTCTCTCTCTCTCTCTCTCTCTCTCTCTCTCTCTCTCTCTCTCTCTCTCTCTCTCTCTCTCTCTCTCTCTCTCTCTCTCTCTCTGTCGTCCCTCCTGCTCGTCTCACTGTTTATCCTCGCAGTTCTAAAGCATGCAGCATATTTTCGTCTGTCTGCTCTGATCGCAGATGAAGAGCGCACAGACGGACACGAGCAGTCCTCTCGATTTGCCTGACTGACGCGCATCCACATCGCATGTCCTGCCTCCAGTTTTCTGTTGGTGAAAACTGTGCGAGCCTTTTGTGCCTCGGCCCCCTTTGAGAAGCCTCAGTAAATCTGTCTGGAATGACACGTGAAGCGTGACGATGGAGGAGCAGCACCTCGGGGGCGAACCTACATTATTGATGAGCAATAAATCAAGTGTAAACCTAGTTGTTTTTGGCCGTTTTCTCATCCGCTGATTGATGTATCCAAGTAAGCAAAAGAAGTGCTGAGGGTTTTTTTTGTTTTGTTTGTTTGTTTTTTGCTTAAATAAATCCATGGCTGGTTGTGCTCAATGTGGCATCATAGCTGTTAGCTAGAAGACATATTAAGATATGTCCGCGTGTTTCTCTGCCTTTGGTTAAAGAAAAGCAGTCATACCTGAACCTTTTAAAAAATAATTTTTTTTTTTACTTTTTGGGGGTTTTATCCGTTAGAAAAACACAAAGGTTTGCATAATTGTTAAGTGCAAGATAAATTATGCAGTTTTTTTGACAAAACAGTTTACATATGTTTACAAATAACAAATCTGGGGTGTGTTCACCCGCCCTGAGTCAATCCTTTATAGACAATGACCACTCACTGCAAATACTAGTTCTCTGCTCACTTCCAGCTTTGCATATTTAGAGACACAGTTTTTGCCCCCTTATCTTTCCATAATAGCTCAACCTCTGTCAGATTGAGGGGAAAGAGTCTTTAAAAAGCCGTTTAAGTTTGGCCTCCAATTTTCAACTTGATTCATGACTAGACTTTGACTAGGCCATTCTTAACACATCAGAAAGCTCTAATTTAAACCTTCCATGTTTTTATATGGCTGTATGTTCAAGGTTTTGTTCCAGCTGGAAGGTGAACTTCCATCCCAGTCTCAAGTCCTTTGCACCCATTAACACCTTCATCTTCAGCCATCTGCCTATCAACTCTGTTTCCCGTCCCTGTTTTAAAACAAACCTACTGTATTTAATAATTTCATAGAATTTTCTCCTATTTTGTCCAAAGTTTGGCAGGCATTTGTATTCACCCCCATTTATTCTTGATACCCCTAAATAAATTCCAATAACCAACTTCCTTCCCAAGTCACCTAATTCATCAAGAGAGTATATACCTAGTTCATTTTAAATGCAACTGTTCTGTGAAGTCATCAGATCATTAGAGAGCAAACACGAAGGAAAACACCAGATAGCTCAGGGGTAAAATTGTTGAAAGGTTTATCCCAACATCTTCCTGAGCAATGCACAGTCCATCATCAACGCTGCCTATCGCCCTGAACAACCCCCCCCCCCCCCCCCACTGTCAAACAAGGTGACGGCAGCATAATGCTGTGGGGAAGCTTTTCTTCAATAGGGAAGCTGGTCAGGGTTGATTGGGGGGGGGGGGGTAGACACAAGGCGATCCAGGAAGACTGGACTGCGGTGGGACCCTTAACATACAGTCAGAGCTGAAATGGAAGGATTTAGATTAAATTTACATGTTAGAGTGGCCCAGTCAAAGGCCAGACCTCATGTGAATAAACATGAAAAGGGTTATGGGGGATGAATTATTTTTGCAAGCCATCGCATGTTTATTTAGACGGCGTTCTTTTTCACGAGCGGATGTAGTCGCGGGACGCAAATAAAGGTAAATAAAGGTTACTCTTAAACCAGATTATCTGATTTATCCACAAAGGGGTGGGGTGGGGCGCTGTGTGTAGCTCTCCGAGGAAGACTACGTGGAGTTGTGTGGTGCTCCATGTCACCAGGAGGGACTGTCACATCTCTGCGAGGCCCACCAGACGCACAGTTGACTCTTGCTATTGACCCTGTCTCCCCTGTGGGATCAGCCCAGCTCTGTTTGTGTACACATTCTGCACGGCACGCCAGGCTCCATGTTGTGTGTTAGCGCTGTGTGTGTATGCGTTTATTGCGTGATGCACATTCATTGCAGTCACAGTTGTGGGCCATTGACCCTTCCTGTGCCAAATGAACCTAAATCTTTTTTTTTTCTTTTCTTTTTTTTTTGTCTCATTAGGACCCATCGAATTTGAGGAATGCAACACAGCCATCGCAACAGAAGGTAGAGGGTCTGCCGGAATGTTTTAGCATGCATCTTTGTTGCCATTTTACTTGCTTAAAGTGAAATAGAGGAAGTTAATAAAAAAAGACAACAAGTCTAATTTGAGGAAGTACATGCAGTTTATTTTGCTCTTGTCGAAAGTCTTTGTTTTGTTTTAAGGTGCCAAACCCAGAAAGAGGAAAACATTTGGCATTCCCGGCCGCAGGAAGGACAAGGACACAGACTCTACGTGAGTTTTGGCTTCAGGTTGTACAGTTTTGTTCCTTTTTATTACATTTTTTTTACATCTTTGTACGTCAATGGGGCTATTTTGTCTTTCAGAGAGTCGACAGAAGTCGAAGCTGCTGTGAGTATAAAGTTTATTAAAACGAACATTAGCTGCAGCTTGATCGTCTTGAGTTTCCTTTGGATCTGTTTCATGTCGGCGCGGTCTGTTATTTTGATGTCAAACCACAGGAGGTGGACCAGACCATTGTTCTTTTTCTTATCCCATGTGTTACTCTGCACACCCCCCCTCTTCGATTTTCTCCTGTTTGTTTTGTACATTTGCCCATTCATTTATTCATTCACTCATTCATTTCTCTCTGAACACTGCAGAACACTGCCAACGGTGCTCCCCCAGGATATTATGGCTCCATAGACATCCAGAACGCTGTAAGCAAGCTAATAAACCCACACCTGCCAACACTCATGCAGTAGCAGTGTATATCTATGCGTCGATTACATTTTGAAGTACATTTCTAAAAAAAATAGAAAATGGCAACAGAATTTCATCCCAGTGAATACAAAAATGTTGGTATATAGAATACATGTAGATATATTTGTTGTAGTTATTAAAAATCTACGTTTAACTTGAGGTTTTAATTCTTATTTATTTAGTTGCGTTTCAGATACATTTTCTGTAAATTAGTTTGAAATTGTTATAGAAATACTCCTCTGTGTCAATTTCTGCTTATTTTTCCCCCCACAAAGATAAGGTTTCATTTTATCTTAATCACTTCAAACGAAATCTTGAGCCAATGCTTAATGATTATTCCACATTGGAAGACTTTGAAGATGAAAACAGATTTGCTCAAAATCCCAAATTCAGACAAATAAAACATTTTTCCTTCTAACATTTTGCATAAACAGGTTTAGTTTCAATGAAAAGGCCTGAACTGTGGTTTAGGTATGATTTTTCTATTTTAGACACTGTCTAAATAATTCCAATTATTCCACCTTCACAAGAATTTTCTCTGGTTTTCGGCGCGCATTAGTTTAAATGTGTCACGTAATTCAGTATACAGTATACAAAGTTACAATTTTTATATAATCGTTTTAAAAATACATACATACGATACATTTTTAGTTACAAGTTACCTACAAAAAAATCGGCAACATTTTCTGACACAGTTTAAAAGTTTTGTCTAAGAAATATTTTGGATTAACAGGAGATTTATTAACAAAATCAGAACTTTTACTTTTAAATGCATAGTATATTGTTAATGTAGAAGAAAAGCAATTTGTTTGATAAAACATACAAAATAAAAGCTGTTGTTGTTGCTATGAAAACAAATGAAGCAAACCTATTTTACAATTTTTTTTAACCATTTTGTATTCGTTTGCTCTAGTTTTCTGCACCTATTATTCACAATTCATTGTATGCCAGAGACTATGTAGAAAACCAAGTTTTATAACATAACACTAGAAAATATTTGTTGAGCTAATGTTCCATTTTTAACATTTATAGTTGCAAGGATTAATTAAAAAAATAGAATGCTGTAAATCTTTAACTCTAAAACTTTAATAGCTTGTATTGGTTTTGCATGAGCAAGAACTCTTACTTTGAAAATAAAGCAAAAATGTGGAAAGGCATACATTTAACCCTTACTAAAATGGTCTAAAAAGCCAGTTGCTTTCTAAAATGTACAAAATGTTATCACCATAGTCCAACTAATTCCAACTTTTCTGTATTAGTTTGTCTTAAGAATGTTCTAGACCTTTCAGGGTGCATCAGTGTACAAAAATAAAGTTTTAGTGTATTATAATAATAATTGTTTAGAAAGTTTTTGTTGAGCCTCCAGAGTTGATGTTTTTAATTACAAGTATTACTTTAAGAAAATAAATGGTCGTAAATTCTTCAAATCTTAAATTCTGATACTGTTTTAAAAGTTTGCTCGGTCAAATTTAGCATGAAAGCTTTCACTTTCAAGTCTAAGCCACATGCTTCAGGATGATTACAGAGTTTTTTTTTTTTATCACACAAAAATAAATAATAGATTTAATGTTTTAGGACAACTTAATAGCTTAGAAAATATTTGTTAATCAAATATTACTTCTTTCCCTTTGGATTTGAAGTATTCAAAGTTTTTGAGGTGAGGTTTATGAGGTTTTTGCAGAAAGCTCAAAAAGAAAACTTTGAGGTAAAAAATAAAAGTTGTGCTATGGAAGCTTTTGGGTAAAACGAAAAAATTTTCTGGGATAATACTGGCGTTCAACGCTTATTATTTGTTATTATAACGGTGACTTTTTAAAAATTTAAATCTTTGATTTTGTGTCTCTAGAATGTTCCTCAAGTTGATGCCGATGGGTTCTGTATCAGGCCGGAAGTGAACGAGAATGATATCCTTTTCGCGCCTCTCGAAGGCTGCTTCCCTCTGCCACGGGTTAGAGCTGGAGTTTGTTTGACACCTTTCATTTTCCTTAGCACATCTCCCCACATCCCAAAGACAATTCCTTCTATTCGTCCAGCGACTCCGAGGACGAAGACGAGCCCAGGAAGTTCCATGTGCAGATCAAGCCCGTTCAGCCGAATAACGGCACGCATCAGAACCGGGCGAACATCGACGAGCTCAAAGCCTCCATCGGAAACATCATCCTGTCGCCCTCCACCTCGGTATGCTTTGAAAGACGGTAAACGCTGTCCGAAACCAACCTGTTGATATTATTGTTCCAGCAGTAGTCCACTCTGCCTGTGTAACACTAGAGGGCAACAGGAGAACACCTAAAATCTGTTGGAGAGCATGGGAATACCATTTATACCGTTCAGTGTGTTTAGATGTGCATTCTGTTTAGATTTGAAATATTCCATCATATATAAATTAGGTAATATGCCACATCAGCTTCCAATTAACTAAATAACTTTTTCACACTTATTCCATGTGTTGTATTTACTCTGAATTTGGTTTAATGTGAATCGACTCATTTGTGTTTTCTTACTCCTATGGACTTGGGATCCGTTTCACTCCTGATGTTGGCCTTAACATCACAAAGCTTCTCTCGGCTCTGCTTTTATGCACTTTGCTCTACCCATGACTTCACTCGGGCGGCCCCTCGTTCAGCTCCTTGTCCTCTCCCTTCACTCAAACTCTGAATCACTCTCCGCTGCTCTACGGAAATAACTGCAGACATTAATATTTAAAGCCACTACTGCTTGTGTGCAAACACCGCAATCCTATACGTTTGTCTGTGTGGCTAACCGGGCATACTCAGTGTAGTGAAGGAGCCCTTGTGGGTTTTACTAGCCATGCTCACCAACTGATCACTAAATGAAAGTCATGGCATCTTTGTCTGCTCTTGAGCCTCTCTGTTCCTCCTCACTGTGTGAATTTTTTGCCACGTCTTTGTTTGCTTTTACTTCTTGGTTTTTGTGTACACCCACTTGCTTTAGACAGGGCTCTGCTGTGGTTTTATAAAAAGTTAATGAGGATCAGATCTTTGATTTTTGCTTGAAATGTCAATCTTGACCAATTATGATTTTTTTTTTCTTCACCTAAAAGTTATAACTTTTATTAAAATAGATGAAATATGCAGTATGTGAAAGATTGTTCATCAAAGTATACGTCCTAAACGTTTGTCTAAGCAAAAAAAAAGGAATTCTATGAACCAGAAATAATTGTTGTGATACCCACTACACCGACAATACAAAATAAAATATTTTTACCTTTTCCAATGAATGAGGAAAAAAGTTACAGGTTACTTGATGGAGGCAGTACGTTAGAATCCAAGAGAAAATGAATGAATTACAAGCGTGTCCCAATTTACTCTTCAAAGCAAAATATCCATAACCTTTCTTTGTTTGTTATTAAAGTGGAAAAAAGTGCATCATCCTGCATGCTGCAGGGTGATGCATTTGTAGACAAAAAATATTAGTTATTTTCTTGATGCACTTTATAAAAAGAAGAAAAAAAATCTGATTTCGTGATCCAGCATTCAACCCACTGATCACCTATTGGAGCCCATCAGGAGATATTGCATTTTTTGTTTTTTTATTTTGCTTGAAGATTGTAATGCATTATAGGGAAAAATGCGCTGTAGGTTGTTCCATAGAAAAGCAGTTTAAATGTAACATAAATGAATGAATTATGTTAATTTGTTCATCAGCATATATTTTTCTTTTACACAAGTTGTATTAAACTTGAAAAAAGTTAATGTATTCAAAAAAAAAGAAAGAGGAATATCTATATAAAAAAATTATCAACATTTTAGAAATTAAAAATCAAATAAAACACGAATACTGCAGATTAACAAAATAATGCTAGTATTGTATTTCCCATCCTTTCTTCCTCTTCCTGTTTATTTTTTCTTCTTCTTTCCTATTTTAGAACCGCAGAGACTTTGTGAGTTAAAGCTGAAACTTTCATCCAAGGTGATGCACAGCGTAGCGTCATCTGGAGGGAATTATTGAGCACTGTTTTTTTTTTCTTTCTTGCTCACTGCTCATTTTTATGTATTTTTTATTTTTTTTTCATTTCTTCTCCCGTTTGCTTCTCCCTCCGTGGCGATCCCCTTTATTGAAACAGCAATGGAAGTCGTGTGAGTGAGCGTAAGTGTGTGTGTGTGTGTGGCCAGCAAGAGCTGTAATTGAACCCATTTGCCGCTTAGCGCCTGTGGGACTAAGCCCCGGCCTCGCAGCTCTACGGTGGTTAAACGTTTTGCTGTGTTCCTTAAACCCATTTTGTTTCTTTTTCTCCCCTCCTCCCCTGACAGCTCCTCTAACCTTTCTTCTTGTAAGAAATGGGTTTTTTATTGAAACTGTAGTTGCTCTCTGTTTGGCCGGCCCCGAGAGTGTACCTTGCGTATCTTGTGTTTCGAAGCAGGACGTGGCAGATTTATGTCCGGGCGGGGGGGAACCCGCCTCGGTGAAGGAAGTTGGTGAAGTGTCGGGGCCACGCTCTCCGTTGTCCCCGACTGATCGTTGTCTCGGCTTAAACACACTGTTTTGAGCTGCTGAATTCTTCACCCTAGGTTTAATGTCTGGTATGTGTGAGTCCAGAGTAGTCCTGTGATTTACTATCTTTAACTTTGAAGTGGAAACTTCTCGCTGCCACTGGGGAAAATTCAAACAATCATTTCCAGAACCTAAACATATACTTTAAGCCTTTTTATTCATAATTTTGAAACTTGACAAATATTTTAAGGGCATAATACTTGAAATAAACGATGCTTGGAGGTTTTAGATTTAACAAGTGGTTCCTGAGAGAGAATCGATGACCCTTAAAGTATCACATACCAGCTTTTGTTTAAAAGTATCAGGTGTCATGTGTGGAAGGTGATCACTTCTCTCTCATATGTCTTGTCTCTTTTCTTTAATAGAAGTGTACAGTGCTTTGTAAAAGTATTCATGCCCCTTGTATTCTATCCACGTTTTTTCAAGTTACAGCCACAAAGCAGGAAAAACCTTTTGTTTATGCCAAATAGCACACAGTCGTGAAGTGAAAGGTACATGGTTGTCCAATTTTAACAAATGCAAAGCATACATTTCAAAGAAGGTGCTCTGATCAGATTAAGCTTTATAGTAGCAGCATTCTGTGGGGATGGATGGAGGTAAATACAAGGCAATCCTGGAATAAAATCCATTACAGGTGGATTAAGATTTGAGACTGTAGTAGAGGTCCACATGCCAGCAGGTAAACGAACTTAAACATTTAGCCACAGCTACAATGGATTGGTTGAGATCCAATACCAAAAACTGTTAGGATGTCCTAGTTAAAGTCCAGAGCTAAATCTAATTGAGAATCTGTGGCATAATTAGAAAATTGGTGAGCACTTACAGTGTCCATCTATTATGAGGGATCTGGAGCTGTTTGCTTTAGAAACGTGGGCAAATATTTATCTCTAAGGTGAAAGCTGGTAGAGACACACAATTTTAAGCGGGCTGAAGATCTTTTCACACCACACTTTTCAAGTTCAAGGGGTAAAAATACTTTTTGCAAGCCGCTCTAAGTATTTATTTCTTGAATATGAATTTTTATCTTTTGATTTTTTATTTATTCTCTTTTTTTTTCAGGGACAAATGCGGAGGAACCAGTCCAGTAAGTAGCTTTTTTTCTCTCACTCTCAACCCTTTTGTGTCTTTGTGTTGTTGGATTGAGAGAAACGACTGGTTGCATTTTTGTTGGGCCAAGTTGTTCCTAAAGAAGTTTTCTTGAAAAACAAATGTAAAAAAATTATGAAGAACCCCCAGAAACCAAGACAACACCAACATATCCCAAGAAAAAGTAAAAACCACTCTTTTTTTATTTATTTATATAAATGTGATGCGTTGAGGGGTGTTTTCCCCCCACTGGTAAAAATAGGACTAACTGTTTTATCAGCTGGACATTTGTGCAAGTCAGGATTGATCTTTATTAATATTTACAGTATTTAACTTTTTGTTGAGTTTTTAAAAATACGGGAATCAAAAGTGGAATGTTTAAAACAGAACAAAAAGTGTAAGAAACATCTGCATCACATAACTGTATGTGGTTTAATAGCATTACGCTTTACATGAAGTAAAGCAAATTACCTGAAGTCATTCTTAGGTTTTTTTTAATTTTTATTTTTATTTAAAGGCCAACTCAAAAGGTTCTCATTTCTCATGACTAATCTACAAGAAATCTGTAATGATGGACCTTGTTTAATGTGGATTAGGGACTTTTGGAGCAACAGGTTTAAACTAAATCTTTCCAGACTGAGTTGCTGGTGAGTGGCCTGCAGGCTGTGTGTGCACACTATTAAAAAGGATTCTCAACGTCAGAGGCACCTAAATATTTGGAATACAGCAAGAATACAACCCCCCACCCTCCCAAGGGGGGAAAAATAATCCTGAAAAAAACAAAACAGGTGCTATGTCTTGTGGAACGGTACCACAGGACAGGGCGACGGGATTGTTTTTGTTTGACCCTTTATATCCTTGACATCTGCATAGCAAAGCTCTGTATGACAGGTTCAAAGCTAGATCCCAATTTCAGCCAGACGAAACTAAATATTATGACATGTTGGATTATTGACTTTGGTAAAAAAAAAAAAGCCTATTTCTGTATATTTAATGATCACAGTAATTACTAGGTTTTGTGCTTTTAATGCATTTAAACAAAATTTACAGCATTGATATCTCCTATTAAAAAATTTTTTTGTGTGTTTTTATCTTCTACACTCAAGTTATATATTTTTCTTTTTCTACATTTCTTTTTCTTTAATAGGCTATAAAATATTTGGCAAGAATGAAACAAAATTTTAAGTTCATAAAAAGAACTTTCTGAACTTTTAACTTTCTGCAGTTAAGAACTTGTAGAGTTGATGAATTTGCACAAGGCAGTTGCATTCAAAGATATATACTCTGCATGCACTTAGGGTTTACAGGAGTATCTACCTTAAGATCTAAGGCTAAGGGTGAGTATGTTTTAACTACAGTTGCTGGCCAGCGTCCCTAATATCTGCCACGACCCTCTGTCTCCTCAAGGGAGTCTTTCACACTGCTTCTGCAGCCAACCAATAAACCCCCAACCCCCCTCCCCTTCCCTGCTAACATCACTGATCATTTTCATTTCTCACTGCAATCTTTTGGTGTCTTATTTTGACAGATTTACTCACCTGAATAGCTTTAAATTTGGGTTCTTTTACATGCATCTTCCTACCTCTGGTGCTTAGGTACAGTTCCAGTCAGAAGTATGCATCCGCCCAGCGTGGAAATGAGGGTCCTATAGTAGCTATGGGCTCTCATTTATTATTTTACACAGTTTTTTTTCAGGGATGGAGTGAATATACAACAAGCAGCTTTGAGGGATAAAAACAACTGGGATTTTTTTCTATTGCGGGTTTTTCTCTAATCTACATGGGCTCAGAACTATACATACTGGCTAAGTTGTTTACGTCCACCCCTTTTTAAAAAGAGTAGGGATGTTCATTACCCCCTTTTTAACCGATATACTAATATAGTCTAAATCTTAATTTCCGGTACAATATAAACTGATATAAATAGATACCGTCAATTTTTGCAAAACAAAAATATCTAAAAAATTATACATTGGATCTGCCATACTTTTATATTTTGAGTGAAAGGAGACGTAGCTGAAGAGTTTGATGAATGTGTGTGGTAAGAAAGTATGGTATAAACTTGTCATTAAATAATGTAAAAACCGATACCAATAATTTAAATGACATTTTAATGCCAATATCGGCCAATAATAATAGTAGGCTGATAATATCAGACATTCCTAAAGATTTGCATAAATGTCCATAAGTTGAGGAAGTTAAAGACGAACCAGATGCCTTTGGCTCCCATTTGGAAATAGTCTTTTTTTTTTTATCCACCTCACTATGCACCATTTGCACCGAGAGAAAAACAGCCCCGTATCATGATGCTGCCACCACCATTCTTGACAGCTGGTATTGTGCTGTTTTGTTTGAAAGCTTTAACTTGACTCTTCTTTGGTCAGCAGCCACTTTGTCCAAGGTCAAACTGTTTTCACCTTGTATAGTCATGTTCCTTTTCCATCGCTTTCCAGTTCATTTTAGGCTTGAGCATTCTTCGTTTGTCGTATAATCATTCCATCCTGGAAAGAAAACCATTCAAAAGCATGTTTAAAAATGACGGGCATGTGTAAACTTCTGATCTGAGCCATACTTCTTCAGGTAACTAAAGGGATCTTTGAGATGTGTTGTAACACTTTGGACAGTGGTCCAGAATAACAAAATGGCCACTAGGATTGTTTTCTAGCTGCCAAAACCAACCAAAACCCTGTTTCAAACTGCTTCCACCATATTAAAACTCCAGCAGAACTCAGTGTATTAACACCTTGGCTGTACTTTGGTGTTATAGGGGTTTAAATTTATTAGGCAAAAATCAATCATTTCAAATAGTACCAGTCAGAGGCTTGGAAACACCTAGCTGTCTGGTTTGTAACTAGTTGTGTTCAAACCTTAGACATGTACAGTGTAGGTGGTGGTTTTCTCATATTTATGTTTTTGGTTGAAGGTGAGGCAAATGTAAACCACTCTATTTTCTTTTAAATTATTGTCTCATATACATGAAATAAGACGTTTGTTTTTCCCTCTCCACATGCTCGAATAAAAGACTTCCGTTTGTGCTTGTCTCCCTGCAGATGATGAACTAGTAAAGCCCAGAGGGTCAACGCCATTCGAGTGAGTTGAACGTCTAAGATTTCTTTTTATTTCTGTTTAGAACCAAAGTGGTATTGTTTGCTTCATGCTTTCTGACTCGCTAAGCGTTTAATTCTTCATATCTTATTGTGATTTAGCCATGTTTCTGTTTTTCTCGGCTCTGGCAGGCTGACTAACAATGATCTTCTGTCTCTGGATCCGTTGAGCTCTGCTTCAGGGGTCGGATCCTCCTCCTCTGTGTCATCCACAGCAGGTAGCCCCAAAAGCCACAAACGTCATGTACCTTGTACGGCTTTTCCTACCAGAAGATGGTTTTTTAAATAGACTATCACACAGTATCACTCTCTAAATCTGCCCACAAGTAACGCAAAATTTTCTTTGGGTCAAGTTTTTTTTTTTTTTTTTTTTTTTGAAAAAAAAAACTAATTTAGTCTTGGTTACATTTTAAATCATGTCATACCAAAATTTTAAGGAACACTAAATTGATTCAAGATATATTTTACTACTAGTTTTTACTTTAAAATTAGATCACATTTAATTCTGGAAACATGAATTTAAGATTCTACACCTTGTTGCTCTTTAGCCTATATCGAAAAGAATGAAAACTGATAAACATTTATAAACGGGAGGTGTTTAGCAGAGGCCTTTGAGCCATCTAAGACACTTATTTAAACACGAATAAGTAGGGATGCACAATATATCGGCATCAACATCGGTATCGGCCTGATAAGTAAAACTGGTCTGATGTTTATTTCCATCTTGTTGCCATTTGTGTATGTGTTTCAGGAGGAGGAGGGCAGGGGTTCACCATGTGGTTTTTGTTCGGTCTCAGATTTTTATATCTGTTCATCCCTGCATTAACGTGAAGTTAGACTGCTAGATTTTCAAACACACTTACACATGTTTGGAGGAAATAGAAGGCAGTTCTACTTTCATATTGTATCCGCTTTCTTTAATGCATCAGTACCATCTGCAGGGAAATAACACATGATGCAACCACAGCCATTTTGCAGTTGGTACAATGTTCTTATGTTTGAAAGTTTCAGCTTAATTCCCTCATATATAAACGTAATTTCCTGGTAGCTAAATAACTCAATGATGGACTTGTCTGAACATAGCGCCATAGATTGTGGCAGCTTGGCTTTTCTTTCATACCTTGACAAAGTCTTAACACACGATAGAACTCTTTCTTTTATACTGTTGTTTTATGTTATGGTGTTGGGATCTGCATTTGTGTAGAAGTGACTCCAAATGATTTATTTTCATTCTATGCAAATCTAGCAATTCTCTCAACCTAGATTTTCACCGAATTACTTGGACTTTTCTTTTCCTAGTGTTTTTGAGTCACATTCCAGAACTTTCAGTACCGCTTAGACTGTATGTACATTTTTGATCAGAACTGTAAATGTTACCATAATCTTAATAATTTTATTCATTTGATTACATTTTTGCTAAATTGATGTTAAGCTTTAGTTAAAAAATAAGGCTTCTTTGAACTTTTAAATCAAGTTTAAAATTATTAACAATGGACTTTTACTAAAAATTGTTGGTGCTTCCCTTACATTAAAAAATCCTGTTATTAAAAGCAACTTCTATGGATTACCTAATTGATCCAAGTTCAAATTCAAGTGGAACCAGTTTCGTTCAGCATTCAGATAGCTGCTTTGAGTCAACATTATTCATAATAACTGACAAGTTTTAAGCTTTACTGAAATTTGAGATTAACGTGAAAAAGTAGATATTTAAACAATCCATAATATGGCATTAACCAGATATAATGAGGTTCCAGTTTGTGTAAAGTAACAAAGAGTTCAGGAAAAAACTGTCATACATTCTACTTGTGAAAAAGTTTGAGTTTCTTTAGTCATGTAAACAGTACTTCAAAAATGTTTTAATCATTGGGCAGTATGTGTTATTTAAGCAGTTAGATTTGGGAAAAGAACTAGGCAGACTTGATCATTGTACAAATTACCATACAATGGAGTCAAACACCCACCCAACTGCAGATAAAAAAATCAGAAAATGAAATAAATCATTGCTTCGGCCAAAATCTGAAAAGGAAAAATTTTGGTTTGAAGAAACGAAAATATAAAATTTTCCAATTTCTTTCCTCTATTTTTACTTAGAACTCAACCACCAGCCTTGTTTCTAATTGCCATCTACAGTATGTACAGTAGAGTTCTATTTTACTTCTCCTGCTCCTCCTAACAGTTACACGTCAAGTATGCATTTTGTTACATAAAGCATTGAACATATTTCTCGTGCTTTTGATGCCTGACACCAGCGTTTAAACAGAGTGACATTAGCACTGACCCATTACCCAGGTTAAACATAATCCACAGTTAATTGGCACCTAGTCGAGGTCAGAGGGTCGGCTATAAAGCCCACAGGCACATATGTTGTCAAACAAAGTCTCATTACTGTCAAAGGTCTTGGCTTTAAAGTCAAAGAGCATCAAAAAGTGCCTGGATTTGGATGCTGTGATGAGAAGTAAGTGCCCTTGTCTACAGAGAAGCTGTGGAAATATCTAACTAAGTTAGGTATTATCTTTCTTTTAATTGAAGTTTATTTGTACAATAATGTTGTGCTTTATGACAACATTTTACATTGCCTTAATGATTTTTAATTCTTCCGTTTTTATTTTTCATTTTTTTGCATTTAAGTCACATGATGTTTGTTTTTATGTCCCTCTCACCTGTTCTTGTCAGACCTTGCTTCTATCTTCTTTCCAATCCCTCCATCTCCATCTTTTCTGATGAATGACTCTGAGGTCTTTCTGCAAGAGGCACCAGGTAAAATGTGTGTGTGCCCCTTTGTCCTGGAAGAGGAATATTAACCTGATCGTGAGACATTCATCAACTAACAACTTCCATAGTTATAGTTTGATCATTTTAAAAGATACTTTGGTTCTCTTTTTTTAATATAGAAGTGCTCTTTTCTTCAAATCTATGACAAAATAATATTCTGCCTTTTTCAGATTATTAATAACATAATAAAATAATACATTCATTTTAATTTTGGACAGTATGTCCAAAATTGCCGAAGAAATTACCAATAGGTACACAATAGATATATTCAATACTTGCTTTAATAGATCCAGCTGAAGATCAACCTGCGCTGCTTCCAGTGCTTGCTCGTCTCGTAAACAACATTGTAGACCCGAACTGCAGCCACAGTTCCATAGTGATTACCGGTCTACGTCACTGCCTGCTCTGCTGCGCGAGTAGTCTGCAGAGTGATCTGCTGATTTTGTCTTGTACTGTTGGTCCCAGAGAGAAATTAAGTGTTGTTGTAGCTCATACTATTAAATTCGTCAAGGAATTGTTGTAGATCCTGATGAGTGCGGGCAGGAAGGATCTCCTGTAACAGTCTGCGTTGCAGTGAAACTGAAGAAGCCTCTGACTGAAGACACTCTGTTGTTGTAGGATAGTCCCATAAAGAGGATGCTCAGGGTTGTCCAATATTAATAAGAAACAGTCAGATTTACATTCAGAAAATGTTAACCAGTTAGTTTGCCTTAGCGAGTGGTTAAAAGATAAATAGGTAAAAAAGGCCACTTGTAAATGTGATGGCGGAATTCAAAGCAAAAGTTCCTTGTGCCTCTTGTGTATTTCCTTAAAAAAAAGAGCATCACCTTCCTTCACATCTGATAATACAACATTCACAATTTAGTCTCAGCTTAAGCCAGCCAGCCAAGGATCTTTTGGACATGTAAAAAAAAATAAAAAATCCATAGCTAGTGACCTGCAACTCTGAGACGCCACATTTACCGCACATGTGTGCTACCTGTAGGGAACTAATGCAAGAATTACTACAATGCTGCAGCAATGAGCTGCAAATAACCTAATTAGTGTTCCAGTAAGCTTAGGAGACACTCTGGCTTCGCTGATGAATCCTCACTCACTTCGGGATGCCGAATGCTTGAAATGGCTCCAAAGGACAGCAGTTGCCTGCTTTCTCAGTGATACACTTAATAAATATTTGACCACTCAGGGGCAGTCGTATGTAGACTTTTATCTTCAAGCCTAGAAATTTTTTTAAAATAGGAACGTGACATAACATCAAAAGTAGTTTTTATGTCTACAGAAAATGGCAATGGAATACAGTATGAGCACAAAACTGACCAAAGTTTATGCTAACCCCAGATAAGTTTTCCCTCTCAAAGTTTTTGATCCTCCTGATTGACATAACATCTAATATTTACTTTTTAACCTAAGACTTGCTTTGATGCTCTAATTAATTGATAATAAACTCATTGTGTTTCACTATACCCATCACTTTGTAAATTGTTAAAATTATAGGTGTGCTTCTCTTCTAAAACCCTAAATTTAGAATTTGGATAGATTAAAGGTATTCACTGTGTTATGGTTTTATGATGTACTGCAGGTGTGAAGTGTGTCAAATAAATAGATTAGCTCTACTTAGCTTTTTTTAAACTTTTATTTTATTTTTTTACCTTTAACGTCTTTGTCAACCGCATATTTTCCTTCAGTCGACACTGTGGGCCGCTTTACCCCAGTGGCAGAGTGCCAGCAGTCCAAAGATGTCTCCTCTTTCTCTTCATCCACCACCTCTCCCTGGGATTCCCCCGAAAACACTTTCCAAGGGCTGATGCCTGCACCGGTGAGGGCCCAGAGTGCCCCCATCACCCAGCCCACTGAGCCAATCGACCCCATCAAAAGCCCAACCGCTGCCAGCCCCCCGAAGACGCCAAAGTCCGTTGATAGCTTCTCCTCAGTATCCTGGTCCCAGAGTCAGTGGATCGCTTTCGGGGATTCCTTCGCTCCGCCTTGCCGTCTCGGCTCTGGTTCTTCTGCAGCAGAGGTCCAGAGGATGCAGGCAGGCTTCGGCAGGTCAAGCCGCTTCCTGTCTGATGACTCTGCAGTCGCTTTCTGCAGAACGACAGCTGCAGCAGTCAGAGACGACAGCAGCGTCTGTTTCACTGATGTCTTCTCTGATAGGACAGTAGCACCAGCTACAGCAAGCAAAATATTTAATGGTAACGGTTATGTTGATATACAAGACATGCCTTGTGCCTGAGGTTTGGAGTTTTGTTGTGTGTTTTTTTTTTTTCATTTGATTTTGTAGATTTTCATTTTGCCTGAATATTGATAGTAATGTGTGTTTGATTTTCCATTTGTTTTTCACTGTTTTGAGTTTTTTTGCTGATGCTTTTCTGTTCCTGTTGCTTGATATGAAAGATTTTTCTTTGGTAACATTTATTTTGGATTGCGTTTTCTCCATTTTGTTTTATTATTCAGTGTGTTGTTGTTGAAACCAGACTTTGTGATGCATGAGAGGTTGCATTCAGTTGAACATACACATGCACCTTTGTAGCTAGCCATAAATGTTTACTCTCTAACCAGAGTGTGTTTTTTTGTATTTGTTTAGTGCCAGTACCAAACCGACCTACGACCCCTCTGGCAGCTGGAGCTCTTGTCCCACCACCACGTCCCTCCTCGAGACCCAAACTTACCCCTGGAAAACTCGCAGGAATCAATGAAATTGTGTGTAATTATATCCCTTCATATAATATTGTGTGTATTTACATGCATCTCCTGTGGTAGTAATGTCATGCCAATAGAGCAGAGAAAATGTCCAGATTTTTCAGTGCTGTGACTTCACAAATGTCACATTTTCAAGTTTGAGCCAACTCACTAATACCCATTTTGGCAAGTTCCTTTGCCTGTTTTCAGTTGTGTTGCGGCTCAGTTTTTGTTTTGGGTATATTTGTCAAATCCTAGCTGAAAAGGCTTATTGAGATCCCTGGGCTGCCTTTCATGTAATCCTGTTTGTCATCAGATATTCACTAAGTCCGTCAGGGACTGTGAGGGCAATGGGAAAACAATAAAAAAAATAAAAAATTTTAAGGTACTAGTTGGACTCTTATTGTACTTTAAAACATTTATGCTATGGACTGCAACACAAGCTGAATATATGATACTTACTCCCCCGTACTTTACAGTTGAAGAGACGCTATTTCCATGCTATTCTGAACTCCTTACTCATTGGAATCATTGTTCCTTTAAACAAAAACCTGTTAAGATGCTCGTTTTTCTGATTGTACATTTTTTACTTCTTGCTATTCCCAGTGTTATGCTATGTTTTTTTTTAAAGATGTCCAGGCCTTTAAACTTCAAACTGATCCATGCTCCTGATTGTCTTTTCTCTACTGTACTTTGAAAGGTGTGACATGAAAAGCCTGCTTATGCTTCATGTGCCTCTGTTAGTTTTATGTAAAAAATTTCAACAGCTGCCTTTCGTTTGAGGAGAGTCAAGTAACCTATTGAAGTGGTAAAAAAAAAAAAGTTTTCTAACCCTGTAGCTTATATACTGCTCAAACATTTACTTTATCTCTCTTTAGGTGTTTTATTTCTTAAGTATTAATACTGAAAATGTATTTAATTCTCGCTTTGTTAATATTTGGAAGTTGTCCTCACTTTAAGTATTTACATGGAGTTTGCCTTCAGCTATTGCCTGGTATTAGAAGTAGATTCTTTTTTAAAATTAATTATCGTTATTGAATTTCTTTAGGTACGGCCTTTCAGCCCACCCAAAGCATCCAGTGCCAGCCCCCCTCCCACAGCACCACTCGCCCGGGCTGAGAGTTCTTCCTCTTTGTCCTCGAACACATCACTCAGTGCCGGGAACACTCCCACCGTCGGTAGGATCATTTTCTGTAGCGCTCACCTATTAGAAAATCTCCCTCTGTTGCATTTATTTCGCCCTGCTCTTCCTCAACCCTTTTCCGACCTTCCATATATTTTATCTCTGCCCCATAATGTGCTATTTTCTGTACCTATTTCTTCCTTCCCTTTCTTTCCTCCGCTCCTCTTCTTGCAGGAGCTGAACACACTTTTGCTTCTCCCCTCTCCTGCTCAGGGTCAGACTTCAGCACCTTTTCACCCCATGTGCTTCTAAACCAAAGTGAGTCTGCTTTTTTGTTCCCCGCAAAAGATGTTCGTTTGTGTGACGCTCACTGTCAACATCCGTTCTCTGGCTACATTTCAGTGATGAAACTTGATGCAAATGTACAAAAAGTCTTGAGCCAACCCTCATCTCGTTACATGCTTCTCACAGTGAGCCAGACGTTCTCATAGGGTCATAAAGGGACCTGAGGAAATACTACTGGGAGTTTTCTAAAGGACTTTGAGGTTTTTTCTTAGGACTTTGACAGTGCTAGCCACATTAATTAGCACCCCTGGTAAAGATGTGTTAAAAGCCTTTAAAATAAATTCACTTTTACTGCATTAATATAATCTCACGTTGAGGAATTTGCAAAAATAGTACCTTTTATTTAAGTATGTAAAAATCCCCTGTTAAAATCACGGGTAGCACAATTTCTTCATTACGGCCCACTGTAGTAAAAAGTGACGTCTTGTTGTCACCAAGTCTCTTAACAACCATTAGACACTATCGACATGTCAGGAAAAAGGCTTCCCTGTCTAATTATCACAAACCTTAAAATGACGGATTTGCTGAGTTTCATGATTGTTTTGACAAGAAAACCTCCATCTGGGCTCGGCATGAAAGAAAGGATGAATATGTGGAAATGCATCGCATGTTCACTGTTTAGAGAGCATCAGAGAGAACCCAGAAAATCTAGAGCAGACGTGAGCAACATTTACAATCTAAAGAGCCATTTTGCCCTCAGTCCAGCTAACTGAAACCCAATTAGTTTTGAAAAAAGGCAACTTATAATTTTTGATAAATATCTACTATTGGAAATTTGTTGTCATTTTTAAAGAACCACCATTTTTATTTATAGGCATAGGTTTAAAAAACAAAAACTTTAGTAAATAGAAGATGGCTACATTTTCTCCTATGGAATGTTGGTATGGGTGGAAAATTATGTAAATAAAAACACTTTGTTTTCAACCTTAATAAAAAAGTAACTTCTATGTATTACCTACTTGATTCAAGTTCAAATTCAGGTGAAACCAGTTTTGTTCAGCGTTTAGATAGCTGATTAGTTATTATTCAAAATAAGTGGCACATTTTTAGCTTTACTGAAATTACTGAAAGTACATTTAAAATTACTGAAAAAAAACTATTTTAGTATTAGTCTATTGTTGAAATCCAATCCAGCAACATAAAAACTGTTAAAATATGCGTTCATTATTTTAGATATTAAAATTTTTTTTTATTAAAAGCCACTGTGGCTCCGTAGCCACAGGTTGCAGACCTCTGATCTAGAGAGATTGTACAAAGAAGAATGGTCGAAGGTATTTCTCCCTGTATGCTCCAACTAAGTCAAAAAGTTATGGAATAATTAATTCTAGGGGATATCTTGATGGTTAAAAGGTTTTTCCTCTATCATCATTTCATTAGAAACAGTTATGTCTTACATAAATGTATGTGAGCATAAGGTTGGTTTTTCTTTCTGCTTTATGGAGTTTATGCTACTGTAATAAAATACATACATTTAAGACTTTTCACACTTCTTTCTTTACCAGGAATACCACAGCCAAACCCAAGATGGTTTTTAGCGCTTTTACTTTGAGAGCATTTACAACTTCCTCAAGAAAACTAACTACTATGTATGGTCAGAAAGTTGTATCCTTTGGAAATGTAAAGAATTCAAATAATGACCCCAAAGAACTAAAGATCATCCTTTAGTTAGTTCATCAGTAGCTCTGTAAGAATAAGCTCATTGGTTGCCGATGATTTTTGTGTCTCAGACTGCAGTATCTTTACTTTTTTTTTTTTTTTTGTCCGTGTATGTAACTGTATGTATGTGAGCGAATTGGTTTTTATAGCTGGGTTGCAGTAATGTGTTGCTTTTAGATACAGAAGAAAAAGTAGATTTCCTGCCATGTTTTCTTTTACACTTCAGCGGTTAATAGGCATTCATTAAAGTCAACCGACAAACAGAAAACTGTAAAAACAGTCCTAAATGGTCCGAACTCAATGCAAAAACGGTCAGTGCCTCCTAAAGAAGCTGGGGACCTGCTAGACGGCGCTTAACTTGCATGATATTCTGGCTCATTGGATGAGTGTTCACTCAAGACTTGTATTTTTAGTACGGTATCTTATCTTTGTTCTTTGTTGTTCATCTCTGTCATATCAGGCATGTTCGTTTAGCACTTGTTGCCACCATCATCCCCCTTTTAGAAAGTGTCTTACAAACTTGCTCAGCATCACATCTCCTCACGCTGCGCTCTCTGGGTGTGTGTTTCCTCTCTTCCTCTTTGTGCCTTTAATGTGGTGTAAAGAGGACAATGGGCTTATAGCCAAGCTGTCCGCCTTTGAGAAGCGATGTGAAACACCAGCAGGTATGGATGAAGTTCTCGTTGGAGAATGCTCTTTTGTATTTAGCTTAAAGGAACTAACAACAATCTGCCCTCAAACAGAATGAACCGGCTGCTAAATATATATGTTGCTTTGTGGTAGTTGCAACTGTGTCTCGGCTGATCTCTTTGTCTGAACATTTCTGCATGTTTTTACATCAACTCCTATCTCGAAAAGGGGGCTTTTTTGTGTGTTTTGATGTGCAATGATTGATCTGAATGTTCATAACTGTAAGTGAGTTCATAAAAAGCAGCTTTTGTGCGAGCATCTAAAAAGTTAAGTCTCTCTCTATTTAACAGCGTACTTATTTGCACGAGTATGGATGGATCTGATGATAATGTGCCTTGGCGCGATCAAACATTGTTAATTCTGGCTACTCATCTGTCTCATCTGCAGCCGAGACAACAGACTTCTAACTCTGAGCCTTTTTTCTTTTCTCAGGGACGTCTCGCGGTCCAAGCCCTGTGACCCTGGCATCCCAAGATGCTTTGCCCATTGCCGTGGCCTTCACAGAAACGGTTAATGCTTACTTCAAAGGAGCTGATCCAGCCAAGTGAGTCTCACATGATACCCAAAGGCCATGGTACTGATCTGCACATACGCATGTTACTTTTTTATGGCATATTTGACTTCATTGCATTAGTTTTATAGTTTATAGTTCCTATACTGCACATTCTTCAGTCCTGTCTGCACATCTCTGCTGTGCCTTCTACAGAGTATCCCCCCACTCCCTGTACATGTATAAAAGGCTTTGCATGAGTCTGACACCATTCCTTCAGGATGGATAACCTACATGAGGCAGATTATAGGCTGGGGCAGAGCAAACATACAGTCTTTTATTAGTTAACTGCTGCTAAATTGCTGCTGTGCATAAGAGTTATTTTTCCAGGGATTAGCAAATGGAACATTTCATAAGCAATGCAGCGAAGACACACTGCAAGGTTGAGACGGTGGGGTACTAGCACCACAGACGGTAACCCCCCCCACTGATGATAGATTGGATTTACTTAAACCACCAAAGCATCCAGATCTACAGATTATTACATACTGACTACATCAACCACACATTTTAGGGTAAAGCGAAAAACCACACTTGTGGTTACATCAGAGGATTAGTGGGCTAAATGTTTCATAATAAGACCAAAGTAGTGCAGGATTTTTGATAAGTACTTGTTTAATTTCATTTGATTTTCTTTGGATGCAACTTACTTAAAATTTATTATTTTCCAGGTAATTTGAAACCAGCGGAGTTAGATTGTTGTAATGAGGCTAAAGAAAGATTCAGTCAGCACCAGTGTACCTGTCAAACAATATTGATGCTTAATTGCTTATTATTACTTAATTCTGCTTATTTCCATTCATTTATGCTGCATCAAATCACATATCATCTAAATACACAATCCAAAGTCACAGTAAGAATTCAATTCAAACCAAAATAAAAGATTCCATTAGGATCCAATTCAGTTCCTATTATGTTCAGTTCCCATGGATCCAGATTATCATGGTGAAGGTCAAATTTATTTCTATAGCTACATCATAAAAGGACGTAAAATAGTCGAATTAAAACTACAAACACAGTGATAGATGAAACAAAATACGTTAAGAAAACAATTCATAACAAAATATGAATAGATGAGAATAAAATACCAGTAAGTTGCTCAAGTCAATGCCAGTTCCTAAATCTACCTAAAGAAGGCCTTCCAAGTCAACTGCATAAAGTTTTTAAACGTCTCGTTCACTGAGGGGCCGTGTAATACGTGTTCTTTTCTAAATACGATCGGTCACTCTAAGCTGCATATGCATGCGGTACGTGAAAATGTTCTCCAACCCCTATTACCTGCATAAGCCGCAGAGAGGAAATACACAGCAGAAATAAGCGAGTCAGAAAAAGCCAGTGTCTCCTATGTCACAGGGAAAATTAATATTCATGGTCTTGCCCAGCTTGGCTCGCGACCGCCTACCAAGGCTGGAAGGGTGTGTGTGCGCGCCCAGGAGAGAGCAGAGCGCGTGTCTGCTAGTAGAAGCTAACCATTAGCAACTGCGCAAGGTGGCAGAACACATTTGAGTTTATTTGTGGAGATAACGCATCAACGCGCCGTTTATTTTTTTTTACCCAACAAAAAAGAGCTTAGGAAGAAACGGTTGGAATTTCTCTTCTCTCCTCTGTTCAAAGGCAGCGTAAGAGTCGCGTTGTTTTTAGCAAATCAGACCGTTGCTTATCGCGAATATTAATGAGTATGACTCGTAATCCCGACGTTTCCCTCACGCTCACTCCTCCGACGAACTTCACCCTCATGAAACAGGAGCGCGAGACAATTCTTTTCACAGAAAACGACTCACAAGGAATTCATTCATTGTAGGGACCACAGTAAATTTCATGGGGAAAAAAATTAGGGAGTGAGACCTTTAACTTTGCAAGGAAGTCTGATAGGGATGGTCACAGAAAAATAGACAACAGACAAGCGCTGTTCCAGGAATACTTTCTATAAGAAAGAAAAATAAAGAGAATACGCATATGTTAATGGCAGAATTATCAGTCAGTGGCTTCAAACTAAAAAGAAACACAGCTTAAATGCAAAAGCGCTAGGTTTAGAAATACCATCTGTGAGAAAGAGAAATTGAAATACTACACATTGTAAAAGGCAGCAATAACTCTGTCATAGATATCCTCCATCCAGGAAAAAGACACAGCTAAACACAGCTACATTCCATGAGAAAGAAAATCAACGAGAGTAGACACAGTTTGTTTCATCAAAGCTCAATCAATGTATTTGTCCAGAAAAGTCACAGAGCCGAGCAAAAAAAGTACTGGGCAAGAGGTAGTTGCTATAGGAAGGAAAAACAAAGAGTACTCCTGGTGAATGTCAGCAACAGCTTCTTCAGTGGCTCCTTCCAGAAAAGAGACGGAGCTAAAAAGAGAAGCGGCAAGGCCTTCCTGAGGAGATCCCATGGGATCTGTTTTACTCATCACTGTCATTGTTTGACCTGCTGCCATATGAGAAGGATGTCAAAGGATTAAAGCGGCGGCTGTGTTCCACAGGTGCATTGTGAAGATCACCGGTGACATGACGCTGTCGTTCCCCATGGGCATCATCAAGGTGTTCACGGCCAACCCCTCCCCAGCCGTCCTCAGCTTCAAGCTGAAAAACACCAGCAGGCTGGAGCAGATCCTGCCCAACCAGCAGCTCTTATACAGGTGAGGGCTCATCGCAAAAATGGTTTAGAATACAAGAACGTGAGCGGCGGAGGAGCTCATACATACAGCGTCACGGCCAAGCAAAAGAGGGATTTGGACTCGGTCACACAAGTCTGAATCTAGAAAATATAGTCTGCACCAGTGAGAAGGAAATTCAATTAGTAATTGGACATAAAGCTATCATTAAGCTGTCAGGGAAATATTTTCCACCAGTTTATTTTATTTTTTCACAACCAGGTTCTCAACTGTCTGTGTCTCTTCTGAAAGACACCCAAAGCAGCAAGGAAGCAAACACTTCATAAAGCGGCTATGTCATTCAGCACTTGATTCATTACATATGTTGTGGTATTTTTCACACCTCAGTAGTTTCGACACAAATTTAGTCAGCATTTGTTTTACATTGCTTTTTTTTTTTTTTTTTTAGCAAAGCCATAAAAAACAAGCATCTTCCCCCCCCCTCACTCTGCTTCCTTTCAGTTATCTCAGACCACATGCCTGGACTAATTAAATCAAGTGGAATTCATGATTTCGTAGCTGGTTAAATTTAACAGGGTCATATTTTCCAAGCTATTGGAGCTTTACACTCAAAGCCAAGAAGAGCGACGCATAATTGAGCCTCTGATTGTTCCCCCTCTTTCTGTTTTGCCGTTTTATCTAGTGATCCTTCCCAAAGCGACTCGAATTCCAAGGACTTCTGGTTCAACATGCAAGCGCTGACGTCCTACCTCAGAAAAGCCTCCGAGCAGAATCCTTCAGCTTCCTACTACAATATGGAAATCTTAAAATACCAGGTCAGTCAGCCAGAGTCGGTCCAAGAACTTAATCCAGATGAAACAAGGTTGTTTAAAGAATGCTTTGTTAAAGATTTTTTCTTTTAAGTCTCTCAATCTGAGGGGGAGCCAGAGGCGAAAGAAAGTTTGAGCATGCGGCAAGTGAAGTTGAAATGGAGGTAACTCAGGGTGTGCATTTCGATGCATTTTGAGTGTGAGGCATAGTTCTTGATTTGTGTGTGGACAACTCTCTTGGTTTTTAACAGTGCTGTTTAGTCCATAGCACAATGGGACTGCATGTGACCTGTACTACAATAGTCAAAGTGATTTCTAAAGATATCTGCATCCTTTAGGATTTTGATCAAACTCGAGTGCCATCACATTTTCACTCAGCTTATAAAAATTTATCCATTCTGGAAAATCTCTTATCTTGTTTTCTTCCCTTTTAGTGTGGTAGACCAGGTACATTTGAACTCAGTTTGATTTCGGGTTCAAGTTTGATTTCACAACGCAGTTTGTCAAACAAGCCAGACCTTTTTTAATCACCTATTCCCAACCTCGCCTGAAGTGGCACTGAATGCTAAAAAGGGCCTCTAGTTCTTGAAACCAATGAAACGTGTCCTTTTCGTTTCCTAAACTTTACAGCTAAATCCCACGAACTGTATTTAATCGTCAATTAGCTTGAAAACGTTGTTCTTTTGAGCAATTACCAGTAGCTATGCTTTCATCTGGCCATACTTTTATGTGGCTTTTTAATTTGTCCTCCTCCCTCAGATAGATAGATAGATAGATAGATAGATAGATAGATAGATAGATAGATAGATAGATAGATACCTACCTACCTACCTACCTTTCTTCCTTCCTTCCTTCCTTCCTTCCTTCCTTCCTTCCTTCCTTCCTACCCACCCACCCACCTGTCCTGTGCTCACATATTTACAACTGTTGTACGGCCTTATGGCTGCAAGGACGAACGATCTCCTGAACCTCTCAGTCGTGCATCTGAGTGATCAACCCTTCACTGCAGCTGCTTCTCTGGCTGGTCAGCACTGGTTTTAGTTGTTTTTACCCACAATACCCTGCATTGTAGTCACCTGAAGCGGGGCGAGACCTTTGTTTTTAGGCAGAGCACTGTTTGTTTCTTTGATCCACACTAGAGTTCACGCGTACACCTCCCCAAATTAGCCGGACATTCCGAGCAAACTCGATTGAACAGGGCTGCTGTGAATGCACCCTTAGAGAATAGGCAGGGTTTTTTTTTTCAGTATCTGGTTTGTCTGTGTTATGTGAAACTCCATCTTACCTATTACATGATTTTAACCTTCCCTTTTCAGAACATTTACTTGGTTCTTGTTTTCTGATTCTTTTTTTTTTTTTTGGGGGGGGGGGGGGGGGTGTTATAATTGCACTATTCTTATTCTCACTATTCTTGTCAAAATACAATAAAAGCCACTCTCTACAAGAACAGAGAGATTTGTTCTCTCTTTGTCTGCTTGGTCAGAAAATTGGGTGTGCATGGTTACTGAACTGCCGAATTGTGCAGTCGAAGGAACTATGTGGTCTTCCCTGGAGTTCTGCAGTTCTTTTGAAGAGTGAAATGCTGTGGCCAGAAAGAACTTTGTTCCTGTTTTTGCCACATTGATTAAAAGAACAAGTTTCTGTGTTCTTGCAGAGTCTGTACAGCCCTTTACTTCACAACTGACATATATAGCTCTGAATGTGCTGTTCCATCAGTGATTGAAAAACAACTTTAATGTGGTAAAAGAGGGCCAAACCATGATACTAGCACCGGTTTGTTTAAAAACAGGATACGGTTCTTTTTCTGAAATGATGTGCTTTTATTTGCCCAAGCACAGCGTTTCTAATTAACACCATGAACTTTAACTGTAGTCGTGTCATCTACAGCAGGAGCTTTTTTTTCTGAAGGCCCTAGAGTGCACATTCTTATTAAATGTCCCTTTGATGGTGAGTTTGTGGCCAAAGGTTCCTTACTGGTTTTGCACACTACATATTACACATCTAAACGACTGCAGTTATTCATTAGAATGTGTGAAGGAAGACCTAAAAATTAGGGTGATGACAAGGAGGCCTTGCAAACTCAAAAATCTGAAGCTCATTACTAAAGATAAATCGTCAAAAACAAGGGTATGATTGCTGTCAGACTAATAAAGAGAGAGGGTTCAAAATGATCTTCTCATGCAATTTTTCTATTAAATTGTAAATAAAAAAGCTTAATAATTATTTTTTTATGTGATGAGAGATTGCTGTTTTATTTTCAGTCAAAAACAAACTTCTTTGTTGACTGAAATTATTTTAAATAATCTCAATCTGTCATGTAAATAAATAATTTTGGCCTTAGATTTCCATGGGTCCAAAGATTAGATTAGTTCTAAGACTTTAAAAATGGTTTGATAATTTTATAAAAAATGTTTGTTCTTCTTTGTCTGTGGCATGATAGAGTATATTTTTCACCGTCTTTCAGTAAACCTATCTATTGTAATTTAAATTGCTGTTGAATTGGATTAAACCTTGTTAACCTTCATAACGAGATGTAGTTTTAAAATCTCAGGGGGAAAAAATCTACAAATTAAAGGAAACTGTATAATAAGAGAAGTGAACTAAAAGCCAATGCTTAGAGGCATTATGTGCCTGTTGTGGTCTTGCTATGTAAAGCAGAATGGTTCATGCATGTGGAGATGAGTAGGGTTCCTTGGCATTAGCTGAACCTGGAAGGGAAGCAACTGAGACAGAGATTAGAACCAAAAAGAATGGATTATATAGCATCGGATTAAATGAACATTCCACTTCATGGGATACATTCTGTTTCTCTCATCTGTAAAAGCCACAGCCGTAGACTAGACAGGCCTTTAATATGTTTAATACATTGGCTTGGAATTTCACCGCACTATCATTAAATAGCTCTCTGGCGGTGAGCTGCTTCAGTTGCCACCCGTTAGAAAGTTGCTCTTCCCATCAAAGTACACCCCCAGGAGCCAGGCAGCCTTAAATGTATAATATATATACTGGGAATCGAGAATTTGAAAGAAAATGTCATTTAAAAAAAAAAACTTTTATTAGAATGTCAAACAGTCAGACTTATGTTACCCCCATACATTCAATTCAATTCAAAAATACTTTAGGACACCCCCTTTAAAAAACTTCCGGAAGCACTCCTGCTCTCCTTTTGGCCCGCAGCCCCATAAACATCTGAAGGTCACGTTAGCGCTACATTTTTCAGTGGCAATAAGCTCTATTTTGATATTTTAAGAAAACGAATTTTCCATTTCACCACTGTTATATAAATAAAAACCACTCTTAAGGATCCGACAGGTCAGTTCAACAACGTTCTATTTAATATAACGAGAGATGATTTCCATTTTTCTCCAGCCTCCATATAGTCAAATCGACTCAAGCCGGCTAATAACACTGAGACTATAGTGTCACCACATTTGAGTACTGATGCGCAGATTGGTAGGTAGCTTGGGGTGCCTTTCTCAGGTGCATGTCAACATGCGGCAGAGGAGGAATCTGGAATCGACTATCTGACCGACCCCTCCTCCCGTTCAGCCACATTCTGCTCTCTCCGACTGCTCAGACTCGACAGTTTCAGGTTTGACACCTACTCTGTTCGGCTGTGTTCAGGTGCTGTCTGACGGGATCCATTCAACTCCTCTTAACTTGGCCGTGTACTGGAAGTGTACATCAAGCACAACAGACCTGCGGCTAGACTACCGCTACAACCCAGAGTCCATGGACTCGCCTGGCCCGCTCACCAACATACAGGTCCTGGTCCCTGTTGACGGAGGAGTCACCAATACGCAGTCTCTACCCAACTCTATATGGTGAGAAAGGGTGAACGGTGTGCCGACAGGAGCACAACGGGACCCACTGAAAAGCATCTCTTTTTCTTTTAATAGCTTCAGGTGTCAAGTCTTTTGTCCATTTTAGGAATTCGGAGCAGAATAAGTGTCTGTGGAAGCTGAG
Organism: Valencia hispanica; assembly: GCA_963556495.2. NCBI lineage: Eukaryota > Metazoa > Chordata > Actinopteri > Cyprinodontiformes > Valenciidae > Valencia > Valencia hispanica. The sequence goes on along the minus strand of OY747717.1, from coordinate 32,104,435 downwards.
TGACATCTCAGAAAAATCTGAAAATGAAGGTGATGAAGAATTTGTTTTACTTTTTTTCCCCTTCCTTTTATGCCATAAAAGTTTGTACTCATTTCTCATCGCAACCTTTTTAAACATCAATTTATTGGTTTTCGACCTCAGGCGCCGGCTCTCTGAGGGCCAAGTTTGAACTCTCCAGCGGCCCTTCAAACCCCTCCACTTTGGCGGTGCAGTTCATGAACGAGGGCAGCACCCTGTCAGGAGTCGACATGGATCTGCAGGGAACCGGATACAGACTGTCGCTCAACAAGAAGAGATTTGCCACAGGTACGAAAATGTCCAAATTTGCATCCCTTTAGCTTTTTCTCATTTTTTTCATGTTCCAACCACACACTTTAGTGTCTTTTAGTGGGATTTTATGTATCAGAGCAACATGAAATAGGATGAAATTCTGAATTGGGAGGAACAGGACGCGTAGCTTTACTCTGATACCCCTAAATAAAATTCTGTTAGAGGCTATAAAATACCCAGAGAATGGGGCTCTAAATATGCACGTTTGGTAAATACTTTAACACTTTAACATAACTTAAAAGGTGGTGGAGTAGCAGTGCTTGTCAACAACAGATGGTGTCATCCAGGACATGTTACTGTGAAGTGTCGTCTCTGCAGCCCAGATGTCGAACTCTTGGCAGTAAGTTTTCGTCCATATTATTTACCAAGAGAGTTCACCAGTGTAATTTTGGCAGTTGTTTACATTCCACCTTCAGCTGTTGCAGACAATGCATGTGATGTCATCAGTTCCGTTGTTGCTAAGCTACAGACACAGCACCCCAATGCATTTGTGGCAATATCTGGTGATTTTAATCATGCCTCGCTCTCTACTACACTTCCAACATTTCAACAGTTTGTCAGCTGCGCCACTAGAGAAAACAAGACCTTGGATTTGTTTTATCCAAATATAAAGGATGCATACATGTCCAAACTAAGACCTCCTCTGGGACAATTAGATCACAATCTTGTTTTTCTCTGTTCAGAATATAAACCACTTGTTCAGAGGCAACCTGTTACAAAGAAAACTGTGAGAAAATGGTCACAGGAAGCTGAAGAAGCCCTGCAGGGTTGTTTTGCAACCACAGACTGGATGACTCTTTGCCAAGCACATGGAGAGGACATCAATGCCATGACTGAGTGTGTGACTAACTATATAAACTTCTGTGTGGACAACATCATCCCCACCAGAACAGTGAGATGCTTCCCTAATAACAAACCCTGGATCACCAGTGACCTGAAGGAACTGCTAAACAAGAAAAAAAGAGCCTTCGGGGAGGGAGACAGGGAATTACTGAGGAGTATACAGAAGCAACTTAAGGTCAAGATCAGAGACAGCAAGGAGGCATACAGGAAGAAGCTGGAGAACAAACTACAGAGGGACAAAATCCGAGATGTCTGGTCAGGAATGAGAAAGATCAAAGGCTTTAAGGACAGGAAGGATTAGATAGATGGAAGTCTGGACAGCGCCAATGAACTGAACACATTCTTCAACGGGTTCAGTTCAGGAACTAGCTCAGCATCCCCCTCTCCTGTTCCCAGCCAAACAGACATCCCACCCTCCTCTGATCAACAGCTTTCCTGTTACACCTCTGATGTTTTATCCTTCACCTCAGCCATGGACTTTTCTGATTCCACAAGTTTAAATTCAACCAAGTCAGGAAATGCTGCTACCCCCTTTGCCTCCCCTCCCACTTCTCTGTCTCCAAAAGGCAGGTGAAGAGGCAGCTGGAGAAACTGAACCGGAACAAGGCTGCAGGTCCAGATGGTGTCAGCCCCAGAGTCCTGAAGGCCTGTGCTGAGCAGCTCTGTGGGATTCTGCAGCACCTCTTCAACCTTAGCCTAACTCAGGAGAAGGCTCCAGTGTTGTGGAAGACATCATGCCTTGTTCCAGTACCCAAAGAAACTTACCCATCAGTCATCAATGACTATAGACCCGTTGCCCTGACATCCCACATCATGAAGGTCCTGGAGAGACTCCTGTTGGCACCCCTGAGTAAGAAAACAAGAACGTATCAGGACCCACTGCAGTTTGCTTATCGCTGTGGAGTTGGAGTTGAAGATGCCATCATCCACCTGCTTCAACCAACCCACTGTCATCTGGACAAAGCAGGCAGCACTGTGAGGATCATGTTCTTTGATTTCTCCAGTGCATTTAACACAATTCATCCTAATTTGCTTTGTCAGAAACTCCGGAAGACACAGGGGGAGCCCTCAACAATCGATCAATGACTACCTGACAAACAGACCACAGTTTGTGAGACTGAAGGATTGTGCTTCAAACCATGTAGTCAGCAGCACAGGAGCACCACAGGGGACCGTACTCTCACCATTCCTTTTCACTCTGTACGCCTCAGACTTCCAGTACAAATCAGAGACCTGTCACCTTCAGAAATACTCAGATGACTCTGCAATTGTCGGGTGTATCAGAGATGGACAAGAAGCTGAATACAGAGAGCTGGTGGACCGCTTTGTGACATGGTGTGGAAACAATCATCTCACCTTAAAAGTGAACAAAACAAAGGAGATGATTGTAGATTTCAGAAGAAACAGGGATAAGTCAAACACTGTTTCCATCATTGGAGAAGAAGTGGAGGTGGTTGAGGGGTATAAATACCTCGGACTTCACCTTGACAACAGACTGGACTGGAGACTGAACAGTGAAGCCGTCTATAAGAAGGGACAGAGCAGACTGTACTTCTTAAGGAAGCTTAGGTCCTTCAAGGTTTGCGGCAAGATGCTGCATATTTTCTACAAGTCTGTTGTGGAGAGTGTAATCTCTTCAGCTGTCATCTGTTGGGGTAGCAGCATCAGAGCCAGGACTTAAATAGGCTAAACAACCTGATAAAGAAGGCTGGTTCTGTTCTTGGGACAACTGTGGAGCATCTGGAGATGATAATGCAAAGAAGGATTCTTCATAAAATCAAAAAGATTATGGACAACCCTGAGCATCCTCTTCATGAGACTGTCGTACAACAACAGAGCGTCTTCAGTCGGAGGCTTCTTCAGTTTCGCTGCAATACAGACCGCTACAGGAAATCCTTCCTGCCCACAGCCATCATCATCTACAACAACTCATTAAAGAAATAATTATATGAGCTATACCAACACTTAATTTCCCTCTGGGATCAATAAAGTATTTTTGAATTTGAATTTGAATTTGAAAAGAATAAAACAATGTTCACACTGCAGGTCTTAATGCTGATTTTCTTAATAAATCAGTTTTTTTTATTTTTTTATTTGGTTGTTCATGCTTTAGCTGGAATGTGACAGCAAACACATTCTAGTGTGAACGGCTCACGGCCCTAAAGCGGCCTGCATGCGCAGAAGAAGACGAGGCGTCACAAACAACCCGCTCTGTTCACAGAAGTAAAAGTGTTGTGTAAAAGTGATGTTAGTATTTGTGCGGGACTTTGGCAATTCCTGCAGTTGGAACCCAAAACATTTAATCTAATCAGATCTAAAACCTCGCTTTCTGGCCATTGACTGGCTCGGTCTCCAGTATCCACCAGGCTTGTTTGAGCTATTGCCTCCTCGGGCGCAGACTAGTGACGTCTGTGCCGTGTCAGTGACAAACATGATCACTCAGACTGAAGTCGCTTTCAAAAACATCAGATCTGACCAGTGACCTGGGTCGGATTTGAAAAAAATCGGATTGTGCCGTTCAGACAAAAAAATCAGATATAGGTCGCATATGAGGAAAAAAGTCGAGATATGATGCGCTTTTGCCTCCATTGTGAATGTAGCCAAGGCACAGCATCTACTGGGGAGGTTAAAATACCAATGCAATCCATGCTTTCTAAAATCTGTTTTTGCAGTAAAGTTTGAAAAATCATGTATCATTTTCCTTTCACTGCACCACTTCATGTAAGTTCGCCACATAAATCCCCAGTAAACTACATCAGTTTGTGGTGTTAATGAAGAGCTGTGAATACTTTTCACACCTCCATCTCTGCCTGCTGCCTATATATTCAACTTTTCCAAAGCTTTAAGTGCAATTTTTGTCTCTTCAGGTCGCTACATGGCAGACTGCTGAGGTGAGCCCACCCGTCTTGTTTTCGATCAAAAGACGAAGCGTCCTCCTGATTCACCGGAGCACTTCTTCTGCCCACGGTTTCATCCAAGAAGCCAGAATCTCACTACAGTAAAACAGCACTGAGTAATGAACACTGTTAAAAAAAATGAAACTGAGATTACCTTTTTAAAAAATCTGTAGATATGAAGTCTAATAATGCTTTCTGATCAATTGATTATGTACAGAGACAATTTATTGATTAGCCATAAATTTATATTGTATTTGAAATTTGAAAAAGGAAAAAAAAAAAAAACATGCACTAACAACTTTGCCAGAAGCTCTTTTTCCCTCTTGTACTCATTTCTAGGACCCTAAAAGGAATATGAAAGCATTTTTTTTCCTGTGTGGATGAGTTGAAAAGCCCCCCCCCCACCACCAATCTGTAGATAATAACTCTGGCTCAGCTCTCGAAGCTACTGTCCTTTACTGACGTTTCTCTGCTTTTAAACACGTGCAATGAAGGACGATTATCTCTTTAACAGGACTCTCACACTAGTGCCACAAGCTTGATCTTAAACTGTTCTAATGCTCTCATAAAATGCAAAAAACTTTTAATAATAATGCAACCTCAGTGCCTGATCAAGTGCTGTGGAACAGATGGCACAAAAAATAAAACTGCATACACGCATTTCCAGATTTCGCTGGATTGGTTCCAACAGTCACCTCCAGCAGGGTTTGTAAGCACCGCAGTAAAAAATAAAAAAATAAAAATCCTGTTAACATTTTGATAAACCCTTCAGTTGATTAAAACCTCTCCACCTCATCTATGAAACACTGTGACAAATGTTTGATCCTTAAAGCAAAAATCGAGGGACATTGAACCAAATGTAACTTAGAAGCCTTGAATGAGTAATGTGCCTAAATCTTTTTTTTCTTTCTGTCGTTCGCTTCTCTGTTTTCTTCTTTTTTGAATACGCAGCACAGTTAATGAGAAAAGCACCCAACAATGTGCCAGGTGTGTTATTTCCTTCTTTTTACTTGGATATTGAAGGGAAAATGTCGCCGTCTACCGGGACAAGTGAGTCTGCTTAGCCTCCTTCTGATTTGGGGGGAAAAAAAGCAACAACTTTATTTTTGGATTATTCTCTATCGAGTATGTGTCTGTCCTTTAGCGTCACAATGTTTCAGATGGTGTTGGCGAATAGCATCGCCACAGGGCTGAATTAATGATACCTTACTGCGACTCCTCAGCTCCGACTGATCTAGTGTTGCTGACTCCGGGTCGATACTGTGACACCATGCTGCCGTTACACCTGCGAAGCCCTGCTAGTCTGTCCCGCCTGTCGCCTATGAGCAGATTCAGGAAACATTTTGATCGGTGTTTTATTGAAAACTTTTTTTTCTAACAGAGGGCTCCTGCTCCAGAGGCCTTTTTACCTCCTGGTGGAGAACTTCTAACTAGTTCAGAACCTTTTATCCGGTTGAGGTTATTCATGTGATTCTCCTGAGATTTGGTAGTTTAATCATTTCATAATCATGCAGCTAATTTGACATCTCAGATGTGAGGAATAATCAGGACTTTTATAATTGTATATCGAAATCCACATCTCATGGCAGTCCTTGTTGTCAACCAATGATTTAGTAGCATATCCATATTAAATTTTCTAAGTGTCTCTATTTTTAAACTGTAACAAACCAGTTATGGACGCCCCGCTTGAGTCATGTTTTTAACCATTTGTAAGCTGAAACGTTTACCATTAACTGAAGTGCTGACACTAATCTTGTATCTAAATGTACATTTACATTTTGTTGGTACAATGTAAAGTTTTGCTACAATAAAAACAGAAAACAAAACAAAAAAACTAAAATCCAAAAGAAATGAACTTCGAGTCAGCCCCCCCCAACCAATGGAAACACCTTTTAGTAATGAGCCCACCCGTTCTGAAATGGTATTAAGAAATAAGCAAGCTGGTTCTTGCTGTCGCCACAAAACTATAAAGCATTTTATAGCAAGTGTCATCTCTCAGGCCCCGCCCCTTCCTCCTTATTGTTTTTGTGTCAGAGGTTAAAAGAGCAACATTGTGTAAGTGATTTGTCACATTTTTATCTATATCTCTGCCATTTCTTGTCTGTTTTATGACTTCTAATTGTACCTGCATTAAATGTGTAATATATGAATATATACAAATATATGAAAATGATGCCTTTAAATGTGACCCGTGTGATTTCTTTAACAGTTATCCTGAATAGTGTAGTATCCTTTCCTCTTTTTGCAAAATGAAGAAAGATATGGATTTTTATTTGAGTACAATAATGCAGTGGGGTGGGGCATGTTAGGAAATAAATGTTCAAATCCAAATTGTACAATAATTGGTTCCTTTGTTGTCAGTACCACACCCTCTTGTCTGCGCCTGTACCATTTTACAAGGTTGGAGGATCCAGAGATGAAGACCTACAGTCTTCTATGAGCTTTCACTTGCTCACAGGTTTTCTATAGAAATTTTATCTGGGAAAGGTAATGGCGATGGAAGAAGGTTGACTTTTTTTCTTCCTTTGTTTTTCTGCTGAACCATTTACAGAGCTACGAAGAAGTGTTTGCCTCTTACAGATGCTGTCTTTTGTTGCTCTTTTTGACTCAGTTAAATGTTTCAGATCATCCAAAGTATTATTGGATAAAGGCAACCTGAGTAAATACAAAGAGCACTTTTTAAATGATGACTTCATTCATTAGGGGGGATAAAGCCATCCATGACAATCATAGTAATTACCTCCTTGTTAATCATGAATTAACTGTGATTAAATTTGGGTTTTTTAGAAATCAGATATCAATATCACACTGCAAATCCAGTCGTGATTATTACTTGACCTGCAGATATGATAAACGATATAAATAGAACCAATGAAATATCTCAAAAAAGCAACACTTCATCTAAAAAAGAAAATCATTGACATTCTGGAGAGGGTTACAAAGTCATTTGGGACAGACTTTGAGATGCCAGGGAACCAAAGTCAGAGCCGTAATCCACAACTGGAGAGAACATGCGGCTGTACTGAACCTTCCTAAGAGAGGCTGATTTACCAAAGTTGTTCCAAGAGCATGTAGATGATTCAACCAGGAGGTTCCAACAAAACATAGAACAACAGCTAAAGCTTTGCAGAGTGTTTAGGAGTTAACAATAAGAAAGAGAGACTGGATAAAATGGCACCCATGGAAAAGTTCAAAGGCTAAAACCACTGACCCAAAAACACAAAAGGCCCGGTTCAAAATTACCAAAAGCTATAATTTATTATTAAGTTTTGGAGTGGTCTAGCCAAATTCCTCCAATGTGGCTGAATTTAAATATTACTGTAAAGCTGAGTGGGTTAAAAGTTCTCAGTGGTGATGTTAAAGACTTATTCCCAGTTAACACAAACTCTTGGTGTCAGTTGTTGCTGTTAAGAGTGACTCAGCTAGTTATTAGGTTTAAGGGGAAGTTACTAGTCATGGTCTGTGGCGGTATATCACATCACCATCGGACTGAGCTTGTTGTCATAGCAGGGAATCTCAATGCCTTGCGGTACAGGGAAGACATCCTCCTCCCTCATGTGGTACCCTTTATGCATGCTCATCCGGACATGATCCTCCAGCAGAACAATGCCACCAGCCATACTGCTCGTTCTGTGCATGAGTTTCTGCATGACAGAAATGTCAGTGTTCTGCTATGGCCAGCGAAGAGCCCGGATCTCAATCCAATTGAGCACGTCTGGGACCTGTTGGATCGCAGGGTGAGGGCTAGGGCCATTCCCCCCAGAAATGTCCAGGAACTTGCAAGTGCCTTGGTGGAAGGGTGGGGTAACATCTCACAGCAAGAACTGACAAATCTGGTCCAGTCCATGAGGAGGAGATGCACTGCAGTACTTCAAGCAGCTAATGGCCACACCAGATACTGACTGGTACTTTTGATTATGAGCCTCCCTTCATTCAAGGACACATTATTCTATTTCTGTTAGTCACATGTCTGTGAAACATTTTTAGTTTATGTCTTATGGTGTTGACTCTTTTAGTGTTCATACAAATATTTACACACATTAAGTTTACTGAAAGTAAAAACAGTTGAAAGTCAGAGGACGTTTCTTTTTTTGCTGAGTTTAAGTATTTGAACAGCTGAGAAAATCAGTGTTAATATTTGGTACAGAAGCCTTTGTTTGCAATTACATAGGTCAAACGTTTCCTGTAGTTCTTGACCAGGTTTGCACACACTGCAACAGGGATTTTAGCCCACTCCTCCACACAGGTCTCTAGATCTGTCAGGTTTCTGGGCTGTCACCGAGCAACATGGAGTTTTAGCTCCCTCCAAAGATTTTCTATTGGATTTAGGTCTGGAGACTAGCTAGGCCACTCCAGAACCTTGATATGCTTCTTACGGAGCCACTCCTTGGTTATTCTGGCTGTGTGCTTTGGGTTATTGTCATGTTGGAAGACCCAGCCACGACCCATCTTTAGTGCTCTGACTGAGGGAATAATAACAATACATGGCCCCATTCATCCTCTCCTTAATACAGTGCAGTCGTCCTGTCCCCTTCGCAGAAAAGCACCCCCAAAGCATGATGTTTCCACCCCCATCCTTCACAGTAGGGATGGCGTTCTTGGGATGCAACTCATCCTTCTTTATCCTCCAAACAGGGCGAGTGAAGTTTAGACCAAAAAGTTCTATTTTGGTCTCATCTGATCACATGACTTTCTCCCATGCCTCCTCTGGATCATCCAGATGGTCACTGGCAAACTTCAGATGGGCCTCACCATGTGATGACTTGAGCAGGGGAACCTTCCGTGCAATAAACCATGACGGCGTAGTGTTCTACCAACAGTAACCTTTGAAACTGTGGTCCCAGCTCTCTTCATGTCATTGACCAGGTCCTCCTGTGTAGTTCTGGACTGATTCCTCACCTTTCTTATCAGTGATGGTGATACCCCATGAGGTGAGATCTCGCATTGAGCCACAGTCCAAGGGAGACTGACAGTTATCTTTAGCCTCTTCCAACTTTCTAACAATTGCTCCAACAGTTGATCTATTTTCCCCAAGCTGCTTGGCAGTTGCCCCGTAGCCCTTTCCAGCCTTGTGGAGGTCTCAAATTGTGTCTCTGGTGTCTTTTGACAGCTCTTTGGTCTTGCCCATGGTGGTAGTTGGAGTCTGACTGACTGTGGGGTGGACAGGTGTCTTTAACGAGCTCAGACAGGTGCTACTAATTTAGATTCATAAGTGGAGTAGAGGTGGACTTTTTAAAGGCAGAGTAACAGGTGTTTAAGAACCAGAAGTATTGCTGATTGCCAGGTAGGTCTTCAAATACTTATGTGCAGCAATAAGATACAAATAAATTCTTTAAAAATCAGACAATGTGATTTCCTGAAAAGAAAATTTTAATGCTGTCTCTCACAGTGGAAATGTACCTACGATGTGAATTTAAGACACCTCCATAATTTCTAAGTGGGAGAACTTGCAAAATCACAGGGTAATCAAATACTTATGTTCCTCACTGTATGTTGCTTCAAGCATATGTTTCAGATCATAATCCATACTCTTAACAAGGTTCCACTGGCCTGTGGAAGACAAACAAGCCCACAGCAACACACATCCTGGTTCGTACTTCACTGTGGGCTGTAGGCATTATGTCACATATTCATCCTATCTTCAGGTGGGTTTCATGCAATAAACCCACCTGGAGTGTTTGCTGCTAACAAGCTCAATCTTAATCAAAGCACTTAAAGGAGTCATAACCTAGTATTATCTTGGATACCCACGCTCTATTATAGTCTTTCAGGCCCTTCTAAAAAAAAAAAAAGTTGAAAAAAATAAACACAGAGCTCCTCTGACCCTTATTTCTGAAGGCATTATTGTCTCGTGAGATCTGATGCGATACTTTGGCTGTTGTGGACGGGCATTGTAATAATGCAAATGAGGGGCGCGTTGATTGGTGGCAGGAAGGAGGGGGGTTGACACTGCAGGTAACGCTTAACCCATATCTACTACTCCCGCTAGCATACAATAGCCACATTAGCAGTTAGCTGCTGTTTGTTACACACAGCAGAGCAATAAAAACACAGCCTTGTCGTTTCAATTGCAGGCAAGTCTCTGATTGTTGGAATGGCCCGTTTTTCCAAACGGAGCTTCGATGCCAACTTCGCCTGATATTGTCCCAAATTCGTAAAGGTAGGTCTGCAACGTCTATATATAGTATATCCTGCGCCGACTTGACGTCAAGTCGGCCAGAAATTAAAACCACGTATTTGAGTGTGCGTGCACGTGGGCTGGTTGAGGAACCCAGGGGTAAACAAACGTTTCACTTTTAAATATCGGCTTCCCGGGCAGTGTATAATCGTTAGGCAATCATAACATACCTTTTTTCTCATAGAAAAGTGAAAATTACAGGTCATGACTCCTTTAAAAGTTCACTCAAAGTTAGAGTTTGGCAAAATTGACAGGTTTACATTTGTGATCGTAGGACATATGTTGTTTTTTTCTTTGCTATTACACACCAAAAAACAGTTGGCTTGTGGAATGCATCCAAGTTTGTTGACCCAAAGAGGCCAAACTTAGCTGTATTTTTTAACATTAAACATCCATTACAAACCTGCCAACTGTCCTCTTGGCTACTGCAATATAAGATTCCAGATTAATTATTCGTAAGGTGTTTTGCGCATCTTTACGAGGGGTGGTGGACACCGTTTGTGTAATAGATATTCATAAAAGTACAGAAATATTTCAAACTTACAAATTTTCTCATGTTAAATGGAAAATAGTAATAATAATAGTTTGGCTAGCTTTCCTATATGGGTTCCATTTCCTTTGGTCGGACCATGTGATTTTTACTTTAAAACAAGGTAAAAACGAGATAAAATGATGAAACTTTGAGGTAAAATTTAGAAGTGTCAGCTTTACATTCCCTAGTTGGAACAATCTAATTGTTGATATGACATCCACTCAACTAAGCCCATGTTTAATGCCAAACTGCAACATTTACCATTATGTCAATATTGTGAGATTTTAAAGTGCCTCTGTGAGTTTTAGAGAAACTTTTACTT